>VDFB02270651.1:200911190-201447513 GCA_007258455.2 Sequoia sempervirens | reverse complement strand
GATTACAAAATAAACTTGCAGCAATTTGGAGCTGCACCCAAAACACATAGAAACTATCAGGGGCTTCTCAAAGATCTTCTTTCTTTCTATTGGACTAGAACTATCTGATGTTCCTAGAAAACACTAAGTTGTCAGGAGCTTTCAGTTGCTCACTGCAAACATGCCTAGAAAAACTACAACTGCTATTGTTCAGGAGCTTCTCTGAATCACACATAGAACTCACAAAAAAATTCCTTTTCTCAGGCTGTTGTTGCTATGAAAAACTTCTTCTTTCCAATTGACAGAACTAAGTGACTTTAATTCTTTTTGTCTATTCAAAAAATATTCCCTCTAAAATTCAAAATGACCTACCACATTTAAATCTTCTGTGGAATGAGTTGCACGTCAAGAGTAAGTTAGGAAAGCAATCCCCAAAACAATCTTCCAATTGCACTAGCAAAAAATTCTCCTGACAGGTAGGGGGCAACAGGAAGAGGCTTAGGAGAAATTAATATTTCCAACACTCCCCCTTTGTCCTAAGCTGAAAAAACAAGACCAATCCTGATCCAAATAAACAATGCCTAAACTATTCCTTAGGCACTCGAAGTTTTCCCTGCTCAAAGGCTTGGTGAATATGTTTGCTAGCTACTGCTCAGACTTGCAAAATTTCATTCTAATTTCACCATTTTCAACCAATTCTCTAATAAAGTGATACCTGATTTCAATGTGCTTGCTTCTTCCATGAAGCACAAGATTTTTCATCAAAGCTATTGATGAAACATTATCACAAAATATAGTCGTTCCATCCTCTTGTTCTTCTCTCAAATCTACCAAGATTCTTCTCAGCCAAATGGTTGACATGCTGCTACATTTGCTTCCATATACTTAGCCTTGGATGTTGATAGGGAAATTATGGGTTGTTTCTTAGAAGCCCATGGGATAGCTCCCAAACCCAAATGAAACACATAGACCAATGTGCTCTTCCTATCATCCACACTCCCTGCCCAATCACTGTCTGTGTAACCAACCAGCCCAAAAACATTTGTTGCACTATACAAAATTCCATATCCTTTGGTTCCATTCACATACCTCAGGATTCTTTTACCCACTTTCCAATGGGACTCTTTTGGAGTCTCCATAAATTTGGAAATCAGACCTACTTTGTGCATTATATCAGGCCTAGTTGTTGTTAAATACATCAAACTTCCAACCAAACTCTTATGCATGGTCATATTCTCATTGTTGTTGTAATCTTCCTTGCTCAACTTTAGACCTATGGTTGTTGGTGTGGGGGAAGACTTGTTATCTTGTATCCTAAACCTCTTCAAAATATCTGTTGCATACTTTGCTTGAGAGATAAAAATACCATCATGCATTTGTTTTACTTTTATTCCTAGAAAATACCTCAAGAGACCCAAGTCAGTCATTTCAAACTCTCTTTCTATGGCCTCTTTAAATTCAGCACTGAGGAAATCATCATCCCCAGTGAAAATTAAATCATCTACATACAAGAAAACAATTAAAACCTTACCATTTGTTTCCTTGATGTAAAGACTGGGCTCACCATCGCTTTTGCTAAAGCCATTTCTCAACAAATATGAGTCAATCATGTTGTACCATGCTCGTGGAGCTTGCTTCAACCCATAAAGGTCTTCTTCAGCCTATACACCTTGTGTTCTTGACTCGGAACTTCATAACTAGGTGGCTGCTCCACATATACCTCTTCTTTCAATACTCCATTTAGGAAGGAAAACTTCACATCCATTTGAAACACCTTCCACTTTTGTTGGGCTGCAATTGCTATGACTTCCTACATAGTTTCCATCCTTGCTACTGGAGCAAATATCTCATCATAATCTCTCCCAAATTGTTGTTTGTACCCCTTAACCACCAATTGTGCCTTATGCCACTCTATTCTTCCTTTGACATTACATTTGGTCTTGTAGACCCATTTCACCCTAATAAATTGCTTGTTGGGAGAAAAATTAGTTAGCTCCCATGTGTTGTTCCTCTCTATTGCATCTATCTCCTCATCCATGGCCTCACACCATTTCTCCTCTTTCACGACATCCTCAAAAAAAACTGGATCACTATGAGAAAATAATGAAAAATTCACACTCTCATCAAATTCTTCATCATACCTTTCACTTTGGTAGATCTCCCTTAGACTCTTGGTCTTTCTTGGCATTAGCGAGGCAAGAGTTGGGTCTAAACTTTCACTACTGCTACTGCTCTATTGAATAGACCCTGTCGGGAGCTGTTGGGAGCTCTCAGGAGCTAATCCTTTTGCTATTTGTGGTTGCTTTCCTTTCTATCTACTCATGTTAGGAGCTTTCAAGAGTTTTTTGGAGCTCTCTACGACCAATTATTTGGCTGTCTGTGACTGTCTTCTTGACTATCTATCTGTGTCAGGAGCTATTAGGAGTGGTCCAGAGCTGGTCTGGAGCTATCAAGAGTGACTGTAGGCTCATCTTGTTGCACTTCTTGTTCTTTTTCTTCTTCAGGAGCTGTTGAGAGCGGTTCTGAGCTATCAAATATTATCAACCAATCCCATGTATCATCCTCTAGGAACTCCACTTCTTTGTTGATGATGATTTTCTTGGTGATGGGATTATACAACCTGTAGGCTTTGGACTCTTCACTGTAGCCTGTGAAGATGCACTTCTCACCCTTGTCATCCAAATTTTTCATCTTCTCTTTGGGCATGTGAGCATATGCCACACATCTAAACACTCTCAAGTGCTCAACTATCCACTTGCATTTTTTCCATGCCTCTTGTGGAATCTTGCCAAAAACTGCCTTTGTAGGACTTCTATTTATCAAATACACTATTTTTGCTACAACTTCACCCCAAAATTCATTTGGGAGTCCCTTGGCTTTGAGCATGCTTCTTTCCATATCCATGATGGTCCTATTCTTTCTCTTAGCCACTCCATTTTGCTGCGGAGTATAATTGGTTGTTAGCTCCTCCTTGATGCCATTTTTCTTGCAAAAATTTACAAATTGATTGAAGGTATACTCTCCCCATCTATCTAACCTTAGGATCTTGATGAAATGTCCACTCTCCTTTTCAACCTGGGCTTTAAACACTACAAACTTGTCAGAAGATTTAGATTTATGTTGTAGAAAAAACCCATGTCTTACGGTTGTAATCATCAATAAAGGTCATGAATTATTGGCTCTTACCAATGGAAATTACTTGCATAGGGCTAGACAAATCAGTGTGCTCTAGCTCCAATGGTGCTCTTGCCCTTCTAGAATTTCTTGATTGAAAGGGCTGCCTATGTTGCTTGCCTAAAATGCAGGCTTCACATCTACCACTAGGCTATACAATGTTTGGTAAACCTCCAACCATACCTTTCTTTGAAAAAATATTCAAACCATTATAGCCTAAGTTTCCATACTTGAGATGCCAAAGCTTGGAAGGGTCTTGAATGATTTTCATGAAGGCTGCTTGCTATTGTACATTTTCCTGCAGCTACAGACTGAGCTGAGAAACACTTTTCCAACCTCAATGGAAACATCACGTTCTCGTCATTTGCACTGCTGCAATTACATTATTGTTTGCATCCTTCTCATAAATGATGCATTCACCCTTCTCCATAAAAAAATTGTAACCTTTTTGGATCAGTTGTCCAATACTCATAAGATTATACTTTATACTAGGGGCAAAATAAACATCATCAATCTCCTTCTCACCGTGCTTGGTTCAAAAAATAACAAACCCCTTTCCCACAACTGGAACTATTTCATTGTTCCCCATTTTTATTTTAGATTTAACATTCTTATCAATGAAAGAAAATAAACTTTCATTACCACTCATGTGGTTGCTACAACCACTATCTAAAAACCATACCTCATAATTGCCTTGCTCAACAATGTTGGACATGATGAAGGCCTTTTGCTGATTACCTTCAGCCACTTTTTTATTAGCCACATTAGTACTTTGCTTGGCCTAATCACGTTGCTTTTTCCAGCACTCACTTGCATAATGGCCAAACTTATGGCAATAGTAGCATTCAATATTTCTCTTGTCACCCTTCTGACTTGAGTCGTTCTTCTTCTTGGCTTATCCAGAGCTGGACTGAGAGTTGTTTGCTCCCTCTTAGCCGTGTGCTCGTCCTGAGCTATCTTCTCCAACATTACCACATCTAGATCTACCTCTACCACGTCTAGAGTTGTTTCTACCTCTCCCCTTGCCTCTTGCATTGGTTCGAACTTTGAATGCTTGCTCATGGGAGGAACTTGTAGACCTATTTAGGCATTGCTCATGGGTTTGCAGAGAACCCATCAACTCATCAACAAACAATGTTGAGAGGTCCTTTGCCTCTTCAATGGAAATCACCATTGCATCAAACTTTACGGGTAAACTTCTAAGGATTTTCTCCACAATCCTCTGGTCTTCAATGACTTCTCCATTCACTCTCAATTGGTTTATCAAACCTAAGATTCTTATGTGAAATTCTAAGATGGACTCACTGTCCTTCACTTGGAGAGTCTGAAAATATCTTCGAAGCATCTAGAGCTTCACCAATCTGACTTTATTAGTCCCTTTGTTGCTTGTTTGGAGGATTTCCCAAGCTTCCTTTGTATAGTTAGCTACTGTTATTCTAGGAAAAATGGCCTTTGTCAAGGCTGCTTCTATTAAACTCAATGCCTTAGCATCTTTCCTCCTCAACTCCTTCAACTGGGTCTTCTGGTTGTTTGTGAGAACAACATATGTTGCTGGATCAATCACATCATTGAACCCACTGATCACAAACTCCCATAAATCATTTGTAACCATTATGGTATTCATCTTCTTTTCCCAAACATCATAGTTCTATCCATTAAAGGATGGCGGTTGTTGCCAACTCTTACTTTCATCTCCAACCATGTCTCCAACAAGAAAAAAATAAACATCCAGAAAAAAAAAATGACCAACTCACTCAAGACTTAGGGCCTTCTAGCTCTGATACCATGCCAAAGATTCAAAATAGAATCAAACCTACAAGGTTGCTACCTTATTTTCTCAAAAAATAGGGGAATATAGAAAAAAAATGTGGAATAGACTTGGAGACACAAAAATTGGGCATGCAATCTTGTTTTTTTGTATTAACTCAGAAAATGACAAATTACAAAATGCTTTCAAACTGAAACTACAATCTACTAATTACAAACTAAACTTGTAGCAATCTAGAGCTGCACCCAAAACATACAAAAACTATCAGGAGCTTCTCAAAGCTCTTCTTTCTTTCTATTCAACTGGAATTATTTGTTGTTCCTAGAAAACACTGAGTTGTCAAGAGCTTTCAACTGCTCACTGCAAACATGCCCAGAACAAACTACAGTTGTTGCTATTCAAGAGCTTCTCTACATCACATAGAGAACTCACCAAAAAATTCCTTTTCTCAGACTACTACTACTATGAAAAACTTCTTCTTTCCAACTAACAGAACTAAGTGAATTTAATTCTTTTTGTCTATTAAAAAAAAATTCCCCCTCAAATTTGAAATGACCTACCACATTTAAATCTTCTACAGACTGAGTTGCACATCAGGAGCAAGTTGGGAAAACAATCCCCAAAACAATCTCCCAACTACACTAGCAACAAATGCTCCTAACAGGTAGGTGGCAATGGGAAGAGGCTCATGAGCAATTAATATTTTCAATAGACAATTAGAGTGAAGAAATAAATCCCAAGTCAGTTTGGTTTTCAAATCTCTCTGTTTTCTTTTGAGTAAAATTCATGGAAGCAATCGTATAATATATTTTACATGTTTAAAAAAACTTGTTTATATTATAATAGGGGAAAACCCTTAATGTTGTCAAGCATACTTTCCATTAATAGAGAATTTATGTTTTACTTCTTGTTGCTTAAGTTTATTGAGCTCAAAACAAACTTTATAACTTTGTGGTATGTATGGTTTTTGTTAAGAGATGTAACGCCTTGCCACACAAACCCCAAAGGACAATATAATATATAATATTTATAAAACAATTTTTCTATTAAGTAAACTAATATGAGTTATCAGTTAACATACGTTACAAGAAATGAAACCATACAAATGTATATAACAACTACTAAGTCATGTTGATGATTTTTTCTGCATAGCAACAACTCAGACAGAAAATAATATTCTATCTCTCTTGAAAGGTGAATTCTCAACAAGTGCTGAAATCACCCCAAGGTCTCTCGGGTGTCAGGTCATGACAATGCACAAACAACTCAAATAATATGTGAAATGCTGGTAATCACAATCAGACCTTACTACAAGCAAACTGTATCTTTCCAATTTATCAAATTTTGCAATATGATGATCTTAAATCCTAAATCTAACCAGATAGTAAAGAAACAGCAAAAGATGAGGGTGTAAGAGATATAATGAAATCTAAACTATTTCTAAGATGAACAATGCAAATGACAAATACCTGAAACAGACCAATCTCAAATAACCAATTCCTACTTAACCCACAATGCAATGTCACAAGAAAGGTGCAATCTTCTAAGGCATACAAATTTTCAAATCATAGACATTCATCCACAATCGAACTAAGCACAAATAGATGTATGGTCCAGGTTGACTTCACTAGCCTACTACAATCAGATAGTTACTGGGAGTATAGACCATAGATTGCTACAAACATTCCAAGCATCAAATCATGAACATTATTCACCAAACTAATCTAATTCTAAATCTAACATCAATCCAATATCTTCAAGCAATTTCAAAAGATGGAACAACAGGAACCATGCAAGATAAACTAACACAAAAGAATTCACTAGAGAAACCACAATGCTTTCAATTGTATTAGGTCACCAAAATGTAGCAACAATTCCACTGTTTTGTGTTACAGCACTTGCTTGAAAGAACTAACTACTACTTCCACTACAGAATGCTCTAGCTCCTTTTCTCAATCTAGCTTGTCTAATTTTCTATTATCTGTCTAACTCTTACAAATGAGGCCGGAACGCCAATTTAAAGAAAACCCCCAAAACATGTCGGCCCAGCCAGACATTTACAAAAATAAAATAGCCAAAACAAGTCAGCCTCAGGAAATTCAAAATAAGACACACATTAAATGCCGATACATCATCAAGGTTGGCCAAAACACATTCCTCAATGCAACTCAGATCAATACATGCCCCATAATAATAGGGAAGCACAAATCATGAAGTGGCATGGTATTGACTACCGCCTCCCTTATCCTTGTTCTAATCCAGCAATTCATGAACTTTCAAAAGCACCCTATCCAACTCAGCAACAGGTGGCAAGGGTAGGATTTTGAGCTGACATTCAATTGAGTCAATCTCTTCCCTTGACTGCTTAACCGTTTTACCCCAATCACCCTTGTACGCTAGGTATTTATCCATCACAGCCAGATAAGTAGCCGCATCATCTAATTGGTGCCCTGTCACAGAATCCTCAATATCAGGGACATAGACATCATGCCACCATTCCCTCAATTGTTCCAAACTCAAGTACCTAGGGGCAATCTTCGTCCTGCCAGTCATTATCTCAAAAAAGGTTATGCATCCATCATAAACATTAGTTAAATTACCATCAATCTGCCTCCTTTGTTTGTAGATCTTCTTGATGATTTTCTGCCGGATTTGCAAGGCTTCAAACCACTCCCAAGGCTCATTAACCCTAGATGAAGAGAGAATTCCATCAACAACCAGCTGATCCTTATTATACTCCATGATTGTCTTGGTTTTCTACAGTAAGAGATCAGTGTCCTCCTTATCCTGAGATAAAACATGATCTAACCAATCCTTAGCCCTCATTGCATCCTTTCCAGTTGAAAGGATCTCCTTTATTGCATCATCTCCCTTAGCCTGTACTTCCTGCAACCAATTCATTGTATCCAGGGTGAAAGCTTTCATCTTTTCTAGCTCAGAGATGGTCTCCTTCAGCAAGAAACCAACAGCAACAGAAGAGGATGGGTGAAAAGATTGTAAGGGCTTCATCAAATCTTCCAGACATTTCCTAAGCCTTTCATTCTCTTTCTTTAGTTCATGTTTAGACTGTGTCTCCTTCCTCAATCTCCCAATGATCACTGCACTAGACCCCTCATACTCTTCAATATCTTGCTCCATAGAAGTGGGCCCAAGATTGAAAGTCTGTACATCATAATCCTCCCCAGTGATCTCATCTCTACTTTTACCTGTAGTAGGGGTGGCAATGTGAATAACCCTATTACTGGCTTCATCCCTTTCGATCCTAGAAACCACCTTGGCTATCTTCTTTCTTTTACCCTTTCCAATCTTGGACAATATTTCATCCCAGTTGAGAGGAGTGTCCTCAACAATGACCTATTTCCTTTTGATCTCCTTGTCTAGCTAATTTGGAACAGTAGGATCCACCCGGGCTTCACCTTTCTTAACCCCTTCATGCTAATCTACCATCCCATCCTTTTCCTTTTCAAGAGATTGATCACCTTTGTTTCCCAATTCTAGCTCCTCTTCATGCAGGGGTGATGGAGTCTTAATAGGAACATCCTCCTTCTCAAGAGATCTATTATCTTTACTACTTGCAGGAGAATCCTCATATAGTACCAACGGAGAATGATGCATTTCCACATCTCCTACCTCAAACTCAGCAGCTGCACTATGAAGTTCCCCGTCCGTAAATGGTTCCACTTCCTCACTGGTCTCGTGCTCTTCACGAATCATCTGCTCAGGTATACCCCGTGAAGGAGAGGTATCTTTCTGTTGTTCCATAGTGGATGTCGTTGGAAGGGGATCCACCTTTTGCATAGTCTCCTTGGGAGATGGAGTTCTTGACCTTCTTGAATAAACCTGGTTTTTCTCTCCTGAGCTCTCCACATTAACCACAAGAGGGTTTGCCTTATCCTTAGAAGTTCCTCGATCTTTAATCTTAGAGGCCCTGGTTATTCTTGTCCTTTTTGGCTCTAGAGGAGTGTCTTCCTTCTCTTCCTTCTCAAGTTCCTCCTCTTCTGTAGACTTTCCTATTTTCAAAGTATGACTCCTCTTCTTTCCCTTGGGTTTTCTTTTCTTTTCAGGTTCACCCTCCTTAGGGCCTCTAATTTTAATCTTAAAAGGTGAGTCTACCTTAGTTTCACCTTTAGAATCATCCTCACTTGATTCCTCTGAGGTAGAATGAGCATTCAAATTTCCCATCAAATTGAAAGTGCAAGGTACCTTCTCACTCTCCAATTCCCATACTGTATGTTTTAGCCATGACTTGGTGGATTTCACAATAGGAACTATCAGCTCCTCCAACTCAGTTATCTCCCTTTCCGACCAATTTATCTCTCCAATGGGTTTGTCCTTGACTAGTTCGTATGTATGACCTTGGACTAAATTTTCGTCATCCTCCAACTGATCAGGAATCAACTTGACATTGTACATCCTAATTACATCAACTAGAAGCCTAGAATACCTTTTCTTTCTCACCTCAAATTCATCCTTGTTGTTCACCCAGTAGTCTTCTAGATCATCTTTGTGGTGATAGTCTTTAGTAGCCTTCTTCTGTGCTTCGCCAGTGATGTCAAAACCTACCCTCTTAGAATGGAAAGAGAAGCCAAAAGTACTCAAATCTTCCCCTGATGCATGAGCCAAGTTGATTGAAGGGCATACTTCACCTATACCAATTTTCAAGGGAAAATCTCCACCAAACCCTATCTTATGTTTCACATTTTTAACAACAGCATCAAAATCACATATCTTCCAGGTAACTTCCAAGAGTATGATGTGGTCAATGGGATATCTTGGTAATCTATATGGAGCAGTCGAGCATCCATCAATTATGATATAGGAGAAGGTGGGGAATTGTATAAACTAGGCTCCATATCTTTTAATTAGTTCCTTGGCTCCATCAGAAATTCTCACATGCTTGGCATTCTGAAGCAACCTAGTAATATGCATAGTGAATGCATCATTCACTCTTCTGTAATTTGGACTCCCTAGGTGCAACTCAGGGTACACCTCATAGATGACATCTTGCCCCAATGTTCCCCTTGGACTCAATCCCCTGTATGGATAAAATCTGGCAAGTATATATACCACATAAGATGCCATTGTGAATTTCTTTGTCTCCAGCACATCTCTCATCTGCCTGTCAATCACTGCACTGATAATCCCTACCCAGTGGTAATTGAAACCCTGCTCAATCTTGTTAATGACATGTACCATCCAATTCTCCAATGTCCCAGCACTCTTCAAGCCTGCCACCCTATTCAACAGTGTAATCGCATCATATATATCTTGTCAAAACTTGACCCTATGTAGCTGTTTAGGCAGCTTAGAGAAATGAGATTTTGGCAGGAGTTGATCATCTGTTGAGCTTTGATAGGTTCATCCTCATAATAAGTCCTAGCCAAGTCCATGTCTAAGGCACACACACACGGTAAGTCTGGCATATCAAATGCCTGGGCAATGGAGACTGGATTAAGATTTGCCAATACTCTCCCATCAGGACTAACGATCCTCTGCATACCAAGGTCATAGTGTTGGGCACACTCCAATATTAATTCATAGCATTGAACCGCAGGAGGAAATCCTGCCACATGAGCCAGTCTGGATTTCACAATCCCCTTTGTCAGAACCAATAGATCCCTCTGAGCCATCCTTCCTTTGAACTCCTCATATTTCCAAGCTCCTACATTTGTATCAGAGACCTCTGACCAAACTGAAACCAACTTACTATCTAGAAACTGGTTCTTCATATCCAGCTTTATCCTTTCCGCATCTGTAACTGAAGATCCTTCTGTATCTCCTTTGGACTTTCCTACTGCTGCCTTACTCGATTCAGCCTGCATTCATAAAAGAGCCTCATGAAAATCCAATTATCATCCATATTTCAATCAAAAGGTTAGCCTCAAAACTATATGAAACCATTAAGATAAATCATTAAACATCAAACTTGAAAATCTGGGAAAATGGGGTAATCTGGGAAAATCCAGTCAGGGCAGAATTTTGGAGAAATCTGACCCAGACGGACTCCCGCAGCCAAGACATCATTTCATCAAATAAATCATCAATACGGACAAAAGAGATGCATAATTATCATAAGATTCATCCATATTTCAACAAGAAATCATCATCCACCATTTGATTCATTAATTCAATATCAAAAACCAAAATCAAGTGAAACCAGGCAAAAAACCAGAAAAATTCGGGTGGGCCGGATTTCTGTGGGCAGTTTGAAATACTGGGAATTCTTCACACTCTGGGGAAATGGCAAAACCCAGGAAAATTCGGGTGCGCGGAAATTCCATGAACACCTCAGAAACCCGACGACCATTCTACGCGCAGACAATTCATGGAGTGATCATACAAAACCCCCTATCCGAATCTAATGAACATGAACTCAACCCCAATAAGCCAAATTTCGATCGTACTTGAATTTAAACTCCCAAGATTCTCAAATGGTTGATCCCTGCGACGAAATAATGATGCCCTAAATTCGACAGCAAGACTTCCGCCATGAAAGCTAGGGCAAGCTCAAAATTCTCAGACATTATCCCTCAAAATGATTAAACTAGGGCACACCAGGGTCTCAAATGTTACAAACAAGGTCGAGCTAGACACAGGATGCGAGGATCACAATAACTCCACCAAACTTAACAACCTCGGGCAGGCATATCTAAACTCTACCTTCACAAATTATACCAGATTACGCACAAACAAGGCAAGACCTAGAAGGAATGCCCAGGCACACAGGTACACCCGAAATTCGATCAAAAAATGAAGGGATGCGCAATGCAAGCACTGAAAACCTGTGGAAAGGTGAATCAAACCCTAACTTGATAAATATGTAATTAAGAAAAAATGAGCAAGGGTCGACCTGAATAATCATCAATGAACAACTTGAAAGATTCAACCACAAAGCGCAAAACAAGGGGAGAAGTCAACAACGACTTACCATGAATCAAATCTGATCGAACCTTGAGCCCAAGGAAATCACTGCGAACCAGGCCAAATCCAACAACCAAAGCTCAAGAAATGAACAAACTCAAGCGCAAGAGCAAATAGAAAATGAATAATGAAATCAGGAAGAGCGCCAAAAGACCTTAAATTTGCCCACACTCGTGCCAGAGAAGATGTACTCCAAGCATTAATGGTTGACAAGACGTATCGAGAAAATCTGGAAACCCGAGGTCGAAACACAATTTCAGGAAAATCTGAGTCAATCGGGCTATCCCGGTGGGCATGAATTCCACGGATGACGCACCCCCCCGGGACTCCGACGGAATCCGGGAAAATCCGCGTGATCCGAAAAATCCCAAATTCGACCAAAAACCCGAACCTCATTAAAAACACAAGTTCCATCGATTCACCTTCAGGGTAAGACCAAGATAAGTAAGACCAACATACCGAGACCTCGAAAGGACAAATCAAATAAAAACCAAAGGTCAAAGAGACATCAGAAATCATAAATCAGAGGGTCCCTACTCCAAGTGGGGTGTGTGTGCAAAACTGCACAACAAGTCCCTTGGGGTTACAAGATTGCATTAAATTTCAAACATCTCTAACATAATCCCAATCTCGTAATGATGATAACCACATGTGAGCTTCCATTTCAAACCCATTATAAAGAATGAATAAACAACATCCATAACAATACATAAACATCCTTCACACTTATGAATTTAATTATAAATATTTTCATAGATACAACACCATTAAAGATCATATATTTTATGAACAATTAAGCACATAATAATACCAAGGATCTATATACATTACATAAATGATAAGCATCCACCAGTGATCATAAGCTAATGCCAAAGATTACATTCATTACATTATAATATGAAGATGCATCATTTAAGGATTATATCAATACAATAGTGCTTCCCAACATGAATGAGAATAGCACAATAACATGGAATAATACAACCAATATGAATGAATACATAGCATCAAGACTGGTGCCAACTCTAGTACAACTCTAGAGACACTACAAATGGTAAAACTCTGCACAACTTGATCTTCGGTTGGGGACCCAGTGGGGTGCATAGCACGTTTCACCCAACCATGTGGACTCTAAGGCCCACCCCCCATGCTAGAAGATGACAAGAAGGACCCACAACTAAAACAGTCAAGTGAACAATGGCTAACAAGACTCCTCGACAAGAGCAACAACAAACACAAGAAACATCTACTTCCAGAGGAACAAGAACAAGAAGGGGGAAACACAAACATACAAGGTTGCTAAAGGGAAGAGTTACATCACATGGCTCGATATGGGTTACCCAATGTGGATCTTCATAGGTTATCAGCCCCCATCCTGGGTTACCCTAGCAACCTCAACCGATCCTCGGTCCCCATTCTTACACATGCAGAATCAACTCACCTTTCATGAAGACAAAGTAGTTGATTTTCCATTCTAGGCCATCTTGTCTCATCTCAAGCCTATACAAGTTCTTGAGCCATGAGAGAGGCATCCATTATCTTATATTAGTGTGATTACTACCCAATCCCCCTAATTATTTATTAGGTTTTCACTTGATTAACTCAACTTCCACACTAGTTACCCTAGATACCACTTCGGGTTTTGGCCCCCGTGGGAAGCTACTCTCCCTACTCGCAAAAACATATCAAAATCACAAACTGGGTAAGCCAACTTGCATAAAAAATCAAGCCAAATAAGTAAATACATCAAGTGAGGCATGCACCATCTCACGCTAGGTCTCCATAATAAAACAACTTCCAAGTGCAAGGCTAAACCTATGAAAATACAATTGCGCATAAGAGAAACCATTCACAAGGAACCAACAAAAGAACCAATTATAAAGCAATATTTTCCCCACCTTTGGAAGCCTAAAAAATTTCTACCCAAGAACTCACAATTGAGGGTAAATCAAAGAAAAATGGGTTCCAACACAAAGTTTCAACATATAAAATATCCTCAATTACAATTAACTCAAGAGGGAGACAAAACGACATGGGACCATCAAAAGTCAACCTTTACTTTCACCAACACAATCAAAATGATAAATTTCAAAGACCATTTAATTCAACATCACATTTTATCTTTCCATTCATTGAGAAATCATTTAAAACAATTAAATAAATTATAGAAACATATTTTATAACTATCTCACTATGCATTTAACACAATAATAATTTAATTTTCCTATATCTACTTATATTTTCATATTCAATTATTATATGTAATAAATATCCTAAACCATTTTATTATATTTTATTTTCTAAAAGAAACATAATTAAATAACATAATTTATTTTTCCTTATTAATTGAATAACCTTTTCTTTTAATTATAGAAACAATACAACCAAATAATAAATAATGGAGATTATATAAAAACAACCATATATTCATTCATTACAAAGTCATTTAAAATAATTACTACATTTTATTTATTCGTTCATTGTGAAAATCATTTTAAAAATCAACGAACTATCTAAACATATTCTATAACTATCTAAACATATTTTATAATAATTAAATACACAATTTATCATAAACAAATTACTTATCAATATAATTCTCAATATATTTTTTTACACATATATGTATATATATATATATATATATATGTATATATTTAAATTAAAGACACTGCTGTTATAGAATAAAATTACAAATGCTTACGTTTATTTTACTTGTTGTTTCTAACAACGCATGGAAGCTATACAAAACAACAATACACACACACAGACATATATATTCTTGAATAAAAAAAGGTCAACTTAGCTTATGCCGTACTAGGATCCATATCAATGGCTTTAAAAAAACCGCACACCATACACAAAGGTATATATAATCCATACGTATGTATTAACAAATCAATACAATAACCATTAATTCTACAAAAACAAATCCAAATCAAAGCCATTTCAGGGGTGAACGTTGTATAGGCGAATGGAGATAAAATTGCAAAAGGATTCTATAGAGTTTGAAGCAAAGGCAAATATAATTCGAAGCTCTCGAAGATATAAGGTAGCATACTTGAGTAGAAATAAAGCCACACTAGGAGTGAAGGCAGTCCAAAACTCCAAAAAAATAAAAGAATTGAAGCATTGCATAATCCATGACAGCTTAAAAAAAAACACAAGTAATTAAAAAACTCCATGTATCTACCATTTAAAGCAGCCAAGTATTACTAAGTACAAATTAAATTGTTTGGGGTAATGGCTGCAAGAACATTAACTGAATAAAATTGAATGGTCAAACAAAGCAGTAGATTTCATAAGGGCGGTGCCAAAACAACATGTAAACCATCACAAAGCAAATAGCATTTCAAACAACCTAAATGGATAGGAAATAAGTCGAACCTATAGCTAGACCAGGTTAGATATTTCCAGCAATGGTAGCAAAACACCAAATTTTAAGCAGAGAGGACACCCATATACATATTCATAACTTCGTATTACATAAATTCAACTTAGGTAATAGGGTAGGGTTCAATTTTTAAGCTAATTCAAAGAAATATGTATGGGCCCATACAATACACAACAATGGCTTTCAAATGCCCCAAGAAGAATTGAGGCATCAAATGCCCAATTCAAAGCTATGATTTATAATGACCTTCACACAGTTTCCTTAAACATCGAACCACTTTGCAACCAGAGAAAGAAGAACAAGAAAATAAATCACAGTTGAATATCACAATTGTTTTCAACAAGCAAGAAAGAAAATATCTTCTACAAATAGTAGATGAAATGAAAACACAAAGACGCCAACCTGAAATCCCATGCTTTGTAGATGGACAGATGTGCTGAAGTCACTCCTCATAGCCACAAATCTACTCTTCCAAACACAATTATCAATCCATTACCGTTTTTATTATTATATGATAAAGAAGATAATTGCAGAGCCAAGAAAATTACTTGTTCAAAAATAAAATAACTTTCTCCTTAAAATTTCCCCAAAAAACCCCCAATATGAAAATCCAAAAAGATAAGTTTTCGAAAACAAAAATCAATAAAATAACAAGTTTCATGTTCGACAATCCATTTGAAGTCGTGCATGTGCACACATTGTCTTTTTCCCATCTTTTTTCTATTTTGAACTTTTTTTACATCTCGTTCGAAATCTTATCTCATTTATTTATTTTAAATCACATTATTTTTCCATATTTAAATAATTACCCTCTCACGATAATAAATTGTCACTTATTATTAAATACAATTTAATACAATACATTTAACAAAACAATTTAATTTAATTATTTAATAATAAACCACATCCTTTCCATTTCACAATATTGATTTATTTAATTATTATTTTAAATTCCAATTTTATTGAGATTACCTTGTAATCAATTTTAATCTGATTAAACATGATCATTTAAAAAAATTGAGTTCACCTCATAATTCAATAACACATTAAACAACAAAATCAACATGACATCACAAATAAACAACTTACTCAAATGTCAAGGAAGGCCAATATGGTGGGGCACTACATCTTCCCCCCTAAGCTTCGACTTACTCCTAGAAGTCGCAAAGTAAAATAAAACATACGCAATTCTAAGCAATATAATCACAAACAACCACGTGACATCACAATTAAATCAATTAGCGGGAGACACTAAACAAGACAACTGACATAACATAAAAATCCATACCGATAGGATTACAAGATGGGGGTACTCATCCTCGTCGAGGATGATGGCAAGGGTTGGGACCTTCTTGTCAACTTGATTTTTCCACTTCATACCCATTGGGTTTTATAAGGCATGCTCATACCTAACAATGTAGGTGGAGTCGATGCCTGGTACCTGCAATCCTACATCAAACAAGATGTCGAGCATATATATATATCAAAGAACAAACACACCATGAGAGGAAGTCGCAACGTAGTAGGGCACTCTCGAATGAGTGATGCTACACTGTCCCTCTCACTAAGACCTCAACATAAACCACAACATCAAGTACAATAATTACATCATCAAGTAATACTAATTACACCATGATCAACATCATGTAACAATCACTAAACAGATACATAAGAAGCATAATCATAAGTCCACATGATATGCAAAGCTAAATTAATCCAAGCACAACAACAAACTCAATATATCATCATAACATAAACATTAGTAAAGAGTATCATAATCATCCAAGTCAAATAACCATCCTCCAGCCAAATCAAACTAGTGAAACAACCACCAACAAAGTCTCAAGGTACATAACACATCCTATAAATTATCATGTTGGCCCACAGTTTCCGTTGCATCAAAATATCAACCTGTTAATGCCCGATACAACTGCAAGAGTTAACGGATCCACGAGAGGTGGTTAGTCCATGTCACGAATCCCAAGGGGAGCATTAACAATCTGCCAACAAACTCCCCCTTAGTGTTACCCCAGGGGATTCAAACCTGACACCTTTGACTCTGATACCAATTGTTGGTCCATAGTTGTCGTTGCACCAAAAGATCGACCTGTTAATTCCTGATACAACTGCCAAAGTTAACGGATCCACAGGAGGCAGTTAGTCCATGTCGCGAATCCTGAGGGGAGCGCTGCCAACATATCAATGCAAGGAAAACAACATGAGAGACACTACTTCAACACTAGGACTTGACTAGACCCTCAAGAGCTCACCCACAGACTCCCAAGTTAGCTGCTCGTCTTCTACTGGTAGCCTCAACAACTACACCCTAGTGCCTAGCCTGATGGTCATCAACCGTCATAAATACTCAATGTGACTTTCCCACATCACCCACCGTCAGCTCAAAAGTGGATGGCCTCTAGCTGATACTTGTAGTGTTCCTCTACAGACACTGCCTAGCAATGTAGCCCTGTTGGCCGCGAGAGAAACAACTTGTGCCCCTACTAAAACCCCTATCGCTTGGGGGTGCATTGGATTGCAAAACAATACCCTCGCTAGCTGTGTTTTGGGCACTCTATGCAAGCTGCTCAGAATAGTTGTTCTTGTCACGCCACCAATTTCGGTTCTTCCTAGATTGAGAACCACCATCACCATGATGAGATTGTGAATTATTATGTTTAGACTCAGAGTGTTGCTACTATTGTTCACCCTTCGAGGACCCTGCATCCAAAGACTGACCACCTTGATTTTTGAAGCCTGTTGGGGGTGCATTTCCAATCTGAACATCCGTATGACCCCCTAGTGACATAGCTATATTATCCTCCACTAAATGGGCCTTCTCCATAGCCACCTCCATAGTCTTCAGCTCGAAGACTTAGACTCCTCCACTGATGCAGGAATTCAAGTCCCTGATAAAGTGATGGACTAGCATACCCTCATCATCACTAATCCCAACATATTGCTTAAGTTCATAGAACCAATGCTTGTATTGTTCTACGAACATTTCCATCTGTTTCAGCTCATGGAACTCGTCTGCACGACACTGTCTCCAATGTTCTAACAGGAAATAGGCTCTAAACCTTTCCATGAATAACTCTCAGGTCACTAAACCAATGTCTAGGTACAATTTATGCTCTTCTAATCACCACCATGTGGATGTGAAACCTTTGAGGTGCATGATGACACACCTATCCCTAGTATTACTGTCATAAGGATGCATAACAAAAACATGATCCAAATCAATCAGCCAAGTTTTAGCCTCCAGTCCTCCACCAATACCATCAAATGTGGGTGGATGTTCCCTCAACAGGTCTCTCATGTTATTGGCTACCACAACATCCTAATCCGCCAGTATATCTCCCCTTCTTGGTGATCTCTCTCTCCCTGACCACTTGTTGCTCCTCCTATCTAGGGCCTAAGTGGCCAAGAACCTCTTCTAGTAACTGTCATAGCTGCACTCCCTCTAAACCTAGCTACTTTGGGTTTTGACCTCTACCTCCTGGGTTATTCTATGAACCCTGATGTTCCTCACGTTTAGACCCGTGAGAACTATGATACGAAGTACTCTGGCGATTAGTCCCTCGGCCACCACCACGTCCTCTACCACGGCCATGAACTCGACCCCTAGGCATGTTCCTGTGCAACATTAGAGGGGAACATATAAGTTCAAGGGTTAAGCGAAAAGGTTAACATAATGGGCTCAATTAACCTAGAGTACCCAGTATTTGATAACCTTGGCTCTGATACCAAGTTGTAATGCCCCGCCACACAAACCCCAAAGGACAATATAATATCTAATATTTATAGCACATTTTAAAAAAAAAAGTAAACTAATATGAGTTATAAGTTAACATACATTACTAGAAATGAAACCATACAAATGTATATAACAACTACTAAGTCCCTTGGGCTTACATGACTGCATTACATTTCAAACATCTCTAACATAATCCCAATCTTCTAATGATGATAACCACATGCGAGCTTCCATTTCAAACCCATTATAAAGAATGAATAAACATCCATAACAATACATAAACATCCTTCACACTTATGAATTTAATTATAAATATTACCATAGATTCAACACCATTAAAGATCATATATATTATGAACCAATAACCACATAATAATACCAAGGATCTATATACATTACATAAATGATAAGCATCCACCAGTGATCATAAGCCAATTCCAAAGATTACATTCATTACATTTATAATATGAAGATACATCATTTAAGGATTACATCAATACAATAGTACTTCCCAACATGAATGTGAATAGTACAATAACATGGAGTAATACAACCGATATGAATTAATGCATAGCATCAAAACTAGTTCCAACTCTGGTACAACTCTGGAGACACTACAAATGGTAAAACTCTGCACAACTTGATCTTTGACTAGGGACCCAATGGGGTACGTAGCATGTTCCACCCGACCATGTGGGCCCTAAGGGCCACCCCCTATGCTAGGATATGAAAAGAAGGACCCACAACTAAAATAGTCAAGTGAACAATGGCTAACAAGAATCCTTGACAAGAGCAACAACAAACACAAGAAACATCCACTTCCAAAGGAACAAGAACAACAAGGGGGAAACAACAAACATACAAGGTTGCTAAAGGGAAGAGTTACATCACATGGCTCGATATGGGTTACCCAATGCAGATCTTCATAGGTTATCGGCCCCATCCTGGGTTACCCTGCAAACCTTAATTGATCCTTGACTCCAATTCTTACACATGCAGAATCAACTCACCTTTCATGAAGACAAGGTAGTTGATTTTTCATTCAAGACCTTCTCATCTCATCTCAAGCCTATATGAGCACTTGAGCCATGAGCGAGGCATCCATTATCTTGTATTAGTGTGATTACTACCCAATCCCCCTAATTATTTATTAGGTTTTCACTTGACTAACTCAACTTCCACACGAGTTGCCCTGGATAACACTTAGGGTTCCGGCCCTTGTGGGAAGCCACTCTCCCTACTCACAAACAAATCTCAAAATCATAGACTGGGTAAGCCAACTTGCACAAACAATCAAGCCAAATAATTAAATACATCAAGGCATGCAACATCTCATGCTAGGTCTCCATAATAAAACAACTTCCAAGTGCAAGGCTAAACCTACCAAAATCCAATCAAGCATAAGAGCAATCGTACACAAGGAACCAACAAAAGAACCAATTATAAAGCAACATTTTTTCCCACCTTTAGAAGCATCAAAACCGTCTACCCAAGAACTGACAATCGAGGGTAAATCAAAGCAAAATGGGTTCCAACACAAAGTTTCAACATATAAAATCTCCTTAGTTATAATTAACTCAAGAGGGAGACAAAATGACATGGAACCATCAAAAGTCAACCTTTAATTTCACTAACACAATCGAAATGAAAAATTTCAAAGAACATTTAATTCAACATTATATTTTATCTTTTCATTCATCGAGAAATCATTTAAAACAGTTAAAGAAATTATAGAAACATATTTTTTAACTATCTCACTACACATTTAACACAATAATAATTTAATTTTCCTATATCTACTTACATTTTCATATTGGGTATGTGCAGGATCATGATTGGCCAAAAAGTGGCAATATTATGGGTATTTGTAGGGTATGTGGCTGACCACTTTTTTTTTACCCAAAATTGATGAAACGAAAAGGGTTTTTAGAGGAGATTCTCAACTTTCTACTAATATAAATTATGCTTTAATTTGAATTTAATAAATAATTATTATTCATTTTCTATTAGAATTACGACTAAAGTCCTGATCAATAGGTTGATTGAAAAACATCTATAACTTTCAAACGGTATCACATTTTTTGAATCCAAAACATGCGTCACATTCTATACTTCACATACTATAGGATTAAAAAAAGAAAAATTAAATTTCATGAATTTTTGACCAAGGTGGTCAGACATATGATTTTTTATATTTTTTAAAAGTTGTAATAAAAAAATTCATAAATAGTTATTTACTTGGACAAAAATTACAAATAAATATGCATCACATCTAGACATGAGTCATTTACTTCTATATAAAATATTATAAAAAAATATTATCATTTTATTATGGTTAGGGTGGTCAAACAGACACCTACTTCTTATTTTTTCCCTGAAATTTAAGTACTATTGCATTGAAATTTCAAATTTTCACCAAATAGATTTTATTGATTTTTAAATAAACCTAGTAGTTTAGAAACTACATTCAATTTTCTACAGATTCTATTCTTATATATTTTTGAAATAATATAGATAACTTATTCAAATTTTTACGTCAAGTTGCCTAACATTAATTTTTCTGAATTTTTTGCCACTTAAGGGCTCATTTTTTCCATGATGATCCTGCACATACCCTATTCAATTATTATATGTAATAAATATCCTAAACCATTTTATTATATTTTATTTTCTAAAAGAAACATAATTAAATAACATAATTTATTTTTCCTTATTAATTGAATAGCCTTTTCTTTTAATTATAGAAACAATACAACCAAATAATAAATAATGGAGGTTTCCTATGTCCAGACCATAGGTTGAAGGGAATATTTGTTGGTTGGGGTAGGATACTAGAGAGGATGATCACTCAGGGGATTTGATATGCATGGGGTTCTTGTATGTCATCTCATTTATATCATGATCTGCATTAGGTGGTGTATCTTGGAGCTTCGAGTTTATCAGCTGGGGTGACACTGCTTCAGATTTGGGCTTGGGAGCATATAGCTATTACTTGTCCTTTGGCAGACAGAGATTGTACGGTTGGTAGGCCATATGTCTTTAGGTACTCAAGTGGTATTGTCCAACACAAGTTGGGAAAATTGGAGTATTGGCGACGAGTGCTTGATGATTTGGAGACCATCACATGGCAACTATACTTAGATTGTGAGTAGTGGCCCAAGGATGATCTAGAGATGCTATATGTTTTCACTTCGAGGTATTTGATTGAACGGACCTAGTTTGTTATTAAGAGATTTATGCTCATGAGGGTGATTTTTCAGTATGACTGAGTGCAAGGGATGCCCCAGAGAGTTGCATAATATGCTCAGAGACAACAAGATATTCCAGAGTGGGGACCCACCATATCTTATGATACAACTTGTGAGGATTATTTTGGATTGTAGGCACAGGTATGGGATTACTATCCAGAGATTGCAACTGGTGTGATGATGGATGAGTATGCTGAGTATTTCTTCACACATGTCGTACTGAGGATATCCAGTCCTAATGAGCCATTATCGCCATTTGATGATGATGAGAGAGCATCACAACATGCACCAAGATAGAGGAGGGATGGGGGAGATTGTGATGAGGAGGGAGATGTTGGGGATGGAGGGGATGATGGAGATGGAGATGGATGGGATGTAGGTGGCAGACAAATATTGGATTTCAAAGTACCCCAGAGGAGGATATCTATGGTTCCCTTAGGAAAACAACATACAAGACCATCCCAGGTTCATATTCACGTGCCTTCCCATCAACAGTAGGCACAGATAGATGCTTTATAGTTACAGGTGGAGGGCTTGCAAGGATAGCTAGCACACGTAAAAGAGTAGATTGCCTCTCTCATAGTAGAGAGAGATACTACGAGATAGAGATGTGAGTACGCAAAGGCCCTAGCCGAGAGATTGTAGAGAGTTTTTGAGGGGACTACCACATGGGATATGCTCATAGAGGTTTGATATTCAGCCTAAGAGATAGAGTACTACAAATCACTGTATTACTAGATGGTTCTTATAGAGTAGCATGCCCCTAGTTATGCATAGTTTGTCAGTGCTAGGTTAGGTCAGAGTTAGTCACAGACTATAAGCAGGGGTGTGACTGGGCCACCTCTCAGAGATCCATCAAGCAGAGATCTAGGTGCAGGTCCATCTGGTGGTGTAGTAGCAGGCACAGTGATGCCTACAACATCTAAGGGGAGCAACACGTAGCTTTTGTGCTTACATTTGATGTACTGAGACTTGATGTATTCACTTCTTTAGTTGGGGACTTTATGATTTCTTGCCATTTTGTTGATGTATCTCTCCATATTTTTTGATATCATTATACACTTGACATTGATTATTTTTAGATTATATGAGATGAAACAGAGACTATTTATCTATATGTCGTCTACATGCTTTTATGATGAATGCATTTGATTTTTGCTCTATATGCTATGTGCTTTATGAAATAATGAAATGATGATGCATGAATTATGATTCTATATGACTTTATGGATGATTCTTTATGATATATGAGATGGATTTGATCATGCCGATAAGATGTGATGCAATTTTTTTTTTGTATTTTTCTAATGCAAATATATGATTGAATACATGGATGGATGATAATGATAATATTTTCTAATGTATGTATGATATGATAATGATTATGCAACTACATGTGAGTGATATATTTTTTTGTTTATGTCAAATGTACTCAATCCTTTAATGAGAGAGATAAAATCATTTTGAAATTTTCCAACCTTGGAAAACCTAAAATGCACATGCAAAAACTAATATGGATGCAATATAACTTAACCATGCAAATCTAAATATTCAATGTTGTCATCTTGTCAGCTGATTTGTTGTGCTTGGTATTGTCATTGAGCTTTTGATATGTTGAAATTTAGTACAAAAACCAATGGTATAATTAAACCATGATGACCTAAGTACAACTTCCATGGATTTTTGATATTGAAAAGTAATACAAGCATCTAGGCATAATTGAACCGAGATGACCTAAGTATTGCTTGTGTAAAACAGACAAGAGTTAATCCTTTTCCTATGCAAATCTGGAATGTCATCAATGATACTTTGTAGAGCACGTCCCGTGACAAATTTACATAGTAGTAATGATTAACTCACAAACATTAGACAAAGAAAAATATCATACTCCATCATAGCTCCTCTAGTCCATGACATCCTTAAGTTGCTCCATAGAAATGATAACAAAAATCAAGATACAACAATTGAACATTCATGCTAAAGTGATTAAACCATGATTCAGAAGAACATCATCCAGTGAGATTTGTTTTACTGATCTTGCTATTGATTTGGATGGTTGGTTTTCTAAATATTTTAATTGATGTTCAATGTTGAGTTTTTTTGTGATCATTGTGTTTACCATGTTGTCTTACTATTGCTTGTCTGTTGTTTTAAGCTCAAAGTAGATTTCCTCCAGTGAGTTCAATATTTTTCCCCCAGTGAGAAACCAACTATTTATTGTGAAAGCGTACAGTGATCACCAAGCCAGGGAGAGACACAACCACAATTCCCAAATATGTACATGAGGTCTTATGATGGAAAAACATAATGATGGAAAAAAGAAGACAATCAACACACACTCCAATAGAAAAGACAATCTATAACAAATAGTGCATGTTTCTAGGTTTTCACTAGTTTTTATTGCACTTTTTTCTGATTTTCTGATTTTTTTTCTTTTTCACTTTTTTGAATTTTTCTTTTTTTTGGATTTTTCTCTTTTTTTTTTTTTTCATTTTTTACTTTTTTTACTTTTTTCTTTGGATTTCCTTTACTTTTTTTTTGGATTTTTCTACTTTTTGAACTTTTTGAACTATGCACTAGATGAGTTATGTATAAAAATTCTTGAGATGAATGTTGTTGATAAATTCTTCAAACAAATCCCCTTCTGGTTTAGATAATTGATATGCTCCAGATCCATATACTGATATAATGACAAAAGGACCTAGCTAATTAGGTTCAAATTTTCCCTTCTTTTCTCGATCTTGTTGATTGTGAGGATTCTCTTTTAGTACCAAGTCGCCAACCTGAAATGTTCTTGGTATTACCTTGTGATTATAGCTCTTTTACATTCTTTGTTGATAATTTTTTAAATGATCAACAACATGTTGATGGCGTTCATCTAACAATTCCAACTCCTGTAGTCTGGATACTCGATAGTCTTCCTCTGAAATGATTCCTTTCAATGATACCTGGAGTGAAGGTAACTCAACCTCAATAGGTAAGATGGATTTTGATCCATACACAAGGGCATATGGTGTGGCTCCTGTATGGGTGCGGATGCTAGTATGGTATGCCCACAAGGCAAGGTTTAGTTGAACATTCCAATCACGTCTAGCATCATTGACAGTTTTCTTCAAGATTTTCAAAATGGTCTTATTTTAGGCTTTTGCTTGGCCATTCCCTTGAGGGTAATAGGGTGTGGAAAATCGGTGTTGGATATGAAATTTTTCACAAAGTTCTTGTACATATTGGTTTTTGAAGGGTCTACCATTGTTAGTGACAATGGAGCTAGGGATGCCATACTGGTAGACAGTGTAGTTCAGGATGGACGCAATTTGTTTACCAGTGATAATGGTTAATGGGATAGCTTTAATCCACTTTGTGAAATACTTAGTGGCTGTGATTATGAATTTATGTCCATTAGAGGAAGATAGATGAATCTTACCCACAAGATCAAGTCCCAATTGACAGAAAGGC
This sequence comes from Sequoia sempervirens, assembly GCA_007258455.2. Classification (NCBI taxonomy): domain Eukaryota; kingdom Viridiplantae; phylum Streptophyta; class Pinopsida; order Cupressales; family Cupressaceae; genus Sequoia; species Sequoia sempervirens. Next base: position 201,421,819 of record VDFB02270651.1, on the reverse strand, counting down.
TAGGTCAATGTGAATGGTTGCAGCTCTTATGTTGGTGCATGTATGATATTTCCATGGACTTGACACTTTTTGCACTTCTTAACAAATTGAAAAGATTATTTTTCCATGTTCAGCCAATAATATCCCAAGAGTAGGAATTTCTTAGCTAGAGTAAGAACACTTGAATGAGTACCACAAATACCTTAATGAACTTCTCATAAGGTGGTTTCAGATTTTTCACGTTCAAGACATCAAAGGAGAGTACCATTGAGACCTCGTCGATAAAGTGTATCAGCTATCAGGGTGTGTCGAGTTGCTTGATGGATAAAATTATGTTTTTGGTTTCGGGATAGATCAAGTGGAAGGGTATTGTCTCTTAGATTGGTATAAATCTTCCCATAGATTGAAGAATTAGCAACAACTAGATGGCACACGACCTGGGATTTAGTATTGTCATATGCAGGAGTAAACAATTGTTCCACCATTAATTCATAACGACTTCATTTTTTTGGTATTTGTAAAAGAGAAGCAATGCTTGCCATGACATCTGCAACTTTGTTGTCTACTCTTGGAATTTGTTCAAACTTGATCTCGACAAAGTATTTATTGAAGTCATCTATCATTCTCTTGTATGGCATGAGCTTGTCATCTTTTGTTTGATAGTCATCATTAACCTGATTGATGACTAATTGAGAATCTCCATAAACTTGTAATTCTGTGATTTTCCATTCCACTACTACCTTGATACCAATGGTTAGTGCTTCATATTCAACCATGTTGTTTGTGCAAGGGAACATCAGCCTATAATATTTTGGGATAGTGTGTCCTTGAGGAGTAACAAATAGGATTCCAACACCCGATCCATGTTGAGTGTAAGACCCATTAAATTATAATATCCAATGTTGTGCTGTCATTGTGAGGACATCTGCATCTGGGAATTCAATTTACATAGGATGGTCATCTTGCAATGGTGCTTCAGCTAACTAATCTACTATTACTTGGCCCTTGATTGCTCTTCTATCCAAATATTGAATGTCAAATTCACTCAATATAATCACCCACTTTGCTAATCTTCTTGTTAAATTGGCTTTGTTGAGTAGATATTTTAATGGATCTATCTTGGCTATTAGTTTGATGGTATGTGTTAACATATAGTGTCGCAATTGTTGAGTAGCAAACACTACTGCCAAACAAGATTTTTCAATGAATGTATAGTTAAGTTCATAGCCACTTAGTGTTCTATTGATGTAGTATATGGCACTTTCTTTTCCTGTACAGTCTTCTTGTGCTAGCATAGCTCCTAAAGATACTCGAGTAGTTGCTATGTAGAGTAGAAGTGGTTTTCCCTCTATTGGTGGTACCAATATAGGTGGATTCATTAGATATTGTTTCAATTGAATATAGGCAACTGTACATCTTTCATCCCATCTAAAAGAAACATTCTTGTGGAACAAATGAGTAAAAGGATGACTTTTATCCGCCAATTGTGAGATGAATCTTTTGATGGATTGGAATCTTCCTTGTAGAGATCTTAGTTGGCTAATGTTCTTAAGAGGTGGAATTTCCATGATTGCTTGAACTTTTGTTGGATCTACTTCAATGCCTTTAGCTGAGACTATGTATCCTAAGAGTTTTTCTTATGTTACTTCGAATACACACTTCTTTGGATTTAAACGCACATTTAATTTTTCCAATCAGTTAAAGATTTTATCCAAGATTTCTAGATGTCTTTCCTTGGTGAATGATTTTGCTAGCAGGTCATCCACATAGTCCTCCATTAATGTGTGCATCATGTCATGAAATATTGTTATCATTGCATGCTAATAGGTGGATCCTTCATTCTTTAATCCAAAGGGCATGGCATTCCAACAAAATGTACCCCATGGGCATGTGAAAGTTGTTTTGTCTTGATCTTCTAGAGAAATCTTAATCTGATTATAACCTAAAAAACCATCCATGAGTGATAGCATAGCATGTCCTATTGTTAAATCCATGATGATGTCTATATTGGGCAAAGGAAATTCATCCTTTGGAAAAGCCTTGTTAAGATCCCTAAAATATGTGCATATTCTAATGTTGTTGTCTAGTTTGGATACTGGTACAATGTTTGAAATCCATTCTACATAGTCAATTGGTTGGATGAACCCAATGTTGGTTGTTAATTTGGAAACAACTAACCAGCAGGTCTGAGCAAACACCTATGAGCTTTCCACACTCAATGCTTGAATGCTTGCTAGACAAGTGGCCAACTAACGAGACACAACACCTTGTTGTTGCTTTCTCCTTCACTTCGGGCTCTGCAAGACCCAGGAGGGTGTTCCTTAAGCACACATTGAGATTTCTTGTAAGCAACCAGTGCATACTCCTACAAGACTCATATAAGATTAAGCAGATGCATTCTCGGCCATGGTTAAACTAGTGCACACACTCATCCAAGAGATGGAAAACTGCTGGATAAGCAAGGAAAGTTAACAAAGAATGGGATTAAACACAAATGTCATTCATGAAACAGGAAACATTAACTTGAATGAATGTTCTTAAGCAAGATAACTGAAACCCTAAAGACAAATAGCATATATCAGATCAGTGCCATTATTCTTGGGCTAGGAGTCAAGACAATCTGCAAACATAAGGAATGATTACTTGGACAAATAAAGCCTATGTGAAACTAACCTTATTAATCCCACAGCTAGTGATCAGATCTTAAAGACTACTTATCAAATCCTTCAATCATACACATAAATTTTTGAGATGATGAAAGCAATTTAACCTATTCCTTGAACATGAGCTGTTATCAAAACAGACAATGCAAGAAAGTATTACAAAGGCTAATGGAATGATCCTTGATCAGTTTCATTAACAATTCAAATGTACAATCCAAAGGAGAGACTCGAAGACCTAAAAAAATACATTTGGGTTCTGGTATGCATCTAAGAACCTTACAATTTACAGACTGTAACCCTAGACCTCAAAATCTCATAAAAAATTGACTCTGTGACTTGGTGCTCTTTTAGTTCTGATTTCAGTATCTGGCCGAAGCCTTTTTTAATGATTCAGAAATTCCTTTTAAACAGTCCAGGGATCGCCATCTAGCTCAGAGCCACATCAACATGCCACATCAGACCCCAACTGCATCGTGACCAATCAAAACCCTCGCTGTGACCCTCAATAACTTCTCTGGTCTCATAAATGCCTCTGGTCAGATCTCTGTTAGGAGAGACACTTCTGCACGAACAAAGATCAATCAACTTGCACCAAATCTGCCACCAAATCTGTGTGTCAATACTCGAGCCATGTCATCCTTGTCCCAGAGCTGCGTCACCATCAATGCTAGCTCCGCGAAGCTAGCGACCAACTCTCTATCACCATGAATGCTCCAGGCGTCCGGTTTTCATGCGCACCATCACTACCAAACCCTGACCGTGGTTTAGTTTGAAACTCGACCATCGATCATCCATGATCTGATGGCCGCCTTTTAAATCTCCATTTAGCCGTTGAAATAGGCTACCACTTATGACTCCCGTGCCCACTGTCGATCATCTGAGATTGGACGGCCATCACATTCCTCGCAAGATGTATTGATCGATCACTTTGTATCGGCGAGCAGAACGAGAGCCCTTGATCTCTATCATCGGCCACTGTGGGCCATTGATCTATGTGGTCCTCTGCATGGCATACCGGACATTCAGCCATTGATAACCATCGAGCACCTGTATCGTTCTGATTAAAACATCACTGTTCAATTTTGGCACATGCACATTTGCGGCCTTTAAGTTGCTCGGGTTTTACCTTACCGCATCCTGCAGCTCACGCCAGACTGGACACATGGCACAATCTCGTAGAAGTTAAAACCACAACCGTTAACAATCATGCAGAGGGCGAGGGCAGAGAAGTCGCAGAGAGATGGCTGTGTTAGCAAGAGATCTTGGTGAGGTAAACAATCACACTATTGGCAAGAGCGGACAAAGTCGGGAAGACACCCAGGCGACAAAAACAGTTACACCGAAGTCACCGGGCATATTGGCTAGACATAAGGAAGTCGGGGAAAGTCTGGCCGAAGAGGTGGCATCACATCGAACACCCATCGCAGTCGGGAAGACCTCACAAAGTCGGAAAAATCTCATAGCGAAGTCATGTGTGACCGCCGAATGCACCTAAAGATTAGGGAGACCGCGATTCGAGATTCGACCAAACATCGTAAGCGAACACCGTGATCCGAAGGGAAGTCCTGCCAGAAGGTAAGGAGCATACCCGGTCGGCCAGGACAAAGCGAGGGAATTAGGGGAGACATCTCCCAGGCACAACGACACAAAGAAGCCAATAGGAGGGTCTTAGGGAACATCCAGAAGTCAGGAAGACATCACCCCAAGACAGTCATTCAAAACGATGGTGACAAGGATTCCCGAGGGAGACCAAAGGGGTTGAGGGAGAGACCCTCACACCGGCCAGGACTCCAACCTCTGAGAAGGAGAAAGCCCATCGGTGAGACACAAGAGTGGGGAGACATCTCTGACATAATGACCGACATAGAATTTGGGAGCAAGTCGGAGTGCATGAGGTAATCAGGAGCACAAAGGTCCACAGCCCGAGGCGATCTGAGGGCCGGTAAAAATGGTGATCAGGGGTTGGTAACAAATGAAGTAAGGGGCTCGGGGGAACCACTTAAGTTAAAATGAACCGGTGGACAGGTCACCAACAAAAAGAACAAATGGCTAGAAGAAAAGGAAGCCGCATACCCAAATAGAGAAAACAAAAACTCTAGCCAGGGTTTCAACCCATGAAGGAAATAGGAAGGCGAGACAAAAGGACCAAAGGGAAAAACACCAGAAGCAAATTCCAACACACTGAGCTCAACCCTCGTGGGAGCCCACTTTACCCATGTGCCAAAATGAAAAACACCCCATAGCTAAAGTTTTATCATGAAAAATAAGAGTACACAACTAGACAATGAGAGAACCAGAAATGGCACTAACATAGGCTCCAGTTGGGGGATGTATGCCCCTGGTGGGCATAGCAAGAATTCAGAACACTGGGAGAGCAGACCAGAATAAAAGGAAACCCAAAACAGTGAGGAGCTAACCAGACAAGGTTAGTAGACACAACAAAACAAAACCAACCAGAAAATAAAAAACCTAACCTAATGTTCATGGAAAAAGAAATGCTTCAGATGAAGCACCACTTCGAGAATTTTCCATGAACAGGAAATTCAAGAGTCACATTGTTCATTGTTTCATTTGATGACACTAGGCCACCAAATGACAAATGAAATCCAGCATATGCCTCTATCAAACACAATTCTGCTAAATGAGCTGACATTCCCTAACTTGTGCTTGCCTCTGCCAATCTGCAATAGTATAAATGAATGCACCTTTGCAAACACAAGTATCTGATTGCCTCTGTGCAAGTGAAAACTTGTTCTTTGTCCAGCCTTGTCTTCAACTGGAAACCAGATCAAACAGGTCTCATTATTGCCACCTTCTTGATTCTTTGATTCTGTATCATGTGGCAATACATGTGAATACTGATCAGGACTGCATAAAAACATAGTTTGATCACAATTAGCTACCTGACAAAACATGTTAGTACCTCTCAACAGGCTGTCATATTCATCATTATAAACATGTACATGATCCTTATGCATTTGAAAGTCAGACATACTTTCAAAATGTTGACTGTTATGTGACAACAAGCTGTCATATTCACTATTTACATTACCCTAAAGCTGAAAACAACTAGCTCCAGTGCTCTGCATATTGTCACATTCTGTGAAAACTTCAAGTGTATACAAAGGGATACACTCACCATTCAACACATCTTGCAACTGGTCTATATCATTTTCAGTAGGAGGAGGCACATCATTAGTGCAATGATGGTTTAAACTACTACTCCCACTTCCTCTTTTCACTTGGCTCTGTTCTTCATCATGCTGGCAAAGAGAGTCATCAAAGGACTCTAACTCATCCTCATGGGCTGTCCAACTGTCATCATCATCCCAATCTTGCTCACCATTGAGCAACTCTGGTTCAGAAGCATAATCTGATTTTAGACTGATTTATCAGTGTCATCATGATCTGTAAGATCACCATTAGAAGGGGCATCAGACTCACTTGCATCATACCTTGCACCCTGCAGGTCCTCATCAGTGTCAAGGTCGATATGAGTTTCCCACAACAACTGAGAGTTGTTGTGTGCACACCTCTGATATTCTGTGGTCAATAAATCTGACATTTGCTCAATGCTCAATGGATCACTGCTTTGATCCATTTTCTCAACCATTTCCTCTTCTTGACCTTCACACAGACTGGATGCAACACCAAGCAGCAAACCAGGATATCCCAAGGTATCTTCAAAAAGATAATCCTCATGAGAGTGGAGATCCACATCCTCACAGTCAAACCTGATATCCTCTAGAGCACTCCCTACATCAGCAACCTCATTTGCCTTCTCATGAAGACTTGTGTCAAGATTGCACTCATTTGTGCACTTGAACTGCTTAACTGTCTCATCACATTGCTGATTACACCTCCCTTCTTCAAAGAGCCAGTCCAACTAATGTTCCTCTTCGGGTTCTTGGCTTGGGAGACTCAAACTCTGATCTCTGGCTTGGGGCACCACTTCTGCAAGTTGTTCAAACACAACTTCTTCATCATCTGATGAAGCATCATCAAAGGTATCAAGGAACAAAGTCCTGAGCTGATACCATGAACCAATGGAGTGCACTGGTAAGCAAGCAAACCAATCATCAGCCACACCTTCTAAAGATCTGACAAATAGCATCATGACCACATCCTCTTTTTCAACCTGACAGTCTCTAATGAAATCAATAAAAAGATGCATATGTCTTGATGCTGATTCCTCAACACCACCTTTAAACTTGGGTAAATATTTATTGATTCCCCTAGGGGCAGCATGTGGGTAACCCTGGATTCTATCAAAATCCAAAGGGTTGTATCTTTCATTATCATACACCCTTTTATGAAGACAAGATTGTGCCTTAAGCATGGTACCATAGCTTGTAGAGGGAGAATCATGACAACAATGCATCTTGCAAATGAAACCTATCCCTCTACAACTATCCAGTTGCAATATTCAAATATCCCTTGATGATAGTGCTTGATCTCACCAAATAAGGGAACTAAAGTTCTTTTAAATGTTCGAAAACATGAAGAATACCTGGGAATGTTGCAGTCATGGAACTATTCTTTGAATCCTCAATAGGTTCACCTTGACAAAGTCGCCACCTCTTTGTAGAGGACTGAACTTCAAATGGTATGAAGCTCACTTACATGTAAATCTTTCTCTGAGTTCCATCCAACAGAGCACAATAGATCTTGTAGCTTTTAGGTTCACTGAACCAAAACTTTTCCCCAGGTCTGAGATTCTTCAAACTTTGAACAACATCAACATGGCAAACAAATATGACTCTTTGATAAGGCAAGATTCTAGTTACTCCCCAGTAGAGTTGCCAATCTTGTTGGTTGTTAATTTGGAAACAACTAACCAGCAGGTCTGAGCAAACACCTATGAGCTTGCCACACTCAATGCTTGAATGCTTGCTAGACAGGTGGCCAACTAATGAGATGCAACACCTTGTTTTTGCTTTCTCCTTCACTTTGGGCTCTACAATACTCGGGAGGGTGTTCCTTAAGCACACATTGAGATTTCTTGTAAGCAACCAGTGCATACTCCTACAAGACTCATATAAGATTAAGCAGATGCATTCTCGGCCATGGTTAAAGTGCACACACTCATCCAAGAGATGGAAAACTATTGGATAAGCAAGGAAAGTTAACAAAGAATGGGATTAAACACAAATGTCATTCATGAAACAAGAAACATTAACTTGAATGAATGTTCTTAAGCAAGATAACTGAAACCCTAAAGACAAATAGCATATATCAAATCAGTGCCATATCCATTGGGCTAGGAGTCAAGACAATCTGCAAACAGAAGGAATGGTTACTTGGACAAATAAAGCCTATGTGAAACTAACCTTATTAATCCCACAGCTAGTGATCAGATCTTAAAGACTACTTATCAAATCCTTCAATCATACATGTAAATTTCTAAGATGATGAAAGCAATTTAACCTGTTCCTTGAACATGAGCTATTATCAAAACAAAGAATGCAAGAAAGTATTACAAAGGCTAATGGAATGATCCTTGATCAGTTTCATTAACAATTCAAATGTACAATCCAAAGGAGAGACTCAAAGACCTAAACAAATACATTCAGGTTCTGGTATGCATCCAAGAACCTTACAATTTAAAGACTGTAACCCTAGACCTCAAAATCTGGTAAAAACCTGACTCTGTGACTTAGTGCTCTTTTTGTTCTAATTTCAATATGAGAAACCCACTTTTAATGATTGAGAAATTCCTTTTAAGCAGTCGGGGGATCACCATCGGCTTCGAAACCACATCAACTTGTACCACATTGAGACCCCAACTACATAGGTGACCAGTCGAAACCCTCACTTTGTGACCCTCAGCAGCTTCTCTGGTCTCATGAAATGCCTGCAGTGGGATCTCATTGGAACCTTTCGCCACCGGACAAAGATCAATCAAACACCAAATCTTCCACCGTCGGCGTCAGTACTCGAGCCATGCCATCCTTGTCCCAGAGCCACGTCGCTATGAATGCTAGCTCGGCGGAGCCAGTGACCAACTCATTGTCGCCATGAATGCTCCAGGCTTTTGGTTTTCACGCGCACCGTCAATACCAAACCATGACTGTGGTTTAGTTTGAAACTTGACCGTTGATCATCCATGATCAGATGGTCACCTTTTAAATCTCCATTAGCCATTGAAACAAGCTACCACTTATGACTCCCATGCCCACCATGGATCATCCGAGATCAGACGACCATCGCATTCCTTGCAGGATGTATTGATCGATCACTTTGTATCGGTGAGTTGAACGAGAGCCCTTGATCTCTATCATCGGCCACCGCGGGCCATTGATCTATGTGGTCTTCTACATGGCATACAGGACATTGACCATTGATAACCATGAGGAGCACGTATCGTTACGATTAAAACATCACCGTTCACATTTGGCACATGCACATTTGTGGCCTTTAAGTTGCTCGAGTTTTACCTTACCGCATCCTGCAGCTCACCCCGGACTGGACACGTGGCACAATCTCATAGAAGGTAAAACCACAACTGTTAACAATCATGCCAGGCGAGGGCAGAAGTCAGCCAGAAGATGAATTACGTGTCGGCAAAGTCTTAGCCCGAGGAGTAAGCGGTCACACTATCGGCAAAAGGCGGACAAAGTCGAGAAGACACCCGAGGCGACAAAAATAGTTACACCAAAGTCACCGGGCATATCATCTAGACACAAGGAAGTTAGAGAGGCATCTGGCCGAAGAGGTGGTGTCACATCGAACACCTATTGCAGTCGGGAAGACCACACAAATTCGGTGAAATCTCATAGCGAAGTCCACATGTGATACCGAATGCACCACAAGGTCAGGGAGACATGGTCGGGGTTGGCTTGAGCTTATCATGGTGAGGCACACACACCACCCGCGGCCAGAGGGGAGATCACGCAAAGAAGAGTAGGGAGCCGCCCACCCGGGTCGGCCCGGACAAGCGAGGGTTGGGGAGACATCTCAGGCACAGGACACAAGCGATGGGGAGGGTCTGAGGGAGACATCTGGTCGGGGAGAAGACATCACCGAGGCCAGAAGGTCGACCAGAAGGCAATGAGGGAACAACAAGGGATTTGAGACCAAGGGAGTCGGGAGAGACCTCACCCGGCCAGGACTCCAGGTATCTCTGCGAAGGGGAAAGCAGGTCGGCTGAGACACAAAGGAGTTGGGGAGACATCTCCCCGACACAACCAACATAGGCCGACAAAAATTTCGGGGAGACAAGCCGGGGTCGCCAAGAGGTAATCCTGAGCACCAAAGGTCACAGCGAGGGCAACGCTGGGCCGGTAAAAATGGTGATGAGGGGCTGATAACGAATGAAGTAAGGGGCTCGGGGGAACCACTTAAGTTAAAATGAACCGGGCGGACAGGTCACCAACAAAAAGAACAAACAGCCAGAAGAAAAGGAAGCCGCAGACCCAAATAGAGAAAACAAAAACCCTAGCCAGGGTTTCAACCCATGAAGGAAATAGGAAGGCGAGAAAAAAGGACCAAAGGGAAAAACACCAGAAGAAAATTCCAACACGTTGAGCTCAACCCTCGTTGGAGCCCACTTTACCCATGTGCCAAAATGAAAAACACCCCATAGCTAAAGTTTTGTCATGAAAAAAAAGAGTACACAACTAGACAATGAGAGAACTAGAAATGGCACTAACACCCAACATCTAATAATTTTTTTAATTCTGCTTAGTAGGGCGATGTGTGGATGCAATTTTTTCAATTTCTGCTTTATTGGCTTCACTCCAGGTGCTATGGATAAATGATGCATTATTAGATCCAGATCTATTCCTGGCATGTCAGCATAGGACCAAGAAAATTTGATTTGTCTTTCTTCAAAGAATTTGGTGAAATAATTTGGCTTCTCTTGCTCTATCATTGATGCTGCTAGGTGTATGGTCTTTGTTGTTTTTGCAATACTGATGTTTATGGATTGTTTAGGCTCAACCAATACTGAAGATCTTTCTTGATAGTGCTCAGGAAGAGTGTCAAATCTCTCATCCTTCAGTGCCTCAGAGAGGTTTTCAGAATTGAATATGCTCTTTCTTTTTACTTTTTCATGATCTAATACTGCCATTGCATGGTTTTCACCATTAGATTGATTTTTTGTATTCTTTATTTTGCAACTAAGAGACTTGGCACTCTCTTGGTTTGAAACTTTGTTATGAAATTCATTGGTGGAATTTGTATTTGGATTTTCAAAACAAAGGAAATTGACAATGGCATCATCATCTGGAAATATAGGGATGTCAAGAAACTTATTTTGTTCCTAGTCAATGAGTCCAGGATGTATCAAAGGTAAGGAATCATCAGATTGGTCAAGATCAAAGGCGTTGAGGGTCACGATGGAAAAATTTTCGAGCTGTTCGATAGTAACATCAAGGTCTATAATGTTACTCTCCTCTGAATGATCTATCTCGCTTGATGTCTGATTGTCCTCACTAGAGTCATCGATATGTAGTTGTGATCCTAAGAATTTTATCCTACTCTAATGTGCAAAATACCTTAAAATGCAAGTGATAAAAGACTAAGGACACTTCAAGATTAGCCAAAAGAGTGATATAACAAGAAGGAAAATGGATAAAACAAAATGCAAATGATTTCACCTTCCTTCTGTTGACGACTCCTTGATTGGCCCTTGCTTGGGATGATTTTGTGTGCTCCTTAGATGATTTCTTGAGTGACTAAATGTAAGATTGAATGTGCAAAATGATTAGAATGGATAGCTAGATGATGGTAGATGATTGAGAATGCAAATTGGCAGCATGTAGTTATCAAATGGCTAAGTGTTTCAAATGCCCTTGAGGAGGGGGTATTTATAGGAGAATTTGAATTCTCTAGAGAATTCAACGGTCAAGATGCATCCAACAAGGCCAAGATGAAGGGCTATGGTGGGTTGAGAACCCACAAGCCCTCACATCTTGACATGTGAATGGTGAAGTGGCCAAGAGAAGATGAGGTGTAAGTGAGGTGTCAAAAGGTACATGAGGTGGAGGAAGGACAAGCACCTTGGGGAGTGAGGAGATTTCCTCAAAAAGGGATTCCTTGTCCCCAAGTGGGAGTGAAAGGGACATTTGAGGAATTTTGGAATTCCTCAAAAATCTACATGGGAAAAAGAAAGGTGGTTGGGGATATAAATGTGAATTAAAAATTCACATTCCTAGGAGGATCTAGAAGATAAAAGATGGGCTCCAAAAGGTGGGACTTGGTAACATGTAGAGATTGGACAAGTCCAAGGTTCTAAAAGCCTTGGAAGGATGGAATGTGAATTAAAAATTCACATATAAAGGAGGGGAATCTAGGATAAATAAAGTGAATTAAAAATTCACATGGGAAAGGGATTCTTGGAGGAATAAAAGGAATTAAAAATTCCTTGGGGATGGAGAGAGTTGACCAAGGATCTGGTTAAGATTAATTAATCAGTAATTAGAAGATAAATGAGGATTAGAAGCCAACTTGCAAAAGTTGGAGGATGTGACACATCCTAATCAAGGATTAGGCATGATGCACATCCCTAATGAAAATTAGGAGATGGATTAGGATTAGATGAAAATGATTGATGTGAGGAATTAAATAAATGTAATATTTATTTAATTATTTGATGAAAAGAGGATTAAGAGGTAAGGTATTTAATTATTAATTAAATACCTTAGGATTTGGTAGAATTAAGGATATTAATTAAATAATAGTAATATTTACTTAATAAAGAGATGTTTAGACGAAAAGTGATAAATTTGGATAAATTAAGTGTCCAAATTTGATGTCTGAGGTGATCCAAATTCAAGTGGTCTAGAACCTAAAATTTGTCCCTCCATACTTATGGGTGCATACCTCTTTATCACATTGATTTCCTTGTCTTCAAAAGATTCTTCAGATAGTGAGTCCCATTTATATTCATTTGAGTCTATTTCAGAACTAGCTTGCAATTGGAGGATTCACTCACAAATCTGTTGAGTGGCTTCTTCTTTTGTCTCTTCTTTGTATCCTAATCTTGTCTTGTCTTTTGCATTGATTGTGATAGGCTGAATTGGTTCCACAATACCTTTTTTCATTTTCCAATAGGACCTTTTCCTTCATATCCCATCTTTTCTAAGATTTTGAATCCTTTACCATATTTGAAGTTGCTGCTTGGGATTCTTCTTCATCTTTGTAAAGCCACTTTAGGATGTCTTTGTCCTCAGATTCATCAACTAGAGTACCTGCTTTTACAAATTTACCATCAAAGATCGTGATGGGTTGTGAAGATTGTTGTCTAGATGTTGATGGTTGTCCATATGATTTTTGAGAAGGTAGTAGTTGTGAGAGACATAAGGACTGCTCAAAAGAATACTCACCCATGCCTTTATCTTTCAATTGGATCTTTTTCTCAAATTTTTTTGACAAAGAATTGAGTTGGCCTTCATTACTTGAGGAAATAGAATCACCAATGCCTTTATCTTTCAACTGAACCTTTTTCTCAAACTGTTTTGACAAATAATTGAGTTAGCTTTCATTACTTGAGGAAATAGACATAAGAGCTTTTCTGTTGTGTGGTACAAATAAGTCTCGGACCGTCTTGAGAGTGTTACAATATTAGGGATTATTAGAATATGCTGAAATTGTGATCTCTTGTCCATTGTAAGGGAATTTTAAGCATTGATGGTATGTTGATGGTACTGCTTGCATTTCATGAATCCAAGGTTGACCCAAGAGTATGTTGTATGTCAAATCCTTGTCTAAAACTTGGAAAATTATATCCTTTTGAATTGGTCCCACTTGAATTGGCAATACTATCAGTCCTTGAGAGGATATTTCTTCATCATCATAAGCTTTTATGGTGATCTTTCTTCTGGCATCTATTGCATTTTCTGAAAACCCCAATGCATGAATAAGCTTTAAGGTGCATATATTTAGACCAGCTCCTCCATCTATTAAAATGTGTTTGACCCATTTTTTATGGATTAAAACCTTAATATGGAGTGGAGCATTGTGTGGATGAGTGAGGGATGCATCACTGTTTTCCAAGAATGATAAACAATGGGGTGTAGTCAAATGTCCCACCATGGCTTGGAATTGACAAACTTCCAAATTAGTTGGTATTGTGGCGTCCACTAAAATTTTTCCAGAATATCCTTATGGGCTAATCAAATTTTAAGAAGCTCTAGTATGGATATATACATTGGAATCTTTTACAATTGATCCACTATATTGTATTGATTAGAAGGAGCAGTAGGTGTTTTAGATGGACTTCCTTTCAATACCAATTTGGACTACCCCCTTGTGGTCACATTTATTGGTAGGTTGTCTTGTTCATCATTGATTTTGATGACATTGATTTGATTATCAACTACAAAAATGTGAAGGATGGTATTATCATAGACATAATTCCCATTCTTCCCTTTGTTTGTTGAAGAAGATTCTCCTTTTTCATAGTTGGGTAGAAGTTTTTTAAATGCTCCATGATCATCATTTGTTTTATGTCCTTCTATCGATATTTCACATCTATCTATCAAGTCTTGCACCAAATTTTTTAATTGCATACAATAATTTGTTTTATGACCTTTGTTTCTATGAAAATCACAGTAATATGCATCGTTCCACCATGATGGTTTAACTCTTGGTTCAAAATCTCGTGCATCTAGTAATGTTATAATTTTTTGTGGAAGAAATTCTTTTAACGCTAATTCAAGTGACTGTCCCAAAGGTGTAAATTTTTTGCGATGTGGTGGTAGAGCTAGTTTAGATTCACTATTTTTTTGATTGTTTTTGCGTGCAGTACCTAATAAATTGAAGACTGGGTTTACATTATGCATGTCAGCTACACCATCATTACCAACATTCTTGTTTCTTGTCTAGAATTTGTATTTTTCATTGTTGTTATGATGATTGGAAGAGTTGGAAGAGTTTGTTCCTTCGTTATAGATTTTCAATAATCCTCTTTTAACCTGTAGACACGTAAAATATACCGATTGACATTGTGCATCCGATCCTGACTTACTAACATCGTTTCATCCTGAATCATCCCTCGGTCTAACCATTTAATCAAATCTCCTTATCTGATTAAATTCATCAATATTCCTCCCTTAATTAAATAAACCAGTTATTTAATTAAGTCTCTCTCTTTCGTTAATTAAATCAATCAATCGATCTAATTATCCCTATTTAATTAAATAGTCAATTTTGTTCAATTAAATCTCTAAATCTATCTATTAAATTAAATAAATGAAAACCTTATTTGATTTAATCTAACACCATCTCTTTTAATTAAATAAATCAAAATCCTTATTTAATTATTCTCTTATCATATTCCTCTCTTATTTGATTTAAATAAATCCATAAATTTGAGTCAAATAGGTCACATCATCTAATCTCTCATTAAATTAATTAACCCTTGATTAATTTAATCTCTTGTCATGTCCCATCCTCTAGATTTTGCAAGTTGCACATGAAAATAGATTTAATTCATTTATTAAATCTCTATTTTCCTCACAAGGCATCTTTTGGAATATCCTTCAAGTTTGAATTCAAAAAATCCAAGTAGACATGTACATCCAACAAGGCAATAACTCCATCTTACATGTCCTTTTCCTTGAGCCAAGTGGCATTTATTGCATTTTCCCTTCTCTCTTGCAAGTCATTTCAAAAAAATTGAAATTCAAAAATATGCATTTATTGGCACAATCCTCAAAACTTGCACATGTTCCATCCACTCATAGATTGACAAGTGGCATCTTGCCATTGGATGAATGTTAGTCCCACATCGCTCAAATTTGGACATTCATCCATCTTGGCATTCTATGAATAAAGAGCTCATATCCTCATTTTAGCATCCACAAATTATGCAAAGTTACCATGCTCAAATATTTATCAAATTCCATCCATCAATCTTGAATCTTAGCTAGGTTATGTAGGTTTTTAGCTTGGAGCACTCAATCTTCATCAACAAAGTGGATCATTCATCAATCATCATCAACACATATCAATCTTGCATCATAGGAATTGGGAAAGGGCCAATTTTCACATCAAATTGGCACCAATTCCCCCATGGCATCATGAGTTTGCAAATTTAAATTAGGATTCAATCTAGTTTGTTGTTTCCATTGTGTTCTTCATTGTTTATTTTTCTAATTTGAGTTTTATAAATGGATTTCATGGGGAATCCTTGTTCTTGCTTGCAATCTCTAACTTAATTTGTTTGTTCTCATTGTGATGCAGGTACTAGGATAGGGGTTCTCACATTTGGTGCTAGAGGGAGGAAAAATCTCATTCTTTATCACTTTTCTCACAAAATTCCACATTTTTGTTTATACACAAAAAAATTCCCACACTGAGAGCTCATCGTTGCTATTTTAGCACCACTGACTCTTCAGTGTCGCCATATAGTGTCGCTAGAAACTCAAATTGTGACGCTAGAGTCTTCCCACCCAAAAATTTGAATTCCAAACTATGTTGCTTGACCGTTTTGACCCGCGGGACTTTTCAAAGAAATGAAACAGTGACGTTGGGGAAAAGTGCGACACAATTAAGCTCATTGGCCTTGACACATAGTGATGCTGACTGGTAAGCAGCATTGTAGAGCACCGCTAAGAAATCAAACTCTGATGTAGTCATGGGTTGCGCCGCTGGAAGGGAGTAAAAAGTTGAAATTAAATTTTATCACATGCCTTTTGATTAATGATCAACTTATCTTCTGTTTTCTGCTTTTTAATCTTTGTATTTTGCAAAATCTGACTGGTTTTCTCTCTTGTAGGTTGGAATTAAAAATGAAAGAAGGAGAAACATGAGGAGGATATTTCACAAGATCAAAGCGTTTTTAAACACTTTAGTGTTTGCTTAACACTTTTAAGAAATTTTTCACTTCTTTCTTAGGACACTAGTTTCGTTTGGGCTTTAAAAATAACCTTTTCAAATTTTTCTTGCAAGGGCTAAAACGAACATTAGGACTATAACTTACTAGAGTTTATTTCTTTGGTTAACAATTGAACAAAATGTCTATCATTTGTCCTTTGGTGCTTTAAAAAGAACTCACAATTACTTTGGGAATCTAAAATAAAAAAGTGCAACTTTGTTTTGTGAACGCTTACTTGAACTAACTTCATTGAAAAAGGACATATGTGCTTCTCTTGCGCTTTATAGCGATCTTGAGAATCAAAAGGCCTTTTTCATGATTTTAGGTTGAGACAAAGAAATCACCTCCACACTTCATCTTTGGGTTTAAAATTGAACAAAATTTTGTGCGAGTGTGGATAAATTTATTGCATGTGTTCTCCCTTTGTTTCTAAACAAGGGTTGATCGAACTATGAATAAGTTTATTTGCTTTTGTTTATCTTAGAGGGCCTGCCTTGGGGAAAAAGTACTCACCCAAGGGAATGACTCAACTAGTAACACTCTGAACCCGAGAGTATTTCCAGCTGGGATATAAATGTAGGTATTGGAAGAAACGCCAATATCACGCGGTTGATTCCGATGAGATGGATCTGAAAGGGGACTCTCGTCGTATGGGTCAATCTCCACGAATGGAAAGTCCAAAATAAAACCCTTGTTTGTAGTGGCTTATTAGCCCATTCACCGAGTTTATCAAAGTGGTGCATTGGAACTTAGATTCCAAGAAGTTACTTGCCATGTCTGATCTTGGTTAAAGTATAGAGGTTAAGACTTCATTCTTAAACATACCTTTATACTCTTTCCTTGTTTGCATGTAAAATCATCTCTTCTTCTACGAAGGGCATGAGGCAAGCCAACCAAGAAAAATGTACCAATTGAGCTAGGGTGTTATATTGCTTATGAGTCAAAATACTTTTCTTGTTCGAGAACACTGGGAAACAAGCACTTAACATCATCATCCAAATTTCAAACCCTTTAGGAGACAAATGCAATTGACTCAATCCATATGTTATTGCTTGCCCTTGGGATTTACATCCTTAGAGGTTTCTAAACATTGGATTACGTCTTGATTTGTCTACTAAAGTTAAACAATAGGTAACCCTTGCTTTGAGTTCATCAAATTTCCACATAACATACTTTGTGGGATGCGAAAAAGCCAAGACATTGGATATCTAGTTTGGAAAACATAATCAAAGAAAGTGTTTGTGGTAAAATAAAGCCATTAAGAAAAGCTAAGCAAAATGAACTCTCATATGTGTTGAAGCCTCAAGAAGTTCAAATCCTAAAGAAAAATTCATTGGTCCAAAAATCCAAAAATGTATACACAAAGTGAATCACTTCTTGGTTACAAAGGTCTATAGAAGCATTGTATGCTCTTCAATACCTAAGTCTAGGCAAACAAAGTATTTTTTAGGT
This sequence comes from Sequoia sempervirens, assembly GCA_007258455.2. Lineage (NCBI taxonomy): Eukaryota > Viridiplantae > Streptophyta > Pinopsida > Cupressales > Cupressaceae > Sequoia > Sequoia sempervirens. Next base: position 201,403,903 of record VDFB02270651.1, on the reverse strand, counting down.
TCATCTTAGGATCAAAAGAAATCAAAATTTTTTTCACCCATCCTTCAAACATCAAAACAAAAATCATCTCACTATCACCTTTTGAAAAATCTTGAAAATTATCCTTAATGCTAGGCTTTTTTGGCAAAAAATATAAATCATCAAATCCTTGAGACGACATCCTTGAAATCATTATCAAAATCATCTTTGGCTAGGTATGTGTAAATGCATCATTTTGCATATACTTAGTCAAAGTTATCAAACCATCTTGTTTAGCTAGGTATATGTAGATGCATCCTTCTTCATATGCTTAGTTAAACTATCATCTTGATTGAATAGGTGTGGGTAGATGCATCCTTCTCCCTACACATATTCAAATTATCATCCTTTGAGAAAATCTACCCTTTAGATAAATCATCCAACATCTTAGGGTCTATTTGTTCAAAAATCAAAGCAATCAAAATCAAGGACAATCCCAAAAGGAAAAATCAAAATCAAAATCCGAAACATATCTGAAAAAGCCTAGCATCTCCTTCAAGATTTTATCAAAATGTTAGTGTAATTAATATTTAATTACATTTGCATAACTTTACTTATGTAATATTTAATTCTTAGGTTTATTATTATCATCTTTATCTTATTGAGCTATCTTGTTGCTCAAGAAAAGATTAGGGTTATGCATCTTTGCTTTTATAAAGCAAACCATATCTTGTAATGATTGAATTCCTCAATAATATTTTGCACATCTTCTTGCAAAGCTTTGTTTTTTCTGATTTTCTCTTTTGTGGAAGGCTTTTCTGGTTTGCATTTCTGATCTTGGTTTCTAACTTGGTATCAGAGCCTTGATTTGCAACCCCTTCTCAAATTTTTAAGAAAATCATTGCAAAGTTCGTTCGGGATTCCTCAAGGGTTTCATGTCTTGAGTATATTTTTGGAGCGTTTTGGATCAGATTGGGCATCTCCATTGGATTTAGAGCACTAGAAAAAGTCACAATTGACTTTTATTTCATCAAAAATTTGTCAAAGGTTTGATGCAAGTTATTTTTATTGGAGCCATTTTTCATTTTTGCTTCAAAAATCCAACTTTCACTCAGTTGTAGGAAAACCGATTTCTGGGTTTTGTAGCCAAGGTCGAAATCCGATCTAGGTATCTTTTAGATTTTTTATATCTTACACAGATATGGAGAAAACTGTTGTACAAAAATCAGTGCGCGTCATTTTTCCTCCTGGCTGAAGGTTTAAAAAAAATATTTTTTCATCTTCTGCTTGCTAGATCAAAAAACAATTTTTGGGTTTTGTTTTTAGCATCAAAATATTTTTAGGTTTCTATTTTTATCTACTTATTGTGAACAGATTTTTCAGAAATCAAATCAAAAGTAATTTTTTTTTGCTAGAAAACCCATTTCCTCCAGGCTAAATTCACCTTTTTTAAAAAATTCATAACTTTTGGCCACAGTGTCCGTTTTTGGCATACGAGATATCGACGAAAAGCTAGTTTCAAACACTTCATAGTGGTGTTGGCCATTTTTTTAGATTTTTTCATCTACATAGATCTGAGGATATTTTTCATCATGGAGGCAGATGTGTACCTTGGTTTGTGCATGCACTCATTTTTTTTTTCATGCACTAGGTTTACTTTTTCTCTCTTGTTTATGCTTGTTTTTCATGCTCTCCTTTTACAATCATGGGTTATTGTAATAAATGAACTGATATAAAGTTCCATCAGGGGGGTTTCTTTCATAATAATTTGATTAGAGTGTGCATGCACTTTGATCTCCATCTTGTTTTGATGACAACTTGCATGGGTTATATCTGGTTTCTTAGTTTCTTTTGGCCACTTTTTTGCTCTAGCTTGACACATATCAGATTCATATCGGTTCACACTTTAGATTGGGAGTTTATGTTTCTTGATCCGCATTGGTTAAGATCTTTCTTAGTTTGAGGGCGATATTTTTATGGTTAATGTTCCAGAATCTTCATAGTACTTGTTCCTATGGAAGATTTTTAGTCTCAGTTTGGCATCAGCATCGAGATACACGGTTACCATATTTTTTCATCATCTCATCTACTATTGCTTCACAGATTCCAAGGTTGTTCTAGTTTGTGATTTTTCCAGTGTTTCGTGGCATCGGGTCTGCTGTCACATTATTATGATTATGTTTTTGGTTTCTTGTAGACATAAGTATCTTTCCTTACTTGTTAGATTGTGGTTCCAGTGTTACTCCACAATGTTCTTCCAGTGCTTCTTTGCAGCAGTCATCTCATTGTAGGGGGGTTTTGTCCCACTAAGTTTTCCTTCTCTACCTCATCATTGCATTTGTACTTGGGTACCTGATCAGGCCTTGTTGTCGGGACCCATTCATGCTTTCTTGCATTCATCTTAGCATTTAGGTGCATGCTTTTTTAGTCTCCCTAAGTTGCACTTATGGGGGGGTGTTAGTGTAATTAATATTTAATTACACTTGCATAACTTTACTTAGGTAATATTTAATTCTTAGGTTTACTATTCTCATCTTTATCTTATTGAGCTATCTTGTTTCTCAAGATAAGATTAGGGTTATGCATCTTTTCTTTTATAAAGCAAATCATATCTTGTAATTATTGAATTCCTGAATAATATTTTGCACATCTTCTTGCAAAGCTTTGCTTTTTTTGATTTTCTCTTCTGTGGAAGGCTTTTCTGGTTTGCATTTCTGATCTTGGTTTCTAACACAAAAGACCAAAACATCCACATCATCCATCTCTTGTATCATCATCATATCACCTTTTGATCACCAAGATATCCTAAAATTTTGTATTTTGTGCATAAAGTAAAGATCAATCCAAAGAATTAAGAGATTTCATCTCCCATATTCTTGAAAATTAATCCTTGTTTTATGGTTCAAACTACATCTCAATACAAGAAGAGCATGGAAACCGACAAAGAAACACCCGCTTCAAGTGATCTAAGCCAAACAAACATTGAAATGAATCCTTTCGAATCAAGCAATCTTTTGACTATATCGTCGTCACAAAACCCACAAGAGGAAGCCCAAGGAGAAGATCTTACCTTTGGGATGTCACATGAAGAAATAACTGAAATGCTCCAAAAGTTAGAAAACCATAAAATCATCAACATCATGATGAGGCTTAACCCTTTGCTATACATGCTTGAACTAGCAAAACAAGGGGCCAAATTACCTTCGAATTTTGACGTGAGTACCATAGTGGAGACATCTTTACCACCAATCTTATCCACCATCCCCATCTCATCTACACCCCCATCCCAAAACATCACCCAAAACATTCCGCAAATCACAACATCATTTTCTCCAACCCAACCCAATGTTAATAAGGGAAATGCATTTCTTAATGCTATTCAAACACACCCCCTTGTTAACAATCAAAACTTGGATGCAAATACCATCTTGGAACAAAACATACCCGAAAACCCATTACATAAGAATGTTCCTCTCACTTTCCATCATGATCCATCATCATCATTCTTCCACACAATACCTCAAACTCCCTCGTCACAAATTCGCAAGAGGAGGGAGATATGTTCAGACCAGGGGGCATTATTGATACCACAACATTTTTGCAAGAACTCACACCCCTCACATTTCCACCACTTCTTCCATTTCCATCATCATCCACACCCCTCCTTGGCTTAGGGCTTCCCCCTTTACCAAGTATCAACCAAATCAACATCCCAAATATCAATCAAAACATCACGCAAAACTTGTCGTCAACATCACAACAACAGACAACAAATGTACAAGCAATCACAACATCAACCACCCCCCTAACATCACAAAGCATGGTTTCTCAAGGACCAACCACCAACACAACAACACCATCTACCACTCAAATCATCAACACGACATCACCACTCACCACCTCCACAAACACCATTCCAAATCCGCCACGACCCCCGCCACCACCAACTTCTAGCATATCAAACCAATACAACATAGCATTACAAGGTGGTTTTCAAAGGGGATTCCAACAAGTACAAAAGCAAAAATCTGCGCGATTAGCTACTCAGCAAGCCGATCAAGCCGTACAAGCTACCCAAGCAGCCCAAGCCACATTACAAGTGCAACAAGCTGCACAAGCCCAAGTGTTATTGCAACAACAACAACAAGCCGCTCAAGCAACCCAAGCCGCATTGAAAGCACAAAAGGTTGCTTAAGCAAAAATTCTATTACAAAAACAAGTGACACAAACACAAGACCAAGCTCAAGCTTAGGCAAACGCCCAATATCAAGCACAACACACACAAGCACAGGCACAACTTCTTGAACAAAAAAAAGTAGCACAAATGCAAGCATATTAGCAAGCAATAAAGCAATATCAAGAGCAGCAAGAAGCAGCCCAATTGGCAGCCCAAAAAAAAACATTATTGGAACAACAACAAGCACAACAGGAAGCACAAATCTTAGCGCAACAACATCAAGATCAACAACAAGCCTTGTTCATACAATAGCAGGTGGAAGCCTACCTAACTCGGCAGAACATATGAATCCCATCAAAAAACACACCAATCAACCCACCCATCCAACCCACAATCGAAACACCCCATAACACCTTCATCCCACCCCCTGATCTGCAAAATGATGTAACAACAAAAATCAGGTTGCTCTCGCAACAAGTGCTCGATCTTCAATCAGGGAAAACCACAAAGACACCAAGAAACTTGTGTCCCTATCCATTCGATAGGAGCCTTGTGATGAAACCATTCCCCAAGGGATTTGAGATCCCCAAATTTGAAAAATATCGTGGGACAAGAAACCCTAAAGATCACATCAGGGAATTCCAGTTTCATTGCATGGAAGTCACATACGATGGTACTTATTTGATGCGGCTATTTCCTAGGAGTTTGGTGGGCCACACTATGGAATGGTTCTCTCTCCTACCTTCAAGCATTAGTACATTCCAAGAAATTATAGACACATTCATAAAAAAATATGCATGCAACATTGCAATGGATGTTAGTCTAGAAGAACTCTCAGCTTTGAAACAAGGTAAGGGTGAATCATTCGCTTCATTCCTACAATGATGGCAATCCAAGTCCAATAGGAGCAAGTGGACCATGCTCAAAGAACAAGAAGTTTGCACCATCATAGCCAACCTTGATGGCCTCTTGGAATTTCATCTCAAGGTTCAAGGAATCACCACATATGACCAGTTGATCCCTAAGGTGCTCAGCATCAAACGACCCCTTATGACTCAACCCGCTGGATCAACTTCATACCCTAAACAAAAAAACAACCACCCACCCTCCAATTACAACGATAAACCTCGCACATGGGAAAGGAACAAAAAATTTACTAATAATGGTGTTGTTGATGCCAACGTGGTCATTAGTGACCCTTGCCAAAATACACCCGCACCACAAATCCAAATCCAACACCAAAACAATCATCACGCAATACAACAACCAAACAAAAATACAACAATCAACAATCTCAATGATCAAAGGGGACCACCTCAACGGAATAAGAACTATCCAAAATAAAAATACACTGCTTTGGGGGAACCACTCGAAGTCATCATGAAGAAGTTAATAAACAAAAAAACTCATCCAGGCTCCTACCTTCGAGAATTACCAAGAACCGGATGTGAAACCTCCTTGGTATAATGAGAATAAACTCTGTGAATTCCACAAAATCAAAGGCCATACCACAAACAATAGCATGAAATTAAAAAACATAATTCAAGATCTCATCGATAAAAGAATTATAAACATAGAACAACCAATAGGAAACCAAGATCTTAAGATATACATGAATCTGATGCCTAATCATGGAAATAAAGGAAATAATAATAACATTGATAAGGGGAAAGGCACAAACGTGAATCATGGGTACGAAACAGTCATTTCCTCCCTAGAAGAAAACTGCAAGGTCATCACCATCAAAGGCGCCCATGCCAAAGATTGTGGAGTCACCACAAGAGGCGGAAAAGTTACCATACTAGGATCATCCCAGCCAAATAGAGTCCCTACATCTAGATATGTCCCTAATGGCTACAATGTCCTAGATCAGCTCAAGAGAACACCCACGCAAATCTCCATCATGGAGTTGCTAAAAATATCATTAGCCCATAAGAAAATACTAGAAGAAGCATTGGCTTCATCCACTATCCCCGTAGATCTTGATGCAGAGCAATTCCAAGCTATGGTCGGAAATATCATTACGCCAAATCTTCTCACATTCTCCGACCAAGATTTCCCCGCTCAACCATCTCACAGTTGTGTGCTCCACTTGGAAGCCATCGTACACAAGAGAAAATTCAAAAGGGTCTTGGTGGATGGAGGTGCAGGCTTGAATATATGTTCTCTCAACCTCATAAAACAATTGAAAATATTAGAGGATTCTATCAACAAAGGAAAGGGTATCACGATAGGAGCATATGATGATAAAAAAAGAGTGTCCTAGGGCACAATCAAACTCCCTATTCAAGTAGGGCCTGCCATCATAGAAACCACTTGTCAGGTCTTGGTACTCCACTTGCCATATAACATCCTCCTAGGACGCCCATGGATTCATGCAATGAAGGAAGTAGCATCAACTTTCCATCAATGTGTGAAATTCACATATGAGGGACAAGAAGTTACCATCCACAGAGATCCTGAACCCTTCTCCTATTGCAAAATCCTTGAAGCAAAGTATTATAAAATCTCCCAGGTACCAAAAAATGATGAGGGCCCATCCACACCATACATTGATCCAGCCACTCTCGCATCCACTTCTGCAATATAGACACCCACCACTCTCGCCATCCCTACTATTTCTAACTTTAAGCTCATCATCCAAGATAACAGTTGTGCAAACTACAAGCTCCCTAACAATGCTTTTGTGATTGGAGAGTTACCACAATATCCTAGATCACGGGGGCGTCCACAGGAAAATGAAGCTTCCACATCCCAAATGTCACCTGAAGACTATCCTGAATTCACAAGGTGGGGAGATCTTGGCCAAGAGGTTATTAAAGTAGATCCATCACATATGCTATATCAAGATGAGAGACCGATAGCAGATTTACCATTGGATGACAGAAGCAAGGGTTTACAAATGATGCTCATAATGGATTATGACATAAATCAGAGACTTGGACAAAACGACAATGGGCTTATAACACCTATCATTCTGGAGACGCAATCGATAACAAATCTTGGCCTTGGATGTACCCCTCTGTGTATAACCATACATGGCTGAAGTCCTCCGGTTAGAGTGGTTAATAATCCTCCTCAGCCAACTACAACATAACTACGATTACCGGTATCCATAGGTAGAGTCATACATAACTTTATAACTAACATTTGTAGTAGTAGTGATGATGAGGATACCATGACCAATCTACCTAGGCTATTTGAGGATACCACTCTTTGCATGATTAGCACCCTATCTTTTGAATCAAACCAGCAAAGTCATGAAATCCGCCTAGTATATCCCCAACACATCAACTACGACCAATGAGGACCACCCGTTCTTGATACATTCGAAAACGCTCTCAGAATTCATGGGACTACGGGATAACATTCTGTGTGGGGATCACAAAGCAAGGTTCACAATTGAGCTAGATACACATGCTTATTATGGGGAAACGATTGAATCCTTCAGTTGCAAAAGTGAGAAATTAAGAATCATATCTAAGTCTTTGAGTGAAAACCACACCATGGCACTCTATGACTAGAAAAAAGTAAAAAGAAAGGATGCATCCAATGGTGAAAACCTCTCCAAGGCACCCGAGGATGGGGGATTCAATCTTCCTTCTAGAGCTATTCATCAAGAAAAATCAGCAGTCCTGGCAAAAAGGTGCAATCCGGTCAACTTAGGAACAGAAGAAACCCCACATATCACATTCTATGTGGAGTCATTACTATCAGAGAAACAAGAGCTCCTAGCAGCATTCCTAAGGGAAAGACAGATAAACTTCACATAGAGTTATGCTGACATGTCAGGCCTTGATCCAAAAATAATGGTCAACCACTTAGCAGTATATCTAGAGGCAAAGCCTGTCAAACAAAAGCTTCAAAAAATGCACCCTCAGATCGCCTTATTGGTCAAAATGGAGCTAGAAAAGCTATTAGATGTAGGATTCATCCAACCGATAGATTATCCAAAATGGGTATCAAACTTGGTACCTATTTCAAAACTTGATGGAGGCATCAGAATCAGCATGGACTTTAGAGACTTGAATAAAGCATGTCCAAAAGATGACTTCCCACTACCAAACATCGACATGATAGTAGATATGACAGCTAGACATGAAATGTTATAACTAATGGACGGATTCTCAGGATACAATCAGATCATGATAGCTAAAGAGGACCAACATAAGATGGCTTTCACTTGTCCATGGGGGACTTATTGCTAGAACATGATGCCATTCGGCTTAAAGAATGCAGGAGCAACATACCAAAGGGCGATGACATTGATATTCCATGACATGATTCATAATACGGTTGAAGATTATGTTGATGACATTCTAACCAAATCTAGAAAGAGAAAAGATCACATAGCAACCCTAAGTGCCATCTTTGACATGCTTAAGGAGTACAAGGTCAGACTAAACCCAAAGAAGTGCGTCTTCAGCATACAATCAGGTAAACTGCTAGGATATATAGTGTCAATGAGGGGTATCGAGGTAGATCCAGCAAAGGTAAAAGCAATTCTTGAGATGGAGGCACCAAAAACATTAAAGCAATTGAGAGGTCTCCAAGGCAGGCTCCAATCCATTCGCAGATTCATAGCACAGTTGGCAGACAAACAAAACCCATACTCTCACCTACTCCACAAGGGAGTAGCGTACAAATGGGATACCAAGTGTGAAGAGGCATTCAACAAAATCAAAGAATATCTATTGACACCACCAGTCCTAATTCCACCAATCCCAGGAAAACCATTGATTCTCTACGTATCAGCAGCAACAACAGCCCTTGGAGCTCTCCTAGCTTAGCATGACGAAAATGGAATAGAAAGGGCTATCTACTACATCAGCAAAAAAATGGTTGGACATGAGCTAAATTATTCATTCATAGAGAAATCATGCCTAGTGGTAGTGTTTGCATCACATAAATTCAGACATTACATGTTGGCACACAAGATAAAACTCATCGCCAAAATTGACCCCCTCAAGTATCTATTGTCAAAAGCAATGCCCACAGGAAGAATGGCCAAATGGCTGATGATATTGTTAGAATATGACATAGAATATGTGGAGCAGAAGGAAATCAAAGGTCAAGTCATCGCAGATCAGTTAGCAGAAGCACCAGTTTATTCAGAGAATCCTCTAATCTCAGAGTTTCCAGATGAATCTATTTTCAATCTCAACGTAGCTGACCGCTAGAAACTATACTTTGATGGCTCATACACACATCATGGATCAGTAGCTAGCATATTCTTTATCACCCCACAAGGGGATTGCATACCAAGGTCCTACAAGCTAGCATTTCCTTGCACCAATAACATTGCAGAATACGAAGCCTTAACCATAGGTCTCAGAATAGCAGTGCAGTGGAACATTATAGCTCTCAAAGTATACGAAGACTCTCAATTAATAATAAATCAAGTGAATGATGAATACTAGACCAAGGACGACAAGCTCACTCCATACAAGAAATTGGTGGAAACTCTTAAAGAATCCTTCATTGAAATAACATTTGAGCAGATCCCTAGAACCAACAACATAGCAACAGATGCCATGGAAACAATTAGGTCCTTACTAGATATCCCCCACAACGTTCCAAAATATGAATTCCTGATTGAGCAGCTTCTCGTGCCTGCATTAGAGGTACTAGAATCAGAATTTGCGGGTGAAATCGTTGGTCCTGGTGATCCTTGGTACCATGAAATTTACACATACCTTCGAATAGGAGTCATACCCACCGATTTACCATCAAACCTAAAATGAACCTTTGTCAAAAAGGCATCCAGATTTTTCATCCTAGGAGATACCCTATATCGTAGGAGCATAGAAGGAACCCTAATGCGCTACCTAAACGCTGAGGAGGCATTAACCGCTCTAACTGAAATACATAATGGTATATGTGGTTCACACTCGAGCGGAATGAACATATCTAAGAAACTACTGAGGATGGGGTATTATTGGCCCACAATGGAATGAGAAGCACATGAATATGCTAGAAGGTGTCTACAATGTCAACAACATGGGGACCTCATCCATGCTCCAGCTCAAGAGCTTCATCCTATCATCACACCATGGCCCTTTTCGTAGTGGGGATTAGATCTCATTGGAAAAATCACACCCACTTCATCTAACGGCCACAAATTTCATTATACCGCCACGAAGTACTTTACTAAGTGGATGGAAGCCATACCCATGATGTATATAACTGGGAAGAAAATTTTCAAAGTTCATCCTGAATTATCTCATTTGCTGTTATGGTGTTCCACAAGCCATTATCTTAGATAATGGGACACCATTCAAGAATCAAGAGGTTCGTGACTTATGAAAAAAATTCAAAATCCAACATCACTTCTCCACCCCATACTATCCCCAAGGCAATGGCCAAGCAGAAGCTACAAACAAAACCATTCTAAAAATCCTCAAGAAAATAGTCAATGACGTAGGTTGTGACTGGCGTTTGAAGTTGAATCCAGCCCTTTGGGCCTATCGAACCAGCATCCAAACACCCACTGGCGCCACCTTTCTCCCTAGTCTACGAATCAGAAGCAGTACTCCCCATTAAGATCAAGATCCCATCACTCAGGATATCACTGCAAAACCTCATCACAGATGAAGGGTACCGAGTATCAAGATTGAATGAGTTGGAGCTACTGGATGAGTGACAGATAGATGCTTTCATCAATTCTATCATAATAGACTCAAAAGGAGCTACAATAAGAAGATCAGAAGCAGAACGTTCCAAGTCGGAGAACTGGTATTGAAGGAGAATCAGAAGAATGTCCCAAACCCAAGTAGCAAAGGAAAATTTGAACCCAATTGGTTCGGACCATTCGTTATCATAGCAAGTTATAATTCAGGGGCATATCAGTTATCAACACTCGAAGGGGAACCTCTACAAGAGCCCATGAATAGCTCTCATTTCAAAAAGTTTTATGCCTAAATCTTTCAAGGTATAGAACCAAAAAATCAAAAAAATAAAAAAAATGTCCTGAAAAAATGGTTACTTTGGAAAACCTGGCAAATAGGTGTCTTAATAACAACAAAAAAAATTAAAAAAAGCAAAAACTCAAAAAAATCAGAAAAAGGATTGAAAATAGTAAAGAGAAAAAATCGTCCTCTAGTGAAAACCACTTCGGTGGCACTTTGGGAAAGTATCTTGGTGAAAACCTCGCAAACAGGTGCCTTGTGTAAATAAGTACTTTCCATCCACCATGATCTTTATGGCTTGTTCTGCATCATCCATCCATTACGCTTCCATCATCCATTGCATTCAGATCTGCATCCATCACTCATCCACCCGCATTCGCATCATAGCTTGGTCCTGTTTCTGTATCATGATACCTCCTAGTACTACTCAACCCATCCTCAAGGTCAGTTTTTCCTGCCTTTATCAGAGTAGTCTATTGCATCACACTGGGGGCATGTTCTCATTGGATCAGATTCGTGTATATCCTTAAAATTAGAAAATCCAAAAATCCAAAAACATCAAAAAATCATCAAAATCCAAAAATAGGTCAAAACGTCAGTCAGAAAAGCCAAAAATAGGGTCATCATGTTGAACTACAGATCTCTAAGCCTTGAACTTAGGCAAGGTTGATCTTTGATCATCCCCTGAGACACTTAGGTCAGTCCTATAGGAGTCCATCATAATAAACTGACATCTCATCATGTATATCATCATCTATAAATCGGTCAACTCGTCAGTTGAACTACGTGGTCTCTACGTGTATAATGTAGGCAAGGCTAATATGTTGATCAGCCCCCGAGGCCCCTAGGATAGGTCTTTAGGTTAGTCTCTCGGTCAAAATCTTAGACAAAATCTTAGAAAAATCCCAAAACATTGGAAAATCGAAAATCAAAACATTTGGAAATCTCAAAAAATACCAAAAACAGCCTCAAAACATTGCAAAACTCCAAAAACATCCAAATATTTGAAAAAATTCATCTGTCTCATCTCGCTTACACCCACAATAACATCACTCATAATAAACAATCATCATCCTCAATCTTTGGAAGGACAATCAGAAGCAAGTCTAGCAAGTTGAAAGTGAAAACTCAAATTGTCAAGTCTTAGGTGTAAGTCACTGCATAAGCAAGTTGGTCATCTCTTTATATTGGTAGCTCATCATCCAATTGGTCCCATATCAATCATTTGAAAGAACGCTTCAAATAAACGAAATGGCGTGCCGCCATCCACTAACATATCCTAGGATGAATCCTTCCTATAATGGGCATTATCTTTTGGCAATAGTTTCGGCTCTTATCCTTTAAAACACATCCTCTTTTGGTTAGCGGTATTGAAGAGCATCAGCTTGTTTTTTTACTTTGTATTTATCTTTTGACTTATCTTATTGCACTCATTCCAAGGACTTCTCAATGATATCCAAACAAGAGGATTTAGAGAAATAGGAATGGGGCAACAATCATTATCTTTTTGTTTGCTATGCTTGTTGGACGTTCTTGTAATATAACCTTGGCTAATACTTGCTTTGTTAGGTATGTATGGAGGATGTCTCGGACAACTTGTTGACTATTGAATTGATAGGTTTACCTTTCCATGTTTTGGTCTGAGGTGTTTAAAATTTCTAAAGTGCACCCTAGCAAGGTTTCCATATGTCAGGTGTGAACAAGGATACTGTTGTGCAGTTTTGCACACACACCCCACTTGGAGTAGGGACCCTCTGATTTCTGATTTCTGATGTCTCTTTGACATTTGGTTTTTATTGGATTTGTCCTTTCGAGGTCTCGGGATGTTAGTCTTACTTGTCTTGATCTTACCCTGAAGGTTGAATCGATGGAACTTGTGTTTTAATGAAGTCCGGGTTTCTGGTTGAATCCGGGATTTTTCGGATCACGTGGATTTTCCTGGATTCCTTCGGAGTCCCGGGGGGTGTGTCATCTGTGGAATTCATGCCCACCGGGATAATCCGATTGACTCAAATTTTCCCGAAATTCTGTTTCAACCTCGGGTTTCTGGATTTTCTCGATGCATCTTGTTAGCCATTAATGCTTGGAGTACATCTTCTCTGGCACGAGTGTGGGTGAATTTAAGGTCTTCTGGCACTGTTCTTGATTTCATTGTTCATTTTCTATTTGCTCTTGCGCTCGCGTTTGTTCATTTTTTGAGCTTTGGTTGTTGGATTTGGTCTGCTCGCGTGTGGATTCCTTAGGCGTTCGTGTTGATTTATCACCGCTAGGGCACCCTGGTTCGCAATGATTTCCTTGGGCTCTGGGTTCAATCGGATTTGATTCATGGTAAGTCATTTTTGACTTCTTCCCCTTGTTTTGCGCTTTGTGGTTGAATCTTTCAAGTTGTTCGTTGATGATTATTTGGGTCAGCCCTTGCTGGTTTTCGTGATTACATATTTATTAAGTTAGGGTTTGGTTCACCTTTCCACGGGTTTTCAATGCCTGCAATGCGCATCCCTTCGTTTGTTGATCGAATTTCAGGTGTACCTGTGTGCCTAGCAATTCTTTTGGGGTCTTTCCTTGTTTGTGCATAATCTGGTATAATTTGTGAAGGTAGGGTTTCGATATGTCCACTCGAGGTTGTTAAGTTTGGTGGAGTTATTGTGATCCTCATGTCCTATGTCTAGCTTAACCTTGTTCGTAACATTTGAGACCCTGGTGTGCCCTAGTTTAATCGTTTGAGGGATAATGTCTGAGAATTTCGAGCTTGCCCTAGCTTTCATGGAAGAAGTCTGGCTGTCAAATTTAGGGCATCGTTATTTCATCATGGGGATCAACCATTTGAGAATCTTGGGAGTTTAAATTCAACTATGATCAAAATTTGGCTTATTGGGATTGATTTCATGTTCATTAGATTCGGATAGGGGGTTTGTATGATCACTCCATGAATTGTTTGTGCGAAGAACGGTCATCGGGTTTTCGAGGTGTCCGCGGAATTTCCGTACACCTGGATTTTCCCAGATTACCCCATTTTCCCGGAGTGTGAGAATTCTTGGAATTTCAATCTGCCTGTGGAAATCTGTCCCACCCAGATTTTTCTCGGTTTTCTACCTGGTTTCACTTAATTTTGATTTTCGGGATTGAATTAATCAACCAAATGATTGGATGATGTTTTCCTGTCACTTAATGGATGAATCTTATGATAATCATGCATCCCTTTTTTCCGTATGGATGATTTATTTGATGAATGATGTCTTGGCTACGGGAGTCCGTCTGGGTCAGATTTCTCCGAAATTCCGCCCCGACTGGATTTTCCCGGATTACCCCATTTTCCCGAATTTTCAAGTTTGATGTTTAATGATTTATCTAAATGATTTCATATGGTTTTGAGACTAGCCTTTTGATTGAAATATGGATGATAATTGGATTTTCATGAGGCTCTTTTATGAATGCAGGCTGAATCGAGTAAGGCAGCAGCAGGAAAGTCCAAAGAAGATACAAAATGATCTTCAATTACAGATACGGAAAGGATAAAGCTGGATATGAAGAACCAGTTGCCAGATAGTAAGTTGGTTTCAGTTAGGTCGGAGGTCTTTGATACAAATGTAGGAGCTTGGAAATATGAGGAGTTCAAGGGAAGGCTGGCTCAGAAGGATCTATCGGTTCTAACAAAGGGAATGGTGAAGTCCATAATGGCTCATGTGGCAGGATTTCCTCCTGCGGTTCAATGCTATGAATTAATATTGGAATGTGCTCGACACTATGAACTTGATATGTAGAGGATCGTTAGTCCTGATGGGAGAGTATTGGCAAATCTCAATCCGGTCTCCATTGCCCAGGAATTTGATATGTCAGACTTACCATGTGTGTGTGCCTTAGACATGGACTTGGCTAGGACTTATTATGATGATGAACCTATCAAAGCTCAGCAAATGATCAACTCCTGGCTGGAGAAGCCAAAATCTCATTTCTCTAAGCTGCCTAAATAGCTAAACAGGGTCAAGTTTTGACAAGATATATATGATGTGATTACATTGTTCAGCAGGGTGGCGGGCTTGAATAGTGCTGGGACATTGGAGAATTGGATGGTACATGTCATTAACAAGACTGAGCAGGGTTCCAATTACCACTAGGCAGGGATTATCAATGCAGTGATTGACAGGCAGATGAGAGATGTGCTAGAGACAAAGAAATTCACCATGACATCTTATGTGGTATATATACTTGCTAGATTTTATCCATACAGGGGATTGAGTCCAAATGGAACATTGGGGCAAGATGTCATCTATGAGGTGTACCCTGAGTTGCACCTAGGGAGTCCGAATTACCGAAGAGTGAATGATGCATTCACTATGCATATTACTAGATTGCTTCAGAATGCAGAGCATGTGAGAATTTCTGATGGAGCCAAGGAGCTAATTAAAAGATATGGAGCCTGGTTTATGCAATTCCCCACCTTCTCCTATATCAAAATTGATGGATGCCCGACTGCTCCATATCGATTACAAGGATATCCCACTAACCACATCATACTCTTGGAGGTTACCCGACAGATATGTGATTTTGATGTTGTTGTTAAAAATGTGAAACATAAGATAGGGTTTGGTGGAGATTTTCCCTTGAAAATTGGTACAGGTGAAGCCTTCCCTTCAATCAATTCGGCTCATGCATTAGGGGAAGAGTTGAGTACTTTTGGCTTCTCTTTCCATTCTAAGAGGGTAGGTTTTGACATCACTGGCGAAGCACAGAAGAAGGCTACTAAAGATTATCATCACAAAGATGATCTAGAAGACTACTGGGTGAACAACAAGGATGAATTTGAGGTGGGAAAGAAAAGGTATTCTAGGCTTCCATTTGATGTAATTAGGATGTACAATGTCAAGTTGATTCCCGATCAGTTGGAGGATGACGTAAATCTAGTCCAGGATCATGCGTACAAACCAGTCAAGGACAAACCTATTGGAGAGATAAATTGGTCGGAAGGGGAGATAACTGAGTTGGAGGAGCTGATGGCTCCTATTGTGAAATCCACCAAGTCATGGCTAAAACATAAAGTATGGGAATTGGAGAGTGAGAAGGTACCTTGCACTTTCAATTTGATGGGAAATTTGAATGCTCACTCTACCTCAGAGGAATCAGGTGAGGATGATTCTAAAGGTAAAACCAAGGTAGACTTACCTTTTAAGATTAAAATCAGAGGCCCTAAGGAGGGTGAACCTGAAAAGAAAAGAAAACCCAAGGGAAAGAAGAGGAGTCATACTTTGAAAATAGGTAAGTCTATAGAAGAGGAGGAACTTGAGAAAGCACAGAAGGAAGACACTCCTCCAAAGCCAAAAAGGACAAGGATAACCAGGGCCTCTAAGAAGAAAGATCAAGAAACTTCTAAGGATAAGGCAGACCCTCCTGTGGTTAATGTGGAGAGCTCAGGAGAGAAACCCCATGTTTATTCAAGAAGGTCAAGAACTCCATCTCCCAAGGAGACTATGCAAAAGGCGGATCCCCTTCTAATGAAATCCACTGTGGAACAATAGAAAGATACCTCTCCTTCATTGGGTATACCTGAGCAGATGATTCATGAAGAGCATTAGACTATTGAGGAAGTGGAACCATTTAAGGACGGGGAGCTTCATAGTACAACTGCTAAATTTGATGTAGGAGATGTGGGAATGCATCATTCTCTGTTGGTACAATATGAGGATTCTCCTGCAAGTAGTAAAGATAATAGATCTCCTGAGAAGGAGGATGTTCCTGTTAAGACTCCATCACCCTTGCATGAAGAGGAACCAGAATTGGGAAACAAAGGTGATCAATCTCCTAAAAAGGAAAATGATGAGATGGTAGATCAACATGAAGAGGTTAAGAAAGGTGAAACCCGGGTGGATCCTGCTGTTCCGGATTGGCTAGACAAGGAAATCAAAAGGAAACAGGTCATTGTTGAGGACACTCCTCTCAACTGGGATGAAATGCTGGCCAAGATTCGAAAGGGTAAAAGAAAGAAGATAGCCAAGGTGGTTTCCAGGATCGAAAGGGATGAAGCTAGTAATAGGGTTATTCACATTGCCACTCCTGTTGCAAGTAAAAGTAGAGATGAGATCACTGGGGAGGATTATGATGTACAGACCATCAATCTTGGGCCTACTTCTATGGAGCAAGATATTGAAGAGTATGAAGGGTTCAGTGCAGTGATCATTGGGAGATTGAGGAAGGAGACACAGTCTAAACATGAACTAAAGAAAGAGAATGAAAGGCTTAGGAAATGTCTGGAAGATTTGATGAAGCCCTTACAATCTTTTCACCCATCCTCTTTTGCTGTTGTTGGTTTCTTGCCGAAGGAGACCATCTCTGAACTAGAAAAGATAAAAGCTTCCACCCTGGCTACAATGAATTGGTTGCAGGAAGTACAAGCTAAGGGAGATGAAGCAATAAAGGAGATCCTTTCAACTAGAAAGGATGCAATGAGGGCTAAGGATTGGTTAGATCATGTTTTATCTCAGGATAAGGAGGACACTGATCTCTTACTGCAGAAAACCAAGACAATCATGGAGTATAATAAGGATCAGCTGGTGGTTGATGGAATTCTCTCTTCATCTAGGGTTAATGAGCCTTGGGAGTGGTTTGAAGCCCTGCACATGCGACAGAAAATCATTAAGAAGATCTACAAACAAAGGAAGAAAATTGATGGTGATTTAACTAATGTTTATGATGGATGCATAACCTTTTTTGAGATAATGACTGGCAGGAGGAAGATCGCCCCTAGGTACTTGAGTTTGGAATAATTGAAGGAATGGTGGCATGATGTCTATGCCCCTGATATTTAGGATTCTGTGACAAGGCACCAATTAGATGATGCGGCTACTTATCTGGTTGTGATGGATAAGTACCTGGCATACAAGGTTGATTGGGATAAAACGGTTAAGCAATCGAGGGAAGAGATTGACTCAATTGAATGTCGGCTCAAAATCCTACCCTTGCCACCTGTTGCTGAGTTGGATAGGGTGCTTTTGAAAGTTCAGGAATCGCTGGATGAAAACAAGGATAAGGAAGGCGGTAGTTAATACCATGCCACTTCGTGATTTGTGCTTCCCTATTATTATAGGGCATGTATTGATCTGAGTTGCATTGAGGAATGTGTTGTGGCTGACCTTGATGATGTATCGGCATTTAATGTGTGCCTTATTTTGAATTTCCTGAGGCCGACTTGTTTTGGCTATTTTATTTTGTAAATGTCTAGCTGGGCCGACATGTTTTGGGTCTTCTTTAAATTGGCATTCCTGTCTCATTTGTAAGAGTTGGACAGATAATAGAAAATTAGACAAGCTAGATTGAGAAGAAGAGTTAGGGCATTTTGTAGTAGAAGTAGTAGTTAGTTCTTTCGAGCAAGTGTTGTAGCATAGAATAGTGGAATTGTTGCTACAATTTTGTGACCTAATACAATTGAAAGCATTGTGGTTTCTCTGGTGAATTCTTTTGTGTTAGTTTATCTTGCATTGTTCCTGTTGTTCCATCTTTTGAAATTACTTGAAGATATTGGATTGATGTTAGATTTAGAATTAGATTAGTTTGGTGAATAATGTTCATGATTTCATGCTTGGAATGTTTGTAGCAATCTCTGGTCTATACTCCTATTAACTATCTGATTGTAGTAGGCTGGTGAAGTTAACCTGGACCATACATCTATTTGTGCTTAGTTTGATTGTGGATGAATGTCTATGATTTGAAAATCTATATGCCTTAGAAGATTGCACCTTTCTTGTGATATTGCATTGTGGGTTAAGCAGGAATTGGTTATTTGAGATTGGTCTGTTTTAGATATTTGTCATTTGCATTGTTCATCTTAGAAATAGTTTAGATTTATTATATCTCTTACACCCTCATCTTTTGTTGTTTCTTTATTATCTAGTTAGATTTAGGATTTAAGATCATGATATTGCAAAATTTGATAAATTGGAAAGATACAGTTTGCTTGTAGTAAGGTCCGATTGTGATTACCAGCATTTCACATATTATCTGAGTTGTTTGTGCATTGTCATGACTTGACACCCGAGAGACCTTGGGGTGATCTTAGCACTTATTGTTGAGAATTCACCTTTCAAGAGAGACAGAATATTATTTTTTGTCTGAGTTGTTGCTATGCAGAAAACACCATCAACATATTGGCGCTAGAAGGAGGGCCTTAATGAGCTCACTGGATCGTTTCTTGAATGCCATCTCTCCTGAGAGATATAGAAGTACCAGATCTTCCCCAGGAGAAGAAGATTTACAGGAATTACAGTTCCCCACTAGGTCAAGGAGGACTCAAGAAAGGGGAGAATCATCATCACCCATCCCTTCACCAGTATCATCTACATCTTCACTTCCAGAAGTTGAGGCCATACCCATCCCTGAGGCAGTTCCCATTCAGCAACATTAGCCTATCATTAATCAACCACAACCACCACCACCACTTTTTCCAATGGCTTTCCTTTCTAATATACCATCTCCCTTGTTTTTTAATGCCTACAATGTTATTCCCAAGAACCCTGAGCATTTCTGTTCAAAATTTCATGTTAATGACCCAAACAGGATTGCAGAAGAGCATATTAGGATCTTCCAAACCTGTCTCAAAGATAGAGGAATTGCTCATGAGGATGTTGCATGTAGGTTATTTCCTTATTCATTAGGAGAAGAGGCTTTTTACTGGTACAATCACCTCCCATCAGGCTCAATTCATAACTAGAATGATCTTGAAACTGCCTTTTTACAGAAGTTCAGAATACCCATTAGTGCCAATGAATTGTATCTGCAATTCACTAGGGTCAAGAGAGAGGTTAATGAACCCATATCCATTTTCAATAATAGGTCCCACCGTGCGTACACCAAACTTCAAGACCCTTATGTCTTGGACAATGATACAGCCCTAGGAGTCTATTATGAAGCTTTGGACAGCCTTACAACAACCTTTCTGAAATGGACACCCAACCCTCTAGCTCGCCTAATTGATGCTTATACAGAAGCTGTCAAGCTTAGCACATATTTAAGGCAACATTTGGCTAGACCATTTCCTTTTTTAGGACCAGTTGCACATCCAAATCAGGTTCATGTAGTAAATCAGGAACTCGCCAATCATACTCTAATCATAAATCAAGTGCCTCAATTTCCTTTGGTGCCACACCCTGGTCCCTCTATGAGTCAGGTCTCTCCTATGATAAACTTCCCCCAGCAGCAAGTTAACCAGCCCCTGTATCAGCAACAGCCAACTGGTTTCCCTACTTACTTGTAGAATTCTAAAGTGTTGCATCAGTCCATGGGATCTGCTACAATGTCTCTTCCTCCTCAGAGTAATCCAAGCCAGACCCCTTATGGAGATCCAAATAAGGACAGGATTGATGAAATGGCTGAGTAGATAAAGAAGTTAAACCTAGAGGTGACTTACCTAAGGAATCAAAATGGCCAATTACAAGCTACTCAGAGAAATATACAGTCCAATCAGAAAAGAGAACATCCACAGGGGCAAAATTTTGATAGAGGACAGCGTAATGAAAGGGGGTACAACAATGACAAAGGATATAATCAGGATCGATGTTACAACAATGAGAGAGGATTCAATAATGATAGAGGGTACAATAATGATAGAAGACATAATTTTGATAGAGGACAAGGTAGTGGGCCAGGATTTGATAGGAGGCAGTCCCAGGGATAGAACATGACATGGAATACATGACCTAATAATGGCGGAGGTCCCCACTCCATTGGATCAACCAGTCAATCAACCTGTCAACCAATCTGCTAATCAGCCAGTTAGTCAAGACAAGCCTCTCAGTGGTGTGTATCTAGCTGAGGCTGCCCTGTCAGGATGGTGTAGGCTCCATAAGACAAGCCAGCATTTGGAGTTAGAATGTCCAAAATTCCAAACTGCAGCCTCTATTTTCCATTATGAAGTGGAGAATAATGCAAATGGTCAGTAGATGGTTCCCTCCATCCCCTATGATTCTCCTGTACCGGTACTAAATCATGCCCCTTTTTCAGCAAGTGAAGAAAATGCTCCAAAAGAGGAATCTGATTCCCAGGAAGAGAAGGCAGACCAAATCTGCAATGGAGATGAGGTTGCTCAGTTATTCAATAAGGAGGCAACAAATGATAATGGCCCCCTGGATAAGGAAGAGGCTTATGTTGAAGAAGTGCAGATGTTCCAGAGGCAGGGTTTAAGAGATATGCCCCATAGACGCCCACAGGCTGGGGGTCCTTTCACCACTTCCATTCCTCCTAATAATTTTAATATCCCTCCAGACCCGAATGCTAGTAATAATCCACCCTTTCCACATGTTTCCAAGTAGAACTTTTCAAAGGAAAGACAAGCTCAAACTGACCCACAGAAGGAAAAAAATGTTCAAGCAAGTAAAGATAAGGTGGAGGAATCTTCCAGAGAGGTCCCTACTAATCTAAGTGAGGAATAAATAGCCCTGTATGTCACTGAGGAGTTCAAGAAATTAAAGGTAAATCTTTCAGCATTCAAGTTACTGAGGTTCCCTGTAATTAGGAATGCAGTTCTAGGTACCTATGGTGCACACCCAGTGTCTTTGGATAAATCTTCCAGTGAGAGTGTCAACAAGGCTTCTAGTTCTTAGCCTGTGAAGACACAAAACCAGGCCCACAGTCGGACTAACTGGCCCCCTGGAGACAAAGGAAAGGAAAAGGACAAGACTCAAGTTGCTCAGGTAGATACTCAGCCAACTCTATTTCAGGGGAAAATGGATACCCCACCATTCTTGATCTCTGTGCGCATATTCGGTAAGAATTTACATAACTGCTTACTGGATTCTAGTGCTTCTACTAATGTGATGCCATTTGGAGTATGTAGAGCTTTAGGGATTACACCTGCTGACTCCCAGAAGAAGGTAACTCAGTTGGATAGAACTAAAGTAAATGTGGTGGGAGAATTAAACATGATTCACATGCAAGTAGCTTCTGACCCAAGAATCCAACAGGTTATCAACATTCAAGTAGCTGATATCCCCGATGCGTATGGCCTGATTCTAGGAAGAGACTTTACTAAGGCCTTAAATGGATATGTATCTACTGATCACTCCCACATGTGGCTTCCCTAGAAAGGGGTGCCAAATCAGATCAGAATTGAGAGAGAACCAAGAATGAAATACATGATTACGGAGTATCAAAATACTTCAAATGAAGTTCTGATATCAGAAGTGGACATGGGAAATTATATGTTGTCGACTCCTTATGAGGAGTCAGATTTAGAGGAGGTATTGATGCTACATACGATGTCTATT
The DNA here is from genome assembly GCA_007258455.2 of Sequoia sempervirens. Classification (NCBI taxonomy): domain Eukaryota; kingdom Viridiplantae; phylum Streptophyta; class Pinopsida; order Cupressales; family Cupressaceae; genus Sequoia; species Sequoia sempervirens. Next base: position 201,381,611 of record VDFB02270651.1, on the reverse strand, counting down.
GATACAGAGACAGAATCCAACAATGTTACTGTTCTGACATAATCAATTAAGGAAGAGGATGAATCTGAGGACAATCAGATTAGTCTACTAGACAGCTTCTAGGAATTCATTAGACAGTGTATTGAAAACAAGGTTCACCTGGGCAGGAGGACAAACTTCGAAGAGTTACTCTTACCTAACTGGTGTAGAGTTCACAATGCTTCCCATTTAGAGCTGGAATGTTGTTTATGCCAAACAGCAGTAGAACAAGTACAGAAATGCCTAAATCCAACCCTAGTAGTCAAGATAGACATGCAAAGCCCTCAGGAAGATTATAAAGGAAAGAAAGTGATGTTTTCTGAGGAACCCTCCAGTAGTAATAACCCGAAGGATATAATGAAGAGGACTTCAACTGCTGAATGCTAGACTCTCAGATTTGATGGATCTAAATCCAAGCATGGAGCTGGAGCAGGGTTTGAACTGATTAGCCCAAAAGGTAAAACCTTCTTTGCATCCCATAGACTTCAATTTCACTGTACTGATAACGTAGTAGACTATGAGGCATTGATTCACGGACTTCTTATGGCACTTAAGAAAAATATTAAGGTTCTGCAATTTTTCGGTGATTCTGAGCTGGTAATTAAGCAAGTAAGGAAACAATATGCATGCCATGATAGGAGAATGACTAATTATAGGCATAGAGTATGGGATCTTATTGATGGATTTGATTCCTTTAATATTCAACTGATACCATGGCAGAAGAATCAAATTGTAGATTCCCTGACCCATGCAGCAAGCACTCTGCAGCCCCTATCTTTGTCAGGTTTGAAAAAATTTACTGTATAATTGACTCATGTGCCATCAGTTCCAGACAATGTTACTAACTTTTAGGTATTTGAGGATGATAAGCATATCCTAGACTTCATCACAAATACAAATGTTTTCGCTTCCCAAATCATTGATGAAACAAAACTCCAGGAAGCAGAATTGGACTTAGAGGGAGTGATAAATTTGAAGTCTAATACTATTCCAAGGGGAATGGTACAGTTGGAGTGGATTTTTGATCTGGACAAGATCAGAGATCAGGAGCAAGAGTCTAAGAAGAAATCTATCAGTGGACAGTGTGATACTTACAATATGGGAACTGAAGATAATGCCAAGAACATTTTTATTGGCAAGGTATGCACTCCAGAGGAAAGACAAGGAATAATTGAAGCATTGCATAACTTTCCAGATGTAATAGCTTGGAGTTATGAGGATCTGAAAACTTACGATACATCAATCATAACTCATACTATACCTCTGAAGCCAGGTGCCAAGCCTTTCAGGCAGAGACAGAGACCAATTAATGCATTACTGGAACCGGTTATACAGAAGGAAGTTCAGAAATTACTGTCTGCCAGAATTATATTTCCTGTTAGGCATTCAACATGGGTGGTGAACCTAGTCCCAGTAAGAAAAAAGAATTGGGAAATCAGACTTTGTATTGATTTCAGAAATCCAAACAGATCGTCAGAAAAGGACAATTATCCAGTCCCTTCACTAGATGAAGTACTTCAAGTGGTTAATGGTTCTCAGATGATGTCTTTTCTTGATGGTTATTCAAGGTACAACCAGGTAATGGTTCAGTATGAGGACAGACACAAGACTACTTTCACAACTAAATGGGGTACCTTTGCTTACAGAAGGATGCCTTTTGGTCTCATTAATGCAGGGGCTACATTTCAAAGGGCCATGGATATTGCCTTCAGAGATATCATAGGCAAGTGCATTATTATTTATATGGATGATCTAACTATCTTCTCCAAAAACAGAGGTGACCACATCTCTGACTTACGCAACGTGTTTCAAAGGTGCAGGGAATTCGACATATCCTTGAATCCTAAAAAGTGCATTTTTGGAGTGACAAAAGGGAAATTACTGGGACATGTCATATCTGAAAAGGGAATTGCCATTGATCCAGAAAGAGTGGAGGCCATACTGAGGATTCAGCCACCTGCTAACAAAAAAGAGATGAAGTCTTTCTTTGGCAAGATTAACTTCATCAAGAAATTCATTACTGGATTTGCTGAAATTGTTAAACTGCCGAATGCAATGTTGAAGCAGGATGCTAAAGTTGAATGGATAGCCGAAGCAAAGGACGCATTTGCAGAAATCAAAAGAGCCAATGTTGATGCTCCAATATTGGTAAGTCCCAATTACAGTAAGCCATTTTACATCTATTCATTTGCCTCAGACCATTCATGTGTGGGAATGTTGACTCAGAAGTCTAATGAGGGAAATGAGCATCCTATTGCTTTTATGAGTGCACCATTAAAAGATGTTGAGTTGAAATATCTGAGTGTAGAAAAGAAGGCATACGCCCTGGTTAGAGCAGTGAAGAAATTCAGACATTATATCCTCAGGAATAAGGTTTATGCATTTGTCACAGATCATGCGGTTAAGTTATTGTTGATGCAGAACGAGTTGGGTGAGCATAGAGCTAAGTGGGTGACAATGCTACAAGAATATGACATTGAGATCCAACCCATGAAGTTGGTAAGAGGGCAGGGACTTACTCAGACTATGGCTGAAATGGGGCCTGAACTGACTATTCAGAATTATAATCTTTAGGAGGTTTCCCCAGATGGCTGGTATGATGACATAGTTTATTACTTGTTAAACCAACGATCTCCAGGTCATCTTAATGTTATTCAGAGGAGATCTCTACAGTTGAAGAGTGATAGTTTCATGCTAAAGGGAGCTATTATGTACAAGAAAAAACATGAAGGCATTTATTTGAGGTGTCTTGGCAAACAGGAAGCTGAAAGGGTGATGAGTGAATTTCATGAAAAGTATGGCACTGGCCATGGTTCTGCCATTGCCACAGCAAATCAGATCTTGAGGGCTGGGTATTATTGGCCCACGTTGTTCAAAGACGTTCACCATCATGTCAGGACCTGTCACACTTGCCAAACTGCAGCAACGAGGGAAATGTATGCAACACTCCCACTTCAACCAGTTACTGAAGTAAGGCCTTTTGCTCAGTGGGGTTTGGATTTCATAGGTCCTATCAACCCACCATCTTCTGCGGGACACAGGTATATTCTAACCATTACTGATTATTTCACAAGATGGACTGAGGCTTTTGCTTGTAGGCAATGTACATCTGAGGTAGTGATTGATTTTCTAGAATCTGCTATTATTAATCGATTTGGATGTCCTATTTGTGTTGTTTGTGATAATGGTCCGGCTTTTGCATCTTTAAAATTTTCAAACTGGGCTTTTGATCATGGTATTATTATAAAGTTTGCATCTAATTACTACCCCCAGGGTAATGGTCTGGGAAAATCCTCCAATAAGAACTTATTGACTGTTATCCGTAAGTTGCTGGAAAGGAACCCAAAAGACTGGCACACCCAGCTTCGGTTTTCCCTTTGGGAAAATCATACAAGGCTTAAGTCATCCATCAGAACATCTCCCTATCACTTAGTATATGGTCTGGAGCTAGTATTCCCTATTCAACTCAAGATCCCAACCTTGCAATTTATTAATGAGTTTTATGGTGAGGGGGACAGAAGGGAGGATAGGTTGATGGAGCTACTGAACCTTGAGGAAAAAAGAGACGAGGCCCTTGAGAACTTTTCCAAACATCAGGGGGTAGTTAAGAGGTGGTTTGACAGAAGGGCTAAAGTCAAAGCCTTTAGGATTTCTAACCTTGTGTTGTCCTAGGATAAACCTCATGATCGAAAAGGGGACCATGGGAAGTTTGATAAATTATGGCTCGGTCCATATCAGATTACCGAAATACTTGGAGATAATACCTTCCATCTGAAAACTCTCACGGCGGAAGATATTCCCCTGCCTGTTAATGGGCAGCATTTGAAACATTATTTCCAATCCTGAGCTATTTTCAGCTCTTTGTTTTGTATATAGTTAGTTTAGGTTGCTTTCGGTTGTTTTGTTTTGGTTTGGTTTTCCTTTTTGCTTCTGCTTCGGTTAGAGAAGGTTTCTTTTCAGTTTTCTTGCTTTGCTTTGGTTAGAGTAGGTTTGCTTTGGCCAGTTTTTCTTTTGTTTGTGTTGCTCTTGCTCTTGGTTCCTACTCTTTCTGGGATCTCCTGTTGCATTTGTATGACAGTGGTGACAAAGTAGGCATGGTGTTCTTAGTATTTCCTTTACAAACTTTAATCATCTTTTCAGAATATCATGGTATGAATTCTCTACCCAATGTTTAAGGCAAAGAGTCCTCTAGTCAGATTGAACAGGAATACATTAGGGTCTCACATTTTGAATATTAAAGATGTCTGAGGTTGCAAAAGGTCCTTATGAAGTTTGCACAGGTGAAAAATCCTTTTCTGCTCCAGTGCCACTATGGTTCTCATCCCTGAGTGTAAACTTCATTGTTCACAGGTTGAAGTAAAAAAAAAAAAAGAGAAAGAAGTGAAAAGACAAGCAATATTAGAAAAGGAAAGCGACAATATTGAAAATTAAAAGACTGAATTCAACTCATTAGGGGGATCTGAATATCTCTACTGGGGATATGGATGCCTGGCTGGCAGTAGAGCTATGTTCAGGAGAATCACATCGATAGAGTATGAATCTTTATGTAGCCTATTCAGACCAGGGTTGATTTCTTTTGCAGCTAAGGGGGGTAATGAATGCATGTGCACACACTTCGACCCTAGTGTAGGAAAGGTTTTGATGACTTGTGGGTTCTATGGTTTAACCGTAGGTAGTGACCGAGTGGATGAGTTGAAACCATAAGTTCTAGGTTCTTGATTCCAGTTTGTCATTAAAATGCTCTAGAGAATTTCCCCAGCAGAGTCGCCATTTGTTGTGCAGTTTTGCACACACGCCCCACTTGGAGTAGGGACCCTCTGATTTCTGATTTTTGATGTCTCTTTGATCTTTGGTTTTTATTGGATTTGTCCTTTCGAGGTCTCGGGATGTTAGTCTTACTTGTCTTGATCTTACCCTGAAGGTTGAATCGATGGAACTTGTGTTTTAATGAAGTCCGGGTTTCTGGTTGAATCCGAGATTTTTTAGATCATGCGGATTTTCCTGGATTCCTTCAGAGTCCTGGGGGGTGCTTCATCAGTGGAATTCATGCCCACCGGGATAATATGATTGACTCGTATTTTCTCAAAATTCTGTTTCGACCTCGGGTTTCCAGATTTTCTCGATGCGTCTTGTCAGCCATTAATGCTTGGAGTACATCTTCTCTAGCACGAGTGTGGGCAAATTTAAGGTCTTCTGGCGCTCTTCTTGATTTCATTGTTCATTTTCTATTTGCTCTTGTGCTTGCGTTTGTTCATTTTTTGAGCTTTGGTTGTTGGATTTGCTCTGCTCACGTGTGGATTCCTTGGGCGTTCATGTTGATTTATCGCCGCTAGGGCACCCTGGTTCGTAGTGATTTCCTTAGGCTCGAGGTTCGATCGGATTTGATTCATGGTAAGTCATTTTTGACTTCTTCCCCTTGTTTTGCGCTTTGTGGTTGAATCTTTCAAGTTGTCCGTTGATGATTATTCGGGTCGGCCCTTGTTGGTTTTCATGATTACATATTTATCGAGTTAGGGTTTGGTTCACCTTTCCACAGGTTTTCAATGCCTGCACTGCGCATCCCTTCATTTGTCGATCGAATTTCAAGTGTACCTGTGTGCCTAGGCATTTTTTTGGGGTCTTGCCTTGTTTGTGCATAATCTGGTATAATTTGTGAAGGTAGGGTTTCGATATATCCGCTCGGGGTTGTTAAGTTTGGTGGAGTTATTGTGATCCTCGCGTCCTGTGTCTAGCTCAACCTTGTTCGTAACGTTTGAGACCCTGGTGTGCCCTAGTTTAATCGTTTGAGGGATAATGTCTAAGAATGTCAAGCTTGCCCTAGCTTTCATGGTGGAAGTTTGGCTGTCAAATTTAGGGCATCGTTATTTCATCATGGGGATCAACCATTTGAGAATCTTGGGTGTTTAAATTCAACTATGATCAAAATTTGGCTGATTGGGATTGATTTCATGTTCATTAGATTCAGATAGGGGGTTTGTATGATCACTCCATGAATTTTCTGCGCGAAGAACGGTTGTCGGGTTTCCGAGGTGTCCATGAAATTTTTGCGCACATGGATTTTCCCAGATTACCCCATTTTCCTGGAGTGTGAAGAATTCCCATAATTTCAATCTGCCTGCGGAAATCTGTCCCACCCGGATTTTTCCCGGTTTTCTGCCTGGTTTCACTTAATTTTGATTTTCGGGATTGAATTAATGAACCAAATAATTGGATGATGTTTTCCTATCGCTTAATGGATGAATCTTATGATAATCATGCATCCCTTTTGTCCGTATTGATGATTTATTTGATGAATGATGTCTTGGCTGCGGGAGTCCGTCTGGGTCGTATTTCTCTGAAATTCTGCCCCGACTGGATTTTCCCGGATTACCCCATTTCCCTGGATTTTCAAGTTTGATGTTTAATGATTTATCTAAATGATTTCATATGGTTTTGAGACTAACCTTTTGATTGAAATATGGATGATAATTGGATTTTCATGAGGCTCTTTTATGAATGCAGGCTGAATCGAGTAAGGCAACAACAAGAAAGTCCAAAGGAGATACAGAAGGATCTTCAATTACAAATACAGAAAGAATAAAGTTGGATATGAAGAACCAGTTGCCAGATAGTAAGTTGGTTTCAGTTTGGTCAGAGGTCTCTGATACAAATGTAGGAGCATGGAAATATGAGGAGTTCAAAGGAAGGCTGGCTCAGAAGGATCTATCGGTTCTGATAAAGGGGATGGTGAAGTCCGGAATGGCTCATGTGGCAGGATTTCCTCCTACGGTTCAATGCTATGAATTAATATTGGAATGTTCCCAGCACTATGCCCTTGATACGCAAAGGATCGTTAGTCCTGATGGGAGAGTATTGGCAAATCTTAATCCGGTCTCCATTGCCCAGGCATTTGATATGCCGGACTTACCATGTGTGTGTGCCTTAGACATGGACTTGGCTAGGACTTATTATGATGATGAACCTATCAAAGCTTAGCAAATGATCAACTCCTGGCTGGAGAAGCCAAAATCTCATTTCTCTAAGCTGCCTAAACAGCTACACAAGGTCAAGTTTCGACAAGATATATATGATGTGATTACACTGTTGAGAAGGTTGGGGGGCTTGAAGAGCGCTAGGACATTAGAGAATTTGATGGTACATGTCATTAACAAGACTGAGCAAGGTTCCAATTACCACTGGACAGGGATTATCAGTGCAGTGATTGACAGGCAGATGAGAGATGTGCTGGAGACAAAGAATCCACCATGACATCCTATGTGGTATATATACTTGCCAGATTTTGTCCATATAGGGGATTGAGTCAAAATGGAACATTAGGGCAAGATGTCATCTATGAGGTGTACCCTGAGTTGCACCAGGGATTCCGAATTACCGAAGAGTGAATGATGCATTCACTATGCATATTACTAGATTGTTTAAGAATGCAGAGCATGTGAGAATTTTTGATGGAGCCAAGGAGCTAATTAAAAGATATGGAGCCTGGTTTATGCAATTCCCCACCTTCTCCTATATCATAATTGATGGATGCCCAACTGCTCCATACCGATTACCAAGATATCCCACTGACCACATCATACTCTTGGAGGTTACCTAGCAGATATGTGATTTTGATGTTGTTGTTAAAAATGTGAAACATAAGATAGGGTTTGGTGGAGATTTTCCCTTGAAAATTGGTACAGGTGAAGTCTACCCTTCAATCAATTCGGCTTATGCATCAGGGGAAGAGTTGAGTACTTTTGGCTTCTCTTTCCATTCTAAGAGGGCAGGTTTTGACATCACTGGAAAAGCACAGAAGAAGGCCACTAAAGATTATCACCACAAAGATGATCTAGAAGACTACTGGGCGAACAACTAGGATGAATTTGAGGTGAGAAAGAAAAGGTATTCTAGGCTTCCAGTTGATGTAATTAGGATGTACAATGTCAAGTTGATTCCCGATCAGTTGGAGGATGACGTAAATCTAGTCCAGGATCATGCGTACAAACCAGTCAAGGACAGACCTATTGGAGAGATAAACTGGTCGGAAGGGGAGATAACTGAGTTGGAGGAGCTGATGGCTCCTATTGTGAAATCCACCAAGTCATGGCTAAAACATAAAGTATGGGAATTGGAGAGTGAGAAGGTACCTTACACTTTCAATTTGATGGGAAATTTGAATGCTCACTCTACCTCAGAGGAATCAGGTGAGGATGATTCTAAAGGTAAAACCAAGGTAGACTCACCTTTTAAGATTAAAATCAGAGGCCCTAAGGAGGGTGAACTTGAAAAGAAAAGAAAACCCAAGGGAAAGAAGAGGAATCATACTTTGAAAATAGGTAAGTCTATAGAAGAGGAGGAACTTGAGAAAGCACAGAAGGAAGACACTCCTCCAAAGTCAAAAAGGACAAGGATAACCAGGGCCTCTAAGAAGAAAGATCAAGAAACTTCTAAGGATTAGGCAGACCCTCCTGTGGTTAATGTGGAGAGCTCGGGAGAGAAACCCCACGTTTATTCAAGAAGGTCAAGAACTCCATCTCCCAAGGAGACTATGCAAAAGGCGGATCCCCTTCCAACGGCATCCACTATGGAACAACAGATAGATACCTCTCCTTCATTGGGGAGGATTATGATGTACAGACCATCAATCTTGGGCCTACTTCTATGGAGCAAGATATTGAAGAGTATGAGGGGTCCAGTGCAGTGATCATTGGGAGATTGAGGAAGGAGACACAGTCTAAACATGAACTAAAGAAAGAGAATGAAAGGCTTAGGAAATTTTTGGAAGATTTGATGAAGCGCTTACAATCTTTTCACCCATCCTCTTCTGCTACTGCTGGTTTCTTGCCGAAGGAGACCATCTCTGAACTAGAAAAGATAAAAGCTTCCACCCTGGCTACAATGAATTGGTTGCAGGAAGTATAGGCTAAGGGAGATGAAGCAATAAAGGAGATCCTTTCAATTGGAAAGGATGCAATGAGGGCTAAGTATTGGTTAGATCATGTTTTATCTCAGGATAAGGAGGACACTGATCTCTTACTGCAGAAAACCAAGACAATCATGGAGTATAATAAGGATCAGCTGGTGGTTGATGGAATTCTCTCTTCATCTAGGGTTAATGAGCCTTGGGAGTGGTTTGAAGCCCTGCACATGCGACAAAAAATCATCAAGAAGATCTACAAACAAAGGAAGCAAATTGATGGTGATTTAACTAATGTTTATGATGGATGCATAACCTTTTTTGAGATAATGACTGGCAGGAGGAAGATCGCCCCTAGGTACTTGAGTTTGGAATAATTGAAGGAATGGTGGCATGATTTCTATGCCCCTGATATTGAGGATTCTGTGACAGGGCACCAATTAGATGATGCGGCTACTTATCATCTGGTTGTGATGGATAAGTACCTGGCATACAAGGGTGATTGGGATAAAACGGTTAAGCAATCGAGGGAAGAGATTGAATCAATTGAATGTCGGCTCAAAATCCTACCCTTGCCACCTGTTGCTAAGTTGGATAGGGTGCTTTTGAAAGTTCAAGAATCGCTGGATCAAAACAAGGATAAGGAAGGCGGTAATTAATACCATGCCACTTCGTGATTTGTGCTTCCCTATTATTATAGGGCATGTATTGATCCGAGTTGCATTGAGGAATGTGTTGTGGCTGACCTTGATGATGTATCAACATTTAATGTGTGCCTTATTTTGAATTTCCTGAGGCCGACTTGTTTTGGCTATTTTATTTTGTAAATGTCTGGCTGGGCTGACATGTTTTGGGTCTTCTTTAAATTGGCATTCCTGTCTCATTTGTAAGAGTTGGACAGATAATAGAAAATTAGACAAGCTAGATTGAGAAGAAGAGTTAGGGAATTTTGTAGTAGAAGTAGTAGTTAGTTCTTTCGAGCAAGTGTTGTAGCATAGAACATTGGAATTGTTGCTACATTTTTGTGACCTAATACAATTGAAAGCATTGTGGTTTCTCTGGTGAATTCTTTTGTGTTAGTTTATCTTGCATTGTTCCTGTTGTTCCATCTTTTGAAATTACTTGAAGATATTGGATTGATATTAGATTTAGAATTAGATTAGTTTGGTGAATAATATTCATGATTTCATGCTTGGAATGTTTGTAGCAATCTCTGGTCTATACTCCTACTAACTATCTGATTGTAGTAGGCTGGTGAAGTTAACCTGGACCATACATCTATTTGTGCTTAGTTTGATTGTGGATGAATGTCTATGATTTGAAAATCTGTACGCCTTAGAATATTTCACCTTTCTTGTGATATTGCATTGTGGGTTAAGCAAGAATTGGTTATTTGAGATTGGTCTGTTTTAGATATTTGTCATTTGCATTGTTCATCTTAGAAATAGTTTAGATTTATTATATCTCTTACACCCTCATCTTTTGTTGTTTCTTTATTATCTAGTTAGATTTAGGATTTAAGATCATGATATTGCAAAATTTGATAAATTGGAAAGATACAGTTTGCTTGTAGTAAGGTCCGATTGTGATTACCAGCATTTCACATATTATCTGAGTTGTTTGTGCATTGTCATGACCTGACACCCGAGAGACCTTGGGGTGATCTTAGCACTTATTGTTGAGAATTCACCTTTCAAAAGAGACAAAATATTATTTTCTGTCTGAGTTGTTGCTGTGCAGAAAACACCATCAACAAATACTCCTATCTGTTTGTCAAGTCAAAGTCCATCACACTAGGTACAATGCCATCCTGGTTTTCTATACCTTGATGCATCGTACCACTTGTGTTATCAAACATAAGGAAATTGTCCCTTTGAAAATCATAATTCCTCAACAAGAAATCATCATCATCATCATCATTTGCATTTTCATCATCTTATGTCTTGTTGAAATGACTTCTTCTCTTCTCGCTCATCGCACTAACAAAGGTACTATGACATTTGTCCATTATCATCACCATCGTCATTGATCTTGCATCCACAAATCATTAGCATATTGCATCAACATATCATATAGGAAACACATGCATTACATTTCCATCATCAGATAAACATGTTATTATAAGCATTCTTCATAGATAAGCACATCCATTTCCATTACATTACATAACATTGCATTTATCAATAAATCCTCGCATAACATTCATTTGCATTTCATAACCATTTCACATTACCACCTATTGCATAATCATACATAATACGTACATAAGCATTATAAGATAATCCATTGCACACATTACATTCATATTACCACTTTGCATTAACATATCATTGCATCATATTAAGTGCATCACATACATTACATAATCATTTAATATGTTTAGGATAATAATATTTTTATTCTAAGCATTGTAAAAAACCATCTCATTTGCATCATATCATGACCATCGCATTCACATTGCATCATCCATGTCATCTCATAAATAGCATAATAAATCATTCATTGCATAAATTATTCCACATCATTATAAGCATAAATAGGAACATACAAAATTCATTACATACAAAGCGTACATCCATCCATAATCCGTTCATATATGAGCATAATTCACATAACATTTCACGTATATACCATATCATTTTTCATATTACATTCCATATCACATATCACATCACCATTTGCATCAACATAAATAGATCATCATATAGACACCATCATTGCACATCACATAAATATATTTGCATATTATAGGTTAACATTATATAGATTTGTTAGTCATAGTCATTGAATAATGCACATATCATCGGAAATAAATGCATCCATAAAAGCATCAGATAACATCATTGCACAACATATAGAAGTAGAATCATCCATACATGCATAAATAAATAGCACCACATCACATCATATCAAAATCATCATCGACTCATATATATATATCATCAATAATGTAACTGTCATAGTACAAAATAAATCAAATCACTGTACATGTATGTCAATCAGTACAAAAGGCCCATCGGGCTATCAAAAATGAGCCCATAAGGCACAAAAAGTATCGTATCATCTCGATCAAGGTTTGTCCCCATGTATGCTTCCCTCGCCCCTATCACCGTGACCCTCTGTTGGTCTGTGGCTGGTCTGCTCTAAGTACTCTGGGACCCGTCCTCCTCTGGGTACGGCCTCATGATAGTTCCTCCAATAGTACTCGACCTCTCGGATGACATCCTTGTATGACCTAACCGACACTATACCCTTGGAAGAATAGGCTGCCATACTCTCTAACTGTTGTCTCTTGCCTAGCTCTGTGGCTGTCTGTAACTCTACATCCTATCTCTGCTGAATGGCCTGATCCCTCTCAAGTCTGAGCTGCTCTCTCTCGGCCCTAGCCTGATCTCTCTTGGCTGTCATGGCCTAGACCTGAGCCTGTAGCTGTGCAATCAATGCATCCCAAGGATCCACCTACCCTACTGGCTGTGCTCAGGGAGGTTGTACCTGAGGCTGCACCGGAGACTGATCCTCACGCTGTGGTGGTGGACTTGGTGGCACCTGTTGCTGGTCTAGAATCCGTACATCTACCTGATCTGGCTGCAATGGGGGCCCAACTGATTGGTCCTATCGTGCATCACCCCTTCGTCTTTGTCCTCCCCCTTTGCCTCTAACTCTCTGCTGATCTGGGACTAATCCTGGAATAGTCAATCGTAAGGAAGGCTGGAACCAATCCCTGTATGCCTATGTCATGCCTGGATCTGCAAGCCCCTGATCGTAGGCCATGGTCGAGCCACCAACTGCTTGAAACTGTCGATGGCCTATGAGGCAGGAATATACCACCCCCATGAAACCTATGTCATGGTGCGGGCGAAGATGGCTACATAGTCATCATTAGGGTGATCCTGGGGCTCACCAAACTGACACTGCATGCGCTCGGGCAAGTACTTCTCGATCATCGTGTTCTCCCGCCCCTGCATGAACCGGTCCTGGGGGGAAAAGAATAACTACTCAGCATCATCGGCCCATCCGGATTGACCAAGGTATGGTCGCCATGTGAACACCTGCATCTCATCAAGGACCCTCCTCTAATAGGGGATCCCATGCTCACCTGTGTGTGTGAAGGACACACCGCCTCTGTAGCGCCATATGAGGGGATCGTTTGGCATCATCAGAACAGTAACAATCTGCAGCCGAAGCACAACAATATGCTCCCATGCCCAAACGTGAAGAAGGGTCACCCCTGCTCCGAGTACTTTACCATCCATGTACATGTACTCATGCAGATCCCTGTAAAGAGAAGCAAGAAGCATTGGCCCCCAAGAAAAATGGACTGGCTTGTCTCGAACCATATGCTCCCAGCAATATCTCCAGCCGAGTCTGAAGTATCAGCCTCGTCTGTTAGGGGCAATGAGACCCGAAATAACCGTTGCAACAACTAAGCGGAAGGGAGGTGCCAAGATCCTATGTCGCTCGAGCTCAATCTTCCCCTCACAAAAAATGATGTCCTCTATGTAGAGGACTCTGTGGCAAGCATCACGCCCCTCGTCCATGTCAAAAATCACTCGCCGACCGTGAATCGGCAATCTCAAAATACGCTAAACGTCCTCTAAGGTGACAGTGGCCTTGCTAGTGGGAAGATGAAATGAAGAGGTCTCGATATGCCATCTCTTGGCCAGCGCTGACAACATCCCTAAGTGAGTTTGAATGGGCGCTGCATAAGCGATATACCATAACCCTATGACCCGAAGTCGATCCTGATCCCTGTCGCTCAGGTCCCACAAATAGCTAAACAGATCTCGCGACCTGTGCTCTCAAGAGTAGAGCTCCCTCGCCGCGTCCTGCATCAAAGAAGGTCACCATATTAATTTTTTTGAAAAATTCTTCGCCGAGCATTCGAAAAACCTCTCTAGCAATGCAATCCGTGAAGGCGTCGTAGTTCCGACGCTAAGGAATAAAAGACCAAAATGGCACCGCCGCAGTGCACTTTTTTTTCCAGTGGCGCACTTTGGACAAATGCAAGACCGCTGTGTCACAATTTCCAAACCACATCGCCAGCCCTGAGCGGCGCAGTTTGATTTATGAGCGGCGCTATATAGCGTCGCTGCAGAATGACTGACTTTGAATGCATTAAATTAAGGCTAAAAATGAAAAATGAAGCTCAAGGGTCACTTACTGGTGCCCCAATGCCAGGTGGCCGCTGGTACATCCGAACTCAATCAAAAATGTGCAAGGGAAGTTGTTGTTGCGCCATATCGTCAGGAGATTTGAGCTCAAATCTCAAGGTTGCTAATGGATGTGTGTGAAAATGACTTGAAAGTAACCCCTCGGGCCCCTTTTAAGCTTGAAAATTAGGGTTTTTTCACCATGATTGGCTGTCCTACTAGGTTTTTGGACCCTTGAACTTGTTCTTGTCCAGTTGAGGCCTATTTTACATCGTTTTATTGCGTTTACATACATTTTTGGCCTCCTGGAGCCTTTTTGGACCTGTCAGGCACCTTGTCCTCTTTTTTCGTGAGATCACCCTAAAATTGAAATTTTCATCCAATCTCTTGAGGGGGCATTATATTGGCATGTTTTCTCTTGCCAGGTAGCAGTGGGGCAAGTTTTTAATTAAGTAATTTTTTTTGGCTTTGATCGAGATCGTTTATTCTTTGAACCAACGCAACAAATGCATTGCTTCAAAGAGGGGCAAAATGTAGACACGTAAAATACACCGATTGACATTGTGCATCCAATCCCAACTTACTAACATCGTTTCATCCTGAATCATCCCTCAGTCTAACCATTTAATCAAATCTCCTTATCTAATTAAATTCATCAATATTCCTCCCTTAATTAAATAAACCAGTTATTTAATTAAGTCTCTCTATTTCATTAATTAAATCAATCAATCCGATCTAATTATCCCTATTTAATTAAATAGTCAATTTTGTTCAATTAAATCTCTAAATCTATCTATTAAATTAAATAAATTAAAACCTTATTTGATTTAATCTAACACCATCTCTTTTAATTAAATAAATCAAAATCCTTATTTAATTATTCTCTTATCATATTCCTCTCTTATTTGATTTAAATAAATCTATAAATTTGAGTCAAATAGGTCACATTATCTAATCTCTCATTAAATTAATTAACCCTTGATTAATTTAATCTCTTGTCATGTCCCATCCTCTAGCTTTTGTAAGTTGCACATGAAAATAGATGTAATTCATTTATTAAATCTCTATTTTCCTCACAAGGCATCTTTTGGAATATCCTTCAAGTTTGGATTCAAAAAATCCAAGTGGACATGTACATCCAACAAGGCAATAACTCCATCTTACATGTCCTTTGCCTTGAGCCAAGTGGCATTTATTGCATTTTCCCTTTCCTCTTGAAAGTCATTTCAAAAAAATTGAAATTCAAAAATATGCATTTATTGGGACAATCCTCAAAACTTGCACATGTTCCATCCACTCATAGATTGACAAGTGGCATCTTGCCATTGGATGAATGTTAGTCCCACATTGCTCAAATTTGGACATTCATCCATCTTGGCATTCTATAAATAAAGAGCTCATATCCTCATTTTAGCATCCACAAATTATGCAAAGTTACCATGCTCAAATATTTATCAAATTCCATCCATCAATCTTGAATCTTAGCTAGGTTATGCAGGTTTTTAGCTTGGAGCACTCAATCTTCATCAACAAAGTGGATCATTCATCAATCATCACCAACACATATCAATCTTACATCATAGGAATTGGGAAAGGGCCAATTTTCACATCAAATTGGCACCAATTCCCCCATGGGATCATGAGTTTGCAAATTTAAATTAGGATTCAATCTAGTTTGTTGTTTTTATTGTGTTCTTCATTGTGTATTTTCCTAATTTGAGTTTTGTAAATGGATTTCATGGGGAATCCTTGTTCTTTCTTGCAATCTCTAACTTAATGTGTTTGTTCTCATTGTTATGCAGGTACTAGGATAGGGGTTCTCACATAACCAAGGCTTCCTCAATCTTAAGTTCATTTTCAATCATCTTTTCAAAGTTGGGTGGGCATTGCAATTGGAGTCTATAACTCATCTTAGTGTTGAGATTATCAATAAATATATCCATCTTTTCTTTCTCAAGTATAGGAAGGGCATATCTGGAAAATTATCATCTCCATCTTTGTAAGAATGTAAGAGATGACTCACCATTTTTCTGTTTTGTGTTATAGAGATCTTTCATGGTTATTTCATGCTTAATGTTGTATGAATATTGGGAGATAATTTTTTTTTACCATCTCCTCAAATGATCTAATACCTGGTAGGAGTTTTGAAAACCATTCCATGCATTGACCACCCAAACTTGGAAATAATCTCATTATATAGGTTTCTTCATGTGCAAATTCTAGACTCATGGTGCAAAATTCTCTTACATGATCTTGAGGATCAGTCTTGCCACTGTATTTGTCATATTTTGGAAGTTCACAATTTGGTGGAAAAGGTATCATGTTCATATGCCTATCAAATGGATAAGGACAAATGTCTTGCAACAAATATCTCTTTGTTGTTCCCCTTTGCATGTCTAGGATTTGTTGTTGAAGATTTTGCATTTGATGAGTTAAAGCATTCAATGGATCTGTGATTCGTGAGTCAGCTTCTATTTTCTTGGGAGATCCCTTCAATTGGTTGACATCAAAATCATTGGGTAGTTTAACACCTTGCTTTTCCAACATTAGAAAGTATTTCTCTCCATCCTTTTCTAGAATTTTTTCCATGAACTTATGAAATTTAGGGTCTTGTTGAGCTTGTTGAATGTCCTCATCTATTATCTCATCTGTTTTAGGTTGATGAAATCTGTGAAAAGGATTTTCTTCTCCTTTTTCCATGATGGTTTGGGTTTCTATTTCCTTTTCTCAGAGTTTTTGTTTTTGAGCTCTTGTTAAAACGAGGATGCAAGTGGTAGAGTTTTACTATACTTTGATCTTTGTTTTAGGAGTGCCAATGAAATACTTAAGTCAAATAGGATGATGGATCCTATTGATGAGAATAGGCTAAATTTGATGTACAACGTTTGTTTTGTGATAAAGGATGATAGATCCTGATGGTGAAACTTAGCTAACAATCAGAGATGAGATTGGTGATTGGGCACTTTAAGTTGTTTGATCCAAGTTTAGTTAAAGGGATTACACTTGCAAAAGCCAATTTCTTCAAGTTTAAACCAATGTTTTATTGAGGAATGATCTCCACTCTGAAAAGGGTCCCTAAATATGATTCTAGTTGTTAGACAGATGTTCAATTTTGCTCTCTATTTGAGTATCAGGTGAATGCACTAAAACAAGGAGTATGTGTGCTGAAAGATGTGGTGAATGCGCTAGAACATACCCTATATGTGCTAGAATATGAACTTAATGCATTGAAACAGGAAGTTTATGTGCTAAACTGGGAGCGTCACCATTTTGAAAGTTTGTCTTGTTTTATTATTTTTGAATCAATGAATTGAGTGTTTTTGAGGGATGATCTTCTAAACAATGATTTTAAACACAAAATCAACTAGTAAAATAGTTGTTTCATCCTATGATCTAAACATCAAGTGTATGTTCTAGGATCTAGTCCGATCCCTTTGATTTCCACTGGTATTGAACAATAGCAAACATATTAGTTAGACTCTTCTAATGTCAAGGGTCATTAATAATATCATAGCCCACATCTTAGAACTATGTCAACTCACACAACCCTATCACCCCCTAGAGGGCACCCATGTTTTTTCCTTTTCGGGTCTTAACCAAAAGTCAGTTCCTTCACTTTTGGCCAGAAATCCCTGGTAATTATATGGTGAGTATCTTGGGGGTAGATTCTTCCCTCCCCTTGCACTGTGAATATTATAATGTTCAGAAACTGACTTAGCTTGGCTACTACACTTAAAGTTCTTAGTAAGAGTTTCTATTCAATGTGGCAAATGAACAACTTCCTCAGGAGGCCTCCCAACTTTAGAACAAAGGCTTTGGGGATGGCTATCAATGCACACTACCATTGAATGTGACTTTCATCACAATTCACATTTGATTATAGTGGGTTGGAATGCTTGGCTTTAGGTGTTCCTAATCAGGTCGTTCCCTTAGGGTGATTACTTTTTCCCACTAAGGCAAGACTTCTAAAGGTTCTATTGCAATAAAATGAAAGAGTGAGTCTGGCATTTTGGTCATCCAATAAAGGGGAGAGCATAGGCCTATCACTTTGCAAACACAACATAGATGGTGTTCATTAACCTTGTAATTAAACTAGATGCCTAATTTAATCAAGGGAAAATAAATCCAACCCCTGTAAACATCATTAGTAGTCTTAGATATATCTTTGATAGTGTATAGAGCACCTACAAAACAAAAAGATACAAATTAGTTCCCCAAAATTTTAAATTTCTGCAAATAAAGGTGTATGCACTAAAATAGAGAGCATATGCGCTAAAATGTTTAGTATATGCGCTATTAAACACATTCAATGCTCTATTCTAGAAAATAGAAAAGGGAGATAAAATCTTGTATATACGCTAAAAGAGCAGGTAGATGCATTGGTTTGGGTTGCGTATGCACTATAATAGAGCTTGGATGCACAGAAATTCACCACATATGCACTAAAACAAGATGCAAATGCGCTACATTAAAATTCACGAACAAACCTATTGATGAAAACTTGCCAGAAAATGTTAAAAATGGGGCTAGGCCCCACGGTGGGTGTCGATTTATGTGTGTATGAATAATGAACCATGCATAAGCAAGTAAAACCTATACAAGACACCAATGAAACATTATATCAAGGAATTCAAATAAAAATCAAATTTAAACAAACAATTCCCCAATGGCATCTCATTGTCCTCTATCTCCAAGGATTCTTTAAGTCATTTTGTTCTCAGATTGTTTGTACACATGAATTTCCAAATGACAACCTAAAGAATGAGAGATGTTGGAAATGCAAGAGATGTTTCCTATATGATTGATTGACAAACTAGCTGTAGATGATATGCAAAGATAATGGTGCTGCTATGATGTTGCTAATGGAATGATATGATGAAAATACTATGATTAAGATGTTGCTAATGAAAATTCCATGATTAAACTACTTGATGCTAAAATGCAAATACAAAAATGCTCACTAAAATAACAATGCTAATGACAATTTTGCAGAGTGTAATTGCTTCAAATGCTCGGCTCTCTCCCTTTTGCTATAAATGAGTGCCTATTTATAGATTTTCCAAGGCATGAGCCTAGGTGGTAGAAATCAATGGTCTAGATTCAATCTAGAGAATGGACCCGGTTGAATATGAAGAGGTTAGAGAGAAAAGGGGAAGTGTGTTCCCTTCATAAGAAGAAACTGCCAAGT
Organism: Sequoia sempervirens; assembly: GCA_007258455.2. NCBI lineage: Eukaryota > Viridiplantae > Streptophyta > Pinopsida > Cupressales > Cupressaceae > Sequoia > Sequoia sempervirens. Next base: position 201,362,359 of record VDFB02270651.1, on the reverse strand, counting down.
GTGAAGAGGAATAAAATGGAGATGAAGGCCAAGTGTCCCAAATTAGTTAGAATTTGTTGAGGATAAATGCCAAATTAAATATTAGAAATATTTAATTTCTTGAGACACATGATGAGGTGGAAGGTGGAAAGAAGTTAGTAGAAATGAGCTTAAATTTGAATTTAAAATTCAAATTTAATGAGGAGGTTAATTAAATAAAACAAACTAATTAAATTTGTTCATTTAATTGATATATGAAGAAAATGATTTAGGATAGGAAGAATTAGAGAAAATGAACTGTAGTACCCCTCTGTCCATGATGTTTTTTTGTGTTGTTTCCTCTCTCACTGTGTAGTCCGACATTGTTGGATTAAATAAAATTATTAAATTAATAAGGTATATGCAATAAATAAATATAAAATATTAAAAAGGTAATTATTGAGTTTAAAATTAGAACACATCTAGTTCAATTAATAAAATAAAATAATATGATGGCAGGCATGGTCAATAATAGCAATTAATGGAAGTATGGTTGCATGTGCCACTCTTCCTATTTGCATGCCATACAAACTAATTTTAGAATACACTTCTTGTAACCGCTTCATTATTGAGCCTTAGTCATTTTCTTTGTTAGGGGCTCTACATGCTGAGAAAAAAATGCCTCTTCTAATTAATAATGGATTTGCATGTAAAATGAGAGGGGAGAGTTTTCAACAGATTGCTGAGAAGATAAGGGAATCAGTGAAAATCAAAGAGGAAATCCTTTTTGGGAGAGTTTTAATGTGGTTTTAGAGGGAGACAAAGGCATGGATTCCTGACTCTCAACTCAGCTCTCAACCATTGGAAGGAACAAATCTAAAATAGATGAAGGGAACGACTGTGGGAAATCTTGTCTAGAGAAATCTAAGAGGCATTGAATTGGGTGGGAGTAGAAATAAAAGAAGAGATCATATATTCATGACCATCTAGATGCTAACATCCTTGGTAACAGAATCATTTGGCTCAACTTGTGCTTGAGCTTGAGAACAGAGAGAGACAAAATAAAAAAACTCAATTACATAATTGTATTTGGTAAATCTTGAGATCATGTTGTCTTAACATGTGCAATGTGGATGACAGTGATTTTCCATATAAGTTATTATTTCAAAGACAATGATATATGGAACATGGGAATGAAGGGGGAGCAGGCAGTGGCTGGAGGAGAAGGGGGGGTTCCTTCTACAAATTGCCTTTGCACGTAAGTTTCTAAAACCTTCTATGCAGATCCATTTTTGTGTATATCATGTAATCATTGTAGGCCATGTGACCACATTTCTTCTAAGTATGCTTGTGAGGTAGTTTACAGTCCCTTTCTATTCTTATGCATTTTGCATACATGTCTACCATAGATTTTACATCTTCTAGTTCTGGAAAAAATCCTCTATCTTTCTCTCTTGTTGAACGTTCTTACCTTGTTCCAAAGCTTCAATTTTGGTACAATGAGGGTGTTGTAAAGGTTGTGGCTTTTGGTTTACATCTACTAATTTCATTTGCTTGAAATTTTCTAAAGCCACTTCAACAAATCTATTTTGTGCTTATTCTGTGATTTAATTTCCAATAGATATGGTGATCTCTTGATTTTCAAAACAAGGAATTCCCTCATTTTGTAACCGAAGTGTTTAATTTTTTTTGGAGCTAACCATTCCTCATCAAAATTGAATATTAGAATTTGGAAATATCACCATCTACTTGCACTATTATCAAACCCCAAATGTAGACTGAAAGGAAATGGATTCCCACATTTTTGCAACCATAACCATCTCAAACTTGGAGGAAGATTGGAATGCTTGTCTTCTCTGATGTCATCAATGATCAGATTGTTTGAGAGAATAAGTTAAGGATTAATGAGTAGATTATTAAGTTTCTTGGTTTGCATGGTGTTTCAATCCTTTTCCAATCATCTCCATTCAATTGAAGCTAATGGGAAATGTCATTATTGGATTTGTTGTTTAGAAGAGCTCCTTTTCATAGCTAGGTGATCTAAATGTTTGGTCATTTAGTGTTGCAGGTTTCGATTCTTACACTATAGCTAGATCAATCTGAGTTTTGTAATGAGTCCTCTATAGGTGCACCACCGAATTTCATGCATTCAACCTTCTCTAGGTATCACAGTTCTTTCTATTCTTTTGTGTCGTATTTAATATCAGAGCCTTCAGATTTTGATAGTGCCACACTTGAGTATCAAGTACTCAAATTTTGGTTGTCTTCCCAACCCTTTGACATTAATCTAGCGGCAACTCTAAATGTTCTCTTTTCATGTCGGGCATGATTCCTCTAGTTAGTTATATCATAGGGTTTTCACTGTCTTGTGAAGCAAAATCTGAGACATGAGAACGTCACTTGGTCACTTAGAAATAGATTTGATTGTTCAAGCATTGGTTTCGGCTTTGATTTATATCTCTCATTTAATTTCCAATTGTTTTAATGCTTAATGGAGTGTGTATAGTTAACTCTACACTGACCATCATAATGTTTCCTATCTCTATGGTAAGAAGCTCAAATGTGATTACACAGAATCATCACATCTTTCCTCCATTGTTGGGAATTCTTCAACCAAAGCCTTCACTTACCTCTAATGGTGTTGCACACCCCCTTAATCAATCAATCTTATTCTCTTGGTCCCTTGATGGTGTGGCTCATGCAGTTCCAATTTGCACCTTTGTGTTGGTTTCCATATTGCACTGACTATGTTTCCTCTCTGATGTCCATAATCCATGATACCTTGATGGTGTTTAATTTCTTTGATTATATTTTATGCTATTCTCATTTCTCTCTTTGTGCTAAGTAAAAGTCATGACTCTGGAGATACCCTCTTGCCTCCATTCATCACCTCCCTGAATCTCCACAAGAAAATCATATCTTTTCTAAATGATTGAAATGGCTCAAATCTCTTGGAACAATTTCTCTTGTAGTAAATCTGTTTGCACCTTTCCTACTCTCTTATTGCTTTTGGGATGGGATTCCCAAGACCTTTAAAGATCTAGAATTGTAAATTATTCTTCTAGGCTTAATTAATAGCTTAGGTTGAACTGGAATTCCTCAATTATTCATGCACTGCAATCTCCTATTTCTAGTTGTTCCACTTTGCTAGGGTTGTAAATGCGCCTATACTTATCATTAAATTTTATATATATATATATATATATATATATATATATAATCATGTAAATGTTTGTCTATGTATGCATAAGAAATCTGCATTGTGGTCATAATATATCCATGTAATTATTGGAAAATAGTGATATAGGAAATATTGGTTTATTCTATTAGATGGTTAAGTTCTCTTAAGTTGTAAAGGACAACATAGTTTAACATAAACTTGCTCTTATTGCTTTCTTTAAGTGAATTTTCTATAGATAGATATGCATGAGGAAAAATAGTTATATTTATTTATTTTGAGTTATGTGAGTATTTCTAAAAGAATAAAATGTAAATTGAGTGTCTATTATTATTTCTCATGTAGAACATGCACTATAATGAATATTCTAGAACATTATTATGAAGATCTTATCCTTCTATAAGAATCACTAAACTCTAGAATAGTAGATAATAATAGATGCATTTTTACTTGTAATATAACATTTCGTTATATAAGAGTTTACTTATCAAGATATTGGCTTAAGATGGTAAGTGAGAGGTTGTAAAAGTCATCACCTTGATGAAGTATTTAGGTTAATAAACCTTAAACTCTATCCATTATTTCTTTTAATGATTTCTTAGAGCTATACTTGAATATGAGAGGAATTTTGAGGATGAATAGGAAGATGCTTCTCAAATAGTTGTGCATTACAAATCATTATATATGTAGATATTGTTGGAAGTTGAGAAGATTTGATTTTTGTGATTGACATTGTATTTGGTGGATTATGTTAATCTTGATTGAGTTTGAAGAACTTGATGTGATGTTTTTCACTATTTTCTCTACTGTTGTCTCCTTGATGGAAACCATTGTGTTGATAATTTGGGAAATCATTATGTTGATAATTTTTTAGTCTTCCAAATGATAGAGGGGATATGATTTTTACTTGCAAGGGTTCGTATGGGGGCCGACGACCTAAGAGGATCCACCTTGGATAACCCATATCAAGCCTGAAGTATTTATTTGAGTTTTATGTTGTTTCACCTGTAAGTGGGTGGTTTCTTGATTTTGTTATTTGATAATGGTTGACATTTACAGTTGGATTTTGTTTATGTGGGTTTGAGCCTTGCATGATGGAAATGGGTTTTAATGGAGATCTTGTGTGAGTTGTTTCTTGCCTCGTTCTATGTGTATATTTATATGGTTTTGCTAGTATGTGCAAGTTGGCTTGCCTCGTTTGTGTTTATGGGATTTTATTGTTAGTTGGGGGAGTGGATCTCAATGGGGGCTGGCGCCCAAAGTGGCTAGTCCAAGACAACCCATTGTGAGTTTAATCAAGTGATAACTTAATTAATTAATTAGGGAGTTGGTAGTTTCACACATTAATTCAGATAATGTAGAGTCACTCATGGGCCCAAGTGTGGGTTTAGGCTTGGGATGAGTGGGAAGGCCTAGAATAGAAAGATCAACTACCTTGCCTCTACATAGTAATTTTGCAAGCTATGTTGATCCCGCATAGCAAGCATGGGGGTCCGATGGCCGGTAGAGGTTAACAAGGAAACCCAATATGGGGGCTGACAGCCTAGGAAGGTTATGCCAGGGTAACCCGTGGCTAGCTATGTGATGACAATCCACCCTTTAACAACCTTGTATGTTGGTGTTCCCCTCTTGTTGTTCTTGATCCTCTGGAAGCGGATGTTGTCATGTGTTTGTTGATGCTCTTGCCATGTTGTCTTGTTTCCTGCATTGGATGTTCTTGTGACAGATGTTACTTGTGTTATTGTTGTACTTGTTGTAGAGTCTTGTAATCCTTATTTCATTTGTTGGTATTAGTTGAGGTCCTTCTTATCATCTCCTAGCATGGGGGGTGGGCCTTAGGGTCCACGTGATCGGGTGGAACATGCTATGAACCCCATTGTGTCCCCAACCGATGATCAAGTTGTGTCAAGTTGTACCAATTGCTATGACTCCAGAGCTATACCAGTGTTGGATCCAATTTTGATGCTTTATACTCATATCATTTGTATCATTCCATGATATTGTACTTTTCCCATTCATGATGGGAAGTGCCATTGCATCGATGTAATCCTTGAGTGATGTATCTTCATATTATTAATGTATTATCCATGTTCACGTTATTATCTTATGGTTATTGGTGTATGTCTATCTTTCATGTAATGTAATAGATGTTGATTCGTAATGTAATGCAGTCATGTAACCCCAAGGGACTTTTTCAAATGTTATACAAGTATAGATTCATTTCATGTTAGTTTAATTTTTATTTTTTCCATAAATGTGTGATGTATAGGTGCCCTTTGGGATTGCGTGGTGGGGCGTTACACATGGTATTAGAGCCTAGGTTCATACATGGGGCACTATGAACCCATTGCGTCAACCTAGTTGTTGGTACTTTTGAGGATTACATCTTTTCTTTTGTATCATCCACACTTAGCAACCCGAAATTGTCTCTAGGTGGTGTTGGTTCAAAGGTGTAGAAAACTAGTGGAAAGGATAGGACCCTCGGCATGGTGCGCAATGTACCGATATTCTTCCTACTGGGAATGCATTCTGGGACCCTTGTGTTTCCTGGTGGTGTGTTCCCTATGAAGTGAATTTGAGTGTGTATGTGGTGAGTGTGTATTTAAACTTGAATTTTGGTGCTTTTGATGTGTTAAATTGTGTTTTATGTCTTGAAAGAACATAAGATTATGACCTTGTGTCACATATATTGTGATATTTTTCGTTGAGTAATGAATAGAGTGGAATACCTTATGTGTAAATGATGACGTTTAACCAGAAATGTGTGCCTTGTTAATGAATAAGCTTGAATAACTAGTACTAATGTGTTATGTTTCCACTTTAGTTTGTGGTTTTCAGGTAGTCAACTTCGAATCTTGATGATGAAGGTAATTAATTGGTTATGTTTAACGTGCGAATTTAATACTATGTTGCATTTGATTTATAATTTTGATTGATGATCGTTTATGATGTCTCATTGATTGTAGTGTGTTAGAAGGATGAATTCATATCACTCATTCGTGAGAAGCATACGACACGATGATTCCCTCTACACTAGGTTGATTTGATATTTTTTATATGTTGTACACAACATTTGCTTTTATGCAGAATTGTAGGTACCAGGCTTCGACTCCACCTGCACTATCAGGTCTGAGTGAGCCACATAAATCTCAATGGGTATGACATGGAAAACACGGAGTTGACAAGAAGGGTCCCCAACCCTACCATCATCCTCAACAAGGATGAGTACCCCCACCTGGTAGCCCTCTCGGTATGGTTTTCATGTTTTGACAGTTCTTTTGTTGGGTGTCTCTCGTTATTTGATTGTCATGATGTTATTGATGAATTGATGTTGTTTACATTTGTGTATATTTTATTTTACCTTGCGACTTCCAAGAGTAATTCGAATCCTTGGGGGGGAGGATGTAGTGCCCCTCTGTCCATGTTGTTTTTTGTCTTGTTTCCTCTCTCATTGTGTAGTCCGACATTGTTGGATTAAATAAAATTATTAAATTAATAAGGTATATGAGATAAATAAATATAAAATATTAAAAAGGTAATTATTGATTTTAAAATTAGAACACATCTAGTTCAATTAATAAAATAAATTAACAAATGAAGGCAGGCGTGGTCAATAATAGCAATTAATGGAAGTATGGTTGTGTGTGCCACTCTTCCTATTCGCATGCCATACAAACTAATTTTAGAATACACTTCTTTTAATCACTTCATTATTGAACCTTAGTCATTTTCGTTGTTAGGGGATCTGCATGTTGATAAAAAAATGCCTCTTCTAATTAATAATGGATTTGCATGTAAAATGAGAGGGGAGAGTTTTCAATGGATTGCTGAGAAGATAAGGGAATCAGGCACAACGAAAGAGGAAATCCATTTTGGGAGAGTTTTAAGGTGGTTTTAGAGGGAGATGAAGGCATGGATGCTCGACTCTCAACTCATCTCTCAACCATTGGAAGGAACAAATGTAAAATAGACAAAGGGAACAACTATGGGAAATCTTGTCGGTAGAAATCTAAGAGGAACTGAACCAAGTGGGGGTAGAAATAAAAAAAGAGATCACAGTTTCATGACCATCTAGATGCCAACATCCTTGGTAGCGGAATCGCCTGGCTCAACTTGTGCTCGAGCTTGAGAATAGAGATAGATAGAATTAAAAACTCAATTACATAATTGTATTCGGTAAATCTTGAGATCATGTTGTCTTAACACATGCAATGTGGATGACGGTATTTTCCATATAAGTTATTCTTCAAAGACAACGATATACGGAACATGGGTGAAATCACAATATTGTGTTTCACTTTTTTCCCAAGATGGACATTTACATCAATATTTTTAATTGGATCTTTATCTTCTGAGACCTATAACAACTAAACCATAAATAATTTGAAGATGATGTGAACTAGTGATTTGTGGCAATTTGTGTGTAGATTCTAAATATATATTTTTTCAAAATTTCTAAAATAAATCATGAATCTTTCAACATCTCCTTTAATAACTGGTTTTAGACAAAAAACAACATTTTCATAAAGTAATGTTTGTGTCGTACAACATAAATTTTTTTCTATAATTGATTAAATTCTAATTTTTGGAATATAGATTCTCAACATCAATATCTAGGGAAAGGATATTTTTTCATAATTTTTTATTGCATTTTTTTAAAATTAATTTTTGACGTCATTGTAACTATAATTTGGACATGTGTGTGTGTGTCATATAACCTAACTTTTTGTGTATATATAGAAATCCAATTTTTCTTTTTTTGGGTGAAACAAGGAAATCAATTTCTAGGGAATGGGTATTTTTTGAATTTTTTTTACAATGGTTTACTATTTTTCCACCTCTTCACAACAAAGAGCTTGATGTTTAGAGAAAAACCTATGTTTAGTAAAAATTGAAAATTAAAGACATGATAAAATGAAAATATATCAACCTATACTTGTTGGAAAGCTAGTTTCAAGGGCTACAATCTTGAAAAATATAATTTATAAATGATGTTATTTAATCCCTCAAAAGGTAAAGAAAAAGTGGTGTCTGGCCAGCATTTTGATAGTTGTGAATGAGACTTCATTGTGGGTATGATTTAATACTATAGGGGTTATATCCAATGGGGTTTGTTCTAAGGGGGTCTTATCTTACCCTCTTCAATTAAAACCCTTTAGATGGAGCCTCTCAATACTTAAATAATTAGTTTTTTCTAAAAATAGTGATTTCAGGAAAAAATCAGCACATCCCCAAAGTGAGATACAGTATTGTGGCAACACCCACATGTGAATGAAGGGGGAGTAGGCAGCGGCTAGAGGAGAAGGGGGGGTTCCTTCTACAGATTTCCTTTGCACGTAAGTTTCTAAAACCTTCTATGCAGATCCATTTTTGTGTATATCATGTAATCATTGCAGGCCATGTAACCGCATTTCTTCTAAGTATGCTTGTGAGGTAGTTTACGTGTCATTTCTATGCTTACACATTTTGCATACATGTCTACCATAGCTTTTACATATTCTAGTTTTGTAAAAAATCCTCTATCTTTCTCTCTTGTTGAATGTTCTTACCTTGTTCCAAAGCTTCCATTTTGGTACAATGAGGGTGTTGTAAAGGTCATGGCTTTTGGTTTACATCTACCAATTGCATTTTCTTGAGAGTTTCTAAAGCTACTTCAACAAATCTATTCCATGCTTATTCTATGATTTAATTTCCAATAGATATGGTGATCTCTTGATTTCCAAAACAAGGAATTCCCTCATTTTGTAACCAAGGTGTTTGATTTTTTTTTGGCGCTAACCATTCCTCATCAAAAGTGAATATTAGAATTTGGAAATATCACCATCTACTTGCATTATTATCAAACCCCAAATGCTATCCTCAAGACTGAAAGGAAATGGCTTCCCAATTTTTGCAACTATAATCATCCCAAACTTGGAGGAAGCTTGGCACGCTTGTCTTCTCTGATGTCGTCAATGATCAGATTGTTCGAGAGAAGAAGTTAAGGAATAATGAGCAGATTATTAAGTTTCTTGGTCCACATGACGTTTCAAGCCTTTTCCAATCATCTCCATTCAGTTGAAGCCGAGGGGTAATGTCATTATTGGATTTGGTGTTTAGATGAGCTCCTTTTCATAGCTAAGTGATCTAAATGTTTGGTCATTTAGTGCTACAAGTTTCAATTCTTACACTATAGCTAGATCAATCTGCGCTTTGTAATGAGTCCTCCATAGGTGCACCATCTAATTTCATGCATTCGACCTTCTTTGGGTATCACGGTTCTTTTTGTTCTTCTATGTCGTATTAATATCAGAGCCTTTAGATTTCAATAGTGCCACACTTGAGTATCAAGTACTCCAATTTTGGTTTCCTTTCCACCCCTTTGACATTAATCTAGAGGTGGCTCTGAACATTCTCTTTTCATGTCAGGTGTGATTCCTCTATTTAGTTATATCATAGGGTTTTCATTGACTTGTGAAGCAAAATATGAGACATGTGTACTTCACTTGGTCACTTAGAAATAGATTCGATTGCGCAAGCATTGGTTTCGGCTTTGATTTATCACTCATTTAATTTCCAATTGTTTCAATGCTTAATGGAGTGCGTATAGTTAACTCTACCTTTACCATCATAATGTTTCCTATCTCTATGGTAAGAAGCTCAAATGTGATTACACAAAATCATCGCATCTTTCCTCCATTGTTGGGCATTCTTCAATTATAGCCTTCACTTACCTCTAATGGTTTTGTGCACCCCCTTAATCAATCAATATTATTCTCTTGGTCCCTTGATGGCATGGCTCTTGCAGTTCCAATTTGCACCTTTGTGGTGGTTTCCATATTGTGTTGACTATGTTTCCTCTTCGATGTCCATAATCCATGATACCTTGATGGTGTTTAATTTATTTGATTATATTTTATGCTATTCTCATTTCTCTCTGTGTGTTAAGTAAAAGTCAAGACTTTGGAGATACCCTCTTGCCTCCATTCATCACCTCCCTGAATCTCCACAAGAAAATCATATCTTTTCTAAATGATTGAAATGGCTCACATCTCTTGGAACAATTTCTCTTGTAGTAAATCTGTTTGCACCTTTCCTGCTCTCTTATCGCTTTTGGGATGGGATTCCCAAGACCTTTAAAGATCTGGAATTGTAAATTATTCCTCTAGGCTTAAGTAATAGCTTAGGTTGAACTAGAATTCCTCAATTATTCATGTGTTGCAATCTCCTATTTCTGGTTGCTCCACTTTGCTAGTGTCATATATGTGCCTATACTTATCATTAAATTCAAAAAACATATATATATATATATATATATATATATATATATATAATGTAAATGTTTTCATATGTATGAATAATAAATTTGCATTGTGGTCATAATATATCCATGTAATTATTGGAAAATAGTGATATAGGAAATATTGGTTTATTCTATTAGATGGTTAAGTTCTCTTAAGTTGTAAAGAACAACATAGTTTAAGATAAACTTGCTCTTATTACTTTCCTTAAGTGAATTTTCTATAGATAGATATGCGTGAGGAAAAATAGTTATATTTATTTATTTTGAGTTATGTGAGTATTTCTAAAAGAATAAAATGTAAATTGAGTGTCTATTAGTAATTCTCATGTAGAACATGCACTATAATAAATATTCTAGAACATTATTATGAAGATCTTATCCTTCTATAAGAATCACTAAACTCTAGAATAGTAGATAATAATAGATGCCTTTTTACTTGTAATATAGTGTTTCGTTATATAAGAGATTACTTATCAAGATATTGGCTTAAGATGGTAAGTGAGAGGTTGTAAAAGTCATCACCTTGACAAAGTCTTTAGGTTAATAAACCTTAAACTCTATCCATTATTTCTTTTAATGATTTCTTAGAGCTATACTTGAATATGAGAGGAATTTTGAGAATGAATAGGAAGATGCTTCTATAATAGTTGTGCATTACGAATCATTATATATGTAGATATTGTTGGAAGTTGAGAAGATTTTATTTTTGTGATTGACATTGTATTTGGTGGATTATGTTAATCTTGATTGAGTTTGAAGAACTTGATGTGATTTTTTTCACTATTTGCTCTATTGTTGTCTCCTTGGTGGAAACCATTGTGTTTATAATTTGGGAAACCATTGTGTTGATAATTTGTTAGTCTTCCAGATGATAGAGGGGATATGATTTTTACTTGCAAGGGTTGGTATGGAGGTCGGCGACCTAGGAGGATCCGCCTTGGATAACCCATATCAAGCCTGAAGTATTTATTTGATTTTTATGTTGTTTCACCTATAAGTGGGTGGTTTATTTATTTTGTTATTTGATCATGGTTGACATTTACACTTGGACTGTGTTTATGTGGGTTTGAGCCTTGCACGGTGGAAATGGTTTTTAATGGATATCTTGTGTGAGTTGTTTCTTGCCTTGTTCTATGTGCACATTTATATGGTTTTGCTAGTATGTGCAAGTTGGCTTGCCCCGTTTGTGTTTATGGGATTCTATTGTTAGTTGGGGGAGTGGCTCTCAGTGGGGGTCGACACCCAAAGTGGTTGGTCCAAGAAAACCCATTGTGATTTTAATCAAGTGATAACTTAATTAATTAATTAGGGGGTTGGGTAGTTTCACACATTAATTCAGATAATGTAGCCTCACTCATGGGCCCAAGTTCTTGTTTAGGCTTGGAATGAGTGGGAAGGACTAGAATGGAAAGATCAACTACCTTGCCTCTGCATAGTAATCTTGCAAGGTATGTTGATCCCACATAGTGAGCATGGGGGTCCGGCGGCCGGTAGAGGTTACTAGGGAAACCCAAGATGGGGGCCGACAGCCTAGGAAGGTTACGCCAGGGTAACCCGTGGCTACCTATGTGATGACACTCCACCCTTTAACAACCTTGTATGTTGTTGTTCCCCTCTTGTTTTTCTTGAGCCTCTAGAAGTGGATGTTGTCATGTGTTTGTTTATGCTCTTGCCATGTTGTCTTGTTTCTTGTGCCAGATATTCTTGTGACAGATGTTACTTTTGTTATTGTTGTACTTGTTGTAGACCCTTGTAATCCTTGTGTATTTGTTAGTATTCATTGAGGTCCTTCTTCTCATCTCCTAGCACAATGGGCGGGCCTTAGGGTCCATATGGTTGGGTGGAATGTGCTATGCACCCCATTGGGTCCCCAATCAATGATCGAGTTGTGCCGAGTTGTACCAATTGTTGTGACTCTAGAGCTATACCAGTGTTGGAACCAATTTTGATGATTTATACTCATATCATTTGTATTATTCCATCATTTTGTACTTTTCCCATTCATTATGGGAAGTGCCATTGCATCAATGTAATCCTTGAGTGATGTATCTTCATATTATTAATGTATTATCCATGTTCATGTTATTATCTTATGGTTATTGGTGTATGTCTATCTTTCATGTAATGTAATAGATGTTGATTCATAATGTAATGCAGTCATGTAACCCTAAGGGACTTTGTCAAATTTTGTACAAGTATAGATTCATTTTAGGTTTTGCATGTTAGTTTTTAAAAAAAATGTACCATAAATGTGAGATGTATAGGTTCCCTTTAGGGTTGCATGGCGGGGCGTTACATGAACTATATAAATAATTTTTTCAATTTATTTATAAGTAGAAGAATTAAAGATTATTAATTAAATAACTTGTATTTAATTAATCCCTCCAGACCAGATTTGAGTGTATACACCTATTAGTGTTGTGTGTTGTTAAAAATGATTCTAATCAAATAGTTATTTAACTTTATAAATATTTTTCATCAATCTAATAAACAACTATAGAGCTAACATAACACCATCCTAACATAACAAGATCAAGATAGTGCAAATTAGGACCAACCCTAAGAATAGTGAAAATAATTATGGAGTGGCAACAAAAGATCCTATATCTAAGTTAGACCATATACTTACAGCCTTAGATGATAGTAGAGAAAGGATAGTAGCTCTTGAACAAGAAGTCTAATAACCCCAAGGGAAAGAAGTTGAAGAAGAGGGAAATAACCATAATGACAATGTAAACTTAAACTTTGAATAAATCCTACTTGTCCAAACTATCAATGAAGACATGGAAAGGAGAGTGGATGTTAGATCTCTCCTTTCTTCGGAACTAACAAGATACATGAAGAATATTAATCAACAAAATTTTCATGGAATTGTTTTAGGCAACAACGTTGATTCTTGGTTGAGTGAGATGGAGAAGTATTTCAAGATTTGAAATTACTATGAGGTCACTAAGGAAATAAAAGGAGCATATCAATTGTCATGAGAATCTTCAACATGGTGGGTAAACAAGAAGGATGAAATGGATTTGGATTCGACTATCATTACATGGGATCTGTTTGTAACTGTATTGAAACAAAGTTGGTTACCCCAACTCTACTTTACCCAAAAGCTAACAATTTTTTAAACATAAGGAAATGAGAATTTTCCATAACTAAGTATTAGGATAAGCTTATGAGGCTATTAAATATTTACCTCAATACCAAAAGGATGAGTAGCTTAAAATCAAGAAGTTCATAATGGGCTTAAATCCATAAATAGGTTATTCATGAACCTTCAATGATGGATCAAGTGTTTGAGAAATATACAAAGAAAGAACATAAACCCAAGACCATCAAAACATCTAGGGATTGGTTTAAAAAGAGGTTTGGAGAAAATAAAGTCTAAATTATTTTAAAAGGATTGGATCCAACATTCCAAAAAGAGGTTCAATAAAAATAATTCTAGGAATAAAAATAACTAAAACTTCAAGAAGAGAGAACAAGAAAAAAAAATGGAAAATAATGAATCAAGGGAAAAAACATTAGATAAAAGGGGATCACCAAGAGTATGCTTCACATATGGAGGTGACCACTATGCTAATAATTTCCCCAGGTGACCTCAAGGAAATGATTTTAGGAACCCTCTATTACCTTCTCAACAAACAACCTTTTAGTAGAGGATCCATGCATAGTAGATAATCATCAAGATGACTTCCAAATCTCACCTATTGAGACTTCAAGTACACTTTTTGGGCATCCTATTTTTTATTTTAATAGATACTAGAGCTACATAATATTTTTTCATTCTAAGATTTCTCATTAATATTACGATATAAAATAGTTACATGACCAGTGCTTGGTCAATTTAGTGTATATTTGAAACTAAGCTAAAGTACCCAAATTTTTGCAATGAGGTAAACATATATGTAGCACCTCTATGAACCTATGACATTATCCTTGGATTGAATTTGTTATGGAGGAATAAGGAAAAAATAAATTTATTTGCAAAATTAGTATAATATCTAGATGAATTAGGAAACTAAGACCAAGTTCAAGGGGTGAAGTGAGATGTCCAGATAAGGTAGATCTCTACCATGTAAATTAAGAAGGAAAAAGTAAAAGGTTATGAATTGTATGCTATCATAGTGGTTGAAGTGTAAGATATTGATGAAGCTACCTTTCAAAAATACCCTTTTTTGCATGAATTTTAAGATGTCCTTCCAAAAGAGCTTCCAGGCTTACCTCTAAGAAGAGAATTTTATTTCTCTATAGAGATAGTTCCAATATATAAACCTCAATCTAAATCTCCATTTATAATTACTACTACAATATTAATGGAGTTGAAAGTCCAATTGCAAGGCCTACTCTCAAAAGGGTTAACTAGGCCAAGTGTATCACCTTGGGGAGCACCTGAAATATTTGTTAAGAAGAAGGATGCCATCTTGCATCTTTGCATTGATAATAGGATGTTACACAAGGCCACAAATAAAAAAATATATCCTCTACCTATCATAGATGATCTTTTTGATTATGCATGAAGCTATAGTATTTTCCAAGATTAATGTAAGATTCAGATATCACCAATTGAGGGTAAAAGAGAAAAATATTCTAGAAACAACTTTCAAAAAAAGGTATGGCCACTATGAGTTTATAGTATTATCTTTTGTCTTAACCAATTTCCTATTAGGTTTCATGAATTCCATGAATAGCATATTCAAGGATTTGCTAGATAAGTGTGTTCTTTTCTTTCTATACCATATTATAATATATTCAAGAAATAAAGAAGAATATAGGTACTATTTGAGGTTGGTACTGCAACATCTGATAAAGCATAAACTCTTTGGAAAATTATCCAATTATTCTTTCTTGCAAAAAGAAGTATAGTATTTGGTCCATGTTATATGGTTAGAAGGAATTTTAATAAATCCTAATAAGATAAAAGAAATTATAGAATGGACAGTGTCAAATAATGTCCATGAAGTAAGAAGATGGGACTAGTAGGGTACTACTTGAAGTTCATCTTGAACTTTTCCAAAATTTTCAACCCTATCATGTCACTCAAAGAAAGTGACTAGTAGGGTACTATGTGAAGTTCATCTTGAACTTTTCCAAAAAAATCATCCCTATCATGTCACTCAAAGAAAGGGAATCTAGTAGGGTACTACATGAAGTTCATATTGAACTTTTCCAAAATTTCAACCCTATCATGTCACTCCAAAGAAAGGGGAATTGATTTGAATGGATTGGCCAATATGAATAAGCCTTCCAAATTTTAAAAGAAATATTGACTTCATCACCAATTTTAAGGGTCCCAAACCTTGAAGGTCATTTTTTATAATGATATATGCATCAAGAGAGGTTTTAGGAGGGGTAATTATGTAAGAGGGTTAAGATGTGGCCTATGCTTCCAAGAAGCTCCACAATTATAAGGAAAATTATGCCTTGCATGATTTAAAATTGGTAGCAAAAATTCATGCCTTATAGGTTTGGAGGAACTATCTTCTCAAAAAACTCTTCTTGAGATTAAGACAATTAGTCAAGGACTCAAGTATATATTCACTCAACATAACTTGAATGCATGTTGGAGACATAGGCTGGAACTATTTTCTAACTGTGATTTCAACATTAGTTACGTAAAGAGAAAATAAAATCTAGTTGATGCTCGTAGTTGTTGATGAAATATTGCATCTATAGAAAAAAAAATAGAACTTTTCAATCTAGCAAGTTCTTCTTGGAGGGAGATGAGTATTATGAGAAAGTAAAGAAAACTCTTAGATAGAATCCTCAATATTCTAGATATGATGGCTTTCAGTTTGAACCAAGTGGTTTAATAAGGTATAAGGGTAGAATATATGTCCCAAATCAAGGATATTTATGAAATTTTGTGTTAAGAGAATCACATCGTGCACCACATTCAAGACACCCTAGGGTAACCAAACTATTAACAAACATAAAAGCTGCTTTATTTTTGGAAAGGAATAAAGAAATACAATCAATTTTGTGGATAGTATAGAATGTTAGAAAATTAAAATTGAGCATGTACACCTTGTAGGATTATTGTATTCCCATGATATACCAAATTGGAAATGGAAAGTAATCAATACGGACTTTATCCAAGGTTTACCCATGTAACATGCCCATTGTTCTACCCATTAATTTTACAATGTTTTACTCACAAGTGAACAACTTATACTACTAATATTTAGGCAATAAAATTTCTCTTTCCTAATTAACAAGATTCATATTTGAAACATTACCATTTCAAACTTTCTCATTGCATTACAAAATTCCAAATAACAAATTCCACATTACATATTTCATGATGATATTTTCCATTTACAATTTCTCAATAAGAATAGAGATACATGTTTGCATACATAGCTTCCATGAGCTCAATGATGTAGATATACAAATAGAATACAATGATCTAGATGTCCCCAATGTTGTGCATACATTCTAGGTGTCCCCAAACTTGTGCTTATATCCTCAAATCCCAACTGCCAACTGTATGAGGGAGAGCATCACTCAAGAGCTTTTTTTCCAACCATAGACTTACTATGGTCCCCTACACATCTACCTAACTAGTTAGATGGCCCTATCCTTAGACTAATTTGGAAAAATAATTTAACACCCAGTACTTCAAGTGTAGGCCATATGTTCACCCACCCTTTAGCTTGATTTTGTATTGACCATTCACAAACATAACACATATTCAATCTAAGGTGATGACATAACAAACTGTATAACTAGGTTACTCCCTTTCCCATGGATTATCCTAACCCCAGGAATAACCAAGTTGTAACAAACTGACTACCTAGGTTACACCCTTTCCCATGGATTAATCTAACCCTAGGAATAACCAAGCTAACCATACATGCACACATATGAAGTGACCAACTAGGTTACTCACTTTCCCATGGATTATCTATACCCAAGAATAACCAAGCTGTATAGGAGAGAATTTGCACCCCTTAAGAAAATTCCCCTTTCACATACCCTCACATTAGAAAATCAAATCCAAAGGCAAAATTCAACATCACCCACCTACCTTCCATCCACTTGGCATTTTTCAAATGTGTCGGTGAGAGAATATTTGTCAAGGATGAATGCGCAATGCATGGATGTTTACATGGCACACTGCCATCCTTGATAGATTCCTATGTCTGAAGTTGGAAGAGGCGTTACACACTCGATTGGGATCAAATTGTAATGTCCCTCTTTGGCCAATCGGCCTGAAAATGGAAGATTCTTCTCATCCCACCTTCAAAAAGATTCTTTATTCATTCATTCCATCCTCTACACATTCAATCACTTTCTCTTAGAATTTTCACTTAACTTCTCCACACCCTCAAGCAGCATTGAAGTACTTCATCGTGAGCATTGCAGCAACATTGACACTCCAGCTGCACATCGCAAGTGTGAGGCAGCCATAGAAGTTGTGGGCTTGGAGTCTTGTGAGACCCCTTCATGACCGTTGTGGCTGTGGTGACTTTTCCAAGTCCATACCTTGCATTCTCCCTCCATTGGCTAGTGAGCCTTTGGGTGGAGGTGCTAACGCATCACTCCTCTCCTTTTTGATTTGATAGAGTAGCAAAGTATTTTTTGTAGTGTTCAACAATCTTTCTTTCTACTTTTTTATTGTATATTCTACTATGTTGCTTTTTGGCTGTTTGTGGAGGTGGAAACACCAAAATGGGGGTCTGACTGAGGTAGGCCCCTATATAGCCCCAAGAAAATTTCCCTCTTTCTTGTGTGCAGGTGAACATGTGTGTGGAGCTAGCTAGTGAACCGACGCTTTTGTGAGATTATCTTCATCACCTTAACCTTTATTTACTTGCTTTATCATCTTCGTCTTTACTTCTTGTACTTCATTATTTTGTTATGCTCAATAAAACCAACTAGCTAAACTATCAGTAGGGTTTTGGACTCTTCCTATTGTGCTTTATATCTTTTGGTCGTATGAACACCAATGCGCTAGAGAGATGCCAGTACATCGTGATGTCATCCCAAACCCATGTTGTCATCCTCAGATAGAGAGTTATCTAAGGTATAGTTTGGACTCCAAAAACTGGCTTGTCTAGCCCCAAATAGAATCTTAGGTCTCTAGAGTGACATAAGTACTACATAGTGCTCTTCACTCTCGACTCTCACCCCAAAACACCCCTTTAGAGTGAGGTAAGTTAGGGAAGCCTTCCGCTCTCGGCTCTCTATGACCTGGAGCCTCGACATGGTTAGTCCTCCTCTCTTACATTTTTCATGAACCCGACATGAACCATTTTGGTTTCATTTAGCAGAGTTGAAAGGTCCTTTCCTTGTGCTCTAGAAGCATTGTAGATGTGAGTATTGTGATGCATTTTTCCTTACATCCCAACCTACGACCCCTAGTAGGTGTAGTTGGAAGGTTTCGTAGGCATTGCGGAATGAAGCCTTAGTTGGGTCACTATCTGATTGTGAACCTTTGGGGGGATTTGTGAGAGTATTGTTTAGTGTACGTGATGGCTTCCTTCTTGCATCTTCCTACCCCCTCTGCATAGCCTATGAGTAATAGTCTAGGTATAACCTTCACCTCGCAGGATTTTCCAATGGGTTTTAATAGAGAACCATCTCCTCTTTATATCCCTATGCGAATCAATGGAAACACTATAGTAGGTGTTCTTGTTGACCCGACATCTCAAGTGAATATTATAATTGAGGAGATCATGTTAATTAACTTCCTACATAAAAATGGGTATGGTGCACCTATGAGCACCATCCATATGCATAATAGACTTTCCATACCTCCCCTTGGTAGCATTGTTTTGTCACTCCTAGTTGGACCTAAGTCTGTAAACCTACTATTTGACATAATCTTGGGGTATGAACTCTTCAAAGTGAAGTTGGGTATCCCCTAGTTAGTAGTTATGAATGCAGTTCCCTCGGTTGTGCATAAACGTTTGAGGTTTATTCATGAGGGTTCAATGCATGTGATCCACAACACTGGCTATAAATTGTCGGTTGTGTGTGGTAGTTATTCCTTAGATCACTTTTGGCTTGCACTCGTTGGTCCACTCCCACTTAGGAATGACCTCTTGTACTAGACATATAAGAAGTACAAGAAAGGGTGCTTAATGCCTAGAGTGAGATACCCTCCATCTCCCTATGTTGTTTCACATAGGGCTTGTTTAAAAGTTGACAGTGATATTGCTAGGGCCCATAGAAGAGAAGAAGAGAAGCACTCTTGTGGTTCCTCTTCCTTCTCTTCCACTGTCCAGCCTGATGCTTCCTCCCACCCTATTGCAACACCATTAGATTCTATTTCACATTTATGAGAGAACCCTATGGTGCCCGCTTGGTGAAATCCCAAGCGTCTTGCATTTGAGCTTCATGTTCTGCCCACGGAGCTTAGGCTCGTTCGATATGGTAGAAGAAAGGGTCCCAATGGGGAATCCTCTATGTCTCATCCTTTGTGGCCTCCTACCACTCATGTTCCTAAAGCAGTGAATGGGAAGAGGCCCGCCATCAATGTGCTAGAGCCAGCTCCCCCCATTGTATCTCAATCTCTTCCTTCTCCCATTTAGGAGTCTGCCCCTCTGCTACAAATAGTTGTCATGGACACTCCTATGGTTGAGTAGGAGCCTTCTATCTCTTCCCATCTCCCAACCTCTAGCTCAAAGAGTCGTAGAAACTCCTTGCACGTGAACACAAGCACTGGTGAAAGGCTTTGGTGGCTGAGCAAGCCGCTTTGCAGAAAAAGGAAGAGGAGTCGACTGCTCCTATATCAGGGCCTCCTATTGTGCCCTCCTCTCTCCCCCCCTTTGCTTTCACCTCGCTTCTGAATCTGACTACGAGTGTGAGTATACCTGACCCTAAAAAGGTGTTGGTTTTTATTGACCCTTCGGTCAAGTTGCCCCTTTTGATGTCCCTTCCGGACATCCTGCCATTCCCAAAACCCATGGACATGTCGAATACTTTGGTGGTTTCCATCATGGTTTTCTCCTTCTATTCTATTCCTCTCACCTTATTTGTGGGGAGTTCACATCCTCTGATGAAGCAGAAAGAGTAGGTTGGCCCTTTAGCAATGGGGGGCATAAGAGGATCCCACCTTCTTTGAAGGGTGGTCCTGCACTAGCTTGTTCTATTCTAGTGACAGAGAAAGTTCCAACTTCCCCTAAGTTTGTCACCGCTCCCGAGTCGCTTGGTGAATCTTGGGTGTTGTCCTCCCCATCCATTGAGGTACCACATGGCACTCCTATAAAGTGCATGTTCAACTCTCTAGATGAGGTCCCAACCTTATCGGCAATCTTCACGAAATTTCTATCCATCGCTCCACAAGAGCTTAGTGGAGAAGACCTTACGAGGCCTTCTTCCTTAGCCCTTGTTTTGGGAGGGTTGAAAGCTCCTCTCCTTAATATTCCACCACTGCAAGATCATCCGCCCTCCCCTTATAATGATCTAGATTGGGAAGTGGATGACCTCTTGGTCGATGGGTGTTAGGGGGAGGCCTCTTCTTTACCGTTAGATAAGGAGTGTGTGTTGTGATGTGATCCCCCGTGCTTGCATTATATGTTCCTAGATGACCCTTGTCACCCTTGTTGGTGCTTGGATATAGGAGTGATTATGTGTTGTAAACCTTTTAATATTTGTATCATCATTCTTCCTCTATTATGTGTTTTGATTTTTGGAAAATTGGGGATAATGCAAAGTGTTGGGGGCATTTAGGCTTCCCTTCCATGTTGACCTAATTTTTTATTTTTACTTTGTCTTCTTGTGCATTCTTCACATGGTCTAATATAGTAGGGGGTTGATGACAATTCATTTATATACTATTATTATACTTATATATATATATATATATTTATGAGCAGCTCTGACCCCAAAATATCAAATCGCCCCCATGTCTTATGTCTATGATTTCATTTTTTTTTCTTATCTTTCTCTCTTCTTTGCTTGAGTTGTCCCTCATATGTACGACAACACCACTTTCACAATGTTTCAATTTTTAGAAAACACATTCGTTGCCAATGAATCTCTTCTAAAAAAATCCTTGCATTTACTTATTTTTTCAAAAATTCCATTCTCAACTTGGACCCCTAACAAAATGTGTTTCCTTCATCACGGGTTCACAAAGAAAGAACTTGATAACTTTCCTCTGAGGGGGGAGCAACTTTTTCCTGCGGGAGAAACCTTGACCTTCTCCTCACGAGGGGGCATTTTCTTCCTTTTGAATTCCTTGATGAAGTGAACATCTTTCAAAGGATTCCTTGATGATGAATTGATTTGAGAAAAAAAATATCTTTAACAAAAATTGCATCCCTTGAGTGGACCCCTCTTCTTTTGAAGGTTCCCGAGGGACCCTTTTGAAAGTATTTCAATTTGTTGACTGTTTGTGTGACTGTTTGCTTGTTTTCTTGTGTGGATGATTCTTGTTTCTTGGCATGCTTTATCTATGGATTAACCTATTACTTTGAAAGTGTGCCTGTGAAGCCACTTTCCAGTCTGAATCTATAGAGTCCCCTTTCATCGGGCTTCCTTCATGAGAGAGAACTTGGGGTATGTCTTCTTGCAGGTCTGCGGGCTTGTGAGACACTTACATCCTCTGGGATTTGTCGATTGTTGGTTTGAGGGCCTTTGGTGTACTTTGTGTAACTTCATAGTTCTGCGAAGCTATGGAGTCCTTTTGTTCGAAACTCCCCTAGGAGAGTACATATGGAGTCTTTTTCCTACCCTGTATTTTTTATTTTGTCATATCGCAGTTTGCTTCCTCGATGGTTCAGGTATACATTCCTAACTCTTTGATCTATTTTATTGAATGCTCATCGATATGCACACTCGCTAAAGTGGGGGAAAAATGTATAGGAGAAAATTTGCACCCCTTAAGCAAATTCTCCTTTCACATACCCTCACCTTAGAAAATCAAATCCAAAGGAAAAATTCCACATCACCCACCTTCCTTCCATCCACTTGGAATTTGTTATGTGTGTTAGTGAGAATATTTATCGGGGATGAATGCACGACACGTGGACGTCTATGCGGTGTGTTGTCATCCCTGACAAATCCTTGTGTTTGAAGTTGGCAGAGGCATTACACAGCTAATTGGGGTCAAATTATAATGTCCCTCTTTGACCAACTAACCCAAAAATGATAGATTCTTCTCATCCCACCTTCAAAAACATTCTTCATTCATTCATTCCATTCTCTACACATTCAATCAATTTCTCTTAGCATTTTCACTTAACTTCTCCACACCCTCAAGTAGCATTCAGGCACTTCATTGTGAGCATTGCAACAACATTGACACTCCATCAACTCCACATCGCAAGTGTGAGGCAGCCATAGAAGTTGTGGGCTTGGAGACTTGCAAGACCTCCCTTCATCACCACTACAGTTATGGTGACTTTGCCAATCCCATACCTTACATTCTCCCTCCATTGGCTAGTGAACCTTTGGGTGGAGGTGGTAACGCTTCACTCCACTCCTTTGTGATTTGATAGAGTAGCAAAGTATTATTTTGTAGTGTTCAACAATCTTTCTTTTTACTTTCTTTATCACATATTCAACTTCGTTACTTTCTAGTTGTCTGTGGAGGTGGAAACACCAAAACGAGGGTCTAACTAAGGTAGGCTCCTATACAGCCCCAATAATTTTCCCCTCTTTCTTGTGTGCAGGTGAATGTGTGTGTGGAGATAGCTAGAAAATTGACACTTTTGTGAGATTATCTTCATCACCTTAACCTTTATTTACTTGATTTATCATCTTCATCTTTATTTCTCATACTTCATCATTATGTTATGTTCATTAAAACCAGCTAGCTATATTGTCAATAGGTTTTTGGACCCTTCCTATTTTACTTTACGTCTTTTGGCCATACAAACACTAGCACACCAGAGAGACGCCAATGTGTTGTGTTGTCATCCCAGACCTGCGCTGTCGTCCTCAAACAGAGAGTTATCTAAGGTACAATTTGGACCCCAAAAATTGGCTTGTCTAGCCCCAAATAGAATCTTGGGTCTATAGAGTGACAGAAGTACTACATAGTGCTCTTCACTCTCAACTCTCACCCCAAAACACCCCTTTAGAGTGAGGTATGTTAGGGCAGCTTCCGCTCTTGATTCTTTGTGACCTGGAGCCTTGACATGGTTGGTCCCCCTCTCTTACACAAGCTAACCACCCATGTTCAAAATTACATTTCAATTAAAGTAATACAATATAGAAACATATTCCACATTTCACTTTTCATGCAACATTAATATAGCCTTGAAAAACTAAGTATAGTTCTAATAGTATTATAACCAAGCAAATTCCAATATAGTATATATATGTATTCCCAAATAAAAGGGTTTCACCAAATCAAGACTCTACCAAGAATCACACACGATTATCCCAAACTGGGAAATAAACCAAGTTCATAAAAGCAAGCTTATCATGCATTCAAATTCATCTTTCTAAAAACTATGGCATTAAATAACATGTCAACATAAAGAGATTAGAGAAATATAAATCAACATGTCTGGAATTATAGCTCTAACTGATATTACTACTTTCCAAGCTCAACCTCCATAATCACTCTTACTAATCCTTCTAAGCTCAACCTATCTCCAAACTCTAGCCTCTTCTCAAAGAACTCTCAACAATTGAAAACTCACAAACTACTCTCTTTCTCACAAAATTTTTCAAAAATACACTTGCATAGAAAACTACAACAAAATAATGGATAAAGAAATCAGAATGAATAATTGTAACAAAGGGTAGAGAAGATCCCTCTATATTTACTAAAATCTAAGAATCTTAATTCTACAAACAAGCTACCAAATCCACCACCTTCCTATTCCAAATTCATCAACTAGGCTCAAGAAGTGAGAGGTGACTGTTAAAAACACTAGTTTGCAAACAAATATATAGTCCAACTTCTCTATTAAAGATGAGTCACTCTTTTCTTGCTAACAACAATGATTTAAACTCAAAAATGCAACCTATAGGTTTCCTTATTACAATATAAGTTGACTACCTCGACTAGCTTGTGGTAAAGACTAAGTCTAATGCTTTTCAAAGGGTGGTGCATTGGATTATGGTGTAGCAAAAATCCTTCTTACAGTTTCAAACCTCTCAAAATATATGGCACCACACATTCATATTACACACCTTATTCTATGCACAGGTTTTGACAAAGTCAGCAACATATTGAATAATTATTTACATAATATGTATGCATTGTTTAAATACATTTTGACTTATTCTCCCATGCACTATATGTTCACAACACTTAGCTTAGGCATTTCACTTTATATGGCAGTGCTTATTTATGTGCTTTAGTTTATTTCCAAAGCATTTTTAAATACATAACAAAATATAATACATATATATATAAACATATATTAAAATAATTATATATATATACATATATTAATATGTGTGTATATACATTTACATTAACGTAGTCATTTATATATATATATATATATATATATATATAATATTATTTTAATATCTATACTTAAACACATATATTTACATATTCATCGATTGATGCATATATACGAAATGTGTGTATACATAGATATATCTTGTATGTCCAATTGATACTCCCGTGCATATGATATATCCGCACATGAATATATGTAAGTACTTCTACCCATGTATACGCATGTACATTTATATTCACATGTATGAGTTATCAGAGACATGTACATATATACATATATACATTCTATGTATATACCCACCGATTACTATATAAACATGGATACACAAAAGAGAACTTATACTTATCACAAAGACTCAATCATATAACCCCAATCAAGAATATTCTAAGACTAAAACCATAAACCAATACAAAACATTCCCAAACCATGATTGAAGATTACTTACCATTTTTTGAACTAACTTAATTCAACTAGACCAACTAGGATGTGAAGGTGTGTATGCTCAATTAGGCTCATTAAGAGTTATCAAACCAATTTCTTCTCCTGAGTGATACTCCCCCTCTCTTCTGAAGGTTTGAATCTTTTCCTGCATCTAGCTTAGTGCATCACAACAGTAGTTAGCTAATAACATTACATTCACATGCATCATATATTTTCATCTTTAGAACATTTTAAAATATAAAATTGAATTGCACATTCATTCATCATATTTTCCATCAAGATATATTTATACAAAAATCATATATTAAAGCATTTTAACTCAATCAAAGTAATAGTAAATAGGTAACAACACAATGGGGTGTAACAACCCATTTCTAGAAACTAACCTATTATGATCCTTGTGGTGGTTGATAAACTTACAAAAATTGCACATTTTATACCAAGAAACCTAACTAATGAAGCTCCAATTCTAAAAAAATGTGTGCAACAAATTATTAGACTTCATGGAATTCCTAAGAAAATTATCTCAAATAGGGATGCACAAATGACTTTGAGATTTTGGAAAACCTTGATTTTTAGTGTTGAGGACTCAATTGGATATGATTTCAACCTACCATCTGGAAATACATGGTCATACTAAAAGAGTAAACCACATGTTAGTAGATCATTTAAGAATGTTTTTCATGGATCAACAATACAAGTGAGAAGATTTCCTTCCACTTGTCAAATTTTCTTATAACATTTGTTACCACTTTGCTCTAAAAATGGCTTGATTTGAAGCTTATATGGCAAGAAGTGTCAAATTTCTATTATTTGGGATAAGCTAGAAGACATGATTAGCCTTGGAACAAAAATATTGATGGAAATGGAGGAGCAAGTTAAACTAAATCAAAAGAGATTAGGTGAAACAAATGATAGATAGAAAAGTTAAGTGGATGAAAAATGAAGTCCATGACAATTTTCTATTGAGTATAAAGTTCTTTTAAGATTTAAACCCCATAAAAGTTCAATAAAGTTTGGGAAGTCAACTAGACTTGTAGCTATATATGTGGGCCTTTGAGGTCCTAGAAGTAATCAACCCAATTGCTTAAAAACTATATTTACTACTTGCTTGCATAATTTTTTCCATGTTTCCTATGTGAATAAATATGTCTAATTTTAATCATGTGCTTGACTACATTTCTCATCAAGTTATGGACCCAATAAGGGTTATGATTGACCCTTTTAGAGTGCTCAAGGTTCACAAGTTCTACTTTCATAATAGAGAGGTCACTCAATGCAAGGTCTAGTGGGACCAATATTTAGAGGACAATGTCACTTGCAAAGATTTTGAAATTTTTCCCTTAGTTTTTCCTTATTTATTTGTTTAATTAGAATCAAACTTAATGTTTTTTTTTATGACTCTGTTTGATACTTGTTTAAATAAATTCATGAATGGCGATGACCTTTTTCTAAGGTAAAGGAAATGCTATACCCCATTTCTAAACAAATAAATTATGTTATATTTTAATTACTAATTTTTAGATACTAGATAATTCAATTAAAGTTATTATTATGTTATAAAATTTTGGAATTGATACAATTTCTATTATATGAATATTTTGATATGTATCCATGTGTATGTGGAATGTAAATATCATTTTTGAATGATGAATGAAATTAATGTGATCTTATCATTTCATTAGTTTTGATGAATTGATTATTGATTAGAATTGTGTTAAATTAAATATAAGCCTAATTAAAATTTTAAGGGACTAACTACCTTGTTGATGAATGAGGTGGATGCAAGACAGATTTATTTCCCCCTCCTAATTGAGGGAGAGTATCATCAAGGAGAGGGTTGCAAATCGAGTTGGATCAGAAAATCATAACATGTGTCCAAGAATTTTACACACACAAATTGGTTTTACCTATGCCTTTGGTGATGTCATCTTTTCATGAGTAAATATTTATCTTTCCATGTTTAGACATGCTTATTTATTTCCAAACTCATCAATGTCTTAATTCATTATATGATGAGTGATTTGCTTGTCATATTTGGTTTGAATACCTTTGGGTCTACTAGGGTGGTTTACTATTATTTTAATTAGGTCACTCAATGTTGAAGTCATCATCTTTGTGTTACTAATCATAGAGTTAGATTTTAAGCCTTCTATTTAAAAAAATCAAGTGTTATTCTAAAATTTATTTAAACTCATTTTAAATTTCAAACTAGCATTTGAAATTAATTCAAATAGAAGGCTTAGACTCCAACTCTAGGATTAGTAACATAAATATGACATCTTTGAAGTCGAGTAACATGATTAAAAAAATGGTGAATCAACTTGGTAGACCCAATGATAGTCAAAACACATACAATAGCCAAAGAACTCATCACACGACGAAGTAAGATACCAAAAATTTTGTAGACAACTAAACTGTCTAAACACAAAAATACAAACAATTACTCATGATAAATGACATCACCAAAGGCATAGGTAAAACTAGTGTTACATGTGTATAAACTTCTTAGATGCACAAAACGATTTGATGATCCAACTTGATTTGTAGCCCTCTCACTGATGATGCTCTCCCTCCTTGACTAGGAGGGGGAACTAAACTTGTCTTGCATCCACCTCATTCATCAACAAGGTAGTTAGTCCATCAAAATTATAATCACATTTGAATTTAATTCAACATAATTTTAATAGATAATCAATTCAACAGAATTAATGACATGATAAGATCACATTGATTTCATTCATCATTCAAAAACTCATATTTATATTCTACATACACATGGATACATATAAAAATAATCATATCATATAAATTGTATTTGTTCCAAAATTTCATAATAGAATCATAACTTTAATTATGTCATCTAATATCTAAAATAAGTAATTAAAATACTACATAATTTAATTGTTCAAAAATGAGATGTAGCATATATTTAATGTTATTCTAATAATGTCATGAAGTTATTGTACTTGTTAATATTACAAATAAGTGTCACATTTTTGTAGGAACATCATTAGAATGTTGATTTCAAAATAATAGTATCAACTGATTTAATAATTAAACAATAATAGTTTAAAAGTGTAGCAAATTACCATATTTATAAAATGGACTTAGTATTGGATTCATGTCATTAAATGTAAGTCAACATATGTATTCATGTGTCATAATACATCATGTATTGCTTTTTTTTAAAATTAGTCACTTTGTGCATGTTTTGTCTACATTAGATTGTATATTTTTCTCATGTGTCTTAGGAATTACATAATAGTACTTACAAAAGAACCTTATGAACCTCTATCCCATACCTCCAATATATAAAAAAATTAGAACAAAAAAAATACCAAGTGGTGTCCCAAAACTATGAGTGAGAATCATGAGCCATGACACAAATTCTACACCCTCATAGGCATGGCTAGATAAACAACTCATCTTACATGTCTTACATGTCTTACACCTCTCCTATACATTATAAATTTCATCATATTCAAACTAGTCATTTCCCAAACCTAGGCACTCCATGAGGGTAATTAATGGTGTGCCATAGAATCCAAATTGAGAAGATAATTTATTACTCACTATTGATATTTTCAATGCAACATCCATGTTTAATATCTTTTTACACAATATCCCAAATATCCTAGAAAATATATAATAAATAAATAATGTCTCCACACTCACATGGACATCATATTTTTCCCACTCCATGTTGTTTGGAGATCATACATTATTTGGCATATAAATAATTAAAAAATAATTTACAAGAATTTAAATTTGTAAGATGAAATACACATCTAATCCTAGCTTTTCTCACAATATTGTCCATCTAGGAAGAAGACAAAAAAATGCATGATTTTTTTTAGAGGATATGACTCCAAGCCTGAGGGATGATTGTTCTAGGATCTCGATCTTTCCAATAAAATATCCCCACAAGTTTCTAGAAATTTAATGTGTCTCGCACTCCCTTCAAGTAATCCATTCTTCCTCTAATGGATTCTATTGGGTTCCAAAACCACTACACCACTCCCTAGAAATGATGACATGCACAAGGCTAGGGTTGGCATTGACCAAGTGAAATTG
Source organism: Sequoia sempervirens (assembly GCA_007258455.2). NCBI lineage: Eukaryota > Viridiplantae > Streptophyta > Pinopsida > Cupressales > Cupressaceae > Sequoia > Sequoia sempervirens. The sequence continues at coordinate 201,333,045 of VDFB02270651.1, read as the reverse complement.
ATCCATCAATAGAACAATGGAGGGTTTAAGGCCAACTCTACGAGAGTGGGTTTTCTCTCCTATGCTTAGAGATCATCTTAAACTCAAGAGGGTATTCCTAGAGGTTAGGATACATAAAACAAAAAATGAAACTAATAGCTAAACCCAAACTATTGATTCAACCCCAAGAGTTTTCATGAGGTTGAGAGAAAATAACTACCTTACTATCTCTATATAGTTGATTTCAACATAGTTGCAGTGAGTGCAAGGTGAGAGCAAGATACATGATTCACAAAATTTACTACAATTGTTATTCCCTATGTATTATGATACCATAAACTATATGATATAGGAATTAAACTAGAAAAGTTTGTTTAATGGTTTTTTATTTAGGTTTTTGGTTTTGGTGACTAGAACAAGTATATACAATATTGGTGCCAATTTTAGGACAACATAGTCACAACCAACAAGGAAACATAATTTCAAAGGAAAATAACAAACAATGGTCACTCTAAGAATTTGAATGATCAATATATGTAATTCAATTTTACATAGCTAATAATCCACTAATAAATTTCTCAAATTCATATGCAAACATGAAATGATTTGTTATAGGAAACATTTAAATATTTCAAGGAAATATTTCATAAAACAACCATGCTTTTGAACAATTTTATACATTGGGGGAGAAATAAAACTGAACAATAACCTTTATGTTGATCTAACACTATCATTTCCTTCTTATAGCCAAACTAAAAGAAAATCTATCTCTTAAGTACCTTCTCTATTAATCTTCTCCCCTACCTACACCCATGTGCCATTTAATCCCAAAAATAATGCCAAAACTCTCCAATATACCCAAAATGGTGGAACCATAATCGCTTCACTATATTATATTGGAACCCAATGGTTTACATACATTCTCCCCGAAAATGGTCATCCAAAATTGAAAGGCGGACATCTACAATAATATGGGTGGATAGGATTATATATTGGCATTAAGGTGATTAGGTGGTGAGTAAATACACCACACCATTACATTTGGTAGTTAAAACCCTTGTAGTTTCCATTTAAAAGATATATTTTCCTTTTTGCAAGTATCTTGCCTCATCACAAGCTTTTTCCCAGGTGCTTTGAATTCTTGAGTGCCTTTTTGCACTATGGAAAAGGTTTGAGATTCACATCAATATTCCAAAGAATACAACAAGCCCCCCTTCTCCTCTAGTTCATCAACATTTGTTTTCAGTGAACAAATCCATGTTGACAACCTAGAGTGGTTCTTAAATCACCCCCAACCTCCGCCACATCACATCCTTACCTTCTCCTTTTTTTATTTCTCTTTTCACCCTTTGTTGAAGGTTAGCCAAGTTCTAGAAACCTCGTCAATCCTTGCTCGTTATTATAGAACCATGCCAAATTTCCACTACACAAGCCTTTGAGCCACACCAGTTGTGTTCCACAAAAGTTACAAAAAGCCTATCAAGCTCCAACAAGATTAGACTAACCTTTTCAGCCTCCAACACATGTTTTAAAACCTAAGGAAAGCTTCAAAAAGCATAAATACAAACTTTTTTTTCTTGTTAACATTGAAGAAGTTATAAAATTAATGTTGAGCTTCAACAAGGTTATGGAAACCTCATTGTGAGTTGACACAGATTTTAGAACCAACACAATGTACTGAAAATATCAACACTACAAATGCTTTCATCATCTTTTAGTTTATCTACCTATCAATGAAACAATCCAGAAACTAAACCACCATCAAGAACCATAAGAAGTTTCAAAACCATATCAAATCTCTACCAAACTTTTGAGAACACCTTCTTTGTATCTTCTCAAAAGTTTCAAAAAGAATGCCAAGCTTTAACAAGGTTGTCAAAACCTTATTGGGAGCTGACATAGGTTCAAGAACCCCTTCCATATGCCAACGCTCCTTTGAATTTTTTTCTCCTTCATACTCAACAAGGTTAGAAGAAAACTATTGGGTCCCGATAAGGTTAGGAAAACCTTATTGGCTCCCAACACATGTTTTAAAACCTCCACCACTCAAGGATGCACACTTTGAAACACACTCTTCCCTTTAAATAATAATAAAATTAGTAAAGGAATTTCAAGCTCCAACAAGGTTAGGAAAACCTTGTTGTCTCCCAATATTGGTTATATAACCTCTTCAAATATTCAACGACATAGACTAACTTTCTAACTCCTTCACATTTCCACACCAAGACCAAAGGCAAAAGGGAAAATGAAAACAAAACACAACTATAGAAAAATAGGGTTCTAAGAGAATCCAAAAAAAATTTAAAAAATCCTAACAATTTTAAACCCTAACATATTATTCCAATCCCTTTCAAATGATTATGTATTTCTTGAGCCCCAAATTCTTTTCAACAATCCTTGGGGGATCTCATTTTCAAGTTAGAAATAATCAAAAATGGGCAACACAACTATAAAACCTCTCTGACCCCAACCTGGGTAAGATAGCATTTTGATTTTGATTTGATATTTTAAATGTTAAATGTTATCATAATGAGATTAGACATTGATGATTATGGGAAAGGTTATGATTAGTTATTATTCTAGATTACATGCTTATATGTTTATATATTGTTATCATTGCTTTTGTATGATTATGGATAGGAAAGGGATGATGTTGTAACACTCGTATTCAAGAGGCTTATGATATCATGACCCTCTTCCTGATGATTGATGTTGCTTTGACTATATGATATATGTTATATGCACATGTACTTTGATGTGTGATTGGAGTGATGTAGGTACTAAGTATTGCCTCTGCCTGGATCCATAGGCCTGAGCGTACTTGTATTCCCTGATGGCGGTTACTAGAGGTAGTCATAGGCCAAATTTCTCCTACCCTCGCCCACTGTACCTTGTTAGTGTAGTGTTTATGTGTTGTCTTACCGTTCAATTACCTAACGGTAACATCTAAAGCACCTTACAGTCGTATGTGGTTTACCAATATGTTTTGTTGAGGTATTTTGTCATGGTTTCCGTTAATCTGTTATGTGGCTATATTTTGGTTGTCAGTGTTATGACGTGGTTTTGTAGATGGTATTTCATAGTGTTTTATTGATGGGAGATTTGAATGGTTATATCCATGAGGTTTTAAATATGTTGTTTTAAGTGATTTTTATTGATCATTCGAGAGAATGATATATTTCATTTAGTAATTTTAAATGATTTTATCAATTCATTTTGTAAGCTCTTATAGTTTTATTTAAATCTTAATTGGGTAGCCTTGTCATTGATATATATATTTATTTATTTTGTTTTGGGATGGTTATCTTTTTGGAGAAGAAACTCTCTATTTTTTATGAACAAGAAAACCCCATGATTTGGGCAGCTGAGTTGGGGGAAGAAACTTGGAGAGTTTCTGAGAAGAAATTTGTGGGTTGTGGCTCCGGAGGCTCAGCATAGCTTTGTTGCCTTGCTGCTTCATTTTGGGATATCACCATGCCTTGCTAACAGGGCATTTCTTCACTTCACATTTGGGGCAGATTTGAGGTACTCTTCTGTGTTTTCCTTGAATTTTTGAGTTAGAAATGTATGCATGATTGTGTTTAAATGTTTTGGGAGTCTTCACTGCTCTGGGTGTTGGCATGGCATTTTGGTTATTGAGTTTTCTTTTCAGCCTAGTAATGGTATTTATTTTTGGGGAAAGTTTGAGTCCTTCCTAAATCTGTACAAATATCTTAGTTTAAACTCAAATCCAACTATTAGATTCACTTGAAAACGCCCAAATCTCAACAGGGTTGGAGTCCAAAACGAATTTAGAATACTTTCATTTTTGGCCAAACTTTGTGCTGCCTAGTAAAACATTTTTTTTATTGTTTCTCATTAACCACCTATTATAAATTCAAACTAAAGGTGGATTCCATGTAGAAATTCCTATATCTCAACCGGGTCTTTGTCTGATTTTTAATTCGGGTACTTTCATTTTTCATGTTTATTTTGCCCAACTTGTGTAAACATTTTTTTTTATGTTGCTCTTAAACCACTTGATATAAATGCAAAATAAAGTTGGATACCATGTAGAAATTCCCATATCTCAACTAGGTCTTTATCCGATTTTTAATTTGGACACTTTCATTTTTCATGTTTTTACCCAGCCTAGCATTAAAACTTGTTTTTCTAAACAACACCTTACTTTTGGTCATAGAAAATAAAGGTGGAATCCAATTGGAAATGTCAAAATATGAATTGGTTCAAGCTCCAATTTTAGATCTGGGCACTTTGAATTTTTATGAAATTCTATGCTCTCTTTTCATTCCTTTGAGCAACAGCTAGAACCTTGTCTTGTGCCACAGCTACTTAGTAGTTTTAATTGTTTTAAAAGTGGTTTTGCGAGATGATTTAATAAGGATAATATTGATTATATGTTTGGTTTCTTTTATTAAGTTAATGTTGCATGTTTGAATAGTATTCGATCTACTTGTTAGTGTATGTGATCAGTTGTTTAAATGATTTAGCAGCAATGTTGTTTGGATGTTTTAAAAGGTTTTAATGATGGATTTTAGTGGCTTTTTCATTGTTCCATATTTGTTATGGGTTCCTCGTTTGGTTAAACGAGATGAGCTTAGGTCTAGGTAATTAGAGTGGTCTTGTAGAGTGGCTCTCTGCAGGCCCAGGGCCGCAAGTGGCTACTAGGGAAACTAGTAGCAGAGTTATTGTAAACAAGGGTTAACTAAGTAAAATCAATGGGGTAAACACTAATAATATAATGAGTCCTCGTGCATGGCCTTGAACACTTGTAAAGGCTAAGGATGCACTCGAGATGGCCTATCCATCTACAGGGCGTTGAGTTATTTGTCTACAGGGTGTTGATTCGGGCATGACTGAGTCTCCTCATTTGTATGAGAGGTGTACTTGATTTCATGTGGTGCCATCCCTTCGAACATGCATGATGACACTCCATCCGATCTGCACTCTAGTACCTAGTACCTTAGTAGTCATGAGTAGTACTCGACATGTTATTGTATGAGCATCTTCATGTTGTGACATTGGTTTTAATGCATTGTACTCCATGTTTGCTCTATGTCTAATGTGAGTGTTGGCTATATCTTACCCTTGCCTTGTTATTTCTGCTTGAGCCTTGTAACTACCTCTGAGCATGGTGGGGTGGTCTCTTTTGAGTCCACATGGTAGAGAGGCGTTGCCACTGCCATTGGATACCGGTATACAGGTTATTGGAGCACCAATTGGAGTTGATCTCTCTTGTACTTATCATATCAGTGGATGTATCTTATTCATGGCTATGCCATTGTACTCATGTATATTCCTTTATGTGTATATTGTACTTGCTTGAGAGTGAAAATGTAATCATATAATTTAATGTGAAGAAATGTGATGCTTTATTTTTGGCTTATGATTTCCGATATTGGTATCGGACTCGCTTGTATTATGATGATCATTATGGCTTTTCCTTCAGAAGTTTTCATGCAAAAATCAAAGCTTTAGTTGTGTGTTTCCTTCATGCAAAAGTTTGCAAAAGTTTCGGCACATCATCGCTTTCAATTTGTTACTCTATGTTGTTGCTGCTAAAGTTTTGGTGTATCAGAGCTTTATGTATGTGTTATGTGATGTTCCGGAGCATAAATTTTCGGAGCACCAATGCAAAAAGTTCTGGAGTAGAAATTTTTGGAGCACCAGCATAGGAAATTTTTGGAGCACCGGCGCAGAAAGTTTTGGAGCAGAAATTTCCTTAGCACTGACACAAAAATTTCTAGAGCTATCCTATTTGCTCTTGTTTGTATTTTCTTTGGAGGGTAAATCAGTCCTCTCCTCTTGGTTTTACATTCGGCCATGCTTGGCCATGTATGTTTTTGATATATATTGAATCGAAAACCACTTGTTGTGTATGATATTCTTCTTGTTAATATATATATATATATATATATATCTTGTCCTCTTTTGGCTCTTACCCTTCGGGGTTCCATAGCGGGATGTTACAGTTCAACTCTATGTTTGAGCCACAAGAAACATAACCTCATGTAGAATTATTTTGAGAAAACAAACAAACTATTCAATTATTGTGGTATATTAAAGGAATATCAAGTTCATCTAAAAATCACCCAAAATTCTTCACAACTACTTATAACCTTGATAAATCCACTTGACAGTAAGAAACACCTAAATAAATTAAGTAATATGTGATTCCTTAAATTTATTCTTTCAATCCCTTTCAAGTGAGATATATTCATTGATGATTGATCTATTCTCAACAATCCATAAGGTTCCCCTTTTCAAGTTCTAGAGCATCACAATAATCTACACGACTTTATGTTTGAGCCATGAGCAACATGGTATTAGCAAAACCTTTCTTTTTCTTTTGGTTATTTAGTGTCATTCATAGCCCCTTTTTATTATTTTGGTTGATTCATTAGCTAGCCTTTCTAAAAACACTTAATAGAAAAATTCAAAATTTGGAATCGTATGTATTGCGAGCCTCCTACTTGTGTGGGCCTCACCTTTTCTTTTCAATTGTATTTATGATCTTTGGTGCCCTTTTGGTGACTCAAAAACAAATTGTTCCTATAAGCCATTCATTTTCAAATCCGACAATGCCAATGTTTTTCTTTTTTAACCTTATAATCACAAGTCCCACTTCTTTTATGTCACATTTTTTCAAAAAAAATCTTAGCCTCTAGGATGCACCAACCTAGATCTTTGGCATTAAATAGTGCAAATCTCATCACATTTTTCTCTTGTATGCTACTAGTCCCAACTTCATAGTGGACTTTACTTTCTTTTATCTTTTCTCATCCTCAAGAAATTTTGGAGTTATTACCATGTCGACACCCTCCCAATTGCACCATTCATTAATGTTATAGATGATCTAATGGTCCAAAGCTTTTCAAACTCTCCTTCATTAAAGGAAATTTCACCTTTATTCTAAAGACCTTCACATGTGAAGCTACTTATTTTGGTAATGTCAACACAATTACCTTCCCACTGAGCTTATTTGACCCTCTAGAAAGAATGGTCTAAATTCAAGGCAACCCCCTCTGAAGAGGTGAGAAAATATTGAAGGAAAACAAAAGAAGATAAAAGTAATACAAAATAACAATACCTTCACCTAGAATCTTCGTTTCTCTCCTTGATGAGCAAAAATAGAGTGCACCCTTAATCTATTTGATTTGCTCTTGATGTTGATATGTGAATTGCTCAATTGTGTAGTATAACCTTGATATAATTGAGAATGATAATGATAGGCTTGATTTAGTATAGATTTTGATAGTATGTAGATATGATAATGGATTCTAGATAATAAAAAATGAAGGATGAGAGACTCTAGATATAGAGTCTTGAAGAGGCAAAATCAATGGCTAGAAATGATTGATTGAGGATTAGGGTTTAGATTAAGGATGCAATTATATGACAAGTGTCAAATGATAGTTAGGATCTAGGTTTAGGATTGGATAATAGTACAAAGTTGTGTCACACTTTTAGCCAACTTATCAGCACAACTGAATTTAAGTATTTCTAAATAAAAAACAATTTTGGTCAAACATATGATCTAGAGAGATTCATTCTAGCTAAGTTAGATATTTCCACAACTTTTCCAACAAAAATAATAAAATTATTTGAAAAACTTGAGGTTTGAATTTAACACCTACTCATGTAAATAACATTTTTTTTAAATATAAAAATATCATTTTATAGATTAATAAGATTAGTTTTCAAAAATATTTATACTTTAATAGTTTGATTATTATTTATATTTTATTTTTTATTTTTACTAAAAGCAGGTTATCAACACAAAATATTAGGTTAATTGTCATGCCAAGGAAAAATACTAAAACTTATTAAAAAAATGTAAAAAAATATGATGCACTAGATAAAAGAATCTATATCAAGATAGTATAATTTTTTTCTATTTTAGATAAATATTTAATATGAAAGTTGACGTCGAATGGAAACAACTATTTTTTAATACAGACATTTTAATATTTATTTAAAATATATATATTTATCAAAAATAACTATTTTAATAGTTCTACATTTTAATATTTATTTATGCAGTTTATATAATTCCTGCAGAAAAAAAAATGGAAAAAAAAAAACCCATGTACTAAAGTTTCAAATTAAAAATACACAAAAAATTTGCAAGAAAAAAAAAAATTACTATAAAAAGATTGACGTCTCATGTAACTTTATTTTTCAGCATTTTATCAGCAACTAAATAATAGTGTCAATTTATTATTAACTATTTAAAAATATTTTTAAAATTTTTTAAAAATATAAACATAAAGTATACTAAAAATACACATTTTACTAGTTTACATCATTTCAAAATTCAAAACATATATGTCACCTTTTAGTGATTCAAGTTTAAAAGTTGGATCAACGTTGGTTGTTTCCTTTATAAAATGTGATACAAATTTGTACTTTTACCCAATTGAGATAAGGATAAAAACCCTTATGGAAATGGCTAGGATTAAGAGGTTTAATGAGATGAATGGATAAGATGAAAAGTTAGTTTTACTTTTAAGAATATGTCTAGGTTCAATGAATCTAAGAAAGGAGTTAGTTAGACATGTGAAGGGACATTTGTCACATGAAGAAAAATTTAGATTATGATCCATGTGAATAAAATAAAATGCTAGGATTAAATGCACAAAGATAGAGGATAAAGAGTAGTTAATTAAATTTAAATAAAGTATTTATTTAATTAATGGGATCATGATAGGATATTAATTAATAAATTAAATATTTATTTAATTAAAAGGATTGGGGCAAGGGATATTAAATAAATAATAAATATTTATTTAATTAAAGGACTAGGCTAAGAATGGGGATTAGAATAGGCTAAAATTAGGTGTGGTTGGGTAAGGTCATATTTTAGGTGTCTACATTTTCCCCATTTTTGATATGATGTCACGAAGTGGTGTTGTATCAAAGAATTTTAAAACATAGTGCATGAGAGAGGATAAGGATCAACAATGATGCCCTAGCAAATGGGAGGATGGAAAAGGATGAAGAAGGAAAGATTGTGCATTAGTGTTGGTAGTTGTTGCCCTTGATTTCAACACTAATGATCATGTTGTTGTCATTGATGTCAACACTGATAGTCGTTATTGATGGAGATTGTTGGCACAGGTCTGCGTAATATGTTGTTAGTCCTTGGCATATCCAGTTTGGGATAACGCTAGTTGGATGTCATGCCTTATCAAAGAAGAGAAGATTTGAAGAAGTTCATGGTTGGATGTCATGTCTTATCAAAAAAGAGAAGTGTTGAAGAAGTTGATGTCGTGCCTTGACAAGGAAGTATTGTTGATATTCATATAATGCATTATTACTATCAGCAGAAGTTGATTTCATGATAATATATTAAGATGAGGATTAGAAGCATGACTAATTTTGGAGAGATATTTAAAGTATGTAGTATATCTCATGATCTCTCTTGATATTCAGGTAATAATATATGTTTGGCCAAAAGAAAGTTTTGGTCTCCACAAGTTGCACAAATGTTTTTGGTTCAGGAAGCTACATTAAAGTCTATCCTAGAGAATGCTCTGCTTTCCTCCATTGTTGCAATTTTGGTCTTGTGGTTTGGTATTCAATGTCAGTGCTCTATGTACATTGCACTCTTATATTTTCATGTCACCTATGTTGCTGAGGAGGTTCTTGTGAATTGCATTAGGTTGGCAATGTGCTAGTTGTCTAGACTAGCCCAAGAAATGCTTTGTATTTCTCTATATTGATGTCTCTACTCCTACGGCTTGTTGAGTGTGATCAAAAAATTTGTGCAATGTCTTAGTTCTAATATCATATGCTAAAATGGTTCACAAGTTATTCTACAAATGCTATATCATTTGGTTATGTATTATTATGTGTTTCTTGAAAAGAGTTGTCTGGACCTTTTTGGTCTATAACGGTTGTTAATGGCATGACAATATGAAAGAAGTGTACGAAGGTGATGTTGGATGCTCAAGGAACATCCCTATATGATCTGCATGTTTCTATTTGGTCACTTTGGTGTTGCATTGCATCTTGAGTTGGCTTTCTTGATCTTTTGTGGATATCTGGCCAACAGGGCTTGTTCCTTTTCTTGGGTCATGGGATTGGGGGGTTGTGTAAGCCCCAATCTCTTGAGCATCGTTTACAATTTGTTTGCTTGTTTGTTGTTTGTTTGAAGACTCCACTAATGATAACTAGTTAATTCAATGTGATGAATTATGTCATAAGGTTCAAACGTATGGGTAATGGTTACAACTCTTGTTGTCCCTTTGTGTTTTCCATCGTTGTAACTATACAAAACAACCAATGAAATGTGCTACCTTGCCATGATATGACCTTCATAGTGTGAGTTGCATGAAGTGTGTGTGATGAATGTTGTATGGGTCGAGTCATGAGGGTGTAATGTAAATCATGTCGTGGACCTCACTATTGCGATAACAAATGGTTAATCTCTTAAAGTGTAGCCAAGGATTTCCATATTTATTAGCCTACATTTTGTGACCAAATCATGATAAAAAGATAATTGTAAATTTGAGTTAAAAAGTATTGTAGCCATATTTTGTTGAGTTGAATGCTTAAGGTAATGTTATGGTACATAAATTAGTATATTATTTTGATTTTACTAAGGGTTACAAAGGGAATGTTACATTAAGACATGCATTCATTATTTCTTTCTAATTTTGTTTTTCATAAAAGGAATCAAAAGGAAATTTTACCTTGGATGTTTGCTTAGTTTAATTTATTTTACCAAATTTGAATCTAAGGAGCATTCCTACCCTAACAAAATTGAGGTTACATATTAGTTTGACATCGGCATATGGGTTTAGTAAACTTTTGTAGAAGTCTATCTAAATATTCATCCTAAACTCAACTCTAACCCTCATTATGTGCTCAAGTGGATGATGTTTATAGTATTAGAATATTCTATGTAATAGGTTTAGGAAATTGTGGATCTAGTATGAAGGAAGGGTTGACTACAATGAATAAACGTGGGTATGAATTGTTAATACATTTTGTAAATATGAATCATTAGTATGTTAGTTTAAACAATTTTAATCATGTGCAAAGGTAATGCTATCTATTCTTGTTTTGGAGTAAGCATGTGGAGGTGGGCAATTGTGGATTAAAATGCATGAATGAATTTCAAATGTAATTGCTAGATTATCAAGATAGGTTAGATATAAATGGATATGTTATACAAATTTTTAAGAATTGATTCGTGATGTTGCTAATGTTGGGTGGCAAATTTTGTGCATATTAACCCTCAGGATCATGACACAATCATTCTAGTGGCGCACAACTAAGCGTGGTTCAGGTATGCAAAAGTGATTATTACATTGATAATATAATTTTAGATAAGCTCGTTTTGGTTATCTATAACATGGTAGACTGACAATTCGTAATGAGCATAAAGGTATGTGAAAGAATAACCAAAAAAAAAAAAAAAAAGTGTGGAAGAAAAGTCAAGAGGGAATGGGAGAACCTTCAAGTCCCTAGTGGAACCACTTCATGTTAATGAAGTGTTGCGGTGTTGTTTGTGCATTGAGAGATTTGTGTGAGTCAAATGTGTTAGGTGTTTAAATTTTATTACGCTTGTTCATTGTTGCTCCTGCTCATTGTAAAAAGTACCTAAGAGTGTTACATATGAGTTCCTTTATTCCATCTTCTTGATGTGTAAAAAGTGGAAAAATGATAGTATTTGGTCACTTAAGACACCCAGCCCAAGTTTTGAGAAAGGGGGGCACTTTATAAGAAAGGGGGGAGTTAGAAAGAGGGCACGTTTGGAGGAAGGAATGCAAAATATAGGGAAGAAAATGGTTGTGAAATCATTTTAGGCAAACCATAGGAGCAGGGCAAAATGAAACAAAAAGAAAAGAAAAAAAGAAACGTTAAACCAACCCCTATACTATTGCTAAAGGGGTATCTGCAGCAGCATACAAACGGAACATAATTTCACTATTATGGGAGTGACGTAGAAAAATACCCATTTTGGGCTCCACCAATCTCACTCACCTTGGTTTTTATAAGGTTCATTCACCTTAGCTTTTATAAGGTTCTTAGTTTAATTCTCACTTGAGAATACATTCCCTCTTCCATGGATAAAGAACATGGCAATTGTGTAAATAAAAGTTTGTATAAAGTTTAAGATTTGGTATACATATTTTTTATTAAAAGAGATTTCATTTCTTTTTGTTATTTTAGTTGTATTAATTAGATAAGGAAAAGATATTATCTTCCTTATTTTAGGTAAAGTAAATATATAAATATATGAAATAATTTATTAATTATTGTTATTTTAGTCTTCTTTCATAAAGATAAGTATTAATTAGAAAAGGAAAAGATATTATCTTCTTTATTTTAGGCCCTCTTAAAGTAAATATATAAATATATGAAATAATTTATTAATTGTAAAAGAAAGTCATTCTTATTGTTTTAAATTTCTTGAGGTAAAAGGAACATTTGTACTTAAAGAATGTCTTTATAAATGTATTGTATAGGTTAAAGTTAATTAATTAATAACAACATAAAATACTTTGATCTTAACATAGATATTTTAATCATAGTAATAGTGTTAATAAGGGACAATAAACTTAATGGTAAAATTAGTGTTATCCCAGAATTTGACTGGGATATGATTAGTTGTATATTTAATCACTTTATTTGCAATGATAATGTTATAAGTGTTATATGAATATTATTCATATTACAAGCAATACCAGTACAATTGTGGTACTATTATTTATGTAAATGTCTAGGCTAAGGGATTTGGTGAGTATCATAAATGTGTATGGTGAGTACTAATAAGGACATGGACACAGACTCTTGATCTAGTTTAGTGTTTTATTATAGAAAATTGCAACGTAAATATGCAATCTAATGTGGACTTCTTATTAAACGACATTATGAAGAAAGTTAATTATAATGGTGAAATAAATCGAATATTAAAATAAGAGAAATGAGAGCAACATGAGAATCATTAATAATGGATGTAATAATTCTAGATGATAAAAGCTCTGATGAGTAGCAAGGGTAGTAATAGTAATTATTTAATTGTTAGTGTGCTCTCAAAGAGGAGAAGTTATATAGTATAGATCAAGTGTTAAAATGCTAGTAAATGATATTTTTCCTCAAAATAAAATATGTCAAGATCTAGTTAGTTCTGACTAAGGAAATTGAGTTTATATTGGAGATAACTCCAAGACAATGGGTTAAGAGGCTTAACACTATCTTAATTTATCTTGAATCATATAAAGTCAAACTCCACACCTGGGTTAAGAATTGGAGGCACAAGGTGTACAACTTCTTCCATGATAGTGTCACACTTTAATACATGTAGGCAAGAGATTAACTTAATTAAGTTTTCAAAAAAAAAATATAGTTGGGGTTTTTTTGTAGTGAAATTTTGTGGGCTTCATTTTTCAGTTCATTTTTCAAAAGAGGGCTTCATTAAATTATCAACCAGGTAATCCTAAACTTGAGATGATATTGACACTATATATGTTGTTAAGAATCCTAGGCTTCTTGAATCTACTGAGTAAAGGGATTGAACAAAAGTAAACCTATCTAAAATCTTCCTGAAATTAACTCATAAGTAAAGAACAGGGTAAGAAAATGCTAACAATTATAACTGCTATAGGTACTTATCATTCATGGACTGTAACTAGTGACTCTCTACGTTGTAGACTAACCTAATTTAACAAATTACTTTAATAGCATTTGAATGGAATTGTAAATGAGACTTAAATTGATAAATAACAATATAACAATTAATGTAATATAAATTGGAATCTATACTTCAGATAATACAATTCACAATCTAACTAACCATCTAAGCTAACATGGATGATGTAGTACCTCAACTGGTCCTTGATACAGTTACTGCATTCCACAATATCTCATTTTAATTAATAACTCAAAAAATCATGCAACAAAAATATCCTTCTTTATTGTAATCCAACATATACAAAACTCAAAATAAAATATATTCAATCTAGTTTCATGCAAAAATCTAGCTATGGTCTCTCACAAGAGTATCCCCATATAGGGTCTATGAAATTCTTGTTATTCAAAAACTATAAATAGACTATTAGTAACTGTCAACTCTTCCAAGAAAAGAGGAAGAGGACCAACCATTTTACTTAACAGAAATATAAAAGCAAGTGGAAGTAGAAGTGTTAGAATCTAATAAGGATTCTACAACAATCAAGAAGATTGTTATAACAAAAGTGTGATTAACAAGTCATTCTTCATTATAACTATTATCCCTTGTTAGAATAGACTTCTTCCTCCATGGTTTACTGAAAAGGTTGAGTGACACATAGATATCTATGTTCACATCCTAAAACCATTGAATGCATCTTCTTTAAGTGAAATATACAAGTTGTACTAGGTTGAGTTAGGTTGTTTTATTCCATTATTAGCAACTTGTGACATTCAAATTTCACTCACCTATTCTATCATCTTTAAATGCTTTGAAATAATTCAAAGTATATGAAAAAGGTTTGAAAATGTCTTTTGAAGTTTAGCATAAATGAGATAAAGTACACATGAAACTAAAGCTAGGAACTAGTCATTCTTAAGGTTCATCATCCCCTCAACTTAACTTTCGATTTGTCCTCAATCAGCTCAGAATCTCTAGTTGTATTGTATTACAACCTCTTTATAGTCTGTTGTATTGGTGACCCCCTCACCCCGCTTCAAGTATAACCCTTTTTGCTTTGTTATTTTTTCCCATTTCGCCTTCTTTGTTGCACATATCTCTTGTCTCCTTCCTATCCAACATGGGATTGGGAACAAGAGAAGAGGATGGAATTTCAAGAGAAACTAGGTAATATCATTTTCAAAGGAGGTTGAAATGTATTTATGGGCTCTTTTTATTCCTGCTACATAGTTGAAGACTAAATGGGGCTCCTTCTTTTTCAACTTTGGTGTTAATTCTCTCCATTTGTCCTGAGATAAATTAAGTGCTTATTTACCCATCCTTACTACTAATTTATAAAATATTTTGTATTCCTTCTCTCTACATTCCAAAATATTTTCTCTCACCCACCTTCTTTGTACCAAATCAATCCATTCTTCCACTACTTTCGAGGATCTTCAACTTCTTCTTTGAGTAAAAGGGGAAATGACTTCTCCCTTTCTTAATAGCTTCTTTGCAGTTATCCTCTTTGTTGTTCGTTTACTATAAATGAGGCCATTTCCTTTACATAAACATCCCCCACAAACATAAGTGGGTTCTAGGCATATCATGAGGGATAGCCAAATTATGCAAGTAGAATTCACATAATTGATCTTGCATATATGGGGTATATTGTTGGCATGTCTCTAAAAACAAGGTAGGTAAAGACAAGGAAACTGGGAGATCACTGATCAATTGACTGAACTGAAAGCTTAGAATTTTTTCCTATAAATATAGAGTGTAAACCCTAGCAAGTGGTCTGCATTTTACAATTTGTACTATTTTATCAACCAACTCCTCCATTTTTACTTTTAATTTCTTAATTTTTGCATTCTTCTATTCAAATTCTCTAGTATGTGTTGATATTAAATCAAAATTTTCTTTCTCCCATTCCTTTTACATTTGGGAAAATTCCCTTAATCTATTCCATAACTCAATACGAAGGGTAACCATAGTGCAGGTTCTAGGCATTTTCGTGGGTGCATATTGGTTTACACGATGTGCAGTTCCTTTGTTGATCTCAAAAATGGCTAATTGTGCAATTTCTCTAATCCTAACCCTTGTTGCTCAAAAGCATGTAGCATTTTCTGTAATTCCTGAATTCTACTATCCAATCCTTCCTCCCTCTATTGGTATCCTTTAAGTTGTTCCTCTAATTCTTTTATTCCTTACAAGCCTTCTTGCAATTCCTTTCTCCCTTTCTTCCCTTTCAAAATCAATTCTTCTTTTTTAAAAATGTCTCCTCAATAGCCTCATTAGGTGAAACAAAACCTTATTCTAAAACTGGGCTATTTTGAGGTTTTCTCTTTTTCTTGGTTGTAAACAAATCTTAAAAATTAAAGTTTGAATTGTTGCTTAGATACATGGGTTGCAATGTTTTGGGTTGTTCATTAGCACTAGGCACCTTCTCCTCTTGGGAGTCTATTTCATATTCAACCACAAGAACATTTTTCTTTTTTAGTCTTATCCTTTCCCTTTCCAAGACCCTTCCTCTTGAGGAAGCGTGACTACATTCTTGGTTGCACTAACCTCTTCTGCCTCTTTTTAGGTGCAGAGGTGGAGGCCGTATTTTTTCTCTTATATTATTTAGGCTTGGAATGGTTTCTAGTAGAGGTATGCGTTTATGGTTCTCGTGCTACATGTTGTTCCTCTCAAGTTGTAGGTTGTGTTTCCTACACTTTTGGATTTGTCTGCTCACCAATGTTGTAGGTAGGTGAAGCGATGGGTGAAGTAGAGGATACATATTCTTCTTCTGCAATCGTAGAAGGCTCATTAATTTCATGTTCCTTGTTTATTTCATCTACCTCTGGCCTCATGAAAATATCATTAATATTATGGAAAGCTAAAAAAATTTCCCAAGATACATTCACGAATTGAGTTCTAAGAATCTTCTTAATCAATAGGGTGACTAAACAAAAATATGACAATATAGACTGATTCCTTTTTCTCTTGTACTCAAAAGGAATTATTTTCAACAGATGATATAGAAAGCTAGGAACGTTCACCACCCTTTGGTGGCATAGGTGACTAAGAAGTTTGAAATGCATAGTATACAAGAGGGACTGCCTACTATCATGGGTTAAATAATTGACTATGTAAGAAGAAACAAAAGCCCACAACAAAGGCAAGGAGATTCTTTTTGTAACTTGTGATAAAGATTATAAATTCTCTCCTAGCAATGTGAAATCATTCCTTGCTACAATTGCATCAGCTTTGGCTGGAAATTCTTCTCTTGTTCTTAGCAACCCTGAAATCTCTTATATTGTTACTTCTGATGCATCTACTCTTAGCCCTCTAATTGTAGCCTCATCTTTTTGCAGTGTTTTGGAAAATTGATGTGGCATAACTTCATTGTATTCATTTAAATGAAGAAAATAATCCACACACCCAACTTGTTGAAAAATTGGAAGACACAGTTGATCTTCCAATATTAAATTGTGTGTCGTTGGTTCTCTCCTAATAATGTCACCTCCCATTTTTTTAGTTTTTATAACCTCTATTTAAGTGAATACTTGCAGCTTGTTGTCTTTTAAATTCTATACTTTTTGAATGTCACCTCGTTTGTGGTCCTCTGTGTTCTACAACTTCTTATGGAAACTTTTGCTGGCTTAAGAACGAAATTGAGACTATGCAATTCTCTTAGATCTCAAAAAATGAAAAAATGAAAAATAAAAATTAGAGATGACAAGTTGAACCTTTTTCTCTTTTGCCCTTATTGTGCTGAGTCAAGTTGGAGACTGTCATTTTCTATGTGTAGGTGAGCTTCAAAACTTAGGTCAGTATCTTTTAGGGTCTTGTTGGTTCTCCTAGCTTGGGGGTTGGCTAGAACCACATATGGTTTAATGATGCGAAAAGGATGGGTGGTGAGCTTATTTCCCTTAATGACTAATTTACAGACAGATTTCACATTTGATGGCTGGAAGTACTTCAATATTCTCCTTGCTCAGCTAAGAAATTTAACATGTTTGAGCAAAAAATAGAGTATATTTGTGTTAAAAATGATCTATGAAATATTCCCAAAAGAAGTTCCAAGAATGTATGTAAATGGGTAATGTCCATATCAACAGATTTTAGATCATGAAAAGTTGCTATTATACTGAAGGTACAGATAGATTTCTCTGAGGAATTTCTTACTAATGAGCTAAACTGGTACATTTCCTTTATCATTAAGTGTAAACTGATTGTCTGCAAATCTTTAAAATTCAAATGATTAGCACCACTAAAATGGATAGTTCCTCATAAAATCAGTTTATGTAATGAATGCCAATGTTGCAAAGTTTTAGAAGCAAGATATTTATGGGTCTTTTATTTTCTTTTAATATTGTCTCAGGTCTTTTATTTTATTCCTAGTTTATGTACCATCATAGTTTAAATGGCTTTGAAATCATTTTAGGAAAACCATAGGAGCAGGGAAAAATGAAACAAAAAGAAAAGAAAAAAAGAAATGTTAAACCAGCCCCTATACTATTGCTAAAGGGGTATCTACAGCAGCATACAAACGGAACATTTTGCCACCTAAAAACTATAGTGAGAATACATTCCCTCTTCCATGGATAAAGAACATGGCAATTGTGTAAATAAAAGTTTGTATAAAGTTTAAGATTTGGTATACCTATTTTTTACTAAAAGAGATTTCATTTCTTTTTGTTATTTTAGTCTGTATTAATTAGATAAGGAAAAGATATTATCTTCCTTATTTTAGGTAACGTAAATATATAAATATACGAAATGATTTATTAATTATTGTTATTTTAGTCTTCTTTCATAAAGATAAGTATTAATTAGAAAAGGAAAAGATATCTTCTTTACTTCAGGCCCTCTTAAAGTAAATATATAAATATATGAAATAATTTATTAATTATAAAAGAAAGTCACTCTTATTGTTTTAAATTTCTTGAGGTAAAAGGAACATTTGTACTTAAAGAATATCTTTATAAATGTATTGTATAGGCTAAAGTTAATTAATTAATAACAACATAAAATACTTTGATCTTAACATAGATATTTTAATCATAGTAATAGTGTTAATAAGGGACAATAAACTTAATGGTAAAATTAGTGTTATACCAGAATTTGACTAGGATATGATTAGTTGTATATTTAATCACTTTATTTGCAAAGATAATGTTATAGGTGTAATATGAATATTATTCATATTACAAGCAATACCAGTACAATTGTGGTACTACTATTTATGTAAATGCCTAGGCTAAGGGATTTGGTGAGTATCATAAATGTGTTTGGTGAGTACTAATAAGGACATGGACACAGACTCTTGATCTAGTTTAGTGTTTTATTATAGAAAATTGCAACGTAAATATGCAATCTAATGTGGACTTCTTATTAAACGACATTATGAAGAAAGTTAATTATAATGGTGAAATAAATTGAATATTAAAATAAGAGAAATGAGAGCAACATGAGAATCATTAATAATGGATGTAATAATTCTAGATGATAAAAGCTCTGATGGGCAGCAAGGGTAGTAATAGTAATTATTTAATTGTTAGCGTGCTCTCAAAGAGGAGAAGTTATATAGTATATATCAAGTGTTAAAATGCTAGTAAATGATATTTTTCCTCAAAATAAAATATGTCAAGATCTAGTTAGTTCTGACTAAGGAAATTGAGTTTATATTGGAGACAACTCTAAGACAATGGGTTAAGAGGCTTAACACTATCTTAATTTATCTTGAATCATATAAAGTCAAACTCCACACCTGGGTTAAGAATTGGAGGCACAAGGTGTACAACTTCTTCCATGATAGTGTCACACTTTAATACATGTAGGCAAGAGATTAACTTAATTAAGTTTTCAAAAAAAAAAATATAGTTGGGGTTTTTTTGTAGTGAAAATTTGTGGGCTTCATTTTTCAGTTCATTTTTCAAAAGAGGGCTTCATTAAATTATCAACCAGGTAATCCTAAACTTGAGATGATATTGACACTATATATGTTGTTAAGAATCCTAGGCTTCTTGAATCTACTGAGTAAAGGGATTGAACAAAAGTAAACCTATCTAAAATCTTCCTTAAATTAACTCATAATTAAAGAATAGGGTAAGAAAATGCTAACAATTATAACTGCTATAGGTACTTATCATTCATGGACTGTAACTATTGACACTCTATGTTGTAGACTAACCTAATTTAAAAAATTACTTTAATAGCATTTGAATGGAATTGTAAATGAGACTCAAATGCATAAATAACAATATAACAATTAATGTAATATAAATTGGAATCTATACTTTAGATAATACAATTCAGAATCTAACTAACCATCTAAGCTAACATGGATGATGCAGTACCTCAAGTGGTCCTTTCTTGAGTTACTGCATTCCACATTATCTCATTTTAATTACTAACTCAAAAAATCATGCAACAAAAATATCCTTCTTTATCGTAGTCCAACATATACAGAACTCAAAATAAAATATATTCAATCTAGTTTCATGCAAAAATCTAGCTATGGTCTCTCACAAGAGTATCCCCATATAGGGTCTATGAAATTCTTGTTATTCAAAAACTATAAATAGACTATTAGTAACTGTCAACTCTTCCAAGAAAAGAGGAAGAGGACCAACCATTTTACTTAACAGAAATATAAAAGCAAGTGGAAGTAGAAGTGTTAGAATCTAATAAGGATTCTACAACAATCAAGAAGATTGTTATAACAAAAGTGTGATTAACAAGTCATTCTTCATTATAACTATTATCCCTTGTTAGAACAAACTTCTTCCTCCATGGTTTACTGAAAAGGTTGAGTGACACATAGATATCTATGTTCACATCCTAAAACCATTGAATGCATCTTCTTTAAGTAAATATACATATACTGTAGTTGGTTGATTCCTTTTGTTGTGTTCAACTGTCATCCTTTTGCTGCAAGTTGACAATAATTTTACTATAGGTTGACAGGTTCCTCATTGCAAGGTTTAGTTTTATTCCTTAAGGAATTTTTCATTATTAGCAACTATGATTTATCATAAAATTTTACTAAATCTCAGAGACATTCAAATTTCACTCACCTATTCATTAATACAATATATCATCCTTAAATGCTTTGAAATAATTTAAATTATATGAAAAAGGTTTGAAAATGTATTTTGAAGTTTAGCATAAATGAGATAAAGTACACATGAAACTAAAGCTAGGAACTAGTCATTCTTAAGGTTCATCATCCCCTCAACTTAACTTTCAACTTGTCCTCAATCAGCTCAGAGTCTCTAGTTGTATTGTATTACAACCTCTC
The DNA here is from genome assembly GCA_007258455.2 of Sequoia sempervirens. Lineage (NCBI taxonomy): Eukaryota > Viridiplantae > Streptophyta > Pinopsida > Cupressales > Cupressaceae > Sequoia > Sequoia sempervirens. The sequence continues at coordinate 201,312,154 of VDFB02270651.1, read as the reverse complement.
TATAGTCTGTTGTATTGGTGACCCCCTCACCCCGCTTCAAGTATAACCCTTTTTGCTTTGTTATTTTTTCCCATTTCGCCTTCTTTGTTGCACATATCTCTTGTCTCCTTCCTATCCAACATGGGATTGGGAACAAGAGAAGAGGATGGAATTTCAAGAGAAACTAGGTAATATCATTTTCAAAGGAGGTTGAAATGTATTTATGGGCTCTTTTTATTCCTGCTACATAGTTGAAGACTAAATGGGGCTCCTTCTTTTTCAACTTTGGTGTTAATTCTCTGCATTTGTCCTGAGATAAATTAAGTGCTTATTTCCCCATCCTTACTACTAATTTAAGAAATATTTTGTATTCCTTCTCTCTACATTCCAGAATATTTTATCTCACCCACCTTTGTACCAAATCAATCGATTCTTCCACTACTTTCAAGGATCTTCAACTTCTGCTTTGAGTAAAAGGGGAAATGACTTCTCCCTTTCTTGATAGCTTCTTTGCAGTTATCCTCTTTGTTGTTCGTTTATTATAAATGAGGCCATTTCCTTTAAATAACCATCCCCCACAAACATAAGTGGGTTCTAGGCATATCATGAGGGATAGCCAAATTATGCAAGTAGAATTCACATAATTGATCTTGCATATCTGGGGTAGGTTGTTGGTATGTCTCTAAAAACATGGTAGGTAGAGACAAGGAAACTGGGAGATCACTGATCAATTGACTGAACTAAAAGCTTAGAATTTTTTCCTATAAATACAGAGTGTAAACCCTAGTAGGTGGTTTGCATTTTAGAATTTGTACTATTTTATCAACCAACTCCTCCATTTTTACTTTTAATTTCTTCATTTTTGCATTCTTCTATTCAAATTCTCTAGTATGTTTTTATATTAAATCAAAATTTTCTTTCTCCCATTCCTTTTACATTTGGGAAAATTTCCTTAATCTATTCCATAACTCAATACGAAGGGTAACCATAGTGTGGGTTCTAGGCATTTCCGTGGGTGCATATTGGTTTACACGATGTGGAGTTCCTTTGTTGATCTCAAAAATGGCTAATTGTGCCAATTTTTCTAATCCTAACCCTTGTTGCTCAAAAGCATGTAGCATTTTTTGTAATTCTTGAATTCTACTATCCAATCCTTCCTCCCTCTATTGGTATCCTTTAAGTTGTTCCTCTAATTCTTTTATTCCTTACAAGGCTTCTTGCAATTCCTTTCTCCCTTTCTTCCCTTTCAAAATCAATTCTTTTTTTTTTAAATGTCTCCTCAATAGCCTCATTAGGTGAAACAAAACCTTCTTCTAAAACTAGGCTATTTATAGGTTTTCTCTTTTTCTTGGTTGTAAACAAATCTTCAAAATCAAAGTTTGAACTGTTGCTCAGATACATGGGTTGCAATGTTTTGGGTTGTTCATTAGCACTAGGCACCTTCTCCTCTTGGGAGTCTATTTCATATTCAACCACAAGAACATTTTTTTTTTTAGTCTTATACTTTCCCTTTGCAAGACCCTTCGTCTTGAGGAAGTGTGACTACATTCTTGGTTGCACTAACCTCTTCTGCCTCTTTTTAGGTGCAGAGGTGGAGGTCGTATTTTTTCTCTTATATTATTTAGGCTTGGAAGGGTTTCTAGTAGAGGTATGGGTTTATGGTTCTTGTGCTACATGTTGTTCCTCTCAAGTTGTAGGTTGTGTTTCCTACACTTTTGGATTTGTCTGCTCACCAATGTTGTAGGTAGGTGAAGCGATGGGTGAAGTAGAGGATACATATTCTTCTTCTGCAATCGTAGAAGTCTCATTAATTTCATGTTCCTTGTTTATTTCACCTACCTCTGGCCTCATGAAAATATCATTAATATTATGGAAAGCTAAAAAAATTTCCCAAGATACATTCAAGAATTGAGTTCTAAGAATCCTCTTAATCAATAGGGTGACTAACCAAAAATATGACAATATAGACTGATTCCTTTTTCTCTTGTACTCAACAGGAATTCTTTTCAACAGATGATATAGAAAGCTAGGAACATTCACCACCCTTTGGTGGCATAGGTGACTAAGAAGTTTGAAATGCATAGTATACAAGAGGGACTGCCTACTATCATGGGTTAAATAATTGACTATGTAAGAAGAAACAAAAGCCCACAACAAAGGCAAGGAAATTATTTTTGTATCTTGTGATAAAGATTATAAATTCTCTCCTAGCAATGTGAAATCATTCCTTGCTACAATTGCACCAGCTTTGGCTAGAAATTCTTCTCTTGTTCTCAACAACCTTGAAATCTCTTCTATTGTTACTTCTGATGCATCTACTCTTAGCCCTCTAATTGTAGCCTCATCTTTTTGCAGTGTTTTGGAAAATTGATGTGGCATAACTTCATTGTATTCATTTAAATGAAGAAAATAATCCACCCACCCAGCTTGTTGAAAAATTGGAAGACACAGTTGATCTTCCAATATTAAATTGTGTGTTGTTGGTTCTCTCCTAATAATGTCACCTGGACCATTTTTGTAGTTTTTATAACCTCTATTTAAGTGAATACTTGCAGCTTGTTGTCTTTTAAATTCTATACTTTTTGAATGTCACCTCGTTTGTGGTCCTCTGTGTTCTACAACTTCTTATGGAAACTTTTGCTGGCTTAAGAACAAAATTGAGACTATACAATTCTCTTAGATCTCAAGAAATGAAAAAATGCAAAATAAAAATTAGAGATGACAAGTTGAACCTTTTTCTCTTCCTCAACTTAGTTTTTCTATTTGTCCTCAAATAGCAAGTATAAAAAGGAAGGAGAAGATACATTTTCAAAGCATTGGAGATAATTAATGTCATGTGTAAATGTGTGCATGATCTTTGAAGTGTAAAGAAAATTAGTAGGATTTTAATGTTAATCATAGTAAATAATAAGAAAAGTATACATTATGGTGTAGTGATTGAAAGGTGGCATGTGTGAATTGAATTGAGTGTTATCATGAAGCTATGGGGAAAGGAATTTGAAATGAGGGAATTTAATTCGAGGTACTACAGGAAGACGTACGGAAAAAGAGCTTGGTGATATGATGGCACATGTCTGAGAAGTTAGAATGCTAGAAAAGAAAGTTGCAGTATGTGATTAATAATAATGGGACGTGATGTTGCATGGAATGCGTGTTGGAGTGGATTTTTTGCATTTCAGGATGATATAGGTTATATATAACAAAAAATGCTAGTGGTTATGGGTGTAGTTGTAAATTGGAGGTAGGTTCCATGGGTAGTAGAAGAACAGGTCCCTTTTTATTGATGTGCCTCAAGGCTATTGATATAGGTCTCATGAACTCTGTTGTGCATGTCCAAAAATAATAATTGGTGATGGTATGTGGTGCATGTGTGTGCACGTGAAATGTTTCTATTAGAATTTATACCTAGTACACATCAGTCAATGAGTTGGTTGGCTCATCTACAGATGTATCACTTGATCTTTCCATTATTTCCACGTGTTTGGCATACAATTTTGATTTGAACTATTGTTGCAGATTATGTAAAAACTCTCCTTTTGCATTAGCTTTTTGTAAAGATTGAGTATGTGTCCATTGACCAATAATGAGAATCCGATTGAATCTATGGTAGTTAATTAAACTGATCTACTCTAAAAAACATGTTTGATTTCATACGGTCTGAGCCACCTTGTATGTAGTTTTCATTTGTGATCTTTATACTAGGAATCATAAAGCAAAGTCCAATCACCTTCATTGAATTCCTTAGTTTTAATGAATTGTTCATGCCATATGATTTGTCGCTTCTACATAATTTATGTATGGTGAATGGCTTTCATCCTTATTTCATCCAAAGTGTTCAGACTGTGTAGTCTTTCCCTCTATGCCTCAGATAAGTCCATTCCAAGATCTATTATTTTTTGGAGGGTTTAATGCTCAAACTCAATTGGAAGAATAATATTTTTCCATATACCATTTCATATGGTGCGAACCCTATTGTGGTCTTCCAGGTTGTCTTATATTCCCAGATTGCTTTAGTCTTGTCGCCCAATCCTTTCGATGTAGTTGAATTGTCTTTGTTAGAATGCCTTAAATTTCTCTATTTATAACTTCTACTTGCCCATTGGCATGTGGATGGTAGGGGGTTGGCATTCAATACCTGGTTTCATAATCCTTAACTAACTTGTCAATAAAATAAGAAGTAAACTGAGGTCCATGGTATGTGACTCTCTTTAGGCACATTGTACCTAGTGAAGATTTCTTCATAAAGGAATTTGGTAATATTGTCATCTCTTGCAAACTTTAGTGCTTTCACCTCCACCTATTTTGTGAGATGGTTTGTGCAAACTAAAATGTATTCCTTGTTAGAAGTTGGAGTTATTGGACCAATGAAATTCAATCCCCACTTGTCAAATAGTGCAATGACCAATTATAGTTGGAGAGGCATTTCATCACTCCTAGTAGGTCTTCCCATCCTCTAGAATATGTCACATCTCCTTATATATTTGATTGCATCTCTGTGAAGTGTGGGCCAATAGTAACCACTGGTTAAGATTTTCAAAGTTGTCATCTTGGCTATAAAGTGATCTCCATAAGGCTCATTGTGACAAGCCTTAAGGATGGCATACACTTCATCCTCCCTTATGCATCTCCACATTATGTTATCTAGCCTTGTGTAAAAGAGATATCCAACAACCCAAGAATAAGGGAAGATGTGTCTACCAAATGACTTCTTTATCTAGGTGAGATATGTGGGGGTTTCTTCTTGCAACCAAGTAATTAGTAATATCTCCATACCATGGTGTTTGTATAGATAGGGAAAACAAATGTTCATTTGGAAAGGAATCATCCACCACTTCTTTTGTTGATTTAATTTGCAGCCTTGAAAGGAAATTAGCTACTACATTTTCTTTTCCTGGTTTATCCATAATGGTTATATCAAATTCCTACATTAGCAATAACCATCTAACAATCCTTCCACCAACCAATGGTTTTTCATCAAATATCTTATTGTTGTATGGTCTATATGAACAAAAACAAAATACTCAGTGATATAATGTCTAAACTTGTTGTTGGCATATACCACTACCAACATTTATTTTTTTAATAATGATGTAGTTGAGCTCAATTACCAACTACCTGAAGATTTTTACTAATACAGTAAATTGCATACTCCAAATTTCCTTTTTTTGTCCTAGAACAACTATGGAAAAATAAAAAGAATCTATATGTATATGGAAAGGGATTATCTAATTAGGTCCTCTTGGAACAGGTGTCCTTGTGAGAGTTACTTTGAGGGCTTCAAAAGCTTCTTGGTAGGTAGCGTTCCAAATGAATTCAATATCTTTAGATAAAATAATAAACAAGGGTGTTGTTATTTTATTGAAATATTTGATAAACCTCTTGTAATATCCTGCATGGTCAAGGAAACTCTTGACATCTTTTTTCTCCTAGAGAATGGGTAGAGTGGAAATTACCTCAATTTTGTTAGGATCTACTTGAATTCCCCTATTGGACACTAAGTGCCCCAAGACCACCCCTTTGCTCATCATCATGAAGCATTTTTCATGACTTAAAGAGAGGTTATGATCTTGAAACCTTTGAAGGAATTTCTCCAAGTTATTGAATGCTTCCTCATAAGAGTTCTCATAAGTGGTAAAATCATCCATATAAATTTCCATGGAATCATGTGTAAAATATAATAATATGCTTAAGATTGCTCTATGAAATGTTGCAAGTGTATTACACAATCCAAATGGTAAAATTGAATAAGCATATGTATCCCATGGGCAGGTAAAAGTGGTTTTTTCTTGATCTTCTAAAGCTATCTTTATTTAGTTATACCCACTGAAGCCATCTAGGAAGGAGAAGTATTTCTTTCCTTCTAGTGAATCCAACACTTGATCAATAATAGGAAGAGGAAAGTGATCCTTCCTTGTTATTGCATTTATCTCCCTATAATCTACACATACCCTCCATTTACCTCTTTTCTTTGGCACAATCACCAATGGGGAAACCCATTGACTATCTAATATGGGATAAATGAGCATTGTATCCAACAAATTTTGCAACTCTATCTTTACTGTTGCAAGATGGTGTGTCCCTTGGTCTTCCTTGCAACACAACACTTGGGTTTGTGACATGATCTAACCGCCTCCTGTGGATCTTAACTGATGCTTGTATTGGGCATTGACAAGTTGACCTTTTCGTGCAACAACAAGGCCAACAATTGGTATTAGAACTAGTCACAAGTTCAAACCCCTCGCTTGTGTTGGGGGGATTGTTGCAAGATGGTGTGTCCCTTGGTCTTCCTTGCAGCACAGCGCTTGGGTTTGTGACATGGTCTAACTACCTCTTGTAGATCTTAACTGACGCTTGTATCGGGCATTGAGAGGTCGACCTTTTGGTGCAATGACAAGGCCAACATTTACTATGTCTCGCACAATTGATTCCATTCTCCTTTATGGTTGCCTAACTGGTTTGTATCCTTCATTAATATAAATTTTGTGCCCACATATTCTAGGATTTATACCTTTCATATAATGATAGTCCCATGAAAATGTTGTTGCACATGTGCTTGCAACATTATGAGCAGTGTAGATTGTTCCAAGAGACTTCCAATTGATTATTGACATTGAGTGTTCTTCCTTGTGTGATATCCATGGTTATGGCACAAGTCATGACAGAAGCAACATCCAATCCTAAAAAATTGAGGTTGCAACTGTGGCAGCAGTATATGAAATAGATGATAAGTGGAATCAAGGGAATTTTTAGGTATGATATTGTGTAAGGGATAGTGTAAGCATGTCAAACAATGTTGTTACGAGTCTCCACCATAAGAGTTTTGCATAATTTGAGCAAGGATTTCATCTTCATCCTAATATTCAATCATTGGGCTATGCTCTATAGTCATGAGTGTTTGTAAAGAGTATTGTTTATTTTCTTCCAAGGAAGGCCATATAGTTTTTCCCAAGTTTGCATGTGGTTGTGTAGGTGCGTAAAGGACCAACTTTTTTGTCACATTCTCATTGGAGATTATCATGTTTCCAGACCTACATCCTATGAATGCATCAATAGTAGCTAGCCATGGTCTTCATAAGATTAAGGGGTATCCTACAAGGCTTTCTTTAGGTTGTAAAACCATAAATTCTATTGGATATTCCCATGAATCTAGTGTGATAACCAAATCCTCAATAATAATACCCTTTGGCTTGACAATAATTGCAAAACAATAGGTGTGGGTTGGAGATCCAATAATTGAATTTGTTGCATGGTTTCTCTGGTCATTACATTGATGGATGCTCCTAGGTCAATTAGAGTGTTTTTTTTAAAGATTTTCATTAATTTGTACATCTACTACAAGGCTCCCAAGGTCTGCATATTTTGGGACAACTATATTTCCTAACATGATGTCTATTAGTTGTCCTAAGACATGAACAGTTTGGGTGTCTTTTCTTTTTCTACTTGAATTTTTAAAGCATAATTCTCTCATAGTTTTTATATACATAGGCACTTCTTTAATGGCTTGAATCAAATGTATCTTTATACAAACATTCTTAAGTTGGCCCAACAGATCATATTCAGGTTCAAAATGGGATTTTTGTGTTACTAGTCTTTCTAGAAATGTTGGTTTAGAGCTTGTGATGTTTGGATGGGTATTACCTTGTTCAAGTGGATTTATTGTATTATCAATGGTCTCCATTGTTGGCTTCTCATTTGTAAGATTTGTGATGTGAAGATATGATGGCCTATTAAATATTCTTCTTGAAAGAAGGTGGATATCACTTACCTCAACCCTACAGGTTGGGTATTGGATGGTCTCATTAGTATAAGCCTAATGAACAAACATGTTGTTAGGGTTTGGTGTAGTTTGAGTCAACAACTGAGGTGCTCTAGGTTGTGTTGGGGTTTCTATGGTTGGGTTTGGTATTGTAGCGAGTTGTTATGGATGCAAAGATTATTGTAGTTGTGAGTAGCTAATATTTTGGTTTTTCCATTGTTGGTTCTCATGCTATTGTGGTGTCCATTGGCTTTGCAGGGGTTGCCACTAAGAATTATATTTTGAGGTTTGGTATGGTTGTAGTGGCTATATCCCCTATTGTGGAGCCCAATTACATGATTGGTCCATTGGTTAAGATTTATTTTACATGTTATTCCAAGGTGGACTATTCCAATTAAATAAGTTTGTATTACCCCCATGAAAAGACATATTATAAGACTAGGCATCTTGAGGCATACCTAGTCTTTGTTATCATGGATTTCATTGGGGAATGTAGAATACTTAGCCTTCCTTGTTCTCTGGGGTCTGAATTTCAAGTCTCCCTTGCTTCTCCTTGGAAATGTTGGAAACTATTTTGCATTTATAGTTTACCCTCTTCTGGCAACAATGTGAACAATATTCAGTAAGGTTAACCTCTTCTTCCTTTTTTTTATTTTTGATGTGTAGGGTAGCCAATTGGGTAGCTACGTGGCTAATTATGTCCTCCTTCATGTTGGACAAAATATTGTTGAGTTTCACTCTACAGACATAGGTCTCCCTTGCTTCTCCTTGGAAATGGTGGAAATATTTTCGCATTTACAATTTACCATGTTCTAGCAGTAATATGGATAATATTCAGTAAGGGAAGTCGCTGCTTCCTCTTTATTTATTTTTCATGTGCAAGGTATCCATAGAGAAGGTGGACCCTCCACCCTAAAACTCCAGGTCACAAGAGAGTCCTAAGCAATAGGCTGCCCTAAACTACCCTGAGTTTGCTAAGCAAATTGAAAGGGGTAAGGTATTGAGGTTGAAAAGGAAGGACCTATGGCCTGTCACTTTCCTTCTGCTAGAACCAAATAATTACAAGGTCAAAAGAGCCAATTTCCAAGGTTCAATCTGCTACCCAGATAGATCACTATCTGAGGACAACAACACAGATTACAGACTCCAGCAAGGTGCACTGGTGTCTCAGGGACACGTTGGCATCCGTAGGATAGAAGGTCCAAAGAGAAAACTGAAACATGGGAAAACCTACTAACTGTCTGAATGAAAGATATTTTATGCTACGATAGAATACTAAAAAACTCAAGACTGAAAGCGTAACAAAAGGAATATTATGACTGAATTATGATAAAATAGACAAAGATAGGGTGACGAATTAGACCTATCCACCTGCGAATTGAATCTTCAAGTAGCTCCTCTCACATGCACCTACACACACAAAGATGGAAAAATGTTGGGGCTATGTTTAGAGGACTACCTCAATCAGTCCCTTGCTTCGGTGTTCACACCTCCACGGACAGCCAGATAGCCACAAAGTGTAGAAAGTGATAAAGAGATAGAAAGGAAAAGCACCAATAACAAGTATGTTGTGTGGTAAAAAAAAATGATTCAAAGAGAAAATAATAATAATGGACAATATCGCCTTCACAACTTTGATCACTCAAGGCAAGTAGTGGAAGGAGAGAGCTTGTGAACCCTCCAACAGTAACGTTATCACAACAAACGTGGTGTAGAAGCCAAGAACAACAACTTGCAACCAAGAAGATCAAAGCTTGAGAGTGAAAGAATAGAGCTAAGAGCACGTGTAGAGAGTGAATGAGATCAAGAAGAAGCTTGAGAATGGAGAAGAGTGTCCAAAAGTTCAAGAGATTTCAAGAGAGAATGAATGAATGAGAAGCTAGAGAATTTGAATCAAAAAAGGGAGGCAAAAGACCCATTTTTCATCAGTCAAGGAGGCAAGAGACGTTACACTTTTCCACCAATGGAGAAATGTAACGCCTCTATGGATTCTAGAGGCAAGAATCCTATCAGGAAAGTAGCACGACACATAGACATTTGTGTGACGCATGCACATCCCTGATAGAGATTCGTCCACTAATGCAAAAAGACATGACCAAGTGGATGAAGCGAGGTGGCGGTTGTGGAATTGCATCATCAGATTTACATTTTCTAAGGTAGGGGTGATGAAATGGTGAATTTTCCTAGGGGTGCAAATTTGCTCCATTACATTATTTAATTGGGTAGCTAGGTGGCTAATTATGTCCTCCTTCATGTTCGACAGAAGATTGTTGAGTTTCACTCTAGAGACACTATTGGATGTTTTGTGGAACAAAATATTTTATCAACCCTGGTTTTCTTCATAGATGACCTTGGATAATTTTGACATACCTAATATATTTCCTCAAAATTTAATTAAGAAATATCCCCTACTCTTATGAGGTTTAAAGCATGCATGCATTCTTCATTTACTCCTTGCAAAAAGACTTACATTAGTGACTCTGGAGAGAGCCCATTCTAGTGTGATTTCTTTAGACAAAATTGAAACATTTCCACATAATCCTCAAGTGGTTCATCTTCCTTTTGTGACATCTTGAAGATGTCATCTCTCTTCTTGTATGTTCCTATACAATAATCTTGATATTTCTTCAATAGTTTTTCTTTTATTTCTCCCAATTGGGTACTATGTTTCTTCCCAACCCCATAAACCATTGTAAAGCAACATCTTTCAATGTGGTTGGAAATATTTTTAATTTGTGAGCATTTGTGGTGTAATCATAGCTTCTACAAATAACATCAAATTCGAACAGGAATGTATTTGGGTCTTTAGTAACCAATCCATAGAAAATTGGCAAGACCATGGGGGGTATATTCTTAAGATCAGCGGCCCTTTCTTGGTTTGTGATTGGAAACTCCAATGTAGCATTTTCTACTGCTTCCTCTGTCATAGTGTGAAGATTCCTTATGGGTTTCCCCCTAAGTCTGGAGTAGGTACTAGTGTGAGGGGTGGTTCTATATCATTGATTCCCTCAATTGGTTCTTCACATGCACCAATATCTTCAAATTCTTTGTGGTTTGAGGAGATAAATATTCCCAAAGCATTTCTCTGCCTCTACATACAATAGTGTCTTAAGGTTTAAATGGCTTCTTTTGCACACCGTCACTAAATATTTCTTGGTTGATTTGTAAGTGTCTATTGGTCCTAATGCTTGTAAATGAAAACTTCCTAATTTATGAAAGAAATGAACAAAAATTTAAAACATAATTAGGAATTCCAAACTTAGCACCATCCTCGGTAATGATGCCAAAAATGTAGAGCTTCCCCTAATGTCTAATCAATTGATGTAGATAATCATACATACAGCTTAACGGACCTAAGGATCCTCAAATTAAGCATTTCATTTTTCAAAAGAGGGCTTCATTAAATTTCCAGCCAGGTATTCATGATCTTGAGATGAATATATGCAATTAAGAATCCTAGGCTTCCTTAATCGAGTGAGTACAAGGATTGAACAAAAGTAAACTTATCTAAAAGCTTCCTAAAATTAACTCATTATTAAAGGATAGGGTAAGAAAATGCTATTGTAACTGCTACAGGTACTTATCATTCATGGACTGTAACTAGTGACTCTCTATGTTGTAGTGTAACCTAATTTAACTAATTACTTTAATAGCATTTGAACAAAATTATAAATGAGAGACTTCAATTCAAAAATGATAACGCAACAATCAATGTAATATAAAATGGAAGCTATACAAGTTAGAGAATTCAATTCAAAATCTAACTAACCATCTAAGCTAATGTGGATGATGCAGTACCTCAAGTGGCCCTTGCTTGAGTTGTTGCATTCCACAATATCTCCTTTTCATGACCAACTCAAAAAATCATGCAACAAAAAAATTATTCTTTATTGTAATCCAACATATATAGAACTCAGAACAAAATATATTCAATCTAGTTTCATGCAAAAATATAGCTACGGTCTCTCACAAGAGTAGATCCCTCTATGTAGGGTTTGCGAGAGTCATGTTATTCAAAAAGTATAAACAGACTATTATAAATTGTCAACTCTTCCAAGAAAAGAGGAAGAGGACTAGGTGTTTTACTTATTAGAAATATAAAAGCAGGTGGAAGTAGAAGTGTTAGAATCCAATAAGGATTCTACAACAATCAAGAAGACCGTTATGCTAGAAGCATGCTTAACAAGGCAGTCTTCATTATAATTGCTATCCCTTGTTAGAGCATACTTCTTCCTCCACGGTTTATTGAAAAGGTAAAGTGACTCATATATCTGTCTTCACATCCTAAAACCATCGACAGCATCTTCTTTTGAAAATATGTGTGTACTGTAGTTGGTTGATTCCTCTAGTTGTGTTGAAATGTCATCCTTTTGTTGCAGGTTGAGAATCCTTTTGTTGCAGGTTGACAAGTTCCTCACTACAGGGATTAGTTTTATTCCTTAAAGCATTTTTCATTATTAACAACTATGATTAATCATAAAATTCTACTAAATTTCATAGACATTCAAAGTTCACACACCTATTCATTAATATAATATAGCATCCTTAAATGCTTTGAAATACTTTAAAGTGTATGAAAAGGTTTGAAAATTTATTTTGAAGTTTAGCATAAATGAGATAAACACATGAAACTAAAGTCAAGAACTAGTCATTCTTAAGGCTTATCAAGATCAATGAGGGATTAGGATCAAGAAGCAGGTGAATTGAAAGATGAAAGAGAATACAGGAGATGAAAATGAAGGGGAATTTGATGATGATGGATGAAAAGGAAGGGGGATTTGATGACGATGGATAGGTTATGTTGGTATGTATTGAGCAATCCTAAGATTTGATATAGCAAAGGCAAGCATGCACCAAATATGATGAACTAGGGTGACAATGTAACCTTTGCATGGACTTGACATTCAAGCAATCAAAATCATGACAAACAAGACAATGCCCCATTATACACCAGTTGTGACACAGGTCAAGATATATAGATAGATCAAGGCAATCATAAGGAGGTGTAGTCTTGGGTTAAAATATAAATGACCAAAATATAATCAAAACAAAAGACTCACTGCAAACATGTCATGTGGCCAACTTATCTCTTGCCAAAGACAGATAGTGATGGTGATAATGATGATAATGATTTTGTTGTGATTATGTTTGGATAATAACCTAAGCAATGCTTTAATTTACATACTGAAGATTGGATAATCACTTAAGCAAGGCTTTGATAAAGATGATGATGTTGATTTGATCAATCAACAAAAAGATAAGATGATTGATGAATGCTTAATAGCAAGGCTTATGATATTATTTTGATGGATTGATGTCTTAGATGTAGTGATTGGATTGGTTAAAGGTCAGGTCTAAGGAGCCCAATATTGTGATTTTTTTTTTTAATTTTTGATGTTTAGATGGAATGAAAGGATGATGATTCATTTATTATGTTTGAGATAGGATGGATATGATATGGGATAAGATGGGTTGATGTTTGATTTATTATAGATTAGTGTGGGACTCCAAATGCATGATACTTGAAGGAAAAAGAATAAGATGGCTGATGAATGTGTGATAGCGAAGATCATGATATGATTTTGATTAAGAATTGATGTCATGGATGAAGTGATTGGATTGGTTAAATGTCAAGTTTGAGGAGCTCAAGATTGTGATTTTTTGAATTTTATATCTAGATGGGATGAAAGGATGATGATTTATTTATTAAGTTTGAGATGGGATGGATATGATATGGGATAAGATGGGTTGATGTTTGATTTATTATGGATGAAGATGGGACTCCAATTGCATGAGACTTGAAGGAGAAAGTGAGAGGAAACTAAGGATATACAAGATCAATTCTTGACATAATGTAGATGTAACTTCCCCTGGGGAATGGTGGGTGATAAGGGATGGATAAGGGATGAGGCTTGATCAAGTATCAAAGACAAGCCATGATAGGTTTATTAGGGATGGATGGATGGATATTGGTGATAGTTTATTATGATATGGATAAGGTGATATCCTAGGAGATGGTGGACAAGAGACTACTGCACATGGTGCTTGTTTCCAAGTTTTCACCATGGTACTTATCCAAGATGCCACTGAAGTGGTTTTCACCTTTAGACATTATTTCTCTTTACTATTTTTATTATTATTTTTATATTTTCTAACTTTTTTGTATTTTTTTATTTTTTTTATTTTTTTAGATTTTTTGAATAAACGAGACTTGATGATGTTGCGATCATGGTGGACACTCTTTAAGAAATGGATGATGAAGTGTGATAAATAGACATGGACAATATGTGATGAATTATGGAGGATACTTTATGCAGTGAATGGAGGGAGATAAGGTATTATCTCTAATGTATGCACTACAAGGTCCATCATGCTTCACATGAAAAGGTGTTTGGAAAACCTTTGGATTAAATCACATGAAGGGGTTTCCATCAAAGGTCCATTGAGATACATCATCGAGGGGGATAGAATGATAGATGAATGTATGGATATGGGTGGATTTGATAGAGATACATCGTTGAGGGGGATAGAATGATAAGATGAATGTATGGATATGGGTGGATTTGATAGAGTGTATGGATTGTGTGAAGATGATGAGGATGAAGACTTGGGATCAACAAGCTCATTTCTTGATATTTTTCTTTGATAGATGCCCTAGTTATTTTTGGTGAAGGGGCATGATTGGAGATTGATTTTTGCTCTCTTTTATTTTTCACTTTGATTTTTTATGTGTCCAATAGATTTTGATTTTAATATGGACTAAAGGACTTTTCTTTTCTTTTGTTGTTTTTTTATTTATTTTGGATCTCCATTGGATAAAGGCTTTTTTATTTTGTATTTTTGATTGTCAGCCTTGTTCTTTTTGGATGACGCTTGTTGATCTAATTCTAAGAGATTGATGGAGGTGGATGAATTGGATGAAATGGTAAGGGTATATGGATAATAGAAAAGGTCAACGATGCACCTAATGGATTCTTTGTGACTATCTCTTTTTACACTATTAATGTCAAAGGAATCTTGCATGTCCTTAGTGAGTTAGATAGAAGGCGTAGTAGAGGCAACATTAGGAGAAGCATATCCTAACCCAGGATGTTCCATATGGAAGGATTATGGAGTGGAAGGATATGATCATGGATGTTCTCAATGGAATCATGATTAAAAAGTGGATTATCATATATATTATGATCAAACATTGTGTTATCATGGACATCAAAAGATTGGGATGATATGGATGGTGGTGAGGAAAATTTGATGTGGAAGGCTTGTAGCTCATATTTTCCAATACTGAGATCTTTGATCTTGGCCTTGATCTCCAATGGAGTGTGAGAGACAGGTAGTGATGAAGGATCAATGTATAAAGATGAAGATGGTGATGTAGTGTTGGTAGGACAATGTTGTGAAAGGCCATGATTGTTGTGTAAAATGTGCAATATTGGAATGGATTTGGATTAACATGCATAGTTATTATGGTTCCATTATGGGGGAACTTTATGCATTGATGGAATGTGGATGGGACGGCTTGCATGGAATGGATCAATGGGTGGACAAGATGGATGTTATAAGGGAGATCAAGGTCTAAGATTGGCAAGTGGTTTCAACTGTTGTAGGTATAACCTAGATGGGTAGCTCAATAGAGCCTTTAGATTCATGCTCAACTTTGTCATATGCTTTTATGATAATTTTTGTTTGGAGATCAACAACACTATCAAAATATCCCAGTTTCTTTATTAGACTTAGGTTGCAAAGATTAAGTCTTGATCCACCATCTACAAGGACACATTTGGTTGTGGTTTTATGGATGTGGGCTTGAATATGGAGTAGATGATTATGAGATGGATCGATAGAAGGCATGTATTTAGTGGAAAAGGTGAGGGATTGTGGGATGATCCCGCAAAACTAGTTTTCAATTCCGTTGAGGAAGGAAAATTGCAAAAACACCCCCATGAAGAAAATTTCAAGTTTTGGGGGGGTTTGCACGAACAGGGGGTTCACTCTAACCCAAAAGGGGTTCGCTCGAACCCCCCTTCAAGTGAGCCCCCCTTTTTTGCCCTTCTCCCCTTCTTGCACCAATTTTTTTATAAAAAATTGCCTTTTAAAGCTCGGGTTGAGGATGAAAATGAAGAAACTTCACAGACCCAACTAGATGATGGTATTCCTCGGAACAAGCTATCCATCAAATATAATTTTAATATATTTTGGTTTTATTATGTTTTTTTTTTTTAGTTTAATTAACTATAGGATTTTCACCGAAAATCAAGCTCTATGTTCTGCACATGTGGAAAAATAGTAGATTGTCAAAAAAATCTGAAAAATATGCTTGGACTAGGTATTGATGTCCTTGATCCAGTAAAATCAAAAATTGAATTTCGATACATACAAAAAAAGTTATGTTGTTTACGATCTGCCTATGTTTGAATTGTAATTGGTTTGACTTCAAAACTTGATTAAGAAAAAAATATTCAATAAAACACTATGAAACTAAATGAACTTGTTAGATATCGTAGTTACAAAGCTAAATTAAAAAAAAATAAAAAAAATTATCCTTCTTAGAAGAAAATTTGTGTTGTTTAAGGTAAGCATCACTCCTTAAAAATGGTATTTACTGATAAAAACTAGTTTTCATAGGAGATGGAAAAAGAAATGCAATTTGATTCAAAAAAAATTTAAAATATATTTTAGAATTTATAGAAAAAATGCCACAAATCACTAGTTCACAACATCTTCAAATTCCTCATGGTTTAGCAGGTATAGGTGCCCCAAAGTGAAGATTTAGTTAAAAAAAATCAATTCAATGTCCAGTTTGGCCAAAAATTGTAAACCAGTATTGTGGGATCACCCTGTGGAGATGATAAGTGTCTCATCATGGCTTGAAATTGAACAAGATCAATATTATTAGGGACACAAGATTCATAGATGGATTTCTCAAGAAGGTCCTTATGGATGTGCGATGTTTTAAGTAGCTTGAGGATAGATATTTGTGTTGGTGTTTTGTTCAAGTTGTTGAGGATGCTATATTTATGTATAGGTTGGGAGGAGGGTGAAGCTCCTTGAATAAAAATTTGGCCACATCAAGTGGTGACGACACAATTAGGTGTTTTGATAGTTATGGTGGCTACTTGGGAAGGACTTTGTTCAATGTGACCAATGACAGAATCGGATAAGATATTGTTGGTATATGTGTAAGGCATTGCATTGTATGACGTAGAAGCTTTACCATTGTTATGCTGAGGAAAAGGTTGCTTGTATATACCCAAGTTTTCATTAGGGGGTGTATGGCCTTCAATAGAGATATCTCCTTGATCAATAAGATCTTGGATAGAGTTCTTGAGTTTCATGCATGAGGAGGTTTTATGTCCATGAACCCTATGGTAGTCACAAAATCCATGCTCCTTGTACCAAAAGGGTTTAGGAACATCAAGACCAAGAGGTTTGATGGGCGGCAACTGGATGGATGATCTTTTGGAGGATGGCTTCAATTGGCTCACCCATGGCTTTTTGGTTGACCTTTAGGGATAACCACATGTTGTTGACAAGCTAGATTGTTATAGGATGGTGATGGTGGAGGTATTTGGATATTTTGAACATGTTTTGAATCAGTCTCACCATCATTGACCACATTTTTCATTCCAAAATTAGGATTTGTCACTAGATTGAGGATTGTTGTCTTTGACTTCCTTATATATCTTGACTAGGCCTTTGGCGATAAGGGATTTTTCAATAGCTACTCCTTTTTCTATGATCTTGTCAAAGGAGTGAACACATTGCATGCAAAGATGGAAGCCAAATTCAATGTTTAAGTTCTTGACAAAGATGGTGACAAGTTATTTCTCAGGTATGGGCCATGTGAAGCGGCTAGCAAGATGTCACCATCATTGCAAAAATGAGGCAAAGGATTCACCATTCTTTTGTTTAGTGTTGCAAAGATCCATCATGGTGATATCATTTTCTATGTTGTAAGAAAGGTGAGTAAAAAATTTATTGGCTAGCTCGGAAAATGTTGTGATTGTCCCATGGGGGAGGTGAGTGAACCAATTAAGGGCTTGTCCACCCAAGCTTCTAGGGAAGAGCCTCAAGAGGTAAGCATCAAGGTAGGAAACCTCTTGGCATGCAATATTGAAAAGTGTTCCCTAGGATCTCCTTTTCCCTTTTACTCGTCCAATTTAGGCATTTCAAAGTTTTGGGGAAAAGGGATCATGGTGATGGACTTGTTGAAAGGATTTAAGGACAGTTTTTGAAAAGTGTAAGATTTCTTGGGATGTCCTAGTTGAAATCCCTTGAGGGTATCCTTTATTTGTTGCACGTCTTGGGCCAAAGTACTTGTAAAGTTGAAAGGGGGTGATTGATAGTTGGATATGGGAGGTTGTGAGGATGATACATGTGTTGATATTGATAATAGGATGAAATGGGATTAGAAGATTGGAGGTGTTGACAAGAAGATTATATGGGGTTAAAATAAATTGGATTTGAGGTTTGGAGATGATATGATGTGTTAGGAGGGATGGATGTTGAGACATGAGAAGGGATGGAAGGTTGAGGTTGTGGGATATGTGATGAAATGTTGTGGGTGTGAGAGGGGATTTTGATATGTAAGTGGGATGTAGGATTGAGGGTTTGAGATTAAATTGGGAGATTAGAAGATGGCAAGGATGAAGGATTATGAGAGATTAGAAGAATATGGGTGAAAGTAGGATTATGATGAATAGAAGGTGGGGGTGTGAAAGGAGGTTGTTGGATGGTTTGAGATGCGTTGAATTCATGGGGTAATTTGGCACCTTTGTTTGCTAACATAAGGATATATTGGTTGGGATGCTTCATGATATACCTATGCATCAAGTTCAAAGCTTGGGTATCTTGGGAAAAGTCCTCTAATGATGTTTTGTAGTCATTGTCACTTGAATCATGATCATGGATTATGTAAGTTGAATTTGGGTTCTCCATAATGGACCACCTCTTCAAAGGGGGTATCAAGAGATGATGAGGGGAAATCTTGAGAGGCCATAATTTTATTTCTTGCTTGGGACCTTGTGATAGGCATCCAAGAGAGAGACCTAGGAATAATGAGAGAAGATGAAAATGATTGCAGATAGACCTTAGATTTGAAACGATGGGAGTGATAGAATGGGTGGAAAGGGGATAATGAAGAAATGGATGGAAATGGGATAATGATGAAAATGGATGAGACAAGACCAATAATGTCTTAAGCTAACTAGATCCTTGATTGATAATGACATTGGGGGGCAGGGGTGGTGGGGTCAGTGGCTAGGAGGGGTTGCTTACACTAGACTTGGATAATCGCCCAAGCAAGGATTGAATTTTCTCACTCAAGCTTAGATAATCACTTGAGCAAGGCTTGGATAAAAGATGATTTGCTTACCTAAGCTTGGATAACCACTTAGGTAAGGCTTGTATATACTTACTTAAGCTTGGATAATCAACTAAGGAAGGTTTTGATGGGGGTTTTGATATCAAGGATTAGGATCTAGATAGACTCTTGACGAGATTGATTTTGATAGGATGTGGTATGGATTGTGATTGGATAATTAGAGATAGGTCAAAGATGACAAGGATTTGATAAATGATGAAAGAAATGATGATGATAATGATAGGATGATAAACATGGCTAATAAGACCAAGGTCTCTAGGAATGATCATTGGAATGACTAAGTTCTGATAATGGATGAAAACGATGGGATGAGGAAGGGTCTCCTAGGTCTTCTCTAGGGCTACAAAAGGTTGCTATTGCAAGCTGAGGTCTCAAGATGGTCAAATGATGGTGAAATGGAAAAGGCGCAGCTTCAGGTGACAAAGGCACCACTTCAGGTTGCAAAGGCATAGCTTCACATAGAACTTTGCAAAGGTGCCTCAGGATGATGTAGAGGCATAGTTTGACAACTTGAGATATATTTTGGTGATTCTTTGCAAGAGATGATCAAACAAGAAGACACAATGGTTGACTTTCTTATCAAGGTGATAAGGATAATTTTAGCAATGCATGTTGAGTGGCTTCACTAGTTTTACACATGAAAAACACACCAAGCACGATAGCGCAACCTATATTTAGTCAAGTAGAAGTGTTAACTTAGTGTAGGCCCACTACCTTCAAATGAATGGGTAACTAGGGTATGCAAAGGTCATGTACCACCTTCACACCCCTTATCTTAGAAGGACAAGGCCCTACCAAGGAGTATGTCACGCCAACAAGAGAAAGTACATGGTGAGTAACTTTGAGCATGATACTATATCATGCACCACACTAAGAAATGATCAATGGTCTTAAAGGATTCTAAAACAAGGTTCTTAGTGGATTTGTGAATGGTGAGTCCATCTAATATTGCCTGAGATTAAGAGGGTCTCTCCTCTCATCACCAAATGTGTCTCAGCGAACTGAGGGTCACGTGGCTTGACTCGAATGATGTTGGCTACACTTTGATGTACAACTTAAATCACTCTCCCTTCTTTATATACCCCACCAAAAAATGTGGTTGAGGTCGTCCTTGAGGTTATCAAATCCCCAAGTAGGCCTCCTAATAGGAAAGACTATACTAGGTGTTTTTGGTCACCTAAGATCGCATGAAGCGCAAGGGGAGAGCATACACACAAGCTAGTAAGCCTTGGGATAACACTTAGAACATAAAAGAAATGAAGATATGTGGTATTTTTGATCTCCAAGATCATAGTAAGTGCAAGGAGAAAACATACATCTACACACACTTCCAAACATGGCATGCAATGTTCATTAACCCACTAAGCTACTTTAGATGCCTAAATTAGTGGAAAAATAAAGCCTTGGACCAACGAATCTACATCAAACTAGTAGTACTCTCAATGATATTGATTTTTAACAAGCATTAAACAATTGCACCATGTGTTGCTCAAATATAAAGGTTAGATGAGGAAAATGACTCAAAAACCCTAGAAAATGCAATTTGAAACAAAAATGCAACTTAATCTGATGAAGGCGCCACTTCATACAACAGAGGCATAGCTTTATGATGCAAAAGTGCAGATTTATGCTACAAAGGCGCAGTTTCACAAAGCCCAAAAATGACCTTCGAAAGCTAAAAACGAGGTTTTTCATCGACCTAGATGGGCAATCTACAAGATGAAGCTATAGGACACTTGAAAACACATAGATCTTACCAAAATATATTATATTTTATGCTCAAAATATCTCAAGATGAAACAAACCCTAGATCACCTAGAAAACTTGCAAGAAAATCTAGTTTTGCAAAACCCTTGAAACCCTAATTTTTGCAAGAAAATAATGATTCAACTTGCAAAAACATAGTGTTAGAATGATGAAATTCTGCAAAACAAGGCCTCAAGAGTTAGGCAAACTCTAGACCTAGGTCAAATTGATCAAATGCAAGCTTTAGAATGAAAGCATGGTTCTAGGTGACGAAAGCACCACTTCATGAAACACAAGCGCCACTTTATGTAACAAAGGCATAGATTTGTGAGATAGAGGCATCTTTCTATGAAACAGAGGTGCCACTTCATAGTTTGGGTCAAAAAGTCGGCATTTGCATCATCAAAACTCACATAAACTTTATGAAAAATGTTAGTTCAAGGACGGGTGTCCCAACAAGCATCCCAGAATGAAGAGGTGAGAAAAGATTGAAGGAAAACAAAGGAAGATAAAGGCAATACAAAAGCCCAATACCTTCACCTGGAATCTTTGCTTCTCTCCATGATGAGCGGAAATAGAGTGCACCCTTATTCCATTTGGTTTGCTCTTGATGTTGATATGTTGATTGCTCAATTTGTAGCATAACCTTGATATAATTGATAATGATAATGATAGGCTTGATTCAATAGAGATTTTGAAAAAGCATGTAGATATGATAATGGATTCTAGATGAAAAATGAAGGATGAGAGCCTCTAGATATAAATTCTTGAAGAGAAAAAATCAATGGCTAGAAATGATTGATGATGGATGGCTAAGATTGATTAAGAATTAGGGTTTGGATCAAAGATGCAATCATATGACAAGTGTCAAATGATAAATAGGATCTAGGTTTAGGATTGAGATAAGGACAAAAATCCTTGTGGCAATGGCTAGGATTAAGAGGTTAAATGAGATGAATGGATAAGATGAAAAGTTATTTTGACTTTTGAAAATGTGTCTAGGCTCAATGAATCTAGGCAAGGAATTAGTTAGACATGTGAAGGGACATTTGTCACACGAGGACAAATTTAGATTATGATTCATGTGAATGAGATGAAAGGCTAAGATTAAATCCACAATGATAGAGGATAAAGGCCATTAATTAAATAAATAAAATATTTATTTAATTAATTAGATCATGATGAAATATTAATTAAATAAATGATAAATGTTTATTTAATTAAAAGGATTGGGACAAGGAAATATTAAATAAATAATAAATATTTATTTAATTAAGGAACTAGGCTAAAATGGAGATAATTAAATAAATAATAGATATTAATTTAATTAATGGCTTGAAATAGACTAAAATTAGGTGTGGTTGGGCTTGGAATAGGCTAAAATTAGGTGTGGTTGGGTAAGGTCATATTTTAGGTGTCCACACCCTCAAACCCATGTCCATCACATGCCTCTATCACTCCAACATCATGGGTGGCTAAGAACTCTGCCATATTCCACATGCTCTTCTCACCAAAACATTATAGATGGTGTGTGCACTTGACAAAAGCCATCATTGCTCTAAATGGCAAAGGGCAAGTTCTTGACCACCTATACATACTCCTCAATTATCAAGTTGATATTAATTGAAGCTCATATGTTTAATGGCATAATCCTTTCACTATTTATCCCTTCCCCTCTTCTCATTATCTATTATTTTGTTCCCTTATTTTACAATTGTGCAAGAATTGAACCAATAGTTGCATACAAATATGGGCTTAGTCCCAATGTGAATGTGAATATTATTTGGCACTTGATGGACAAAAGTGTTTCTTTTAGCTTTTGTTTCTCATGACTCATCTCGAAGAGTGTCCCCTAGTTTAAATTGTGGATGTATCTATACTTGTCTACATATGCCCGTGGACAAAAGCAAAGTATCTATATATAGTTGAAAGTCATTAACTTTTGATGCCAATTAACAAAGTTCTACATATATAGAGAAAAAGAAAAAAAACTAATACATAAATGGAGAAAATAATCCTCATACATCAAGTTAGTGTCACCTTTAACGTAACCCAAAAAAAGCTATCTTTATATTTTAGCTTTTAGGAAGAAAAAAATCTTTCCTTGTCTCTGTCACCTTGTACCAGCAAGGTTCATAAGTCGACATACATTCAACTTCAAAAGCCCAAATAGCCCAACCCCTGTTTTCCACGAGGCACTCACAATTGACAGATTTATCTTCGACTATCTCGTGAAGGTTTTAAGTTGGCCTTAAATAGAAATTACTATAATTAGATTTGATTTCAAATTGATTTACTTGGTACTTAGTACAAATTTGTGAAATAGTTTTACCAACTTAGAGTACAAATCAATATCTTATTTATTACTGCTCAAAAAATGGCTACAATACGAGCAACATGCAGATCGTGTGATCCACCAAAGAAAACTTAACTTGCCCATCAATTCCTAAAGTTGAGAACTTCCCAACTCGGATTCCTGAATTCCCAATGCTGACAAGGTCTGCGGGGTAATTCCAACAATATATCCAGGATTGAGCAACTGTAT
Source organism: Sequoia sempervirens (assembly GCA_007258455.2). Lineage (NCBI taxonomy): Eukaryota > Viridiplantae > Streptophyta > Pinopsida > Cupressales > Cupressaceae > Sequoia > Sequoia sempervirens. The sequence continues at coordinate 201,288,745 of VDFB02270651.1, read as the reverse complement.
GTCCTAGTTTGTAGATGGAACTGAAAAATAGCAATTTGCCAGTGTATATAACACTCAAGTACAAAATCGGGCTTAAGATGTCGAAATTCATTATGGGAGCATTGGATTTACATATAAATCACAAAAAAATCTCAGCACTTTTATGCCTAGAGAGTACGGGCAAGATGCATCAGGTGTAGCAAGAAAGGCAGCATAGTAAGGGGAATGAAGCATTCAACATGAGAAGCCGCAGAGGCATCTGTTCCAGATTGACCAGAGGTAACACTAGTTGTGCTCCCTTTTGTGTTTGATTTATTATTAGTTGATGTCTTGCATACTCCAAGCGTTCCATTTGCCTGCAATTATATCACAACAAAGAATAGTAAGAATAATAATTCTACTTGCAACTTCTTTGAAACAAATGAAATGCCCAGAAGGTTGTAGCGTAATCGTAGAACTCCCTTGGTCGCAATAAGGCAGCCCATATCCCAGTGGAGATGGGAAGGCTGTGGATTGCCTCGTGGTCATGTAGGGGAGCTTTCGATATTTATTCAGTGGGTTTTGCTAAGAAAATTTCGGAGAGTGTTGAGACTTAAGAGCCCATTTGGTTCTAACTTCTATGGCATGTTAAATTTGTTGCTTTCCTACAAAAATATCAGAATCTATGGGAATGACTAACACAGAAATTTAAGAACCTGCAGGAAAGACTGCCTCTATAAATTTCCAAAGATAAGTAAAAACAATCTGAAAATTACGTGCTCTTGCTGTTTGGAAGTAAAAGTGTCCGAATAGCTTTGCAGTGCCCTCTCGATCTCCCCTAAAAAAAAAATGCAACTTGTGATTTTTAGAAGAAGATTATAACTTTTCTCTTTAGGCCCTACCATGCAATTCTCATGGGGTCACCTGCATGGTGAAAATAGGAGCAGTAGCCCCTTCAATAGGAACCCATCCTAAGGTGTATGTAGCCTCACATAGAATTTTTTGAGAAAAAACCAAACCTGTCAATTATTGTGGTATAAGGAATATCAGGTTCGCCTAAAAATCACCCAGATTTCTTCAGGACTGCCTATAATTTTGATAAATTCACCTGACATTAAAAAACACATGAAGAAGTTGTGGCCCAGGTGTGTTTCAGCATGGCACTCCCTTATGGAAGCCCATTAGTGTTTCGATCTCATGAGCAAGTTTGTGTGTAAATTAGATCCATCTATGCATTGGAAAACTTCAAGGCTGCCCATTACCTCACCCAAAATACAACCAAAGGAAAAAGAGAACATGTAGCAAGATTGTGGTGATATAAGAAATATAATGTGACCTAGATTTAAATCCAACTGTCAAAAGCCTCTCATAACCTCACCCAAAATTTATATAACAAAAGAGTGGCAAGGTTCAAGTGTTAGAACTAGTGTGAACTAATCTAAATTCACACTGCAGTATAGGTTGTCCTTAAACTCATACAAGACTTTAAAAAATGGACAACATGCAGCAAGGTTGTGGTGCATTCAAACATGGCAGGGGTTTGAATTCAGAGTCTCAAAAGTTTCCCATGGCCTCAACTAAAACATAAGTGTAGCTAAGCTATGGTACATTCAAAGGTTTCCAATTCAAACATGTCACGGGTTTGAATTCAGAATCTAAAAGTTTTCCATGGCCTCACCCAAAACATGAATGTAGCTAAGTTGTGGTACATTTGAAGGTTTTTCAGGTTTAAATCCAGAGTCTTATAAGGATGTCTATAACTTCACACATAAAAACATAAAAAAGGTATGTCAGTTACCTGGCATTCTGTAATATCACTGCAACCACAGGTCAGTTGTCCATTCAGCTTATCCACAGCTTGAAATGCACCTCCCCCATAGCTTCTCTGCACATGATGGTAAATATTCACATACAACTATGTTAATAACTTGGATAACCCAAAAAATCATCTTTTTGTTAGTTATTAGGAGAGACTGGAGCACCTACCTTGTAGAAATCTACTGCTAGGAAGTTAGCCCATCTTTTGCCTGCATCCTCATAACACACACTCAGTATGTTTGAAAGTCGGTCAGAATTGACAGTGCAGGCTACTGGTACACTGGGATTAGTAGGGAAGAAATTCTCCAAGAAAAGGGACTGGCTTGTTGAAGTCAAGTTTTTCGATTCTGCTCGGTTTGTGCAACTTCCATTTGCCAAACCATCATCACCATCTGCAAACATTTTTTTTATGCCATGTTAGGATATCCCTTAGATCCTTTTTACTTGTAAATGTAAACCTACACCAAAATCCCAAAAGAAAGAATTCTCCTAAAGCCCTCAAAAACATTTTACTTGTAAATGCATATCCACACCAAAAGATCAGAAAAAGGAATTCTTCTAAAGACTCAGATCATTTTCTTTTTAAATGTAAATCCGCACCAAAGGAGGAATTCTCCTTATGCACTCACATTATTTTTACTTGTAAATACATATAAAAAAAACAAAGGAATTCTCCTAAATAACTCAGATCATTTTAGTTGCACATGTAATCCAGACCAAAAGAAGAAATTCCCGTGAAGGACCAGGGTAATTTTACTTGACAATGCATACCCACATCAAAAGACCAATAATAGTAAACCCCCAGAGAAGACTATTTTTATTGTGAACACAAATGCACACCAACGAACCAAAAGATGCTATTCTGCTAAAGAAACTTGGATCATTTCATTTATTAAAGTAAATTCATGCACCAAAAGAATGAATTCACTTGCAAAAATCTGATCATTTTACTTGCAAATATAAATCCACATCAAAAGAAAAGGAATAGAAATTGAGGATTGAACTGGAGAATGACTTAGCTTACATTGATTCTCTACAACGTATTTCCATTGGTAAGCAATTCCTTCAGAGGCCTCTTTAGATGATTGAGAGGTGAAAACAATAAGGCGCTGGTTTTTTGAAACCATGTCATCCACAGTAGGCCAGTCTCCACCATTTTGGGGCATTCTTGAGACTGGAAACCAGTATTTCATCAGTCCAGCTGTAGTGAAAACTTTGGTTAGGCCTTTGGAAGATTTGACATAGTCTTCAATGAATATTGTAATGATTTCAGATGGATTGGCTGCCAGAAATGCTGTGATCTCTTTCAATGTATTGATGGCAGGCATCTGTAAGAGTAGAACTGTGAGTTAAAAAAGGAAATAGTCAAAAATAGTAATATTCATCGAAACATTATAATATTTTAAAACCCAAAAACAGATTTTTGAAGTTGTTTCCTCTGTAATTGCAACATTATGTCCAACATGGCCAGATTTCTTTCCTTTGGTTCCAATTGATTTCTGTTACTACGATTAAAGTTTTTTTCTTGCATCCTTGTCTATGATATATATACAAGCTTTGCTAACTGAGTATCTCTGTAGATGTTTCACGAAATGCAAAAGCTGGATCAGAATTTTTTTATGATTTGCCTTTGCAGACACCAGAAATGATAAAATAAAAGAGTAAATGAGCAAAATCTATTTTAATCACAAAAACTGGACAAACAATGGAGTTGCAGCCAGAATAACATTTAAATTGGGTAGGCTAAAACCTCTTAGAAGGTATGTAAAAGTGAAATATTGAACTTTCATTCAAAGGGTGGTGTTTGAGCAATTCCTATTGCAACTAGGTGCAATTTCCAGCTCACCAGGATTGTACAGGCTTAGGCAACAAGTGCGAACCCACTTACATAAGAGAAACTCCACAGAAATAATTTAAACTCAAGCATCCTGATAAATGTAGGGTAGTTTTTTATTCCTCTAGTTCCTTCTACATGTGCTGGTGTTCCATATGACCAGCTTAATCCTTCCTCTGGCAGGTGCCACTTTACTGAGGTTCTCTTCTCCCTATTCAATCCAGCATTCCCCATTAACACGGACAGCTTGAGCCTCATAGGGCCCCAACGCCTTCCTCCTGCCACCCACCCATGGGCATCTTTGAATGGTACTGCTTTTCCAAGGAATGAATGAGTCTCTAATTGGATTGGAGCCCATGCAATGACTAATTCTGAGATGGAAGCCCTGTTACTAGTAGGGCACAGCTACCATCTTAGAAGATTCTTCTGTTTCTCTCCAGCCATAGGTTCCACATGATAATTGCAAGGCTGATTGATCCTCCAAATGAATGATTTACAAGGTCTTTGCCCCTCACCTCTACTCTATAGTTGGGGGACAAGCTTTCAACTATGACAGCACTTCTTTCTGGCTTACCTGGCCAATAGAGAAGTAAGGCAGCATAGAGAGGAGAAGAACCAGCCTCTAATTCCCAGTACAGTGCAGCCAACTATAGATACAGGGCCAACTATCTATAGTTGTGATGGCTCCAAGTTCCAAATATAGATATAGGGCCATTGCACAGAGAAAGGCAGCACAAGGGCCTTTTGAATCTTTCCTTGCCAATACATCATGAGGTTGTATTCATCCCTGCTACTGGTCATGAGGAGGTGTTAACTTTAGGTATCCCATTATTTGGTGGACCTGCTCCCAAGAGTATCGGTATGAACTATGAACTCAGTATCACTTTCATATCCTGGAACAAGCAGCTCTATAGCTACTCTGGCAAACAAAAAATAATACAATTTTGACAGCTTCAAGCTCTGACACTCAAGGTGGAGCATCATCCATTGTGGGTACAGATAACTTAGTTCAATTTTTTGTCATGTAGCTCCTCTGGGGAACTTATTTGGTGGTTCAAGCCCTTCCTTGTTTGGATAAACTCCAGCTGCTTCTGCCTGCTTCTAGTGATTCAGCTAGCCCATTTGGTTCAAGGGCACCAAGTCCTTCAATTCTGGTAGCACTAAAACGTGTGATAGAAGCAGCTTTATCTCTAGCCTCCCCCCATAAGGCCTGATTCAATTAGCACTGCACGATCTCCTTCAGAGCTTCCAGTGTCACGGTTTGGAAGTAGGTACTCCAGACTCAGCCCAGTTCTCTTATGGTAGATCTGCTGCAGCAAGCACTGCCAACTATAAAAGCAGGGCGCCCAACCTCAGGGAATACTGGATCAGGAACTACCCAACTGATCAGCAGATGGAAGATAACATGGCAAAGGATAGAAAGTTTATTCTCCAATTGTCCTCAATGGGCAATCCACCTCATCTCATAAGCTAAGCCCCAACTTTTCTTTATGCTTTCTCCTCAATTGAATAAACCATTGCCAGGGCAATCTGAGTTTGGTGTCTCTAGGAGCTGGAGGTGTAAAGCCTAGTCATGAGGACCCCTACTATCTATATGTAGTGCCAACCTATTCCTAGCATGTGATCTTAGTGGGAGCATTGTATTTTGTTTATGTTGAGATGTTAGATGATCACATTTTAGTATTATTGTTCTATGTCCTGATTTGTGTTTCCTCTATAGTTATTTTATTGTTATACTTGAGTAAATGGCACTGAAGTGCATGTGTGATATGATGCCAAGTCCCTTGAAAGGGGATGGATGTATTTCATTTGGAGGTGTTCTTTGGATGCATGCATGATGTGGGCTTGCCTGAGTGATTATTATTATGTTTTGGTTTGTGAAAATATGCATTAATATAGATGTAATTTAATACAATCATGAACTGTATCATTTTAACATAACGAAATTATGGATATGATGTTGTACACTGTTGGGTAATTATGCAATGCTTCGGCTATTTATATATATATGGAGCAGGTACGCTTGACGTGTGCGTTGAGTGGTTATAGGTACTAGGTATTTCTCCACCTGGCTCCACAGGTCTGAGTATACCCCGACTATGGTTATAAGGAGATGTCACATTGACCATTTACTGTTTTGCCTTATCTGTCATACTTGATCCGAGTGCAAGTCCCTAGTTATTTTACCCGTGTGACCCGGATACTGCCATTGGTATGATTCCGGATACCATACCCCTTTTTGTTGATGTCTCGTGAATGTGTGATTGATGTCTTGTTAAATTTCCTATTTCTGTAAATTTAATTCAGTTGAATGCTTATATGGATTTAATAGAGAAATTATATGCTGAATGATAATTAGGGAATGAATTTAATTGATTTGGGGTTATTTGTGGGAGTTTCAAATTGAAGAATGGAAATAAAATTTATATCAATTTTAATTTGATTTGAATTTTGGTTTCCGCAAGTAATGTGAAAATATGCTTATATAGACTTAAATTGTAATTTAAGGGTGGAATAGCAAATTGGATTATATTTTGAATGTTTTAGTTTGGCTTGGGTGAAATCAGGGATTAAATGCATTTAATTGGAAAAAATATATATATTTTTACTAATTTATTTTAAAAAGGGAAAAGGCATGGGATTTTTTGTTTTATGTTATATTTTGTGAGGAATTTGGAGAGGAAAAACCCTCTTTTCTCCAAATTCTTGTTTTTGTGATCGGGAGAGCAAATGGAGGGAAAAATTGATGAGGTTTGAAGCATCCAGATAGGAATTGGCAGGAGAACATGCTCGTGCATGAATTCGTGCATCCGCAAGGTGTGTTTAAAATTCTTCTCTTTCCAAATTTTGCTAAATTGAGAGGTAACTTTTCAATATCTCCTCAAATGCTTATTGTTTTTCATTTCAAAAGGTTGCAAATGGATTGGTGGGGTGTTAGAACCTCCCAATGACTTTTATTTTGTAGAATTAGGGGCTGTATCAATTATTGTATGCAAATTTTGTGAATTTTTTGGGAATCGTGTAAAATGTATTTTTTATAGCTTGAAAGAGGTGTTGAGCACTTTTGCTACCAAAGGGTATCTATAGAATTTATATTTTCAATTTTCAAAACTTCAATTTTTGGTGAAATTTCAATGGGATTTTTTGAAATTTTATGGTCTTTGGTTTGTAAAAATATTGATAAAATTCGAAAGGTTTTCATGAAAATGAATGTTTTTGAATGTTTGGACGAAGGTGTACTTCATGAAATGTGAACATATGTGTTGTAGAAATATGTCATGAAAATTGGATAAATTTGGAAGTTGTACATTGTTTTTTGTGCCCTACTCAACGTGGAATTGTATTGGGTCTTGAATTGGTCATTGAGTGACCTAGTGTTATATGTGGTAGCCTACCTCGTCTCTTATGAGAGGTATTGTGGAATTCCGCAGGGCAGATTCTTGAGACCATTTTTATGGCCCTTGCTATCTTCTCCTTTGAAGTTTGTTGTGTATTAAAGTGTTATCCTACCTAAATTTCATATTGTGGAAGACATTCCTTATTGCATTCTTGAATGTTGCGTATACTTTGTCTATTGTGTGAGTGTTAGCCTATCTTCCAGGTGTCCTGTGTGAGTGTGTTTGGGCCATGTGACCATCTCCTAGCACAGTGGGAGTGGATCTTTTTAGTTTCACCCGATAGGGTGGTGTGGAAACCACCATTGGGGTTCGAAGGTTCGAGGAGCTATAGTGGCATCAATATCTTCTTCCTTCTTTGTTATTTGCTTTGTAGTTAGTTCAATTCAATGTAATTTGATGTTAAAAAGAGATTTGAGTCCTTTCCTTGTGTAATTGTAATGTATTTGTAAAAGAACCTCTGTCCTTGAGATGGATTGTAATCGATTGCAAATGTTAGTAGTTTAGCCCTAATTACATATCTCGGTGTTGGTGTTGAGCATGATCATAAGTGTATGATGTTGTATTTATGTCTTGGAAAGTTAAATTGAACTTAGGAACATTTATTTTGGGTTTAAAATAAACATTAGCGTCTTCCAGTGAATTTGGGTGGCCTAGTGCTACATCGGAGTGGCCTGGTCTGCTCAAAGTCTCCAATCTCACCCAGAAAGTTCCTAACTTTTGGGCGGCTTTGTCAACAGTGGGGTGGCCGAGTACCATATTGGGGCAGCTTGGTTGACAGTGGAGCTGCTTAGTTTTGAGGGATAACAAGCTCAAAATTGTCTATCTCTGTTTGGGTGGCCTAGTTCTGTGTTTGGGCAGCCTTGTTCCCCATACAAAAACCATAATGTAAATGCTCTCTACCACTAATAGCCAATGGTTTTCCTAGCCTAAAGCCCCTGTTAGATAATTTTTATGCCCTATATCTTGTCTATGACGATCGTTTTCGTCGACTAGACCTTCAAAAACCTAGTCAAGTTATCTCTTAGGACTTGTTCATTCCTCTAAGTTTCGAGACCTCGTATGGGTAAACCATATAAATGAAAGTTGTTCATCATGGTCCTAGGGGTCTAGCAGTATCCTGAGCTTGAACTTAAGTGTCTTCATTTAGGAGTTGTGGTTTCTCTTGCATCATTTTGCATGCATTCTCTCGAAGTTGCTTGATTGGAAAACGTAGGGTTAGGGAGATTGTGCACCTTGTCTTGTGAGTCTTGGGAAGGTTGTAAATCTTCTCGGTTGGTCTTGTTATTGTACTCAACATTCCTCATAGGTCTTGAGATGTTGTGTTGTAGTATCCTTACATTTGTGTGATGTCACGTTGTGACAGGACGTCTTGGGAAGTGTGTGTTATCTGCAAGTGACCATCATCACTCCAGTTAGTGGAGAATTTGTATCTCTTGGTTTGGCATCCTTTGGTGAAGGTTTGCCTTGTTTAGATTTGTTGAGTGATTTGGAATGTGGATTGGAGGTTGATGATTCCCTCATCCTAACCCAAAGTTGTGTTGCAAGAGAACGCGATTGTGGGTTGTGACCAATCATCGTGTGGGAGTTATCTCTCTATCTCGCATGTTCTTTGTGGTGGACTTAATCCCACGAGTGATTAGTCTTCCGCTGTTGCCACCTTGCTTATGCAATGGTGAGGTCATCTTGTTGTCGTCGTCTTTCTATCATGTTCATGTGACACTTGTGTGCACATTGTTGTGCAATTGCGACATGTTGATGTCATATCTTTGGTGTTGTGGTTGTTGTGTTTTAAAAAAAAAGTTGTTTGATCAAGTTTTTCCTTGTGCTTCAAGCAGAGCATTACACCATACGGGGGAATAAGGGAAGGAGGAAGAATGACATATATCTATAGGGGCACCATGTAATGTCCCCTTCTTGCACCTAAGTAGTTGAAGTATTCCATTAGCCTATTCCAGAGTTTCCGTAGGCTAAGTGGAGTGCTTACGGGACACAGAGCCAGTATTGGGCTCTGTGATAGTTTTCAGTAAGACTTTCTATTTTTAGCAGTGGTCAATTTTCAGTACTTACTATTTATTGTAAGTCACAAGGCATCTCAATGTACTTCAATTTTTGTGCCAGTTTGATATTTGGGGAGTACTTACTATTTTTAGCAGTTGCTATTTATAGTAAGTCTATTTTGGGTAACTGGCCCAAGCCTATTTTGTTGTAGCAGTGTTCATTTCCTAATGTAGCATTGGTGAGTCGAAGGTTGATTTAATTGATATTTGTTTTTCTTCTGTCACTCAAGTTGTTTTTATAAAGCAACTTTATAACTTAAGTGAGGGTCAAGGGGGTCATCAAAAAGCACCTTGGCACCTAGAATGAAATAACGTTGTTTTAAAAGGCCAAATATTAAGCCTCCAAAAGTGGACACCAAAATCAAGGGAGGCATAAGGAAATTAAAATAAATTTTAAAAGCTCATGAAAGGAGCATGGGGTTTTCGAGGGAAAGTGAATTCAAACCTAAAGTTGCCCTAATTTCCCTCTCACTTCTATAAAGCATCATTTTGGCTCTCATTTGCTCATCTTCTATTTGGCAACATAACAAGATGTTGTCGGAATACTTCCAGAGTTCTTTGGCTACGTGTTGAGGACGAAAACCCTAATCGTTTGAGCTAGTTTCAGTGGTGAAAGATCCACCCTAGCTTGATTGGAGTGGTTCTATTCAAGGATCACATTGTGCATCAACAGAGTTCTAATTTTCAGTGATTTTTGTGGTGAAATGATGAAGATATTTTCGGTATTTTGATTTGGGTTTGGACTTTGGGTGTGTGTAATGTCCCCATTTTTGGTGTCCTTATTTGGGCTAGTTTGGTTTTGACTCGCTATTTTTAATAAGTACTATATTTAGTAACTAGTCCTGTCAGCAGTGCAATGCAAGGTTTCCTATTTGGGCAATGTGTAGTAGTTGTCAAGTGAGCTCTAATGTTTTGTCAGTTTGTTGTTTGGGAGTGCTTACTATTTTTAGCAATTGCTATTTATAGTAAGTCTATTTTCGGTAACTGGTCTTGGTGGCAGTGCAATACAGAGTTACCATTCTTAGCAGGGGTGAGTTTTCTCCATGGTCTAATTTATTATTGGTTAATTCGTCACTAAAAATATTGAAGTTGCTTATTATTAAAAAGGGGTTATAAGCTTGGGTTATTAAAAGGACCCCTTGGCCTAGTGATAACAACATTGTTTTAAAATGGGGCCATTGTAGTTTTAGTGGATGCGAATTATTTAAGATTATTTCATATAGTTAAGACAAAATATTATGCCCAAAAAGTGGACGACCCCCATGAGGAACTTTGGTTTATATTTTAAAATGAAAAGCTAATTATTAAAAAGGCTAGGATGGGCGTTGGGTTTTTGGGGTGAAAGTTATTCAAATTGGAGGTTGCCCTAATTTCTTCTCCACTTCTATTTATTCTACTTTTTGGCTCTCACTTGGATATGGAGGATTTGACAACATAAGGAGACTTTGCTGGATTGTTTCCAGATTGTGAATGTTACAGATTGAGGACAAAAACTCTCATTTCTAGTGCTGGTTTCAGTGGTGAGAGATCCACCCTAGCCAGTTGGAGTGGTTTTACTTCAAGGATCACCATTTTACTCAACAGAGTTTAGATTTTCAGTGATTTCGTGGTGGAATGATGAAGATTTTCTTGGTTTTTTGATGTGGGTTTCAAGATTTTGGTGTATTTGACTCTTGGATTCATTTTGGTTGTGATTGGAGATGATTTTGGAGCTGTTTCAAAGGTCTGATTGCCTTTTTTCAGAAATCTGGAAACTACTTCTTTACCAGGGTCTGAAAATGAAAACAGTTCATAACTTCGTGGATGTTTGAAGCATCATTCTGGGTATTACTCCATTAGATACCTCTCATCTTGGCACCCCATTTCAAGCACAAATTTGTATTTATTAGCAAAAATCTAATTTTTAAGGGCAGATTGCCCTAACTAGGGAGTCATGCCCTTTTGGAGATTTTTAGGTTTAGTGGCCTGCTGTTGTATAGGCCCATATTCTGCATTTATTGGAGTTTGCGAAGTTGGTTTAAGGCGTTGGAATCCAGGGGGTTCATTGGCCTCCATGTATGTGTTGTATGATGCAAGTTTGGTAGTGATTGTTGTTGTTGTATGGTCATTACCAAGTCTGAAACTGCATTTACCAGGTCTGAAATATGTTTTGTATTAAGTCTGAGTTGAATTGCAATCATTTGTCCTTATTATGAGATGATATTCAATATGGAAAGCAATGTTCTATTTTAGTATTTCCTTCTTTATGCTATTTTCATTATGTATGCAATGAATCTATGAAAGACACATGAAACAAGCAAACAAACCAATCAGCAAACAGAGTTTTCAAAAAAAAAAACATCAGGGGTGTATATTACAGTGGTATCAAAACACAAATCATTCCTGCCAACCAGTGGGTGATGCAATCCTATGAGCATTAGTGACAGAGAGAGAAGGTACCGTGAGAGATTAAGGAAATGTGAAGATGAGTTGTGGGAATGTTGGCCTTCTGAGGGAGAGGAATCAGCAAGTTCTGAAAACATGGGTGAAAGGGGTGAAGAAGCTGAAAGAGCAAATGTTGAGCTAGATCGCTTGATGCTTCTCTTGGATGCTGTGGTTAGGGGCCAAGAAAGAGCAGCCCAACGTGCTCAGGAGACCAATCAGCAACTAGCACAGATGGTGGAGAGATTGGACCGTTTGGGGCAAGGAAATGATGCAAGTCAGCGTGGGGCAGCCAATCAAAACAATAGGGCAGCCATGGCAAGACCACTTATACCTGTATTTCCACCGAGAGTGGAGGCACAACCCATTCAGAAGCTCACAATAGTTGAGATGCAAGACCAATTTAGACAGGATTGGATGGATGCAAGGCCTAGTTTCTAGCATGACATATCACTTCGGAATTATATAGATCTCAGGATGAGGCATATTCCCAACAGGGGTAATAGAGAACAACATAATGATCTACAAAGGAAAGTAGGAAAACTCAATCTTCCTTACTTTGATGGGTCTAAAAAGATTTCAACGAGAGCTTGGGTCCAAAAGGTGGACTCTTATTTTACTCTTAATCCCATGCCTGAAGTACAATCAATACAATATGCTTCCATTCACTTAGATGGGGTTGCTCATGAGTCATGGCACCATGGGATGATCACTATGGGACATGCTGAAATTACTTCATACGCAGAGTTCATAGAGAAATCGATAGAGAGATTCGATAAAAAAGGACCCGGAACTCAAATGAAAAATTGGGTCAAGAAAAAGTAGAGGTCGCTAACTGGTATTCCTCTCATTGTCTGAGATTCGCTTAAATTCTGAATGATAAAGAATTCGCATCCACCCCCAATTCTAGAGAGGGACTAGTAGTAGGATTAAGCAAAGCATTTGGGGGCTCTATGAAACTAGCATCTAGGATTTGAAAGACAATTTGACCACTTTAGTGCATGGATTAGTCATGAAGATAGAGTTGATTGACCAATTCATCAAAGAAACAAAATCTTGGTTCATCAACTAATGCCCTTGAACCATAGACTCTACTTTCTCTTAGACTACAAAATACATTTATTCTATTTGGGAACATACTTATTTCAATTGGTTTTCTCCCTCATTCCTCCATAGTTCACAAATCCTAAAATTTAGGTTTTCTCTGCAATCCATGCTCATCCAAATCACTCAGTCAGATCTACCACACAAGCACCAATGGCTCCAATGCCGAGAACCACCAAGTAATGACCATACCCCCAAGCATCATTAGTGTGGATCAATTCTAATAGTCAAATAGTTCTAACCTAAGTTACCGAATTGGAATCATTATCAAAACCAAGTATGTGGGTATGGTACATTGGTATGATAAAAAAAAATTGGGGTTGGGTATGGGTACGGGTATGTTCGTACAAAAAACTCATAAAAATAATAAATATATACATAATTCATAATAATATAATAACATACAAATTTAAAATTTAATATATAATAATATAATATACATATTTCACAATAATATAATATATAATAATTATATATTATATAATATACTAATAATATAATAATATAATAATATAAAAATTTAAAATAATATAATTTCATAATTATATTTTCGATGCCTCCTTACAATAGCATCCACAGTCTTAAGGTGGTGGTTTGGCCAAGTGGAGACATGCAAATTCCATGAGGTTGGGAGATACCCACAATGGGCAAAAGGCTTTGAATCGGGATACCTATAAAGAATGGCTTCAAGGAATTCGTTACGGTCACATATGATAAAATTCATAACGAGAGCTTTGTCAGTAGCAGAATGAGTGATTAAAACTTGGCAGTCGGATTCTTTTCCTCCCTTCGTCGTAGCAGAATGAGTGATTAAAACTTGGCGTCGAGTTTTTTATGTATCTCACCTTTTTCGCGGATCAAATGAGGTCAAACAATATACATACCGCTTGGAATCATCCTAGAATTGGCCTGGAATCGCCATGTGAGCGCTGGAATCGCCTGGAATCATCGAGCAAATCTCGGAATCAATTTTGGGTTGAAAACAATGTACGTTGTGTGAATCTATAGGGTTTTGTACCCGATTACGTACCTAGTACGATTCGTACCCGGAGTCATCCTGAAAACCTGAACGATTCGGCTACTTAGGTTCTAACAAACCCTCTCATTTCTCTCGCTCTTCTTTGTTGTAGCAAGAAAGATTTGAGGGGTGATCAAGGTGAGCATGAACATGAGACAATTCAACATCGAGTAGACCCAATATGTAGATAAGTGAGATCACCAAGCCAAACCTCTACCAATCAAATGAACCATACAATTTGTGTAGCTATCAAAACCCACTTCTCTGAGGCTTACTATATTGCGCCTACTATTTTCTAGGGAACTACAAATGCAGTCAACTATAGTGCCAAGGTGGGGGGTATAATGCACCTGGCATCTCCTCTGGTTTCAAGATTACCACCAATAAGCAAGATATGAGATGCATTCATCGAAATATACAATGAGAAAGCCTACCTGAGTAACTCCTAGGGAACTACCTTATATTGTAGATCTATGTGTGAATCACTTCACTTTCGCACATTCACACTCCATAAATGAGTTGCTTTGATTTCCCTTTACACAAAAGCAATTCCAAAATCATGTCAAGGTACCACAGTGAGATAGTTCCTGAGCTTCAATGCTAAGAAACTCCTAAGACACAAACCCCCACTATAGCCCCTACTATTATAAATGGCCCTACGCTAAACCAAACTAAACTATAGTAGGGGGTTGGGGGTCGACGACTATCCAACCGATTTGTTGGAAACCCCTATCCATATAAGTCACAAAAATGAACTCGAGTGCATCAACCCAAAATTAGTAATGGCGCCCTGGGCAAAGGTGTAACTAATGCTAAAAGGGGGGCCTTTAATTGAATACAGAGTGCCCACTGTTCATAATCACACAAAAGAAATCAAAAGAAACAAAGACTCTTCAATTTAAGTCCTACCCATACCTAGTCGATGGACTTAACCCCAATGAGCACAAGGTCAATCATTCGGTTCTAGCTAGCACAAGCTATAGTTGGCCCTTCCCATCCTTCACTAGATTTGATTTGTGATTTTAACACTACTTGAGCTTTGAGATATGATACAAAAACCTTAATGGAACTAGCACCTATGAGTAACGAACTTTTAAAAAGCAAGCAAAATCTATTCATTGAACAAAGGATGTTTGCAAAAGGTAGGACTATCAACTAGCATTTTCAAATCAAACCAAAATGTGAATAGTGGGCACCCCCTACTCTAGAATGAGTTGGGGGTCAAGGCTAGGATTCTTCCTTTCAAGAAGACGCTGCAACTTTGAAAGTGCATTGTTTTAACCCCACTATTAAGCCAAAACACCCACAACCACCACTAGAGAGTAGGGGGTCAATCCCACCACTATAGAGTAGGGCGATCAGACCTAGAAACATAACCAATTAGTTATGAGGTGGTGTGACCCTCTATAGAAAGTAATTGTTGTGCAATAAAAGTGCCACTAGAATCAATTGGACTCAATAAGTTTTGGGCCCTAAAGAAATGAAGATAGATTCTACATGCAAATAAACCAACAATTTGTGTTGGATAATATGTTGAGCAGTAGCCACAAGGACCTGCAAGAGGAGGTTCGACTGGATGTCGAGTTACAAACCATCTCATTTCTTGGACATCTTGGTTCAAAGAAGTATCACAAAACTTTGTAGGAATAAGAAATGGGAAATACTAGGTTGGGGCTAGGGATCAAAGTGCACAGGAAGATTTGTGAGTCACCATTAGGTATATATGTGGACACTTGAAAGCGGTTGTGAATGCAACGGGAGAAAGAAAGAAAAGATAATGGCTCCATTTCTTGACATTAGTAGCCCAATTTTCACATATAGATTATAATCTTATGGTTCTTAGTAGTGTTGAAATCCCTATATGCATAGTACCTGCTCGATCCAAATTTCGCTACAAAATCAGCTATGCCAGCCAGCATGCACATGCAACCACCGGCCAACAATATGCTCTTAACTTACCTTGATCAAACCCCCTACTCTATAACAGGTCAAGTTTGCCCATAGTTTCTATAGGGTGCCTAGTACCAACCTACTTGAGTGAAACAGAGAAGGCGCAAAATGAACCAATTGTAGTTGTTTTATTTTTTATGATCACTAAGATCTTTATAATGTTCCCTTTTTGTCCCATAGACATTGAGTTGTTGGTCGTTGACATGGATTGGGGTTGACTGGATAATGTCAATTGTTAGATTTGGTCAGTCTTTCAATTAGTCGGCTAGTTTTAGTTGTGTCAGTTAAATAAGGGGGAACTGCAATTATTCCATTAGTTATCTTTAGTTAACTAAAGAATTCATTTCACTTAAATAAGGATTTAGGCTATCAGTCATCTCTCTAAATTTATAGTTGTGATCTTGCCAGTCAATGAAAAATAAAGATATATTATATAAATTAAAAAAAAGAACTTTCAAAATTTTGTACCGCATGTCAGCAAGTGGCAAAGAAACAAGGTATCAACTGAGGAAACAGAGGAAGCGGAAGATGTTAAATAAGAAAAAAGGTAGAAATCTTTTATGTAATGATATCTTAAAGGATGGGCAGCAACAACTCATCGAGCTCTTCATTCAAAGTATGCAAGGTAAGCAAACAAATCATGCTACTATACCTTTGGACAATGATGCACAAGGTGTGTCTTCATCTGTAGCCATGAACTAGAACACCCCATTCAAGTCAGCTATAGGCCCAGGAGTACCCAAGGTCACAGTTTTACAAAACAAAGCAATGACGAAGATATGAACAAACAACAGGTGGAGGGTTTAGATGCTCTTCATGCAAAATATGGGGTGAAGGGTGCAAAATTTCAGGCAGATATTTCCTTCATGAATTTTTTGTATGCTGAATACAAAAATCAGAACTAAAAGTGCTAGTAAAACCCATCCGAACAGACCTCATAAAGACTTACAAAGTAGGTTGGGAAAGCCCATTGTCCTCTCATTCAATGTATCCAACAAAAATCTCGCTAGAGTATGGATCAAAAGCTCAACACATTTTTCATTGAACACAATGTATGAAGAAGCAATCAAATTTGCGATACTTCCCCTTCAAGGGGTTGCACAAGAATGGTGATATCATGGCCTAATGACTCAAGGGCACGACCATATCACCACCTATGAGGAATTTTGTAGGAGATTGGCAAAGATATTTGAAAGGCAAGACCTTGAAGAGCACTTTAGGGAGCTCATACAATTACACCACCAAGTCTCAATTGACAATTATGTGGCTGAATTTTAGAGGATAGTAATGATGATACTTGGTGTATCAGAAAAGCACCTAGTGCTCCTTTTCATTGAAGGGTTGAAAGAACCCCTCAAAGTTCTAGTTAAGGCCCTTTGCCTAGAACCATTGTAGGAAGCCATCAAAAGAGCCTTGACTCTGACTGTCTTATCTCCCCTATCTCTGAATTGTTGACATGGAAGACTACTACACCTAGCCAATCCTTTCAAGATTCTGTCATTGGAGGTGTGGAAATAGGAGCACCACAACATTAGTAGAGGACCGAGCACAATGGGGGTTGCACACTCTCGACCCACGACAAGGAGCAAGGCACACCTTTAAGAGTCTAGAATAATAATATTTTAACTATGTCACACCCCATTTCATCATTACTAAGTTACTTTTACCTTCACGGGTAAATATGTTGATAAATGTAAATTGTGACTTCCATATGTTTGTTAGGTAAATGAAATATGTGAATATGCAAAAAGGTGTTATTGATTTTAAAAGAATGAAAATGTTTTGAATGCTATGTATTGTAATATGAGCATTTTAAATACTTTACAAATGTGTTATGATGCAAATGGATCTGCTATGAACGTCTAATTACCTTGGTGTTGTACTAAGCCGGTTGCAGGGACATTTTCAATCCTTCAGAATGGAGGGGAAGTATCACTCAGGAGAAGTGATTGGTCAGGTAACCCCTAATGAAACCTTACTGAGCTTACACACACTCACGACCTAGATTTGGTTTAGAAAAGTCGAGTCAGTTTGGATTCAGTAAGTAAACCCTTGGTCACAGTCCTGGCTTATTGGAATTGGTTGGTCGACTTGATTGATTATAGTTTTGGTTATAGTCTTGTTTTTGAATGTTCATGTTTGTGGAAGACCCTCTTTGTATTTGTATGTGCGTATCTATTTCGATAAGTTTATATACATTGAATCTGTATATGTATATATGTTTGAACGACAACCCATGAATACGATTATATAATATGCATAAGGATATTGGTTACACATTTATGATATATGCATATACATACATACCTTGTGTATATACTCGTCGTTGAAGAAGAAGATATATGTGTCTAGTATTATAAAATGATAGATAATGTTAATTGATATATATATATAATATATATGCGTGTATTCAATAATAAATACATATAAATGTATATGTATTTGTATACGTAATACCTCTAAATTATATATGTATGAACGCATACATTACTATTATGTGGGAGAACGTGAATACAATTATGTGCAATCGAACGTCGAATGAAGCATTCTATGAGTTTGAAAGACGATATATATATATTAAATAAGCGTTGGATTATTATTTAAAGTGCATTATACTCCTTAGAGCGCATTGCTATTGGCAAGATATTTGAACATTTAGCACTATTACTATATGCTCATAGGCAGCGCATGGTTTGAAGCCATATATATATACTATGGCCGATTCATAGAGTATATTGCATGGTCGATGTATGGTGAATTTAGCACTTCTTATAACAGCACAATCCTAAATATTGAACCGCCTATATCATCATTGATAAAAGCAATGAAATGCATAAAGTTATTCCTGCTGCGTGTGAAGTGATATAGGTGTTTAAAATACTTATAAATGCAGAAACTTTTAAAGGTAAGGATCTCATATATAAACCAACGTGTGAGGTGAATCGATCAAGACTTAGTCAACTATTATGAAGAAAGAGAGAATAGCAACTAGCGCTTGAGTAAGGAGCCACGTGCATATAGCATAGGCTGTGGGTAAATACTCTTACATTTCGGGTGATGTATAGGCAGTACTGCGTATCATTGAGGTGGCAAATATGCTAAGTAAATGAGAAAGTAGAGCCATAAGTCTGGAGGTCGATTCATCCATAATATGTCGACTATAATATGTGTTGCCAAATGAATATTGACTGAATCCTCTGGTAAGCCACCAGCTAAAGAATAGGGAAGGTGATGTAAACTTGGCGCCATATTATGAATTCTCTGTTTCATTTAGAAGTCTTTCATACTTGCAATTCGATTCTCAGCTGTAGAACATGTGCATGATTGATTTAGTCAAGTATAGCTGGCATGCAAGAAGGTTGATTTGTTGTTTACCAGGCTGAGTATTAACTTCAAAGGCTACCACCTTTTTTTGTATGTGTTGAGTCGAATTGCATGGCTGAAGTGGTGTCGACTAGCTTACCACTTCTATAGACATCGATGTCTCATTATTTAGTATAAATAGATGAGCCTACTCTCTCATTTGGACACTCATTTTGAAGTTACATTCTGCTGATTTTATTCTGGAGCTATATTTTTCTGAGTTAAAGTTATTTTGTGAGAACATAGAGAAGGAGGTTATTCTGAGATATTGCATTGAGCGAATATAGTAATTGGAGGTGAAGCCTAGCAAGCTGACATTGGAAGGTTGGGAACCAAATTAGTCTATTGGATTAAGCGATCAACAGGCATGAGAATCTATTCTCCTTTTATTTGTCTTTTGCTATGTTACCGAATCGTGGGGTTTGAAGGCCGATTCCGAGTACGGTACGTATCCGAATCGGATACATGTCAAATACTCTATGAAATCGGGTAGGGTTCGGAAATTTTAAGCCTGAAACGTTTTTCCAACAGCTGGACGAATCTCGACGTTTTCTAGGTTGACGTGGCATATTTGACCCGATTCCAAACCTCCCAGCGCAGATTTTGAAGCCTTTTTGACTTTTTCGTATGGTAAAACGCAGAAAACCTGAAAGCAAAAACATAATGCAACAGTTCGACGGATTTTTCACGAGCTTCTGCAGAGACGAAGGGAGTTTCAAGGGTTTTTCGCAGGCTTTTACAGAGACGAAGGAAAAACACAACGTTTTTTGTAGGAAGAGGTGACGAATTAACTTGCAAGCATCAATCTGTTCGCACCCTCACTGTCTGCGCCCTCTCAGTTCCGCGCCTTCCGCCGTAGGGTTTTCTATTCTTTTTTTCCAAAGTTTAATAACATTAAACTTTCGTTAAAGTTAATATGATTATTAATTTATTAATTTATTATTATAATTTATAAACGATATTTTATTAATAATTTTATTATTATAAATTGTTTTATAAATTTATATTTATAATGATTATTATTTAATATTTAATATTGTATAAATATTAAATATTATAACAATATTACTTAATATAATAATTTATAAACAATATTGAATATTTTTATTAATATGTTTATTATTATAAATTGTTTTATAAATTTATATTTATAATGATTATTATTTAATATTTAATATTTATTATTACAATATTACTTAATATAATAATATAATATTAATTTCTTATTATTTAATATTTAATATTTATTATTATAGTATTACTTAACAGTATTCTTGTTTTTACTTTTTAGGCTGCAAATATGCCTATATTTATGATTTTTATATGTTTTATGTACGGACGTACCCAAACGTACCCACACCCAAAAAAAAAATTTGCCGTATCGGCGTACCGTACCCGTACCCGTACCCAATTCGGCAACTTAGGTCTTTTGTTATGAAAGAATGAATGTCTTGATTGATTTGTTTGGAATTGCATGAGAATGCTTGCATTAGTGAATTGTACTATTTGCTTATGGAAAGGAAAAGAATCTGTTTATGTTTTCCTATGAAGTGTTTGTATATACTTCATAATAGGAGTATTTGTTTATCATTAGTATTATATACTAGGAATGATGAAAAGTGATTAGCTTAAGGAAGTGTCTTAATACTCTTATATACCCTATACGGGGATTTAGATAATGATGCTTCTATACATAGATAGTCTATACTACATGTATAATGTGAGATGTATCAACATCATGAAGTGACTTGACACTGGAGCTTATTATGCTAGGAAACCTTGGGAATGTTAAGGTTAGCATTGCAACAAAAGTGAAGGTATGAAAAATATGATGTGACGTTATGCAAACCACATCAATTATCTTTACTTGAATGATCACTTGATCATACTTTACTCTCGAATGAAACCCTAGGTTTAGAATAACCTATTTGAGTCGAGAAGTTTATTTGATTAAAGAGTAAAACCTTAGGTTAAGATTTACCTACTGGGTTGGGATATGTACTTGACTACTCATTGAAACCTATAGGTTGGGAATAACCTACTTGGTTGGGTTGTTTATTTGGTCTTGTTTGGAACATATAGGTTTAGATTAACCTATATGATTGGACTAGTCATTGGTTGATGTCTTTATCCTAGGATTAGGATATACCAAGGTTAACACTCACCTATGTGATTAAATTGATCACTTGAGTTTATGAAGTACTATTTGTCTAGAGCCATAGGTGGGATTACCTTTTGAGTTAGAGTTGTTACCTAATTGGTTGTTAATACTCTTGATATGAAGTCATGTTGTTGACAAGATTTTACTCTTTGAATAACCCCTTTTACTAAGGAGGTTATGCTCTGGAATAGAATCTTTACTAATATGATTGCTCTTCGATTGAGGTCAATTATTAACGAGTTTATACTCATGATGAGAATCACTTAATGTCGTGATATAATCTTGGATGGAATCAGTTATTTATGGGTATTTAATCTATGATTAGATGTATGTAGCTATACTTTAGATTATAAAGTTATACTTGGGACTAGATTGTCTATTAAAGAGAATAGCTTGTTTATGCAAAGTTAATTTGTAGACTAGAAAAGCTCATATGTTATACCTGGGACTAGAATATCCATTGAAGGGGGTAACTTATGCTTATGCTTTATTGGTAGAGATACCATTGTGTTTTGGGAAAAAGGGGATAGGTTATTTCTGAGGTTAATGATTACCTATGGAAGGAAATTACCTATGCATAGTATACAAATGGTCATAATCGAAACCGAGTTATGGTAGTGTATGTGAATAGGATGACTGTCACTCGAAGTACTGGGTGAGAATACTTTGGCCAAAGTAGTGTAATTTTCCACTAGTTGCACTGTCAATTCACCGTGTTCCTTTTATGCATGCTAGTTCAAGATTGTAGTGGATGCAAGCTCTAGTTATGTAGGACACAACACTAAGCTCAGAACAGCTATTTGTTATGGGGTTTACCAACCAATCACTTCGTCGAAGGGTAGGGCCATCTTGCCATATGTGGCAAATGTGCGGGGGACCGCATTTGAGTCCGTGGTTGGCAGAAAAGCGCTTGAATGATGCTTCTCCTCATCAGTTGGCGGCCGAAGTTTGCGGCTGTTTGCGCCAGTATTGGGGACAACTAGAGTGTATGCACCAGGGAGCGAGGACATGTAGAATGTATGCACCGGCATACGGAAAATTCACCGCGAGCAATTCATCGAGGGAAAATTCACCGCCAACAATTCACCGTGAGAAAATTCACCGCCATGACAATTCACCACACGGTGAATTGCTAGTGGCGGTGAATTTTCCCACGGTGAATTGCTATCGGTGAATTGCTGACGGTGAATTTTCCTAGAGTCGTACGCACCAAATGCGGTGACATCAGGGCCAGTTTGTATATCTATTACTAGATGAAGCTCAAAAGAGCTATGTATGTATCTTGTTCCCATTTATATGGAAGGTTGTAATCATGAATGATAAACTTGAGTTTATTCAATATGAAATCTATGATATGAAAAGATTTGTGAAATTACAATGGAATGCAATGGAGGTTTGAAATAGAGTTTATTTCAAATGTGCATGCAATTTACATTATGGAAAAGAAAAAAATTTATTGCTATGTTATGGCATCATGATCATTCACTTGAGGTGAAAACTTTGAAATTTTTCTGAGTAGAACACCCATTGGGGTTGTTACAAACTATAACAAGCCTTGGAACCTAACATATAGGTGCTTGGGAATAGGTCAAGCGCATTTGATTGAGGTATACTCCAATGACGAGGGAGAACATGAACCGTGCATGCTGGTGTAGAGTGTGGAGAGGCATGAGGTATCACCAGTAGGCATGGCAATGGAAGGTCTTCAATCAATAGAGGGACAATGCCCACTTGGGAGTGGTCTTATATCCTCAAACATCGAGCCTTGTCTTGCTTGAGGACAAGCAATCTTGGGAGGGGAGCACTTGTAATGTCCCCTTTTTGACCCACAAACACTGAGCTATCAGTAGTTGACACTGCTTGGGGCTGATTGAATCCTGTCAGCTATTAGATTTAGTTAGTCTTTCCGTTAGTCAGCTAGTTTTATTCATGTCAGTTAAATGAGGGATGCTGCAGTTATTCCATTAGTTATCTCCAATTAAGTAAGGAATCAGCTTCAGCTAAATAAGGATTCAGGTAGTCAATTATCTCCCTAAACTCTTGGGGAGTGTTTATCAATTAGCTAGCATTGAAAGTGGTAATAATTCCCATAATTTGTGGATCACTTGAGTTGAAGATTATATAGGTAGTATTGGGAAGAGGCAAGGCATCATTGAGACAAAACCCTCTGAGATATTCAGAAATATAGGACCGCATCAAGGCTATTCCAAGATATTCAGCAGTGCAAGGCAACAGCAAGGTTATTCTGAGGTCTTCAACAGTACCAGTCAGCAGCAAGGACTATGCAGAGAGATTAGTATCAGTGAATAAATTTGTTGCATATTTTCCTGAGTATATGTATTTCAAAAAGACAAAATAAAATATATACATCTGCTATTAGAATCTTTTTTTCTGGGTTTACTTTCTGTGTATATAGACTAGTTATTACCATCTTTTCTGGGTTTACTTTCTATGTATTTAGACTGGGTTACTACAATATCTGATCTAAGTAAGGTGCTAGTCATTGGTATCCTTTGACATTGGTAACTGATAAGACCTGAGCTCTATAGCAATTATTTTTACAAGAAATAGAAGCCCCAAATTTGTTTCTTATTAATCTTGCAAGTCCAGGTGGAACTATGTTTCAAGCCATTATATGTACTAGTTTTCAGCCAATTAAACTCACATTGTAAAAAATAATGAAACTTGCAGCTTTTATGTTTGAATTGGGAATCTGTTATACGCTATACAATTTATATACAACAATGATGCACATACCTGGATTTATCCTGCTAGAAGTTTAAATAACAATGGCAGCTATCTATGAATGGCATAATACTACCCACTAGGGAACCTTTCAAAATAACCATCTATCATTCACGGGAAAGCATGATTTCATGAATTGGTCAATGCCTCTTAATTATTCACTAGGTTACCAGACACATCAAGGAAGTAGGACCCCAAGTGCCACACGAACCTATTTTGGCAACTCTTAAAAACTAATTTCAAAGAAGTGTCAAAATTCCCATTTGTGAACATTTTGGTGTTTACAGGGTAACCACATTAATTTCTCATCCATTCCTGCTTTTAGGCAGATCTATTATTAACAGTTTCAAACCTTGGACAAAACCTAATGTATTACCCTGAAATTTATTCTGATAGGTCAAACAAAACTGTTCATGTAGGGGCGGATCTGTGTTCAGCCAGGTCTCAATTTTTCTTTTGATGCATACACTAAGAACTTTCAAGAGCATGCTGATGTATGTTGGGGACAAAAAAGCAATCAGTGAGTAAAAGAAATCATCGGACTTATCAATTCATTTTGTATCGGTGTCTTTTTGGAGTTATGGCGTTCTGGGTGCCTTAAACCTTGTTTATCATAAGTACTGATATGGATACGATTCTATTTGCTTCCTATTCCATTCTGTTACCCTAAGCATTGATGTTGTTTGATTGATTTAATTTTTCACCCATAGTTTACTTATGCATCCTATCACTTATTAGATGTGCAGCCTTTACAAAAATTAACATTCAACTATACTGCAACTGTGGACGTGAATTATGAGGTGCAACCGTGTATATAAGTCACTGCCGCCTATTTGTATAACCATTGTAGCTTAAGTTGATGGGCTTTTGATTGGACTTAAAAAAGGTAAGAAAATTCAACTTACAAAAGCTGTGATGTTGAGGCAGGTACCTCCAAAGGAATGGCAAAGCCATACATCATTCTCAAAATCGTACATGTCCAACATAAGCCCCCTCACACCATTCTGCAAATAACCCATAACTCTATCAGACTTTACATCAAAAGGCTTGAACGAGATAACATCGTTCTGCAAAATCACTTAAAAAACATCACTCAAACCTTAACTCCATAACATTCTTCTTTTATTTAATAACCTGGGACATGTACTCTTGAATTTCATGAGACAAGATGTAAAAGGAACATATCAAGGGCATATGTAACATACCTCCAGCTGACTAGTCACGCTATCCTCTTGGTTAGAAAATGTTATCCGAGAGGTACCCGTGTAGGACTTCTCTCCAACAATTGCATAGGAATTGTGGGTTGTGAGCCATGAATATCTGTTGAAAGGCAGGCCGCCCACCTGACCATATAAAGCACAAAAAGAACATGTAGTATAGCGATTGAACAAATAACCTGTAGGGTGTGTAAATCCAATATAAGATAAATTCCTATAAAACAATGCACTTGGAAAAATGAAAACAAAGAATCTGTAAGATGCGTTAGTGTAGACAGAAAAGATATACTGTGAACCAAACACTTTCTCAGAGGAGGGAATCTGCAAGGTGTGTAACTTAAGACAACTGACTAAAAAGACACAATGGTATTAAGCACCGATCAAATCGTATAAGATAATCAGTTAAGAAGATCATTTCTGTAATATATGAAGCTAATAACACATCTCCTAGAGACTAATTTGGACTAAAGCAATGCAAAGCTACGTACCTCGGAGACAGGGTCTGTGACATTAAACCTAGTGCATCTGTAATTCATGTCACCCACAGAACTGCAAGACATGCATTTAAGCCCAGCTGCACAGTCACTATCTTTGGCACAAATATCATGAACCAGGCAGCTACCCTGTGAACAAGCCCCATTAGAGCCTACCACTAAAAACAGCACACCCAATATGATCACAAGAAGAATGCTCCGTCTCCCCATTTTGCACGGTTCCCTGCATTAAAAGTTTCAGATTGAAAAAAATGAAAGTCCCGGAAAACAATAAAGCGTGTCAAAAGAGAAAAAGGAAACCTCAAAGAAGGATCAGCGTGCCTGCGGTTAGGATGATGGAATGTGCATTTGTCGTCAGGCTGATCAGATCTGATAGAACATTTTCACCAACTAGTTTGATGCCTCCACCCAATTCATTAAAAAGACATATACCAACGAAAAAGTCGTTACGAAAGAGCTCAAAATGATTAAGACCTGGTTTTTTAGATGCCATCAACTTATTCTCTTTAAACCGCGTATTTAGCCGTAAAAAATGTGACCTTGTGGGGAAAGATTCTTGCAAATAATCATCTGACACATAGTTTTCTTCATTACTGTATATTTTTATGTACAGTAGCTTGGTTGGTAAAGAGACTCCCACACGGTTACAATTTGAACTTTTGTCAAGTCCAGTTTTGTTTAAGAGCATGTGTTAGTTGAATTGATTAATCTCCGAATACGACCTAAGAATTCGACAGATGGAATATTAAAGAAATGTGATTAGTGCTTTTTCAAGCAGGTGTATTTGCATTGACATCTGTTTAAATGTCTCAATGTTTTATTCTTCTTGGAAATATAAAACAAATCTGAGATTCCCTATTAAAATTTAATGGTCGTCATAAGTGTGCCGTGATAATGTAATGTTAAATGTTTGAATTGGCCTGTTAGAATGTTCCATATTATTTTCCCTCTTTTCTCTTCTAGTAATTTATTTATGAATTTGTTACTTTTGAAGGGTTCAAGATAATTGTTGTTTACTTGGTTTTGATAGTTTCAATATTTATACGATTTTGAAGAGTTCAAGATGATTGTTTATTTGGTTTTGATAGTTTCAATATTTATATAGTTTTTGAAGATATGATAGTTTCAATATCTATATAGTTTAAGTGGATCGTTGAATTTATGTTTCGAAGAGTTCCAAGATAAGAAGATGGTATTAATAAAAAATTATATTATTTTTATATATAGAATTTGATAGTTTCATTAGTGACATAATATTGTGAATTTTTAATATTTAAATTTTTTTACTATCATTAGTTACATAATATTGTGAATTTTTAATATTTAAATTATTTTTTATTTATTTTAGGAAAATATTTTAATATATGTATATATTGATAAAGGGTTTACTTTTCTATTTTTTTTGGGCTGCAGGAATCAGTCAGATATTTGTCCCCCTATAAACTCTATTTGTCCCCCTATAAACTCTACACACCCTCTGGTACCACGGGGACGATGGGGAGACTAGACCTCATGACCTCTTGACTGCAATAGGATGCTTTAGCCAATTGAGCTAGGCCCACCGCCCCATTGATAAAGGGTTTACTTTTGTGTGAAGTTCAATTTATTTTTCTATTCTTTTATTTATTTTTATTTTTTTTGTTGCCCAGTGGTATCCCCGCGACTCAGCCCAGCGAGCTCCACCACCCTTGCCCTGGTCTTACTTTATTCTTTTATTTATTTTATAAACACACATCTTTATATATTTGTTTGTACAATATTTATATATGCACATATTTTGATACATTTACTTAAATCATACATTAATTTTGTTCAATCATACATATATCTTTATACATCCATCAATCATCTTAATCTAACATTTTGTGTGTCTCAAATCATTTTCACCAATGCAAGGATAACCCATGGTCACATACTTGACACCTAAAATTTTAAAATTCAAATTCAAATTTAGTCAACTCCCACCTATTCTATTAGTCATTTTGAACAAACTAAACAAAAAATTGTATTATTTGATGTTATGTGCTTGTATTTAAAGATGTTTGTTTGCATCAATTTCACATCCAAGGATATCTTCTCACATTCAAACATCTTCTCTCATCTTAGAAGCGTCACAAGGAGCAAAAGCATTAGAAGAACACTTCAATTTGGTGCTTTAAACAAATATAAGGTTGTGCATACTCATAATAAGATGTTTGCTTCTTGTTTGTCATTTTTTTACACATATTTTTGGGGGTTGATAGGAGAACATGTCCCTTTGCAACATACTATCAATCCTCCAAAGGTATGTCTAAATACTACCAATCTAGATAGCAAAGTAGAAGAGGGTGAACTTGGCAAAGCAAAAAGAAAAAGCACAAAAATATAAAGATCAAATTCATTGGAAAAAAATTACTCCACATATGTAGAAAAGACCCTAAGGTGTGGACTTGACCCTAAGTAGTGTTGGATGTTGTAGATGTGTTGCTGATATTTGGTTGTCATTGATGTCAACACTATTAGTATTTGGTGTATTGAAGGTTGTATATGTCGAGGATATTGAGAAAATTGTCAAAAGAAGTGTTGCAGGTTCCCAGTGGTTTAGTGAAGGTCATGAAGGTGTCTTGTTCTGTACATTGAAGATCAGTTGTGGATTAAAGGGTTTTTTGTTGAGTGTATCTTGTTCATCCACCGGAAGTTTCAGAGGTCCGCATGAAGATCTGATTGTGCTGTGAATAATTATGTTTTGACAATATTTTTGTGGGTTTTGTCAGTGTTCTTGAGTGAAGTTTATGTGTTTCTAGTAATTTTTGTTGTTGCGGATGTTTCTCTATTAGTTCTTGTTGTTTTTGGATGCTTCTAGATCATGCTCAATCTTTGTGGTACGTCCACATTGATTAGTGTGCTCGTGATTGAAGATTTTTCTCTATATGTTCAGTTTTTCATGTTCTTGGCCGACATGATGGTGGTAGCGTGTTGTGGATCTTCGAGATGAAATTAATTGAAGTCTTTTTGTGTTGGATTTTTTAATTTGGGTCTCCACTATGTTGTGGCCGACCTTGGTGGATTCGCATTGTAAATTTATTTGTAAAATTGGGCAGACATTGAAAATGTGTTTTATATTACTGGTCAACTAAGTTGTTGTAATCTCATCTTGTGGATATATAAGAGTGATTGTTTCATCGGTGTAAAGTATTCTCAGTGTGCTCAGTGTGCTCCTATGTGTGTATGTACGAATATCATTCGATTGCAGAGCAGAGTGTGAAGAAAATTGAGCGAAGTGTGAAGAAGTTTGAGCGAAGAGTGAAGAGTGAAGAAGGTTTTATGTGCTTAACTAGAACTGTAATTAGGCTTGTGTAGAAGCTATTTTCTCAATTCACATTTTGGATGGTTTTAATCCAAACCTTTCTTTGGATAGTGAGTCATCTTTTGTATTTGAGCAGTGAGCTCTAGACAGTGTGTCTGAATGCATGTGCATTCCCATTATTCTTATACTTTTAACAGGGTATAATATTGTGGATTAACATCCACCATGGTTTTTTCCCTAACAAAGTTTCCACGTAAAAAATCTTGGTGTTCTTTGTGTTTCTGATGTGTTGATTGTTCATGGTTTATTATTCATTCATCAGATCTAAGATTAAGTTAAGTAAAGATTGAAAAGTTTAAAATATTTTGTGACAACTGATTCACCCCCCCCTCTCAGTTGTTTGTCCTTGTTTTGCCAACAATTAGTATCAAAGTTGGTTCATCTGAAGAAGTTTAAAAGCTTGAGGTGATCCAATATGGCATCATATAAGAAGGATAGTCCTAGATTTGATGGAACAAACCACTCACTGTGGAAAGCTAGGATGGAGTGTCATTTGAAGTGTATTGGTGAATTTTTCTGGAAAATTACAAAAAATAGATATGTTATTCTTGTGACTGGTCCCTCCATTGCTGATGAGATTAAAGAGGTTGAGAATAATGTTTGGGCTATGGAAGCTTTGTTGAGTGCTCTAAAAAATTCAGAAATGACAAATGTGTTAGGTCTGAAGACAACTCATGAGATGTGGAAGAAGTTGGAAACTTTGTATGAAGGAAATGTACATGTGAAGATGGCTAAGCTACAAATTTTGAAAGGAAAGTATGAAAATTTGAAGATGGGTGAAGATGAAAATATTTCTTCTTTTATGCAGAGAGTAAATGAACTAGTAATGGGTATTAGATGTGCTGGTGGTATTTTGGATGAGGAAGAAATTGTGGCTAAGGTGCTCAGATCATTTCCTCCCTCCTACAAAGCAAAGGCTCATGCTATTGAAGAAACCAAATCATTGACGAATGTGACAAGGGATACACTGATTGGTAAACTTGTTGCCTTTGAGTTGAGCGAATTTGGTGATTATGTTCCTAAGACTGAAACTGCATTTAAGGCTACTGTATCTGGAAGAAACAAGCAAAGATATGATATGGGATAAAGTTCTAGGAAGACATTCAAGTATGAGGAAGAAATTAAACAACTTGAAGATGAAGAAAGAGAAGTAGAAGAGTTGGAAGCACTGATTGTGAAGAAAGAAGGTAGAGGACAAGGTAAGTATTAAGGAAAGTTGCCTATCAAATGTTTTTATTGCAGTAAAATAGGTCATTTTGCATCAAGGTGTCCTAAAAGAGTCCCTAGATCCAAGCCTTACAAACCTAGATTCCAAAAGAAATGTTATTTTGTTGAAGAAGGAGTGACTGATGATGAGTCTGATAAAGAGAATGGAAATGAAGATGATTGGGTTTTCATTGTTATCAAGGAAAATAGTCTTGAGGCTACTGAATCTATTAAATTTGAGAAAGCTCTTCCAGCCCGAATTGAAGAAAAGGATGAGTGGGTCATTGACAGCGGATACTCACATAATATGACTGGTGACAAAAGCAAATTTGTAAGTCTAGAGAAGTATGACGGTGGGGTTGTGAGATTTGGTGATAACAATGCTTGTGTGATTCGTGGCAGAGGATCTATTTGTCTTGGTGGTAAGCATAACACTGATGATGTTCTTTATGTTGAAGGCTTGAAGCACAACCTGTTAAGTGTTGGAAAGATGGTGGACAAGGGTTATCATCTTTAGTTCAAAGATGGAAGGTGCAGGATATTTGGAAGCTCTGGAAATGTAATTGCTTCAGGTAAACAGACAAAAGGTAACATTTTTCACCTGAATGCTGCTAGTGAAAGTTGTTTAATTTCTCAAGTAGATGAAAGTTGGTTATGGCATAGAAGGTTGTGTCATGTGAATTTTGATAACATAGTCAAAATAAGTTTCATTCAAGCAGTAAGAGATCTACCTAAGCTAGTGAAGCCTGCTAGCACAATTTGCAAGGAGTGTCAGATGGGAAAACAGACTAGAGTTTCTTTTCAGAGCAAACAACATAATTCAAATGGATTAGTGGAGTTGATACATACTGATCTATGTGGTCCCTCTTCATGGTGAAAGGTACTTTAATCTGATTATTGATAATTACTCTAAAATGATATGGGTTGCTTTCTTAAGAGAAAAATATGAAGCATTAGAAAAGTTCAAAAGTTTCAAAGCTATAGAAGAGAATGAAAAGGGTCTAAAAATAAAATGCTTAAGGTTAGATAGAGGTGGTGAGTTCACCTCCAAGGAGTTTAATTCTTTCTGTGAAAAGCATGGAATCAAAAGACAGTTATCTGCTCCCAGAACCCTTCAACAAAATGGAGTTGCAGAGAGGAAGAACAAAAGAATTCTGGATGTTGCTAGAACAATGATGATTGAAGGAAATGTGCCTCACATCTATTGGAGTGAAGTTGTAAGCATTGTTGTGTACACTTTGAACCAGGTAAATGTAAATGGTAATTCTGGTAAGACCCCTTTTGAACTATGGTTTGGTTATAAGCCTACTGTTAAATACTTCAAGATCTTTGGAAGCAAATGCTACATCAAGAGAGATGATGATGTAGGCAAGTTTGATGCAAAAAGTGATGAAGTGATCTTTCTAGGTTACTCTACTAGAAGCAAGGCCTACCGGTGCTATAACAGAAGACTGAGAAAAATGGTTGAGAGTGCAAATGTTAGAGTTGATGAGGATTCTGCTAAATCATCCAGATATTGTGGATATGATTCAAATGAAAATAATACAAACAAAGGGAAGAATGTTCAGACACAAAATCAACTTCAAATTGTGCCATATGTTCCATATGCTCTATGTGTTCCGGTAAATCAAGGTAGTCAAGAAGCAAAGACAAGTGCAAGTGCAGAAGAAATAACAGAAGAATTAGAAGTTCGAGAGAATCCTAAAACTCTGATGTATGTAAAGCCATTCTAAAAATCAAATTATAGGAGACAAGAATAAAGGTGTGCAAACTAGAAGAAAGATTGCAGAAGAGTATTGTCTGATATCCAAGATTGAACCTAAAGATGTCAATGAAGCTTGCAATGATGAACACTAGATGGAATCTATGAAGGAAGAATTAATGCAGATTGAAAAGAATAATACATGGGTACTTGTTCCTAGACCTAGAGATGAAAATGTGATTGGTACTAAATAGGTCTTTCGGAATAAGTTGAATGAACAAGGTGAAGTTGTTCAAAATAAAGCAAGACTGGTATGTAAAGGGTATTCACAAATGGAAGGTATTGATTTTGAAGAAACCTTTGCCCCTATTGCCAAAATTGAAGTTGTAAGGTTATTTATTACTTATGCTACATACAAGAACTATAAAGTCTATCGAATGGATGTGAAGTCTGCTTTTTTGAATGGTGAGCTAGAAGAAGTATACATTGAACAACTAGATGGATTTCAACTGACTGATAAGCAAAATATGGTTTGTCGATTGAAGAAAGCTCTATATGGACTCAAGCAAGCCCCCAGAGCCTGGTATGCTAGACTGGACAAATATTTACTGAAGCTTGGATTCAATAAAGGTACTGCTAACAACAACTTATATTTCAAGTTGGATCATGACAAAGAGTTGATTATTGAGGTATTTGTTGATGACATTATATTTGGAGGAGATGATAATCTATTTATGAAGTTTGTTGATGAAATGAAGAATGAATTTGAGATGAGTATGATTGGAGAGATGAAGTTTTTTTTGGGATTGCAAGTTACTCAGTTAGACAAGGGGATCTTTGTATTTCAGTCCAAATATGTGAGAGCTATTGAAGAAGTTTGGTATGGAAGACTCAAAACCTATTGGTACTCCCATGGTAACCGGATGCAAATTAACACAGAATGATGATTCTCCTAAGGCAAATCAAACAAGGTATAGATCAATGATTGGTGGATTTCTCTACTTAACTCAAACTAGACCAAACATTATGAATGTTGTATGTATGGTTTCTAGATTTCAGGCTGATCCAAAAGAATCTCATGTGACTGCTATAAAGAGAATTTTTAGATATCTGAAAGGAACAATTGATTTTGGACTTTGGTATGCTGAGGATGATGATATTACTTTGAATGCATACACTAATGCAGATTGGGAAGGAGATGTAGATGACAGGAAGAGTACTAGTGGTGGTGCTTTCTTCTTAGGGAAGAAGCTAGTGTCATGGTTGAGTAAAAAGCATAATTTCATTTCTCTATCTAATGTTGAGGTAGAGTATATTGCTGCTGCAAACAACTGTACTCAAGTGACGTGGATGAAACAGATGTTGAAAGATATCAGAGTAGTATATGATGAACCTATTGCCATATACTGTGACAACTCAAGTGCAATAAACATATCAAAGAATCTGGTGCTACACTCTAAGACCAAGCTTATATCAATCAAGTTCCACTTTCTCAGGGAGAAAGTGAATGAGAAAGAAGTTAGACTAGAATATGTGCCTACCAAAGAACAGGTTGCAAATATTTTCACTAAGCCATTACCAAAGGATACTTTTGAGTATCTCAAAGGGATGCTAGGGGTGATTACCCCTCCTGATATGAACTAGGATGCATTAATTTGCATCAATCTGTGCATTTCATGATCATATTATGATCTAGATTGATTTTTTTGTGGCTGCTACTCAGGGGGAGTAGTCAGATGTGCAGATATGTGGTTCAAAGCTTGTATGTGGAAAGATAATGCTTATCTTTACCATTGATGTCAAAGGGGGAGAAGAGTAATGTGAAAAATTGTTGCTTACCTAGAGATAAGAGTCTTGTGGGGAGAAGTTCATGCAAAAGAGGTCAAGGAAGAAGAGTCAAAATCTAAGGAGTAAGTGTTAATTGAGAGTTGGATTGATGGTGTTTTTCACATCATGTGTTGCCATCAATGCCAACGAGGGAGATTGTCGGATGTTGTGGATGTGTTGTTGATATGTGGTTGTCATTGATGTCAACAATATTAGCATTTGGTGTATTGAAGGTTGTATATGTCGAGGATATTGATAAAATTGTCAAAAGAAGTGTTGTAGGTTCTCAGTGGTTTAGTGAAGGTCATGAAGGTGTCTTGTTTTGTACGTTGAAGATCAGTTGTTGTGGATTAAAGATTTTTCTGTTGAGTGTATCTTGTTCATCCACCTTAAGTTTTAGAGGTATGTGTGAAGATTTGATCGTGATGTGAATAATTGTGTTCTGATAGTATTTTTGTGGGTTATGTTAGTGTTCCTAAGTGAAGTTTATGTGTTTCTAGTAATTTTTGTTGCTGCGAATATTTCTCAGTTAGTTCATGTTGTTTTTGGATGCTTCTAGATCATGCTTTATCTTTGTGGTACGTCCACATTGATCGATGTGCTCGTGATCAAATATTTTTCTCTATATGTTCAGTTTTTCATGTTCTTGGCCGACATGATGGTGGTAGTGTGTTGTGGATCTTCAAGGTGAAATTAATTGAAGTCTTTTTTTGTTGGAGTTGTTAATTTGGGTCTCCACTATGTTGTGGCCAACCTTGGTGGATTTGCATTGTAAATTTATTTGTAAAATTGGGTCGACATTGAAAATGTGTTTTATATTTATGGGTGACTAAGTTGTTGTAATCTCATGTTGCGGATATATAAGAGCGATTGTTTCATCAATGTAAAGTATGCTCAGTGTGCTTAGTGTGCTCCTATGTGTGTATGTATGAATATCATTCGATTGCAGAGAAGAGTGTGAAAAAGATTGAGCGAAGTGTGAAGAAGTTTGAGCGAAGAGTGAAGAAGGTTTTATGTGCTTAACTGGAACTGTAATCAGGCTTGTGTAGAAGTTATTTTCTTAGTTCACATTTTGGATGGTTTTAATCCAAACCTTTCTTTGGACAGTGAGTCCTCTTTTGTATTTGAGTGAGCTCTAGGCAGTGTGCCTGAATGCATGTGCATTCCCATTATTCTTATACTTTTAACAAGGTATAATATTGTGGACTAACATCCATCGTGGTTTTTCCCCTAACAGGGTTTCCACATCTTGGTGTTCTCTATGTTTCCGATGTGTTGATTGTTCATGGTTTATTATTCATTCATCAGATCTGAGACTAAGTTAAGATTGAAAAGTTTAAAATATTTTGTGACAACTAATTCACCCCCCCTCTCAGTTGTTTGTCCTTATTTTTCCAACAAATAGTGCATAAGTTCAATTTAAAATCTGAAGTACTACACAAATAGAGAGGTAGCATTTTTCAATTTAAAGATAGTTCAAAATTCAACACCATATTTCACATTTACTTTCTTAATTTAGTATTAATAACATATTTACATTAGCCTACAACTCATAATTATTAGTCTAGGTTTATTTGTGTTGAGTTGTGAGCATTTCATTTGATTAGCCTAGAGTTAGCACAGGGAAAGACATTTTCCTTTACATTTTTGTTGAACATAATCAATCCTACACTATTTTATCTTTCTATCAAGGATTTTCCCTTCATATTGGGATTTTTTAGAGTTTGATTTTTATGGCTCTTCATACCTTATTTTAGATTTCATTATCCTTCCACTCTTATGCTTCATTACATTTATATTATTACATCCTTTTCTATTAGGGTTTTTGAGCTTTATTATGGCATCTATTAACCTACCATGCCCACCCTTGGCTATCATTTTGGAGTTTCACTTGCAAATATGATAGACCACTATTATTTCTAACTTGTTAATATAAAATACACTTTTGAACTTTATATATCTATCTTTTATGTATACCAAGAGCTACGCATGAATGTATTCTTTCATTGTGAAGGAGTGTCCTTAGAAACCTACTATGGCCACCCTATCTAATGTCAATGAGACTTATTATAATATGCTCATGTAAATAATAATCAAGAAGACAACTAATATTATGATCATGATACACATGTGGCTAACCAAGATTTTACAAAAATAAATAGCTAGTTTGACTAAAGCTTAAAATCCAACACAACTAGCTAATATAGTTTACAAGAAGTTTACCTCTAAACCACATGGTTCAAAAGTCTTCCAAGCCATAAGGGTCAAGAATGATTCATCTACATTATTTTTGGTGCATCCACTTCCTCCCCTTCTACTTTTGATCCACCCTCTATCATTGCTCCTTCCACTACTCATCCCCCATCATACCAACCTTAGTCATACTAGTGTCCCACCATATAGTTTTTACCCTTTCTCCACTTACTCCCTTGTTATGGCTTACTTTACTTTTATAATCCAAATATTCTAAAACTTCAATGCGTATTTCTTCCATCACTACCCAACCCATCACCACTCATCTTTCTAGTGTCATTCCCACTTCAAGCACTACCATCTCTACCCACATAGCTACTAGTGTTACACCATCCACCCATATGACTCATGATATTCCCCCTTCCCAAAGCTTTGAATCATATTTTCTATCATTCCCTATGATTAATTTTTTCCATCATATGATTCATCCATTCATGCCCATACTCCCACCCTTTACCTTATTTCAACATTCACCAAACACAATACTACTCCCCACTTCTACATTGAATATAATATTACAAGAGTTGGAAAATATTGAGAAGAAAATCAATGACAATAATGACCAAACATATTATAACTTCCATAGATTTAAGGGTCATTATACTCAATCATGCATAGGTATTAAAATTAAGGTATGAGAAATCATGTTAATACCAACATGATCAAATTTGAAGTCATTAATAATAATAGAAATCCATGAATTGCACTTCCCAATAGTAGACTAAAATTTTATAAAAATCTATTTCACATTATTCAAATAATGTTGAGGCACATGACACACATTAGGTTGATTTTGAACATGTTGAAAAAGATGAATATCACATGACTGTGCTTTTGTGGGAGCTATAAATCTATTGGTACTTCTTCGTGTCATCTTGCTTCCCCATTGATTACATTTTTTGATGAGGATCTCCCACATAACAACTATTATGATCTACTATACATATTGGTAATCTCTATTGCATATATCCTACTTAGTTTTTCAATTGATCCCACATGTCAATATAATGTATGTATAAAAGAAGAACTATTCAATAGTCATATTAAACATCAATAATACACACATTCTAAAAGCCCAATAAAATAACAAATTAAACATTAATAAACTCATTGGGATGCATCATCTTACAATAGAGTAGAACCTTAAAATTTATCTATTATATGCTATGTTATACCATTTTTTGGTAGATTTGATGCCTTACTTGGATGACCTTGGATTGAACAATGCAAAGTTGTACCTTCTATTTTACATTAACTAAATTTTAATTTTATATATGAGGGAGAAGTGATAAAATTAAAATCACTCATTATGATTGACTATCTAATGATAGTCACTTCATATTAAACACATTTATTAAGATACTAGATGATGTACCTAGTGAGAGGAAGGATGTTATATACAATGGATATAAGTTTCACTTGGATGAGATATAAAGAATTCAAAAATAATTGAGATGTTAATACTACCCTCCAAAAATAAAAGATTCTATAGTTGAAAATCATATACTATAGTAGAAAAAGAAGAACAAAGAAATAAAAAAATTGAAAGAAAATAAAAGAAAGAAACAAAAACAAAAACAAAAGCAATGCAAATACTTGAATTTCATGTGCAAAGAACAACTTGGAAACTAAATCAACAAGTTGTGCATTGATTTCTTATTGTTCCACTTCAATGACAAGTTAAGAAACAATAATGGGAAAGAAAGGAAATACTGAATTTTGTACCTATTAACCATGTGGTTGTGCCTAGCATAAAGGGATACAAAGAAGGAACACGTGTAAAGATAAGGCATGCAAAAGAGAACAAAAATCAAGGAATATGAAGACAAATTTGACGAATCTCGTTAGAACAATGATGACTTGATGAGGGTGAGAATAGGCCTTTGGAGAAAAAGGTTGAACCTAAAAATGTTGATAAGTAGGAGGTATTTTCCACAGCGTGTCAAATTATGATATTGCTATCAGGATTCAACCGTGTAGTTTTATGAGTCAAACTCATTGACCCATGTTTCATGAGTAGTGGTTCACAAGAACCCATCTCTCATGATTATGAATGATCCACTTAGCACTCATTGCATCTAGGTGATGCTCATAGAGGTGAAGCACTCGGCCTTCCTGGGAGGTCACCCATCCCAATATTGCTCCAGCTCATGCACGCTTAACCAAGGAGTTTTCCCCAAGGTTAAGCCCACTTAGCTTGCAACCCCATTTACAAAACCTTCAGCAAGTGTTGTGCCTTATGAACCATTCATTATAGAGCCCCTTTATCTCATCAATTGATAAGTAGGAGGTATTTTCCACAGCGTGTCAAACTATGATATTGCTATCAGGATTCAACCGTGTAGTTTTACGAGTCAAACTCATTGACCCATGTTTCATGAGTAGTGGTTCACAAGAACCCATCTCTCATGATAATGAATGATCCACTTAGCACTCATTGCATCTAGGTGATGCTCACAAAGGTGAAGCACTGGGCCTTCCCGGGAGGTCACCCATCCCAGTATTGCTCCAGCTCAACATATGTACCTATATACCTAAAGCCTAAATTTTACTTTTTCATTTTTAATTTCCTTATTTGTTTTCATACTTCATCCTTTTTATTATGCCTTGTTTGTTGTGCTTTTCATAATCATTTCATCTTTATACTTGATTTCATTCTTATTCTCCCCCACTTGGGGGATATTTTGGGTTTCCATTTTCCTTGCTACATACACATGCCCTCTTATGTTTGTGCTCACCCTCTTTATCACTATTCTTTATTTACTTTTACCTTTTCCTTTTATTCCCCACTTAGGTTAATTTTTATATTATTATTTTACCTTTTTCTTTATGTTCACCTGTGATTTTATGATTCTTTCCATGTCGTCTTGTCACACTCTATTTCATGTCGGTTATGCATTTTCATGCTTACTATTATTTGTTTACGTTATTCATGATTATTTCACACACTTCCTCATGATTATACTTATAACATTTACCATGCTATGATGCTTAAATGCTTCCCCATTACATATTGACTAATTGTTATGATCACATAGTGATATACCTTGCTTTGGAGCTTACAAATTGTTACATCACACTATTAGAGCCACTCTGCTATTGGGGGCATCATACCTTCCCCCTTACATATTATTCTTTCATGGATACATCCATACCACTATAGGCATCATTCATTTTCCCCCATGTATCATTAATACGTATGCTACTATATTATAATTTTGGAATTACCATAGTAACTTGGGGGGCAACATACATTTACCCCATTTACATTTGGGATTTCCTTGTTGGGTCAGCCAACAATAGTGTCTCCCACTTTTTGGCCAAAGTAGGACATTGAAATCAACATTTTTCACCAAATTTTCACTTTATGAAACCTATAGCAACTAAACCCTTAATATTTTGGAGACGGTGTGAACTAGTGATTTTGTGAGGATTTGTGTGTTGATTCTAAATATTTTTAAAAAATAGTGATTTTTTTACGTAACTTTTAATAATTTATTTTTAATAGTGAGCAAATTTTTAAAAGTGATGTTTATGTCATAACACATTTTTTTTTTATATAAAAGATAAAATTATAATTTTTAAAATATAGATTTGTAACACCAATATCTAGTGCATAGATATTTTTTTCATAATTTTTTGTTGCATATTTTTTTAATTAATTTTTTAAGTCAAAGTAATTATAATTTGGACATAGGTGTGTGTTGTAATGCTCACATAACTTGTTTTGTATGTATCAAAATTATTTTTTTGTTAAAATGAGGAAATCAATACTTAGGGAAAAAATATTTTTTAAATTTTTTTCTCAATTTTTTTGTGTGTGAAACAAATACCTTGATGGTTGGTGAAAAAATTGCATTCACAAGAAATTAAAAAATATAATAATAAAATTAAAAAATATTCAAAATTATGCTTTTTGAAAAGCTTATGATAAGGGCTAAATACTTACAAAACATAATTTCTAAATGACTTTATTTGATCCCTCAAAAAGTAAAATAAAAGTGGTTTTTTGTCAACATTTTGATAGGTGTGAAGGAGACTCCATTGTGGGTATTATTTAAGACAATAGGAGTTCTATCCAATGGGATCTTTTCGAACCCTCTTCAGTTAAAGCCCTTTAGATGGAACCCCTCAAGGATTAAATCATTAAATTTTCTAAAAATATGTGATTTCAAGAAAAAATCAGGGTATCCTAAAAGTCAGACACATTATTGTGACAACACCCTATTACATCTTGACATTGGGGGAATCATTCCTTCCTTTGTTCCATGTGTACCCACATTACTTTATCATGCTACTAGAGGCATGTTTCCCTTTGAGTAAGTTGATAATGCCTTTCTCGCTATTTTCCTATCACATCATTACATCTACCTTTTTATATTGAGGGGCATCATGCTTTCCCTCCTCACCATTATTTTGAAATCACCTATATTACCATTGGGGACCTATTTCCATTGTGTTCTCATGTTGCCTCATTGAGGGAATGCATGTTTTATAGTTCTTTATGCACCTCCTTCAATGACTTGGCCACTAGGGGCCACACTAAATTTATTCATGTACCCATATTGAAGGAAACATTATACTTTAAGATCTTGTAATGCCCCAAGCCTCACACTTAGGGAATTAGCCAAGATTTTTTTTAAAGAATAACAAAATAATGACCCCAACATTTAAGATAAAAAATTGACATGTCATATTTCATGCAAACGCACACAAAATTTCATGTCAAGCACAAGAAAACAATAACACTAAATGATAGATCACAATTGCCCAATTAAAGTTTAGCACACGTGAAATACTTACAAATTACATAGAAAAGTCATCATGATGATCCTACAAGAGAGTTGATCTTCACCATGATGATGATTAGATCCTAACCTACAATTGTATCCTCTCATGAACACAACATAAGGGTGGGATAAGAAAATCATCTACCTTAAATCCACTCCCTAAACATGCATGACTCTCACAATAGTGTCAAAGGAAACCTATTAAAGAGGTAGGACAACTAGGGCATACCATACCCCATATAGGCAAAAGGACCATTGGTTTACTATATATGGAGTAGGATGAAGGTGAGAACTACCCTCGATCCACTTCATGACAACTCAAATGACACCCAAATAAAAGGGGGAGACCTTCACAAGAGGTTACTCTACTAGGAGGTGCACAACATGAACTAAATAGAATGATGATTGATTGATTTTGTACAAAGGCATGTTTCTCAATCCAAAAGTGGGAATAAATCCCAATCAGGGACACCTATCAACCAAGTGTCGATATGAGAATACTCAAAAAACATAAGGGAACAAACTTTATATATATAAAGTTCCCTAAAAAATACTAGAAGTGTCCACTATCTAATAAATAAAGGATGATAACATGTTAGGAGGACTTAGGGCCCAAGGACACCAATGTAGAAATGGGACACCAACATACCACACTGTAGTCTTGTCATAGTGTTATTGTCTAGTTTTAGCACCAATATCTAGAGTTAGAGGTGAAATGAAAGGTTTCTCCAAGACCTTCGCCCAAAACCTCATCTTAGACACTCTATAAGGTTTTTCTAGCATGGAAAACACCTTAAAAAAACTATATACAACTATAAATCCAAGGTGAATGATTAGGAGATCATACCTAATCTCATGTTACACTTGATATTTAAAATATGTGCAAACAAAAAGGACACTTTCCAAAGTACAAAGATAGCAACAAAGGGACTCTAAAAAATCTAGGGAAATTAGAGAGAAAAGGAAATGCTCACTACACATGCCACTCACTCTCCCTTCACAAGGAGAAACCAAAACAACAAGACGATGCCACCCTATAGGGGGTTGCATACATACACAAGGATAAGGGAAAGCATATATCCAACATCCTTATGATACCATAAGAGAACATTTGCTAATACATTAAGATCATTTTATCTCCATTCAAAAATTCTCTAAATTATTTTACCAACATATCAAGAGTGATAAAAATATAAGAAATTGCATATGCATTTGACACAAACATCAAGATGGTATATAAATAATTATATCTTTGTCATCACTTATGTGGGTAGATTACAATCCATCCAATAGGAGGTTCAAATATAAATTAGATAATTACATATGAGGACACCAACATCTAGAATTATATATTTTTCAAAATTCTTATAAATAAAGTAATAATAAGTAAATGATTTTTTTCCATCTTGTGTGTGATAATGTGCCACTCTAATGGATCGACTAATTCTCAATAGTGGTTCCATACCATCCAACCATGTGGTACTCTCAAGTCACCCCACCATGCTAGGAGATAGTCACTTGGGTACAAATGTATGCAAAACAAGGGGAGTATGGCTCACACACACACCAAACATTACGAATAACCATCATAGCATAAAAATACCCAAAGGATAAACATCACCAATAGATATGCATAATATAAACACTAGATCACATAGCATACACATGCTCAAAGGAGAAACATTATTAAGAATATATGCATAAAAGATTAATCACATCACATAGTATACACATGTCAACAATTAAGAACACACACAGGTATGAACACATAAAACCAAGAAATCAACAATCACACATATATAAGGTGAGAGTTAGTTCTCACATCATATACAAAATATAATAGAAAGAAGGATGAGGATCCTAGAGGTATGGAAAAAAATGTCATTGCAAGAGCTCTATGACTAAGCAAGGATTGAATATGCATCAACTAAATCCAAAAATGTATAAAGTGTGGCATGTCCTTTACACACATGTACTGATCCTTTTTTAGTGCTCTAGGTATGCCATAAAATTATTATCTCAGCTTATTTTATTTACCTAGTGAAGTTGACTTATCACTTAACACTATCTACCTATTTTATCCTCATCGATGAGAGCCACTCATTTCCTACACTCTATACCTCAAATCCTAGGTGCATGACACCAAATCACTATTTGAGTGTGACTTAAAAATCAATGCAAGAAAATAGACTAACATTTTTTGACATAACCTCAAAAGATTCTAAATAAAAAAAATATTAAGGAGCCATCTAGTCTCCCATTCCAATTGATTCATATATATTCATAATTTATATTTTTCTACTTGTTTTTCAATAAAAACTCTAAATTTCACCATTAACTTCAAAGGTATAAAACCTTAAAATAATTCTCATAAATCTAAAAACAATTTTAGAAAACTAAGAACACCCATTTGTTCTAAATATAAACAATACCATTCTTTCCAATTAAAATCCACATTTCATGATCACATTATTTTTTTTCCATAATCGTGACTCAAAAATCAACTTTTAAAAATTTGAAAGAATGGATTTCAACTCAATATAAATTCAACAGTTAACCTATAATTGAAAGCCACTTGCATCCACTAGAGTGGGCATGACAAAGCATAAATTTAGAACTTCAAATGCTAAACAATTTAAGAGGAATACATTCAATCTTTAAAGTTCAAGTAATACAATATTCAGGCACCTTAAGATGTTTTGGACAAACAAACCACCTTCAAATTCAATCCACGCCAAATGCAGTCACTTCCAATGCAATTCCAAAACTAACAAATCTTTCAAGATGAGATATCCTCAATCTTTTTCTATTTTTTCAAGAGAGGGTTTGAGAGTCTTCATAAATGAAGGAATGAAATGAAAAATTCAAAGTCTTTTCCTTTTATCCCTTTTTCGAATTTCCATTTTATTTTCCCTTTTATTATATTTTCTTTTTACAAAATAGCTTAGAAAATAACTTAAAATTCATAAATCTTTTTCTCATTTTCAAGAATAATAAATAATTTGAATTAATTTTCCAAGTAATAAAAAAAATTCATTTCCCAATTAAAATAAATAATAAAATAATTCCAACTTGATTTCCCTAATTAATGAAATGATCTTAAATTAAATAAACTGATTTTAATAAATTAAATATTATTTTCAATGCATTTAAATAACACTTTTTATTTTTCTAAATTTCTCAATTTTCTAAATGCATCGATTTTATCATTCAAGTGAACCCACAATAGCAAGTCCCACTTGTGGAACATTGCTTTTTAAAACTTAGATGGAAGTGAAAACTTAAAATACTTTCATTCGAGGGTATTTCTTGAAACGAAGGTACCTTCATTTGAAGGTATGTCAATAAGGACTTTTGTTCAAAGGTTAAAAAAGTAAGAAAACCTTTGAACAAAATTAATTTCCAAACATGAAAAAAATACCTTCATTCAAAGGCCCCTTTTTATTCCTTTTATTTTGAATTAAGGTAATTTCAAAAAATAGAAAAAAAGGGCATTCATTTGAAGGTCCCTTTTTATTCCTTTTATGGAATTACCATAAAAGGAATAAAAAGGGATATTTGAATGAATGTCTTTTTTTCTATTTTTTGAA
This sequence comes from Sequoia sempervirens, assembly GCA_007258455.2. Classification (NCBI taxonomy): domain Eukaryota; kingdom Viridiplantae; phylum Streptophyta; class Pinopsida; order Cupressales; family Cupressaceae; genus Sequoia; species Sequoia sempervirens. The sequence continues at coordinate 201,244,493 of VDFB02270651.1, read as the reverse complement.
ATTATCTTTAATTCAAAGGTTTTTTATTGTGGGAATGGCATACCTTCAAACAAAAGGTCCTTAAATAACTTGGCTAGCCACTTTCACTCTTTGCCTAAAATTTTCCTTAGAAATTTTTGTTTGAAACCTTAATTTGGACCTTCAAATGGAATGAAATTGACAAGGTAACTTGTAAGATCATAGTCCTCAAAATGATCTTTATAAAAATAATAATTTTAATATATTTTTATTTTATTATATATTTATTTTCTTTGTTTTATTAGACATAGTTTTTTCACCAAACATCAAGTTCACTATTCTATACACGTGGAAAAACAGTAAAATATTGAAAAAAAATCCAAAAAAATATTTGTGCATTAAGTATTGATGTCTTTGTTTCAGCCAAAAAAGAAAATTGAATTTTGATACATACAGAACAAGTTATGCATTACAACATACACCTATGTCCAAACTATAATTACTTTGATTACAAAAAATTATGAAAAAATATACATACACTAAAGATTGATGTTACAAATCTATATTTTAAAAATTATTATTTTATCCTTTCTATAAAAAAAGTTATATGTTGGACATAAACGTCATTTTTTAAAAATGTTCTTACTATAAAAAACAAGTTATTAACAATTACATAAAAAATCATAATTTATTTCTAAATTTTAAAAATATATAAATTTAGAAGCTACACACAAATCCTCACAAATCACTAGTTCCCATTATCTTCAAATTCTTAACAATTTAACTGCTACTAGTGTCAGAAAGTGAAGATTTAGTTAAAAATGTTGATTTCAATGTCCTACTTTGGCCAAAAAGTGGGACTCATTATTGTGGTATCAAATATAATCAAAATGAAAATGTGAAAAAAATCACTACCAAGATCATGCATTTACAAGTTTTACACAATATGTGAATTCCTAGATCACCATTGATTTGGATCCAAACTCATAAAAGTAATAAATACTCATCTTGCACTCAAACTAAAAGTGATAAAGGTTACCAAACACACAACCCAAATTGAAATTTCCAATACAACCATTGTTGGGAAAATAACTCAAATCTACATACTCAGGTGGGGAAATAACTTTGTACCTACACAGTTGGGTCAAATATCAAGTGTACCTACACCATACATAACAGTTGAAGCAATGCACAATCACCTAATGATCTATACAATTTCCCAAGCATCATGTAATAATCACTTCCCAAATAATTCAATATCAATACACATCATCCAAACATGAAAACACAATAATTAACAATCATCTAAAATACCAAAAAAACCAATTAATTTTTACTTTTCTCTTTCTAATTCTCATAACATTGTTGTGGTATATTCACACTTCATTGATGGTAGTTTATTATTCTTACTAGCTATAATGATATCCCTTAGTCTCAATTACTTACAACCTAAATCCAAAGGTCTTGGATTTATAGATCCTAAAATATGAGGAATGTGTTTATTAGCTAAATGGATCAATAAAGTTGTTAAAGGTGAGGAACCATAAAATATATTAGTGATATATAAACTTGATAATGGTGTTATTAAAATAAATGGAAGGAGGATGACTAGCTTGATATGCTTCTCCTTGCACCATATTTTCAAATCATATCCTCTTTTCCTACCCAATCAATTTGGAAAGCATTGCAAAAGGTATTTTATTTTTAAACTAGGAGTCATCACTTCAACATGGATTTAGAATTTATTATTCCTCCATTTGGTGGAATAGGCAATATCCAAATTAAAAAATAACCTTTGATTATAATGTTTTCCAAGAAAGCTTGCTATTTTCTCAAGAAGGGTGCTAGACAATTTGGTGATTTGTGGAAATTTTATTCTTTGTAGTGGTCTTCTTGGCTAAATTTAATTGAATAACAATTCCAAGTAGTTCATCATATTTTCTTAGTCCTTAGTGCTTCCTATTCTAACTATTAAACTATGTACTCCTTTATTTTTTAGTTTCTTTAAAGATTGGCATTGGCTCCGTTCTCAAGATTTTTTCCATTAAAATAAATTTCTCAAAATATCACTAGTTCCCCATCTCAATTTCAAATGAAAATGTAAATTCAATAATAAATGTTGGATCAAGTTGACTGGTCAAATTTGAAAGTCTAAGGTTGGTTCATATGCTAAAATGCTTGCTTGGAAATTCTTACACTATAAATTGATGGTTGATGAAATACTAAAATGTTTGTTTGTTCAACTATAGTTAAATGTTTCTTTTTCCATGCAAATGAAAATATAAAACTTATTTTAGGAATGCATATATTCTAAAAAGTAATGGCTAGTTGTTTTGAGGGATATCCCTTCTTTGTTTGACCATCATTTAAGATGGAAATAGGTTCTTTTTGGAATTGGTATTAAGAAAAATATTATTTTTTATTCTATTAGACAAGTTAACCTTCTTTATTTATGAAAAAGTGGATATATTACTATATTTTCTAATAATAGTATTCATCTGGCAATTGCAATTGTAAGGTTTTACTCTAACATTTTTTTCTAGATTGCTTCATTATCTTCTCTGGTATAGATTATGTCAAAGAACAATAAAAAAATGCTATTTAGTTGGATAAGATTAACCTCCAAGTCTAAATTCTTTAAATTAATCAGCAAAGTTATGTCACCATTTGATATCATACTATGCAAATCAGTCTAGATTCTTTAAATTAATCAGCAAGGTTATGTCACCATTTGATATCATACTATGCAAATCATTCACATATCTAAATACTATATATAGTTATCTTGCATCATTTGTACTAGTGTTATTGTTTTTTCCTATCTAGTTAACTAATATAATCTTTTTCTTCTTTTGGGGGACTCCCATTTTGTATTATAAAATTACAACTAACTCTGTAGATGTTTTTCATGACATTGTACAACTTGGTTTAACATTGTTTAGCCTTGTTGTTTTTCTATTCATTTTACTCATCTTACAATCATTTTTACTACATCTCCTTATTTATAATACTTTTTTTATTTGATTAATTAATAAAAATATATTGCAATGTCATTTCATTCTCTACTACATGGGCCTCTTACTGGTAGAGATGATGAAAGATTATAATTGGTACTAGAAAATTATAATAATTAAATTATACTTCTATAGTAGTTCAAGTTGGACCTTGATATTATTATCCACTTTTCTCATGTTTCCATTACTATTGAATTTCTTGATGTAAATTTATCTTGTTTTATGTAATAAAAAATAAGGATGTGTTTATGGACATGCTTAATCTATCATAAAGTATGGATGACATTTTTATTTACAAATTACACTTTACCAAATTTGATAATCTTATAAATTATTAAGGTTAAAAGTTATAGCATGATTTGCAGTTAATAAAATTCAATTATTGTGTGTACTCATCTATAATTGTTATGAGATCTTGATTTATAACTATTCTCAATATTAGGTTTTAATATTATTCTTTTAAGACCTTTATATTTTATTAGCTCGGACACTCTAATATAAATGAAAGACCCTACATAATTTTAAGTTGAATTTATGCATTTTATCCCATGAAAAAGTATTAAACACAAGATTCTAGTAATTTATGGTTGATTGGATCCAATCAAATTAGAATAAAATAATCCATATGTTTTATTATCATATATTTTGATCTATTATCTATAATGTTTGGGTTCATCTTTCAAACACCCTTGAAGCTTGTATATAAAATGTTATATTTATACCATCATGGAAAAGGCCTAACACCCTCCATCTAAGTTTCAAAATATAAATGAATTTCTATAAAGGGATAAATTACACTGGCCCCCATTGATTTCCATTCATCATATCTATATGCTATTAACCTCTTCAATAGTTGGATCATTTGAGGAGAAAGTGTTGTCCCCAATTTTTCACCACCTTTAAAATAAAGCCTATTTAAAAAAATTTACCTACATCCACAAATAAATTACCAGTAAGGGTTATTGCAAGTTGTTGGTGTGTACAAGGATTTTTCCTATCTGGTTTACCCTTTGTAGCATGAACATGTTAAGTTTATTCAGCGAGTTAAGAATATTTCTAGAAGTCTTAGTTGTCATGTGACATAGGATTAATACACTTGTCATCATCCTAGTTAGTCCTATCTCTTAACCTTTCCTATATAAGAAAGGTCTCATATGTACATTTATATTGCATTGTATTACTTAGATATGCACATCATTTATTACATTTGATCTTTAAATATACTTTGCATCCATTATTAGAAAATTTATGCTCTTATTTTTCTCTCTTGTAGAATATTATTTTAGTTTTATTGGTGATCCTAGGAGCTTGAGTCTTTGAGTGACTCTAACATGGTATCAAAGCTTCAAAACTGTAAATCCCCTTCTAATATTTAAGGGTGATTCAAGCTTGAGATTTTTTGGGTGCACTTTGGGGAACAAGACCCCACCATTGAGTTTAGAAGGCCCTAAAACCCCTATTTTCATATAAAATACTTGATATTTGGAAAATAAATTTCAAGTTAGCCATTTTTGCTAGGGTTTGGTAGATTTTGCAAAATATTTCTTTTGTATAACTATTTGAAATCCATATAGTCATATGGATCCATACTCAGTAGTACTATTGTTGACATTAGGAGTCCTCTAGATAGGTGGGATCAAAATATTTATGGGTATATTCCTCTAAATATTCAATTGTACATTCCTTGTGTAAGCCTACGTCATCTTGCATCATTTTGGTGTCATTAGTATGACTATTGAATTTTATATTTTTGAATTTTTTTATTAATTTTTTTATCACTAAAACATTACAATAGAAAATTATCTGGTTGAAATTTATTTTAGTTGACAGTTGTGAGTGTATCGAGAAAACTAGCTAATACTTGGTCTCATCATTCCCCCAACTAAGATATATTTTTATCCTCAAGCAACAAGTTAAGGTTGAAGGTTGTATTGCAAGGTTATTTCCCTGAAATCTATAACCACATTCACTCCTTTTCCCTATTTCAAGTAGTAGCCCCCATAAGTTGAAAGTCTTTCCCATTTGATATTTTCTACCTCTTCCTATTTTGCATGTTGTTTATCCCATGTGGTATTGGATAAAGGAGCATCGATGGATGAAAGGTAAGAGGTGCCCATTTGATTCCATAGTCTCTAACAATATCTATGCACTTGCAAGATCTTTCAAGCATGGCTACAAAGTTATATAAAGAGTGTGGTTCCTTCTTTTGTAATTCAGGAGTCAACTCTTCCCATCTTCCTTGCATAAACTTAAAAGTATGATGGATGAGATCTATACCTAGTTGTTGCATCTTGGCATAATCATTTTGTCTAATATTTATAATTCTTCTACCTACACCCTTATGCTTCAGGAGAGTTTTCCATTCCTCTATGATTATACTAGGGTTCTTTGACTCTTTCCTAATTTGGAGAGCAATAGATTTCTCTCTCAACATAGTATTGCATTATTTCACCCCTTTGTTGTTGGTTCCTGAAGTAAGAAGCTATTGTTGTAAATTTTAAATCTCCCATAAGCATCAATGGGTTCCATTTTGTATCATCTAGAAGAGCAAGATTATGCAAGTAAAATTCACATAGTTGGTCTTGCATATCTGGTGTAGAATCAACAAAAGTATTTAAAACCTCAAATTTGCTGCTCAGGGCAATTGGTAAGTTACTAATTAGCTGGCTGAATTGAAAAAAACATAAATTTCTCTTGTAAAAATAAAGCATATACCTTGGAAGGTGGCCTACATTTGAGGATTTGTGTAGCTTTATCTACAATTTCCTCAACTCTAATTGTTAGCTTCTTCAATTCAGTTTCCTTCTGCTCAAGAATCCTAGTATGGTTAGTTGTCATTTCTGCTTTTTCCTTCTCCCAAGCTTCATTTTGCTAAGAGAATTCATTAGTTCTTTTCCATAGATCATACCCTAGGGATAACGGTGAGGCCAATTGGGGTTCTAATTAGAGGAGGTCTACCTTTAGCCATAGGTTCTTTATTCCCTGTTTCCATAAGAGCAAGCTATGCAAGAACATCCAACTCTTACCCATGTTCAAATTTGTGTAATTTTTCCTCTAATTCTTTAATTTTCATGTCCCTCTCATTGTCCCTTGATTGATAAATTTTGAACAAATCCTCCAATTGCTTTATTCTATCAAGTGCCTCCTACAATTCTTTCTTAACATTCTTTCCTTTATAAACAAATATTCTTCTTTTTAGAAAACTGATTATCATCACACATGGCATAATCACAACCCTCACTATTAGATCTTTGTGGAGTTTCTTTCTCATCCTTTTAGCAACAAAGATATCCTCTACATCAGATTTAGAGATGCTTGTGAAATACCATTGTTGTTTGACTATTGTATGTACATTGTCAGGGGCGTCTTCTTTTAATTATGAATTTATTTCCACTATCACAACATCTTTTCTTTTTTTTTCTTAATTGATTCCCTCATAACACCTTTCTTCTTTAAGTGGTGTGAATTCTTGGGCTGTGTGGATTCCTTCTACCCTCTTGTAGGTGCAAAAGAAGATTCACCTTTTCTTTTCATGGTTTTTGGTGTTTTGGAAAAAGTAGGGGTTTCTTAGGTTTCTCCTACTACGAGATTCTCAAAGGCTGTAGGTTGTGAGTTTTGCAGGATTTGCTCCTTTGGCTCTCCTCTATTGTGGGTAGGTGAAGCAACAAGGGAGCTAGAGGGAATTTCCCTTCCTAATGCAGCAGGTGATTCTACATTTTTTGGAACAACAAGTTCCTCAAGAATGTTATTGATATGACTACAATTTAAGAAACTCTCCAATGAAACATGTGGAAACTAAACCCTCAAATTTGTCTTTATCAACAGGGTAACTAAGTAGCAATGTGACAATGTAGTGCTGTTTCTCTTCCTTTTATATTTAAAACTCATTCTTTTCAACAAATTGTAAAGAAAATTGGGAACATTTACATGCCTATTATGGAAAAGATGGATTAAAAGTTTAAAATGGACCGTATATAATAGGGTCTTCCTACCATCACAAGTTAAGTACTTGACTATAGAAGAGGCTATTGAGGCCCATACCCAAGGTAAAGACAATATTTTTGTACCTTGAGAAGAACTGTCCAAGTTTTCTCTATGTTCTATGAATTCATTCTTGATAGCTATGACATCTACCCTGACTAGAAATTATTCCCCTTCCCTTGGTAGTCCTAAAAATTTAGCAATGGCAACCTCTTAAGCATCCACTTTCAAACCTCCTACATTCACCTCATCATTTTGTAAAATAGCAACAAATTTTTGGGTCATAACTTCATTGAACTCTGTGAGCTTCAAGAAGTAGTCCATCTAACCAACACGCTGAAAAATAGGCAACACTAATATCTCTTCCAACAGTTGATCATATACAGATGGTTCTCTTCGGATTATATCACCACCCATGATGACAATCTGCTCTGTTTGTTCTCAAATTCTTTGTCTATCACTTTAACCACACCAATCCCTTTCTACCTATATACTTTTGTTTTCCAAATGTAGTTGTTCTACTCCTTTCCTTTTGAGTTTGAATTGTATACAAAATGGGAAAAATAGAATGGAAAAATATTTATAAAAAGTGTTTGGGTTTTGAAAATCAAGAAAAATGAAAATGAAGAGTACTTCTTCCATCCCAACTAAAGGTATTAAGTGTCTTCACTTAATTGCATTGTACTTGGTGACAGGTGAAATAATGTATTGGAAATATTAAAAATGATACAAAGCATGCAATATTTAATATGTAAACATGTTAAAAAAAAACATCTATGATAATTATGGAAAATTAATATGTGTACCTATAGAAGTGTAGTGAACTGAAACTTAGCTCTTGTAAAATTGATTTAAATTGCTCGTAGCAAGATATGATATGACCACTCTTAATTGCAAGTGGTGATAAATGATATAACTGCATGGTGCATGGTAAATGAAGTTTTTGAAAGGTTGTGGGGTGTATGGTGATGTGATGTGACATAAATTGCATAATGCATGGAAATCAAAAAAATTGATATGAATGCTATGTAGGATGAGGTGGATGAAGTTGTATGTAGCGAAATGATAGTTATGAGGTTGTATGTATGGAAGAATAAAGTGTATATGGATGGATATGCAATTAATTCGGCTAAAATTTTGAAATTTATGATAAGTGCTACGGGTTCCTTCAACAACGGGTCCCTTTCTAAATTTTCTCTAGTAGGAATGAAGGTATAGGCCCCTACTGCATCATGGACTACACTTGAAAATGATTGTTGATTGTTGTCACTGTGTTTTGTGTGCATTTGAAATGTGGTAGGAAATTATACCTGAGTGACATCAGTAGGTGATTTTTGTAGCTCATCTACTGAGTCATGTGGAGAACCTATTGTATCTGTTGTTGAATATTTGATGTCTAGTACAATGTCTTTGTCAGAGTCACTCTTTTATCCATATTGGTGGATTAAGGAAAGAACAAAGTCATCCTTTTGCACTAGCTTCTTATAAAGTTTCAATCTATGTCCATTAACTAGTGGTGAGAATCTAACTACATCAATTTTCTACAACTATACTACACCATTTGGGAATACTTGAATCTCATAGGGACCTAACCATCCTGTTTGTAACTTCCCTTTATAGTCTTTATACCTTGATTCATAGAGAAAATCCCAATCACTTACACTAAATTCCTTAGTTTTGATGAACTGATCATGCCATCTAATTCTTTGTTTTTGAACAACCCCAATGTGGTGCATAGATTCCATCTTTATTTCATCTAATACATTCAGATTGTGTAATCTCTCCTTTTGTGATGTTGTTATGTCCAAACCTAGTTTTACTGTTGTCCTCAATGTTTTGTATTCAAATTCAATAGGAATTACTGTTGTTTTTTCATACACCAAATCATATGGTGTAAACCTCATTGTAGTCCTCCAAGTTGTCCTATAGGCCCATATTGCCTCAGGAAACCTAGCTGCCCAATCGTTCCTATAAATTCGCGTTGTTTTGGTTAGAATTTTTTCAATCTCCTTATTTGTTACTTCCATCTTCCCATTGGTTTGAAGGTGGTAGGGTGTTGACTTCCTATGCTTGATATCATATTCTTTTACCAATTTATTGATCAGTTCTGATGTAAACTGAGGACCTTGATTTGTGACAATTTCTCTTGGTACTCCATACCTTGTAAATATATTTTCATTTAGAAATTTCTCCATGTTTCCATCTCTTGCAAATTGTTGTGCTTTAACTTCTACCATTTGTTAGATATTATGTGTAGACTAATATATACTCGTTGTTTGATGCTAGTGATATTGGGCCAAAAAATTTTATCCCCCATTTATCAAATGGTGCTAGTGCTAACTATGGTTGCAAAGACATCTCGTATGGTTTAGTTGGCCTACCCATTCTCTGACACCTATCACAACTCCTAGTATATTTCACTGCATCCTTATGGAGAGTAGGCCAGTAATAGCCAGTAGTGAGAATCTTGAGTGCAATCCTCTTTGTTGCAAAGTGTCCCCCATAGGGTTCATCGTGGCAAGATTTAAGGATATCATATACCTCATCTTCTCTGATGCATCTTCTCATAATGTTATCTAGGCTTGTGTAGAATAAATAACAAGCTATCCAAGAGTAGGGAAAAATTTTGTGTACCAATTATCTCTTTTCTCTAGGGGAGAAATAAGATGGTATATGTCTTGTTACTAAATAGTTGGAAATATCAGAAAACCAAGGTGTGTGTAGAGATAGAGAAAATAAATGCTCATCTAGAAAATAATCATCAACAACATCTACTAATTGAGTTAGTAGTCTGGACTGAAAATATGCCACTATATTTTCTTTACCTGGCTTATCCACTATGGTGATGTCAAATTCTTGAAGTAATAACAATCATTTGACAAGCCTACCACCAACCTTTGGTTTATTCATTAGATACCTTATTGTTGTGTGATCAATGTGGATGAATATTGGATACCTTGTGATGTAGTGTCTAAACTTATTGATTGCATAGACAATTGTCAACATCTCTTTTTTTGTTATTATGTAATTGAGTTCTACCCCTTGTAGGTTCTTGCTAATGTAATAAATGGAATACTCTTTATTACCTTCCTTTTGTACAAGCATTGCTCTTATAGAAAAATAAAAATCATCTATATGTATGTGGAAAGGCAAGGTCCAATTTGGTCTACTCAAGATAGGTGCTTTGGTTAATGTTGTCTTGAGTGCTTCAAAAGAGTGTTGACATTTTGTTGTCCACTCAAATTCTACATCTTTTGTTAGTAAAACAAATAAAGGGGTTGCAAGCTTGCTAAATTCTTGTATGAATCTCCTATAGTACCCAACATGTCCTAGAAAAATCCTAACATCTTTTTGTTTTTGGGGTACAAGGAGTGTTGAGATTACTTCAATTTTATTTGGATCCACTTGAATTCCATCCCTTGACACAAAATGTCCTAGCACAATCCCTTGGGTCATCATCATGAAACATTTCTCATGACTCAAGGATAAATTGGGTTCTTGACACATTTTTAAAACCTTCTCTAGGTTATTAAGTGCTTCATCATATGTGTCCCCATAAGTTGTGAAATCATCCATGTAGATTTCCATGGAGTCATGTGCAAAACATGGGAATATACTCAGCATTTCCCCTTTGGAAAGTGACTAGAGCATTACATAGCCCAAATAGAAGGACATAATAAGAATAAGTTCCCCAAGGGCATGTGAAGGTTGTTTTATCCTAGTCCTTTCAAGCTATTCTAATTTATTTATATCCATTGAACCCATCTAGAAAGGAGAAGTACTTTTTACCTGCTAGGGAGTCAAGCACTTGATAAATGAATGGTAGTGGAAAGTGGTATTTTCTAGTGGCTGCATTCAATTCTTTATAATCCACACACACTCTCCACTTCCCTCCTCTTTTGGGACAATTACTAGAGGTGACACCCATTTACTATCAGAAATAGAATAAACGAATCTTGCATCAAGCAATTCTTGTAACTCTATTTTGACTGTCTCTTAGTGCAGGGTTAATTCTCCTTTGGGAATGACTTATTGGTTTCAAACCATCATTAAAGTATATCTTGTGCATACATAAGGCTGGGTCAATCCCCTTCATGTCATGGTAATCCCATGCAAAGGCTGCTACGTGTTTCTTCAACACAGTGGTCAAGGAGGTTTGTTGTTCAATAGTTAATTCACTGCTAACATTCAATGTTTTACATGGTATAATTTCCAAATTCTTGGATGTTGTTTGAACATATGAAAGGTCAAGTCCTACTATGTCTAAGACACATTTTTGTGGTAGAAAACTATGAAAAAGTTGGGATATTGACTCAGATGAATTGGTAAGGATAACATTCTATAGAGGATCTTACATACATGTCAGGTAATCCTATTTATATGAGTCCCTATCATAGTTATTATGTATTATGTGTGTCATTAAATCATCCTCGTCTTGGTTGCTTAACAAAGGGTTGTGTTCAATACTCATGAGGGTTTGCAAGGAGTATTGATCTTCCTCATCTAAGGTAGGCCAAATGGCCTGCTCTAAGTCTGCATGAGGCTAGGTTGGTGGATAAAGGACTAATTTCTTGGTCATATTTCCATTTGAGATAATCATATTTCAAGACCCACAACCTATAAATTCATCTACTATTGCTAAGAATGTCTTCTTAGAATGGAGGGATAGTTTGCAAGGTTAGCCTTTGGTTGCAATACCATGAAATCTGTAGGGTACTCCCATGAATTCAGTGTTTGACAAAGTCTTCAATGATGCCCTTAGGTTTAATTGTTGACCTATCTACTAATTATAGGATAGTGGGTGTAGGTCCAAGGTCTATTGACTATAATAGTTACATTGTTTACTTGGTCATTACAATAATAGCCACTTCCAAGTCAATCAAGGTATTTTTAATGAGAGTGCCCTTTATCCTTACATCCACTATAAGACTCCTAGGATACACATACTTGGGGACAATTATGTTTCCCATCATAATGTATGCAAGTTTCCTTAAGACATGAATAGTCTAAGGGTCTTTTCTCTTCCTTCCTAGATTTTTAAGGCAAAGTCCTCTCACTGTTTTAGTATAGATGGGAATATACTTAATGTCTTGGATGAGGGGTAATATTTATACACACATCCTTAAGTTGTCCAATAGGTCAGTTTCAGCTTGTGTATGATGTCTTTGAACAACTAATCATTCAAGGAATGAAGGCTCTAGACTTGAATTGGTTTTCTTAACCTGATTTGACTTAGGTTCCATAGGTGGGTTGTCCAAGGTCTCTGTTGAGGTTTCCTCAAATATCAACTCAGTGATTTGAGGGGATGAAGGCCCAAACAATGTTTTCCCTAATATGAGGTCGACATCACTCACCTCTAACCCATAATTATGGTATTGAATAGCCTTGTTAGTATAGGCCTAATGAATAGGATTGTTATTTGGGTTAGGTGTAGGTTGGGCTAGTAGTTGAGGTTCTCTAGGTGGCTGAGGTGATGGATTTGTTGGATTTGGCATGATGGTTGTTGTTGTGGCTGTAAAGGCTATTGTGGCTACTGATAATTTATGTTTTGGTTTTGCCATTGTTGGCCTTTTTTCATTAAGGTTTCCATTGGTTTTGTTGTAGTGGCCATTAGGGGTTGTAGTTGGATCCTTGATAATTTTGTTGTGGCCACATGTTTTGTTGCTGCCGGTTCTGGTTTGGCTAAGGATTTTGCCATTAGTTTTGTGTATTTTCCCAAGGCTAAGGGTTCCAACTAGAGAAATTTTGATTGCTAACTAGAAATGGCAGATTATAATTCAAATAATCTTGAGGCATACCTTGTCTTGGCTACCATGGTTTCCTTTGAGCAATGTAAAACACTTGTCCATCTTCACCCTCCAATTCTTGAAAGTTTGTTTTCCCTAGTCTATCCTCATAAATACTTGCCACTCTTTTGCACTTGAAATTAGCTTTTCTTTGTCTACAATTAGGGAAATATTTAGTAAGGACTGCCTATATCTCTTCTTGCTTCTTTTTCACATGTAGAGTTTCCAATTATGTAGCCAAATGGATTATGACGTCTTCTTTAATTTTTGACAATAGGTTACTTAGTTCCACTCTAGAGACTCCATTAGATGTCTTGTTGACTGAAGATGTTCTATCTCCTCTAACCTTCTTTGTGAAATACCTTGAATAGTTCCTACATGCCTTGAAGATCTCCTCAAATGGTTCTTGAGAAATATTTCCTATCCCAATGAGATTAAGTGCATCCATAGAGTCATCATTAATCCCTCTTAAGAATATTAGCTTTAAAGATTCATCAAAGAGCCTATTTTGGTGGGATTTCTTAAGGCATAATTAGAATCTTTCCATGTAGTCTTCTAGAGATTCATCCTCCTTTTGAGACATCCTAAAAATTTCATCTCTTCTTCTATCAATTCCTCTATAGTAGTCATGGTACTTCTCCAAGAACTTTGTCTTCATATTATTCTAATTAGGAACATCATCTCTTCCCAAACCCATAAACCATCTTGAAGTAGCATCCTTCAAGGCTGCTGGAAATAATTTGAGCCTATGTACATTCATTGTACAATTATAGCTTCTAAAAAACACATCAAACTCAAACAAGAAGGTATCTAGATCCTCAATAACCAAACCATAGAAGGCATACAATGTTGAAGGAGGTATGTTCTTCAAGGAAATTTCTCTCTCCTGGTTAGCAATGGGGAACTCAAAAGTTACATGTTTTGGTGGGTCATCCATTGTTACATTAGCCATGGTTTGGAAGGTCTCCTCTATATCTACAATGGATGTTGGTGTTAGGGAAAGTTATTCTTTAGGAATACCCTCACTCTGTTCATTGAAACCTCTTCACTACATATAACTAAATTTCACAATCTGAAAAGAATCTTCAGAGATATCTTATTCATGAAATCATAATAAGAAAATAACAAAGTATTGTCTATGTAATAGAAAAACTATATCTACTTGAACATATCCACACACTATATCTACTCCTCAACCATCGAGCCAACTATATAGGTTCAGGAGAGGTTTATTAGAGTGGGGACTCAAAATAGAAAACTAAATGAAAATTACCACTCCCTTATAAAATTAAGAGTGAATTTTTTTTATATAATTGAAATTGTAACTGAAAATATAGAATAAGATTATTAGGACTAGAACTTTGTTTCTAATGACATAGTAGAGACGTGTACTGTGGGAATAGTCACGTAGACTTCCTTTCTCATGTAGACATCTTCTTCCTTCAACTATCTTATTAAATGTTCTGGTGTTTCACAATCATCCTCATTAATGAGCACTTCCATTTTTACAACTGTCGTGTTCCTATCATTTTGGAATCTCCCCTGTATATTTGTCTGAAATCCTTTAGTTGCAGGTTGTGCTTCCTAGTTGTTATGGGTTACACTCTACTTACTCTGGCTTCTCGATTGTAAGGAGTTAATTCATATAACATATGCACAACACTAATAACCATAAATTAAACATAGATCCATACTACATTCCATACACACTCACATATTTAATCATGCAATTACCAACATATCATAATTATATTTCCATACATCAAAACCTAGTTTATGTTGCATGAAGGGCATAAAAATATAGATAAGTTTAGGAATTTATATGAAATGAGCATCTATAAATGTCTAAAAGCATGAACTAAAACAAAATAAAACTAGCTAATACCTGGTCTCATCATTCTGATTAGTCATGCACTTTATGTTCTAATTATTCATTGATTGGCTATCATTGGTTTCCAATCACTTAAGTTATGACTTAAGTCTCTAGGCATCATTGCATGTATTGGCCCCACTTATCACTCCATTGGGTTTTAAATATTTTTACTTAAGTCTAAAGTCTTTACTTTAGCGATGATATTAGATGATGTTGGTGGGACGCATGTCAAGTTTACGTGTGAGCACATTTTGGGCCCATCTTGGCTATATGAAGTTTGTAATGATGCAATATGGTGACACATGTCCTAGATGATTTTAGAGGGACATGTGTAATGAAAACGCAAAAGCACATTTTGGGCTCGTTTTGACAACATTGAAATTTTGGTGTTGTACAATAGTGATACATGTCCATAATGATGTAAGCCTAAAAGTCTTTTTGGTGCAAGATCTGGGACTTTGAGAGGACCAAGGTCTCTCGAGACATTTTTGTTAAAGGTTCGATCAAGAATAGTTTCTTCGTGTGGACATCAGGGATCAAAACCAAAATTGGATTTTGAACCTGAATCTTAAAAGTGGTCGACTGGGTTTTGAAATCCCGTGCGGATCATCGGAAGGTCAAGGTTTGGAAATCAAAATGGTTGAAGACTTTTCAACATGGAATATTTGTATCCAGCTAATTTAAATGTGAGCCATTCATTTTTTCGTGAAGATTGAAGATTGAAAAATGAGATTCAAACATGTTCTAACTGGCTAATTCTTGGTTTGTATTCCATTCTACATAAGTTGACAAGGTAGTGTTTGGAAAAAAAATTATAAGCCAACTTGTATTCATCAACGGTTCTAATTTTTGGTCTAGGCCGACATAGTAGTATCATCTATCACCCCAGATTAGTATTTATGCAAATTGTTGTGGCATCGAGAAACAATTGTGTGGACATGGAGTAACAGTATAATTTATGTATCTTTACATGTGTTTGAGTTATGTTTGAGTAATTCATGTTCAATTCTTTATGACCGAGGATGTTTCTATGAAGTAGAGCTAAAGGTGAATGTGAGGAAGTCATTTGGCAAGACAAAATTGCAAAATCACTTTGTAATTGTATGACAAAGATATTGTTGTGATCTATAATCCATATTTTTGTGTTGAGGTTGTTGCCTCTTGTATTTTATGGTTGAAGCCACTGTTCCAGTGAGGCTAGTGCCTCTTATGCTGAGGTTGGTGCCTCTTGTACTCTATGTTGGTACTTAGATTGGGGATTGGTGATTGTAGTGGGTTGGCACCTGCAAATCATTTATAATATTCTAGTTTTCCCTTGTGAGGCTAAATTTGGGTAGTAATTCCAAGCAACTCCTCTCATTGTAGTTTTTCACTTTAGGTTTTCCACATAAATCTAGTGTTCTCTTGTATGATTATGTTTATTTCTTTCATTGATGCCTCTATTATGCTATGATATTCTTAATGTACATTGATTTAATTAAAAGATAAGGATATAGTGATTCACTCCCTCTCTTAGTATATTTGTGTGTTCAACAAATTTTCCTCCTCCCTCCCTCTCTATAAGATTTGCTAAATAGCATACCCAAAATAAAAATGACTGAAGGAAAGCAAATATAGAAATAAGAGATGAGAAAGAATAAACTATATTCATCTCAATAGAATGTAAAGCTTCTATGAGCTTGAAAATTGGAATGAATGGTGTAAGATTACAAAGGGAATGCCTTGGTTATATAGGCCAAGGGGAGAGATAGGATGCAACCAGATTATGACAAGTGTTGTCATCCTATGAGGTGTGACAACTCAGGTCATTAAAGTTCAACAACCTTATCCCTATGTAAAGTTAAGTTAATGTGAAGAGGACTTAAGTGGAGAACTAGCTAGGAAATGAACTAGTTAGATAAAGTACCCCTTTCACACTAACACCCCCACTTAAGTGCAACTTAGGGAGAAGTATACAATGTAAAGATGCAAATATGGGTCCTTGCTACTAAGCCTAATGAGGTACCCATGTAAATATAAATATCCCACAAATGAGAAAAGGAGAAAACGCAATGGGACAAAACTCCTCTCCAAAAGAGAGAAAAAAAAAATCTCTTGAGAAAATGTGAAGGATAAAACCCCATGTGAGGAAAATGTCCCCCATAAGAGAGTAAATATAGAAGGTCAAGTGAACCTCCCTAAATATACAATAACCTATACTGATGGTGGATGCTTGACATAAAATCTAAAGACAGTCCAAGATCATCAAACAACATTCCTCCCCTTAGGAAGAAAATGATACATGTAGGATATGTTCTCATTCCTAAAAGGAACAAGTCTCTAGAATAAGCTCAAATGTCACAATGTCAGGAGTCCCAATCTTAACTAAAGAAAGTGACAATGTAGAATAAGGTGAAGACTGATGCAGAGAATTGACCAAAGATGATGGGAAGTCCTCCAAATGCTACTATAATAGATTCCAAATGATGACAATCATTGATATAAAATATTAGGTACCAATGTAGAAGATGTCAACATGAATGGAGACTGAGTTGAAACTATCAACTCATGTGTATCTGTAGAATCTGTCACTATGTAAAAATATAAATGTGAAGATGGAGCAAGAGGATCTAAATGTACCCATTTACAAAAATAGGAAAGGAGAAAGCCCATTGGAAATAGAACTCCTAACCATTGATGTCCAAACTCCAAAAAATAGATGAAGAAGTTGTATCTGTTGATGAAGAGTTGTTGATGAACCCCACACTGTAACAAGAACAAGATTAGAATCAAAGAGACCATTGCACGAGTATCAACTAGATACTCTTGAATGCTCAAAATTACATATTTGGTACATAGTTTGTATGAGTATAATTGATTTTGGACACTACTCAACTATATTAGTTGAAAATATAGGTACCAAGTCTTTAGATGTAGAACCCGATCCTCTAAATACAAGGAGATTGCTTTCTTAACAAGAGTGTCTATATGGTATCTAGTCCATCACACCAAAATGTATGGGTAACCAACCATTGCATTTGCTATGTATATATGAACTGACACTTCATACATAGATTAATCCTGAGAAGCTTGAAACATATATGATAGATTACACTGAAATGACAAGATTTTGGCACTTTATTTTAGTGCATTTACAACATATTTTACATATAGGAGTTATTTGGACAACATCAATAATGTAAATCCGGAAATCGTGATGAAAAAGCCAAACAAAAATCATCTCTAAAGTTGACAACCAAATGTGACTATTAAATGTGCCCTCTAATTGAACAATCACCATAATGTCAGTAACTATTGGCCCCTATTGACTACCAGATGAAGGAACGCCACAAATAATACAATACAAAGTTTGACGATCAATTAGGAATTTTTTTTCCATTTTTTTTTATTAAAGAAATAAAAAAAAGTAATTAAAAATTTATTAATTTTTTAAAAAATATTAATAAAGAAAAATATTTTTTAATTTTTTTAAAAATTATTAAAAAAAATTAATTAAGTTTAAATAAAAAATTATTAAAGTTTTATTTATTAAAAATTTAATTAAAAATCTTTTAAAAAACTTTAAAAAACTTTTAATAAAAATACTAAAAAAAACTTTATTTTAAAACTTTAATTAAAAAAACACTTTATCAAATTTTTTTTTTTTAAAGCTTTATAATAAAGTGGGGGGCCATAGCCTCCCCCACACCCCACATGGCCTCCCCCACACCCCGCATGGGACATTAAATATAAAGTTTTTGAAAAGCTTTATTGAAGTTAAATGTGGGGCTTTAAATAAAGTAAAATTTACTTTATAATAAATGGAAAACTTTTTTAAAAGTTTTATGGGTGGCCAAATAAAGGTGTGAGTCCACATGGGTCTGCATCTTTATGGGGTGTGAGACTCTATGTGGCTACTTGCATATCCATAGTTTTTTTTGTTTTTGTTTATAAACAATGATAAAAAAAAAAATTGGAATATAATTTTTTATTTTTTTTTGGCAAACTCAACTAAAATTGACAAATTAGCAGTCGATTTTAGTTTTTTAGGCCTTTTGAATGCAATAGTAGGGTCGGATTTGACTTAGAATACTCTGAAATGAAAATTCTTTGCTGGATTTGGCAATAAACTTTTTGCTTCAAATTCTTGTAGATCTGGCCGCCAATGTCTGATTTAGATGAAATAAAGGGTAGATCTAACTTTTTCAGCTGCTTTAGACTCAACGGCGAGCTCAAAATTTCTCCAAGAAGCTTTAAAAACCATGCAATTAGCAAGTCAATATATGAAACCCCCATAAAATGATATTTTCTCCACACTTTTCCGATTCTCTAGATCATCCAAGGATGCAAGAGAAGAGCATACTTAGTGCTTTGAAAAAAATAGCTTTACACTCCTAGATTTCCTAAAATATTGCTAACCCACAACTCATTTTTGCTTTGATATCATGTAATATTTGCTAAAAAGCATACCCAAAATACAAATGATTGAAGGAAAGCAAATATAGAAATAACATATGAGAAAAAATAAATTGTATTCCTTTCAATAAAATGCAAAGCTTCTATGAGCTTGAGAATTGGAATGAATGGTGTAAGATTACAAAAGGAATGTCTTGGTTATATAGGCCAAGGGGAGAGATAGGATGTAACTAGATTATGACAAGTGTTGTCATCCTATGAGGTGTGACAACTCAGGTCATTAAAGCTCAACATCCTTATCCCTATATAAAGTTAAGCTAGTGTGAAGAGGACTTAAGTGTAGAACTAGCTAAGAAATGAACTAGTTAGATAAAGTACCTCTTTCACACTAACACTCTCTCTCTCTCTCTCTCCCTCTCTCTCTATACCTTTCTATCTTTCTTTGCTTCTTTATCTATTTATTTTTCTCTTCATATATTTCTTTATCTCTAGGCATCTCTCTCTTACACCCTCTATCTCTCTCTCCATTACTCTCTTCCTATATCTATTTTTCTATATCTCCCTTTACTTATTTCTCTCTATTACATCTCAATTTTCTATTCCTCCATCCCTAGCAATCTCCGTCTATATCTCTATTTTTCCCTCTCCATCTCTCTTTATCTCTATCTCTCTATACCTTTATTTATATTTATGTATATCTCTAGATATCACTTCCTCTTCCTTTGTCTATCCTTTTTTTGTCTCCCCCCTTTATCCTCTTTCTCTATTTTATGTTTATCTATTTATCCCTCTCTCCCTCTCCCTCTCTCTACCCATCTCTCTTTGTTTTACCCTATATTTTTGTCCCTCCCTCCCTTCCTATTTCTCTCCCTCTCATCCCATGGAAGTTTTAACTTAGATTTCTTATATATTAATTTAAATAGTATTATATTTAAACCTTTTATATATATATAGAATATAATATGTAATAATAAATTTAAATATAATATAGATTTTACATAAAAATTAAATTAAAAAAATATTAAATAGATAAAATATTTAATATAAATATATGATTGTATAATATTATTTTTTTAAATGTTGTGTGTAAATAGAAATATAAAAAAATCCATATTATTTTGGCCAATTTGATGAATAATTTTATCGACTCAACAAACACATAAAAATCAAAGAGGGTGTAGTCTAATTAAGTGAGAAACCCCAAAGATAAACCAAAGGGAGAGAAGCCATAGTAAATTGAAATGGAGAATAAATAAGAAAAGAAGAAATCAAGATCTCCATCTAGAATGAAGAAATTGGAGAATGTAAATAACTCCTCAATCATACGTGAATTATTGGGGAATCCATTGGTTGATATGCTTGATAAGAAAATCCAAGAATGGGTCAAAGAAAATTAGAAAAAATACCAAAATCTAAAATTTGTACCAAAAGGTTTCTTCATTCCAAGCTTCCCTCAATAAAGTGAAAGAGATAAGATCTTAGAGCAAGGCCCATGGATACTAGAATTGGCTAGCCTCTACATATAGAAATGGTGTCCAAACTTCAACACCTTTTTCTTATAAAATATCTTACATCCCAATATGGATGGAATTACCCAATCTTCCAAAGGAATATTGGGTAGTTGATTATCTCAAGCTCATAGAAGATTTACTTGGGAAGTTCTTATGTGCATATTAAAAAGGTGATCTAGTGAGAATCAATGATATATGCAAACATATGTATATGAAGAAAAATCACAAATCCAAAACTGTAATTTTTTAATTAAAGGAATTTTGGATTCAATTAGTGGAAATAAAAAAATAAAAAATATTATTTGCATTGTAAAAGCCATTGAAACAATTAATAGGAATGCACAACCAAAAAAAACAAAAAAATGGGAATAGAAGTGGGTCACAAAAGAGAAGACCCTAGTTCATTACAATCTATCTAAGGATAATCCATTGGAACAACCCCAACAAGAAAAAATATAATGATTGAAAGGTTTAATTTGGAACCTCCCACACAAAACCTTTTATAAATTATCCCCTTCATGGGAAAGACTAACATTGATGGAAGATCATGGGGACATGGAAGAAGATGACTCATGAGATGGATCATAAAATGAAGAAGATTATATTCATGATATCCTTGATCAAAGATGCATAATCCAATCTATATCAAAAAAATTGAATGTAAATATCCCATTAGAGAAAAATAAAGGCTATAAAAGAAATAAAGAAAAGAGAGTGTTAGTGTAGATTTTTATTTTCCTAGTGGGATATTTAGTTTTCCTTTAGTTATAGGTTTTTCCTACACATTTATTAAGCTTTCTTAGGATAATAAAGTGAGTTTCTCATTTAATAAATAAGAGATAAAGTGATGAGTTGTTTCCACCCTTTAAGGGTGGAGTATTTACTTTGTCATCACTTTATTTATGTTGGCGCTTATTGGTGGTCAATTCTTATTGGTTGTTGCCACCTCCATCCTCTCCTTATTTATATATAAACTCACTACCTAGCTTGTATTTTTCATCTTGGAAGCTCTTAATGTAATTTTGTCATCTTAACATTGCATAATCACTCGAACTTCTAATTTACATCATTTATGTTTTTCTAGTTTATGAAACTTTGATTTTCTTTTAAAAAATTCCTTAGGATATTCAATCTATTTCATAATTCTAACATTGGTATCAAAGATTTTGTTTTGGGAAATCTAATTTCTTAGATTCCTAATTAAGATATTGATATTTTTAAATAAAAATCTTGTAAATTCTCATAAGCTCTTTTCTTTTGTTTTAGATGATCTTGAGAATCAAAAAGGGTTTGCAAAGATTTAATAACCTCTTAATATTATATATGTGTTTTGTGAGATCTAGGTGATTGCAATATTTTTAGTTATATTGGTAGTATTTTTTATTGTTAAAACACATTTAAGAGGATTGAGAAAGTTAAGATTGACTTTCATTTCATCTAAATTTGAGATTGCTTGATAGAGTTTAAAATAGGGGTTTAAAGCTCAAATATGATGAAAAAGTTTCTTAGGAGCATTTTTGGCCAAAAAGGACATTGTCATTACGTTTAGGAGGCTAAGGAGATGAATTTTGACATATAATTCACCCATATTTGGTGCCGAGAGCTACCAAGGTGAAAAAATTTCCCAAGGAGCCGTATGACCCACCAAGTCGTAGTCGTATGATGTCAGGTTTTTAAAAATCACAAAAATAAAAAATAAAAAATAATTAAAAGTTTAAGCACTTTATTAAGTACTTGGTGCTTGGTTAAGTGCTTAAGTGATTTCACTAACACTCAGGCTTAATAATCCCATAGCCTTAAAGGCACTGCCCAAAACTTAGTAAAGCTACTGACTATTGCAGCTAAGCTGCTAAATGATAGGAGATAAACCACCATCTAGAGATTACTTAAAGATTGTTGCAATTAGATTTTTAACTATGACCAGATCCTTGCTAACCATGACCAAATTTTTTTACAAACCGCTAGCCACCTTATTTTTCCAGTTAGTTGCCACCCAACAACCACTAAGAGGCCACTAGGGCCCTCCAATAGGCCAAATTGGCCCTTTTTTTTCAAACTTCCATAACTTTTCACCATGATACCAATTTTTCAAAAATGAGATATTACCAGAAAAATGGAGAGAAATTTCCATCTATGGAGGTATT
Organism: Sequoia sempervirens; assembly: GCA_007258455.2. Taxonomy (NCBI): domain Eukaryota; kingdom Viridiplantae; phylum Streptophyta; class Pinopsida; order Cupressales; family Cupressaceae; genus Sequoia; species Sequoia sempervirens. Next base: position 201,221,831 of record VDFB02270651.1, on the reverse strand, counting down.
AAAAATATTTTTTCCATTTTTTGCTAGATATGGGTGAGTGCAGGGAGCTGGGGGACCAAAAAGGGGTCTTAAGTGACCACTTTTTTCTCAAATTAGGAAATATTGACCTTGGATGAGAAATTGAGGATAGTTACATTCAAAAAATTTAGATGCAACATAAACAAGGATCGTAGTTCTCTGAGTCTACTTTCTAAACTACTATTTTTTTCTAAATGGTAAAGATTAAGGGGTTCAAAAAAGGGAGCCACAAAAATTGGTGTTGTTTTTATAAAAAACATAACATAGCGTCTGTTGTGGCTCCCTCAAAAGGTTAACTTTTTTTTTGTATTTTTAAAATCACTTCAGTGAGAAATTAGCTAACATCATGTAGTTTATGTCCATTTTTTTATAATTTTTAATGAATATATGATTTTTTACTAATTTTCAAAATGGAAACATCTTGAAAAACAAAAATTTGGTTGTGGCACTCCTATAATTTTTGAAAACTAATCAAAAATCATTTTTTTTAATGTGTAGAATGGAGTCTAGTTTATAAAAATGTAATTTATTTGAAATTTCAATGAACAGTTAAAAAATAAAGTTAAAAATACCAAACATTGTTTTTTGAAAAAAATGAACACACAAACAAAAGAAATTAAAGATAAAAGCCTTAACATAGTCAAAATGTGAAAAAGTTTACATCGTTAAATAGATAAGAGATATCTTAACATTACCCAAGTGTTTAATTTACTCAACCTTGAAACACATACAAACCTAACAATTTCCACAAATGAGATTGTGTGAATTTTTGTAGAATATGCAAAAACACGTCTTTGGACGTTGGGAAGGCACTTCAAGCCTTTGGTTTGGTATACCAAAGAAAATACCAAGCTTAAGACTTGGGGATTTCCAAAGCAAGATATAATGCGAGTGCGTTATAACGCGCTTGTGTTATGTCTTTTTTTGTATTTTCTCCCTTTTGCAAAATTTTGTTGTGTGTTTCTCAAGCTTGACATAACACTAGTCCAATATAAAACACTTGTGTTATGTCTCGCTTGAAATTGTTTTTGTAAAAGTTTGTTAAATTTATGATTGATGTATGTATGTTTTTATTATATTTTAATGTATGTATGTATGTTTGTGTTCTTAAATGTATATGCATGCATGTATGTAGGTATGTATGTTGGATGTATGTACCTATGTATGTATGAATGTATTCTGGTATGCATGTATGCATGCCTGCATGTATGTATGTATGCATGTATGTATGCTTGTACATGTATGCTTGTACATGTATGTATGTATGTATGTATACATGCATGTATGCTTGTATGTATGTATGTAAGGGTTTTGGGTTTAGGGTATATAAGGGTGAGGGTATAGGGTATAAGGATGAGGGTTGAGGTTGTCGGGTTTAGGGTTAAAGGACACGATTTAGGGTTGAGGATTAAGGTATTAGGGTTTAAGGGTTTAGAGTTTAAGGGTTAAGGGTTTAGGTTTTAAGGGTTAAGGTTTTAAGGGTTGAGTGTTTAAGGGTTGATGTTTTAAGGGTTGAGGGTTAAGAGATTAGGGTTTAAGTTATAGGGTTGAGGGATTAGGGTTGAGGGTTTAATGTTTATGCTAGAGGGGTGAGGGTTGAGGTTTTAAGGGTTGAGGACTGAGGGATTAGGGTTGAGGGTTTAGGGATATAGATTAGAGTTTAAGGTTTGAGGGTTTAGGGATAGGGATTAGGGTTCAGGGTTGAGGGATTAGGGTTGAGGGTTTAAGGGATTAGGGTTTAAGGGTTGAGGTTTTAAGGGATTAGGGATTAAGGGTTGAGGGATTAGGCTTTAAGGGTATAGGATTGAGGATTGAGGGTTGAGGGTTTAGAGTTGAAGGTATAATATATAGGGTAGAGGGTTTAAGGGTTGAGGGGTTAGGGATTACAGGTTTAATGGTTGAGGGTTGATGGATTAGGGGTTTAATGTATAAATTCAAGGGATTAGGGTTGGGGGTTTAATGTATAGGGTAGAGGGTTTAGGATTTAAGGGTTAAGGGTTTAAGGGTTTAAGGGTTGAGGGTTTAATGTATAGGCTAGAGGGTTTAGGGTTTAAGAGTTGAGGGTTTAATTGTTTAAGGGTTTAGGGTTTAAGGGTTGAGGGTTGAGGGATTGGGCTTGAAGGGTATAGGGTTGAGGGATTAGGGTTTAAGGTATAGAGTTGAGGGTTGAGGGTTTAAGGGTTGAGAGATTAGGCTTTAATGGTTTAGGGTTGACGGATTAGGATTGAGGGTTTAAGGGTTGATGGTTTAGGGATAGGGATTAGAATTCATGGTTGAGGGATTAGGGTTGAGGATTTAAGGGTTGAGGGTTTAAGAGATTAGGCTTTAAGGGTTGAGGGTTTAAGGGATTAGGGATTAAGGGTAGAGGATTTAAGGGTTAAGGGATAAGGATTTAAGGGTATATGATTGAGGGTTGAGAGTTGAGGGTATAATGTATAGGGTAGGGGGTTTAAGGGTTGAGGATTGAGAGATTAAGGGTTTAAGGGTTGAGGGTTGATGGATTAACAATTTAAGGTATAAGGTTGGGGGATTAGGGTTAAGGGTTTAATGTATAGGGTAGAAGGTTTAAGGTATTAGTGTTTAAGGGTTGAGGGATTAGGCTTTAAGGGTATAGGGTTGAGGGTATAGGGTTCAAGGATTAGGGTTGAGGGTATAATGTATAGGGTGGAGGTTTTATGGGTTGAGGGTTGAGGGATTAAGGGTTTAAGGGTTGAGGGTTGATGGATTAAGGGTTTAAGGTATAGGTTCAAGGGATTAGGGTTGAGGGTTTAATGTATAGGGTAGAGGTTTTAGGGTTTAAGGGTTGAGGTTTAATGTTTTAATGGTTGAGGGTTGATGGATTAAGGGTTTAAGGTATATGGTAGAGGGTTTAAGGGATTAAGGATTAAGGGTTGAGGGTTTAAGGGTTGAGGGATTAGGCTTGAAGGGTTGAGGGTTGAGAGTTTAAGGGTTTAGGATTTAAGGGATTAGGGTTTAAGGGTTGAAGGTTTAAGGGATTAGGGATTGAGAGTTGAGGGTTTAAGGGTATAGGGTTGAGGAATTAGGGTTGAGGGTATAATGTATAGGGTAGAGGGTTTAAGGGTTGAGGGTTGATTGATTAATGGTTTTAGGTATAGGTTCAAGGGATCAGGGTTGAGGGTTTAATGTATAGGTTAGTGGGTTTAGGGTTTAAGGGTTGAGGGGTGATGGATTAAGGGTTTATATAAGGTAGAGGGTTTAAGGAATTAGAGATTAAGGGTTGAGGGTTTAAGGGTTGAGGGTTTACATGATTAGGGATTAAGGGTTGAGGGTTTAAGGGTTGAGGGTTTACATGATTAGGGATTAAGGGTTGAGGGTTTAATGGTTGATGGATTAGGCTTTAAGGGTATAGGGTTGAGGGTATAGGTTTAAGGGATTAGGGTTGAGGGTTTAAGGGTTAAGGTTTTAGGGATAGGGATTAGGGTTGATGGTTGAGGTATTAATGGTTTAAGGGTTGAGGGTTGATGGATTAAGGGTTTAAGGTATAGGGTCAATGGATTAGGGCTAAGGGTTTAATGTATAGGGTAGAGGATTTAAGGGATTAGGGATTAAGGGTTGAGGGTTTAAGGGTTGAGGGATTAGGATTTAAGGGTATAGGGTTGAGGGATTAGGGTTGAGGGTATAATGTATAGGGTAGAGGGTTTAAGGGTTGAGGGTTGATGGATTAAGGTTTTAAGGTATAGGGTTGAGGGTTTAATGTATAGGATAGAGGGTTTAGGGTTTAAGGGTTGAGGGTTGATGGATTAAGAGTTTAAGGTATAAGATCAAGGGATTAGGGTTTAGGGTTTAATGTATAGGGTAGACAGTTTAAGGGATTAAGGATTAAGGGTTGAGGGTTTGAGGGTTGAGGGATAGGGATTAGGGTTGAGGGTTTGAGGGATTAGGCTAGTGTATATGGTTGAGTGGTTATGGTTTAAGGTATAAGGTTGAGGGTTTAAGGGTTGAGTGTTTAAGAGATTAGGGTTTAAGGGTTGAGAGTTTAAGGGATTAGGGTTTAAGGGTTGAGGGATTAGGATTTAAGGGTATAGGGTTGAGGGATTAGGGTTGAGGGTTTAAGGGTTGAGGGTTTAGGGATAGGGATTAGGGTTCATGTTTGAGGGATTAGGGTTGAGGGTTGAGGGTTTAAGGGTTGATGGTTTAAGGGATTAGGGACTAACGGTTGAGTGTTTAAGGGCTGAGGGATTAGGCTTTAAGTGTATAGGGTTGAGGGTTAAGGGTATAATGTATAGGGTAGAGGGTTTAAGGGTTGAGGGTTGAGAGATTAAGGGTTTAAGGGTTGAGGGTTGATGGAAATAAGTATTTAAGGTATAGGGTCGAGGGATTAGGGTTGAGGTTTTAATGTCTAGGGTAGAGGGTCTAAGGGATTAGGGATTAAGGGTTGAGGGATTAGGCTTTAAGGGTATAGGTTTGAGGGTATACGATTGAGGGATTAGGGTTGAGGGTATAATGTATAGGGTAGAGGGTTGAGTGATTAAGGGTTTAAGGGTTGAGGATTTATGGACTAAGTGTTTAAGGTATAGGGTCGAGGGATTAGGTTTGAGGGTTTAATGTTTAAGATAGAGATTTTAGGGTTTAAGGGTTGAAAGTTGATGGATTAAGGGTTTAAGCTATAGCGTCAATGGATTAGGGTTGAGGGTTGAGGGTTGAGGGTTTAGGGATAGGGATTAGGGTTGAGGTTTGAGGTTTTTAAGGGTTGAGGGATTAGGCTTTAAGGGTATAGGGTTGAGGGTTTAAGGATTTAAGGGTTGAGGGTTTAGGGATAGGGATTAGGGTTCATGTTTGAGGGATTAGGGTTGAGGGTTGAGGATTTAAGGGTTAAGGGTTTAGGGATAGGGATCAGGGTTCATGTTTGAGGGATTAGGGTTGAGGGTTGAGGATTTAAGGGTTGAGAGTTTAAGGGATTAGGGATTAAGGGTTGAGGGTTTAAGGGTTGAAGGATTAGGATTTAAGGGTATAGGGTTGAGGTTTGAGGGTATAATGTATAGGGTAGAGGGTTTAAGGGTTGAGGGTTGTAGGCATTACAGATTAAGGGTTGAGGGTTTAAGGGTATAGGGTTGAGGGTATAATGTATAGGGTAGAGGGTTTAAGGGTTGAGGGTTGAGTGATTTAGGGATTTAATGTATAGGGTCAATGGATTAGGGTTGAAGGTTTAAGGGTTTAAGGGTTGAGGATTGATGGATTAAGGGTTTAAGGTATAGGGTCAAAGGATTAGGGTTGAGGGTTTAATGTATATGGTAGAGGGTTTAAGGGATTAGGGATTATGGATTGAGGGTTTAAAGGTTGAGGGTTTAAGGGTTGAGGGTTGAGGGTTGAGGGTTTTGGGATAGGTATTAGGATTGATGGTTGAGGGATTAGGCTTGAAGGGTATAGCCCATTGAGGGATTACAATTTAAGGTATAAGGTTGAGGTTTGAGGGCTTAAGGTTTGAGGGTTTAGAGATAGGGATTAGGGTTAAAGGTTGAGGGATTAGGGTTGAGGGTCGAGGATTTAAGGGTTGAGGGTTTAAGGGTTGAGGGATTAAAGGTTGATAGTTTAAGGGATTAGGGTTTAAGGGATAGGGTTTAGGGTTAATGTATAGGCTTGAGCGTATAGGAAAACATGGTGAAACTTCATATCACATGTAAAATGAGACATACGTAGCACTTACAAGATGTCATAATTTCTCTAAGAAAGGCTTCATAGATGTAACTCAACCTAAGCCCCTATGGACACATGATGATAGTTTAAAAACCTTTACAAAATCAACTTTTTCAAAACATGAGTGCACTTTGGAAAAGTTGAAATTAGGCCATTTATAAGGCAAGCCAAAATACACTCGCATTATAATACGAGCACGTTATAACACGAGCATGTTTTTTCTTGCTCTAAAAAATGGTAAAAAAAGGTAGGACACCTATGATCTAGGTGCACATGCTTTGTTATTCTCCCATTCTTGGCATGATCTAACAAAAAATGCTTTTTCATGTTGTTGGGGAAAGTACATGCAAATTTTACACACTCCACAACCTTTGCACCTGCTTTGCACCACCTTTTTCTAGTTTTCGAACTTAGGAAGGAGGAAATAATAGATTTTCTACATCAAATTTAGTTATATGAATTGAAATTTTCATATTTATAGTGTTGCATTGTTAATTATGATTTTATTGTTATAATTTCACATTATACATTGGTTAATTCAATAGGTTTTAGTAATTCTATTAGAGTTACATAGAATTGAATATTGAAAAGGAAGCAAGTTCATGAAAAGCTCAAATTATTGAGGATTTTGATGCAAGAAGAAAATCAATCTACACATAATTGGGTAGTTTCTCAAATCGAATCTCCAATTTTAATGTATGTCAAGTCTTTATGCATGTTTCTTTATCACTTCCTATCATACATGCTTAATATAAATCTTTGATTTTGTTATCATGTTGATTTTAGGATTATATTTTGCTAAGTATTCAAAATTATGAGTGCTCAACCTTTTAACCTAAGAGTTAATTCAGCCACTATGTTTTTTTTTTTGGTAAAATATCTTACCAACTTTTGAACATAATTGGGCTTTCTAGTTAAATGCTTTGGTAATTTTTTATCTTCTCTTACAATATTTCAAAAATTTCATTTAGTATCTTAGTGCTTGTGCTATTTAACATTTCCACTCTACTTTTAGCATTATCACTAGTTTTTTTCTTGCACTTCCCTTTTAATGCCTTTGCATATTAGCATTTTTTATTTCTCATTTCATGTATTTGTATTTGTAAGAGAGGGGGACCAACCACGTTCAAGGGCCCAAGTCATGGAGAGCCAAGAGCGGAAGGCTGCCCTAACTTACCTCAACTTAATGGGGTGTTAGGAAATGTGAGATGAGAATGATGAGGACTATAAGGTCCCTAAATCACTCTGTAGACTCGAAACACAAAATGGGGTTAGGTGAGTTGGTTTTCAGGTTTAACTCTATGCCTCAGGAAGCTCTCTTCCTGAGGATGAAAGCGCGGTTCCGAGACGACAGCGCGACACGCTAGTGTCTCTTAGGTGCACTGGTGTTCGCACGACCAGAGGACTAAAGAAGCAAGGTCAAATGCTAGAAAATTGACTAACAACCTAGCTAACTACTTCCAAAGGTCCAAAACAAGACTATGAAGTAGGAAAGGTATGTGTGAATATGATAAAGTTGTTAGGAGTCCAAATATGCACCCTAATGCTAAGCTTTGAATGAACTCAACAGATTTGGATTTAACATGGGATTGCTTTCAAGTTGTGGGTATCCTATTCGTAAGCAAACGTCCAGTGATAAGGATTGGCTTCCCCTTTTGATGTCACCTAACTATTAATCTCTGAGGTAAAGGGTAAGGATTGCATAAAAATAAACCTAATGCTGAAAAAAACCTAAGGTGATGCACCAAAACAACCTAGACCTGTTAACAACCTATCACATTCAAATTAATATCATAAAGCTAAACTCACACAACTCACTTTCCAATGTAGTATACATAAATAATTCATAAGGAGGTCTATAAACAATGCTTTTAAAAGGAAAGCAGGCGTTTCACAATTAACAACACTACTAAACAACACAAATTATAACTTGTAAACATACATTTTCTACTAAACAGATGCCTAAACATGAGACAAGCTTGCAAGGAAAAGATGGATTTTCACAAGACAAAATGATCAATCATTAACAACATACATGAGAAACATGAAATGAGAAGGTAAAAATGCTCTACTTTATTAATTCAAAGTGCTTACTGTATAATAGGCCCATCTGAGTTACAATATTGCTCCATGAAAAATAGCTCCAAGAAATAAAGCTATCTTGCTGCTAGAAAGAAAGAACTAGCTCAAAATGTTCAAAATGAACATACTTAAGCAAAAACCCAGGAAAAACCCCTCACAAAGTCCTTCCATAAGGTTCTGGTCGGATACAACAAAAAAGGCCAAAAAGAACCTTCTAGAAACCCTCCAAACTGTCCTCCACATGAAGAAAAGTTAAGCCAAGTCAATAGTCACACTAAAAATATGACAAAAATGCCTCCAAACAGCCCCCTTTTCTCTAAAGTTAGTCAAAACAACCTCTCATACATTCCTCATGTCTGCAAGTCATAATTGGTCTTCACACAAGTATTGACCCACACTCTCCTCATGCAATATGTGTGTTTTTAAAACACAAGACTCCAAAAAGCATTAAAGATAATGGCCTTGATTAAGTGATTCATAAAACATCACTTAACCAAGTCATTTTACATTTCAAAGCACAAAATAAGGGGCCCACCATCTCATTGAATTACATTACATTTGCATTGAAAAGACATCATAAAAGTGATTTTCAAATCACTTAAATGATATCTTTATACAATGAAATAACTTGCAACATATAATGTCATGTCTAAATGCTTTCAAAAGCTTTAAACAAAGTTAAAAACTTCCAAGGCACTTGACCATCTCTACTTACCTCATTCGCATTTTAGTCCACACATGGTCAGTACTCACTAGTTTGCAAAGGCATCATAAAGCTCCAAAATACTTGGCCAATATGGCCGGCCTCCATATTTCTTGGAAAGCATATTCCAAGTCACATGATTATTGGTCAAAAATAAAAGGCATCACATAAGCTACTTGGCACACTCCATATGTTGTATTGCTGAGGACTTAGGACTTGGCAAAGTTTTGAAACAAAGGGGGAAACACCTTAAGGCATAAAATTCCTAAGTGAATGAACAAGTTTTGGCCCCCATTACATTTAACACATGCTTTAATTTAAAAAAAAACATGGGAAGAAAATCCCGTCCCCATCAAATAGGGTCAAACCCTAATCATCAAAACACCAAAATAATGGGAAAACACCATCATTTGGTCGTTGAACAATCTGGAAAATAGGATGTTGCCATCGTGGGGTTTGAGCAAACACAGAAAAAAATGGAGATTCACACTGGTTTTTGGTGATTTTTTGGGGAAACCACCTCAAACAGTAGGTAAATGTTCACTCTGTAGCTCAAAATCTGCATTTTTCTACCATTTGGAGGCCATTTCAAAACCTACAGGCTACAACCATGGACACATTTCTGACCCATATGTATCATTTGTTCTTTCTATTGTTGTTTTCACTATTCACAGCCGCCATGAGAACTCTAATGAAGCATTGGTAAAAGCAAGAATCTTGAAAGTTTGCAAAAAAATTGCGAGAAAAAGCTCCAGGTGAGTTAAATCGACTCCATTCTTGTAGATTCTGAGCAAACGACTTCCCATTTTGTTTCCAGTTCGAGAATAAAGCATGAAATGCTTGTATCTTTTTGCATTTGATAATGAGGACACTCCATTGTTGTTTCCATGTTGCTTTCATGAAGAAAAAACTTCTTGGTTGTGGCCATGGACAAAAAATAGTGTGTTTTTATATGTGGCTTTGTTTCATTTGAAAACCCCATAATGCTTCTTCGACTCTCCTCTATATTAGCAAATTTCTTGACAACCCAGATGGGTTTTTGATATGTAGAAGAGAAAAAATGGCCTGTGAGCTCGGCCTCCATTTTTCAAAATGAGTTTCCTCTGTATTCATAATTTATGTTCCATTTTGCAATATAATTGCAAAACCCCTAAGTGGGTTTTTTGTAGCACATATATTTTTGTATCTGCAAATGTTTTCAAAAGAACACTAGTGGGTTTCATGGTTTCTTGAAGAAACTCATATTTTTGTAGAAATGCAAATGGGTTTTGTAAATACACTCCATTTTCTATAATATGTAGCAATATTGTTTCACCTTTTAAAACCCCAGGTGGGTCTTCCATATTTTGCAGAAAAAGAGGTTTTCTTGGCCACAACCTATCATAATGCATGAAATGGCTTTCATTTGTCATTCCTGTAGAATGTTCTCCATTTTTTTTGCCTCAACATTAACTTCTCATGGTAAACCCGGATGGGTCTTTTCAACTTGAAGAAAAACTCTGATTTTGTTGCAAAATGACTCAATGTCATTGTACAATGTGAGCATAATTGAAAGCTCCAATTTGTAGTAAAAATGTGTTTTTTTTAGTGAGCATCTAAATTGATTTTGTGAATGCACTTCCTTTTCCTGTAGAATGTCTTTGAAAAAAAAACCCCAAAGTGGGTTTATCATTATGAATACACTCCTGCATTTGACATTTCCTTTTGAGAGAATCATACTCCTCTTTTATTGATGATACCTCTTCATGTTCTAAACACTCATAGTAACCCCCTTTTGATGCATCAAACATTTTGACAAAACACCACTATATGAGACTTTGGCACCATGATAAATATAATGGATTACCTTTTGAAGTTGATCTACTCATAAGGCTTTAAAAGAATGGCATTTTGTCATACTTGTTAAGGTTCATCATAGACTTTTCATGCAATCTCATCCTTGCTTTGTGATCCCCATTCTCTGTCTTTGACATTGATTCCATAGCACTATTATTGTGCCATGCTTTTTGCTTATCTCAAAATGCATTTGTTCTTGCCATACAAAATTGTCATTGTTCATTGATTCTTGTTGTCTTGTACCACAAATGACCGTACCTTTGCTTCTGTTGAGTGGATGATCTTCATTGTTCAATGTGAATTGTAGATAGCTATCTTTCCTTTGCAATATGCATTCCATTGTTGTCCTTCCATGAGACCATTGTAGCATGCATTTTTTATTGTCCTTGTCAATGACAATGACCTTCACTCATTGAATTTATTTCCACAAGTGCACCTATGAATAAACATTAACAATTCCATCTGCCTCCAATGATAAACATTCTTTGGTTTATTCTTTTTGTTTCCTGTAGCTTTTGCAAAGTTGTTGTCCTATTCATTTGTATCATGACCTTGGCCTCAAAGGGATCACCTTGTGATGTTTCATGATTGACTCAACCAGTGCTTTCTCCATTGTATTGATTTGAAGCTTAGTGGATGTTTCTCATGATCATAACTCCACATTGATTTCTCCATTGTTGTTTCTATCATTTCATTGTTTCAAAACAACAGATTGTGCAACCAATGGTGACAATATTTCATGTCCATTAAAAATCACACTTTGTAAGTTGTAAAACTTGACTGCTTCTCCATTTCCATCAATAAATTTATTTTCAATTGCATATCACTTATGGAGGTAATCCTTGGATCTGAGCAACTTTAAGAAATGTAGATGAATGTTGATCATTATGTGACACTGAACAGGGCAGTTGAAAAGTTTTGCTACCCTTCCTTTCTTTTTCATCTACAATGTAATCTCTTGTGACTATTTCTTGTTTGCCTTTAGTAAAGTCAAAAGACATTTTTATTTGTTGCTATCCTGCATGACATGAGAATACATCTTGTTGTCCCAACCTTCATGGATTCCATAATAATGCTTGTTGTCCCACTTGAATTTTCTATCTGATCTCCACAACATTTGTTTCCTTTTTGATCACGTGTAACACATAACTATCTCCCCACTTTGATCCTAGTGGGAAGACACATGTCCCCTATGTCAGTGACCTAAAAGCTCACCGTCCTATGTGATGTGTGGCTATCCAATAGGGTCAAGGTGAGAGGGACCTGACAATACTCTAGATTGCTCTCAAATTATTTAAGAGATGCATAATTGAACTTGATGCATCCTTTGAATCTGATAATGAAAGTTGATCAACTGGTGTGATTCCATATTGATTTAATGTATTAATAACAAGTAAATCCTTGATCAAGTTGCTCACTTTCCTTTTTCTTTCAAAGCATGCTGAGCTCTACCCTCGTGAGAGCCACATTTACCCCACATGCTGTATTTAATCTGAATTAGAACAGTAACCAAACTTGTCCTAAATTTGCACATGAAGCAAACAAGTTAGAAAAATAGATGCATATTTTGGATGTGTTTGATGACTTCATCGTTTCCCAGGACATCCAAGGTTTGCATGCTTATTTAATGCACTTATGGATCAATTTACACATGCATAGGTAGGTGTGTATGTAAGGATTGAGATCTTTCATTGCTTAGAGCCCTGCTCTAATATCATTGTTTTTCTAGATGCAAGAGCTAGGAGCTCTATGGAGTTGGGAAGGACACAAGCAACTTGGGGCAGCAACAACAGGGAAAGAGGGCAACTTAACAACTTGTCATTCTCAGGCAATGACTGGTCTCCATTCTTATATGCACATTGTTTTTCACTTATTCATGTATAAATTGTTTCTTCATTTTCATTGAATAAGTAAAGTTAGTCCCTTGGCTTGTGAGGGACATGTACACTTCATGATTATCAATAAAAGATTACATTTGTATACATATGATTCTCTTTTCTCATTCGTTGAAATTACAACATTGGAATAAAAAATGTAATCTGTTTCATTTGGAAATCTTTTTCCATTCATATTAAACCTAGTAGACTCATGGTTTATCTTTTAAATGTTTAATGGACAACACAAAAGAATAAACACTAAACTTGATTTTAGCTAAAAGCTAAAAATCAAGTAACAAAAGAAAATAAACAAGAGTTAGGATGACATGGATAACCTTACAAAGGTACTTGTTCGCCAGCTAACTCCAAGCCACACGTCCACCTATACACAATGTAGAAGAAAATTGTTGGGTGGCTATATAGGGGCCTACCTCAGTCAAACCCTCGTTTAGGTGTTTCCACCTTCACAAACAACCAAGTTTGTAATGATAGAGAAATAGTATGATAAATAAAGAAATGAAGTAAAGAACACTAAAACACTACAAATAGTAATGTGCTACTCAACCAAATAATAGAGGTGAGGAGTAGAAAGCTTACCACCTCCACCAAGATCACTTAAGGCTAATGGGGGAGAAAATGAGAGGACTCAAGCCCCTGTTGCAATGGTGTTGTTCCACACTTGCTCTACTATATTAATGGGGTGATTTTGTTGTTGCTATGGAGTGCAAAAGTGCTGCTAGAATGCAAGGAATGAATTCTAGAATGCTTAAGCTTGTGAGAAAGATTGCTTGAAGGGATGAAATGGAAGAATGAATGGTGAATTTGAAGGAGAGAATGAAGAAAACGACCATATTTAGGTCGATCAGTCGAAAGGGGCATTACAAGTTGACTCCCAATGGGAAGTGTAATGCTTCTATAGGCTCCAGATGCAAGAATTTTCTAGGGACATAAGTGCGTCGCGTGGATGTTTGCATTGCACGGGCATCCTTGATAGTTATTCCTCTGCCAACACACAAAACAACTGCCAAGTGGAATGAAGGCAACAAGCTTATGTGGAATTTAGCCCTTGAGTTTTGTTTTCTAAAGTGAAGGGCAAAGGGGAATTTGCACAAGGGGTGCAAATTCACTCCTATACATTATCTCATTGATTTTTCACTATGCTTCAAAAATTGCATTCTTTTATAAAAAATCATATCAAAAAATCCTTGAGGCCAAAAAATTATACCTTGTGGACCAAAACCTTGATAATGGTAACCATAGATAGACCTATTACAATTTTTAAACCACTCTTGACATCTTTCATCCAAAACATAGTCAACCTTAAAATAATTATAAACCCATCCAAGCCATCATTTCATCCATCTTACTTAGATTTTTCCATCAACCATTATTTGTTTTGGACTTAGATTAAACCTTCACCAACATGCATAGAAATAACCACATTTCTTTCACTTTCAAATTAGAACCATAAATAACATCCTTAATATGACATCCATATTTTTACTACTTAACTTAAATCTCCATTTTCAACCATAGTAAGAAAAAATCTAAACCATCATTCAAAAAAATAAAATTGATCAATGATTCAAATCTAGATCCTTTAATCTTTATCTAGTAGCTTACATATTGTAGACATGTAAATTATCTTGATTGATCTCACACACTTGATCTTGATTTACTAACACCGATTCTGCCTAAATCACTCCTTTACTAACCATTTAATCGAATAATCTTTATTTGATTAAATTCATCATATTTCATCTTTTAATTAAACAAATCAATTTATTTGATTAAATCATTATCTTCTCTTAATTAAATAAATCATTTTATTTGATTAGTCTTAATGTTCCTCCTTTGATTAAATGAATCACTTTATTTGATTAAATCATATTTCATCTCCTTTAAATTAAATAAACTAACCTTTATTTGATTTAACTCTAACACCATCCCTTTTTAATTAAATAAATCAAACTTTATTTAATTAAATCTAATATTCATTATTCCTCCCATTTGATTTAAATAAATCCAAAAATCTAAGTCAAATGTCAAATCAAACTAATCTCCATCTAAGCTAATCCTAATTAGCACTAACTCTAATCCATCAAATCCTCTAGATTTTGCAACTTGTGCAAGTAAATCAATTTAATTGATTTATAATTTTCTCTATTTTCATTCAAAAAGGCATCTCTTTGGAATATTCCTCCAATTTGAAATCTCCCTCCCAAAAGGACTTGTCATCCAACATGGCATTTAAAACTCTTACATGTCATTTTTCTTGAGTCAAGTGGCATTAACTCATCTTTCAACTCTTCTTCCACAAGCCATCTTTCAAATTTCAAATTTCCACCTAATTGCATTTAATTGCACATTGATCAAAATGTGCTCCACCTCTCTTCAATACCATGTTGAAAAGTGGCACATTGTTAGTGGTTCATCCTTAATCCCACATCCTTCATGTTTTGCATTCCTCCATCCTTGTTTCCTATAAATGGAGAGGTCTTCTATTAATTTTGAATCCACAACTCTATGCAAGGTTATTATCTACAGGTTTTGAACAAATTCATCAACACTTCATCCGAGTTTTCATAGTTTTTCATCACATAGCTAGGTTATTGCAAATTTCATCAAGGAGCACCATTATCCATCATCAAAACTTGCAAGGAATTTGGAAAGGGCTATTTTCCACATCAAAATAACACCAATTCCCCCATGGGATTGAGGGTTTGAATGTCTTGAGCAAGATTTAGTATATTTCATTTGATTAGTTTTGTTTTATTTATTGTTCTTGGTGTTTAAATGAATTGCATGGGGAATGCTAGTTTAGATTTGTTTGATGACTAACATTGTGTTGTTTGTCTATGTTTGAGCAGGTCTAGAGCTACCATTCACATTTTGGCGCTAGGAGGGCGAATCTTGAGAAATTGACACATTTTTTGGTCAAAATTCTATGGTTTTTTCAAAAAATTTGTGTCTAAAGAAAACAACGATGCTGCAAGAGTCGAATAGTGACGCTATCAGTCCAACGTCACTATTTAGCAATGTTGTCAACACTCCAAAACATGATGCTCTTGACATTTTCCTGAGGGTTCGGTTCTTCAAACTCCAAAGATCGACGCTTGGTGAAACAACGACGCAATCACAGTCTTTGTTTCTCCACAGAGCGACGTTGGTTTCACCAGAGCACCCCTGGACCTCCTCAAATTGTGATGCCTTTGCAGATTGTACCACTAGTGTGGGGTAAAAGTCAACCTTCAAATTATTTTTAACATGTGCTTTTTGTCTTTGATCAATTTGAACTTTTAACCTGTTTTAGGTCTCTGTTTTCTGTGGATTAACTAGTTTTTGTTGGTTAAAGTGATCCAGAGGGAAGGGGGAAATGAAGACAAAATATTTCTATGGCATCATCACTTGATTGTAACAAGTGTTTTTAAACACTTTGGGAACAATTATAATCCCATCTTAAGGCTTTTGTTCTCTTCAAGTTTTAAGACTCAAAATAATTTTCGTTTGGGTTTTAAAAAGAACAATCAAAGGGATTAAAAAGAACTTTAGGAACTTACTAGAGTTGGTTTTGGATTTTAAAAAATTGAACAAGCAAACTTCACACTTCATCTTGGTCCTTAAAAAAAATCCATTATTGGTGTTGAAGTTAAAATGAACACGAGTTTTCCATTTTTTGCAATCTTTTTTACAAGTTAATATCATTTAAAATGCGTATGCACTTCTCTCACGCTTCACGACAATCTTGAGAATCAAAAGTCTTTTGGTGATATTAGGTTGTCTAAAATATTTCCTCCACACTTCAATTTGGGCTCTTAAAATTGGACAAAATCTTGCTAGTGTGAGTTAGGTATATCGTGTGTGTTCTCTCTTTGTTCACGCAAACAAAGATTGATCAAACTATAGATGTGCTTACTCGCTATTTTTTACCTTTAGAGAAGCCTGCCTAAGAGATACATCCAAAAGGAGAACTCGAAGGTGACTCCAACTGGTTTTTCACTCGGGCCAATATACAAATGGATAAGACTAAACTGTCAAGTCCTCATGGTATGTAGGCCTTAGCCATATAGTGTCTTTCAGAATGGGGTACTACCTTAAAAAGTATAAGCGCCCCTAGTAGGATCAATTAAATCCTTTAGTGGCTTGATGGACACGCGCAAGGTGTCATGTCCGGGTAAATGCAAGAAGATGAGTCCACCAAACGTGGAAGTTTTTTCCTTAGGCAAAAAAATGAAATCGGCTTGCAAAAAATAGGATCTCGCTTTTTAATAAGCAGGATCCTGTTTAGCTTCAGGATCCCGAGCCTAAATTTAAAAAAATGGGATCTCGTTCTGAAAAATTTATGTTTTTGGAAAATTTCCAAAAATGGCAAGTTTTCAAAATGGGATCCTGTTTTGAAAACTTTCTATTTTTGGAAACTTTCAAATTTTGAAAAAAATCCATTTTTAGAAAGTTTTCAAAACGAGATCTCGTTTTGAAAACTTTCCATTTGTGAAAACTTTCCGTTTTTAGAAATTTTCAAAACGGGATCTCGTTTTACAAAACAAAACAGGATCCCATTTTGTAAAACCATAAAAAAAGTTTTTTTATGAAACGGGATCCCATTTTTTAATATATGAATTTTTGGTCAGGTTTTTGGCTTGTTTTTTGGTTTGGGAAATGGCTTGGGGATCCAAACCTAAGCTTTGGACCTAGTTTGACTTGCAACTTAAAGGTCATGTTAATGTCACAGGAAAGTAGTGACTTTGGACATATGTTTGAGGACCTATTTTGTAGAATCTTTTTACGAAATTAAAACCCATTATAGATGAGATAGTGCAGATTCCAAATATGTAATTTTTTTTATAATTTGATTTTTTTTTTCTATTTTTCAATTAATTTCTATTGTAACCAGTCCATAAACTTGAATTATCATGGTTTTTTAGTATTTTAATAACTTTTTATTAAAATATTTTTTTGTAAAATGAATTGCACCAAAACATACTTCAGACAATTCTTTTCAATTTGAATTTTTTTTTCAAAAAATGATAAGATTTAGGTCATCTTATGCGTGATGTACACGATTTTTCAAAACAACAAATATGGCCAATAAAAATTTAATAAAAAAATATTCAATAAAAAATTACAAAAAATATCAAAAACATGCTTTAGTGAGTTACAAATCTTTTCCCAAAAGGATTTAGAAAAATATGATTGTTTAGGTCAAAATATGGATGACGTATACGTGCATGGTATGGTAAAAAAAAAGTGACTTTTAAACAATGGTTTTTAAAAACGCCTATTGAAAACCAATTTTTATCATCTGGATATTGAAATAAATTACATATTTGGAAACTAGACTCTGAGTACTAAATTTTATGATTTGTGATTTTTTTTAAGATTCCATTTCTAAGTGCTTCAAATTTTAAGGTCAAATGTGACAAATTCCAAAAATCAGGGAAACCACTTCCACTTTTTGGCCAAAAAGTGGACTCAACTTCTTGCACACACCCATCCTCGATCAACCTAAGAACCAATTTGTGTAGAAGCCAAAATCCTTTTCTATTTGTTGGTGCAAGAGGTCGGACCTCTGAAGCCGCCCCACATTTTTGCAGTTCTTTGTAGAGATGAGAAGTTCGTCATGGGAGATTTATGAGAATTGAAGCTTGACTGACCCAAGAAGTGTGTGTCGTGGAGGGGAGATAGTGTGGTCAAGCTTCTAATCATCCGCTTTGAATAAGTGCAGCTGAATTTATCCAAGTGGGGATTCAACAAATATTGCCTCTTTCTATCTTAGGGTTGTGCATCATTTTGGAATCAAAACACTTTGCTTGGATATAAAACATTGGAAAACAAACTTTCAACCATGATCATCAAATTTCAAACCCTTTAGAGGAAGCAAATACCTTTGAAACAAATCTATGTGCTATTGCTTTCCCTAGGGATTCTATCCTTAGGGGCTTCTAAGTATTTGGATTTACATCTTAATTTTCTCTCACTAAAGTCAACATTAGGGAACTATTGCCTTGATTTCCACATAATGGACCTTGTGGGATGAAAAGAAATTCAGACATTAGACATCTAGTTCAAAAGCTAAGGCAAGAAAGTGCTTGTGGTAAAAAGAACTCATTAAACAAAGATAAGAAACAATTGAACCCCGCACATGTGTTGTTCCAAATGATTTCCCGAAAGATCAAAATATGAAAACCAAAGTCTAAAATTCTTAGTCCAAGAGCTCTCAAGAAATGTTTATCTATGCTTCACGAATTTAGAGAAAGGTTGACCTTAAATTTCTACAAATGTGCATCAAAGAACAATCCCAATTTGTATTCATTTTACTATTGTCAAAATCCAAGATTTTCAAAGGTTTGAGTATCTCACATAGGAAGTATATCATGTTCTTCAACACCTAGGTCTTGTAAACAAAAGTCTTTCTAGGTTCACTTAGGATCAAAATCAAAACACTCTCATCCATCCCTCAAACATCAAATAAAAATCCATCTCACAAACAACTCTTAAAAATCTTGGAAAAATCCTTCATACTAGACTTTGGGCAAATCCTCTTCAATCAAATCAAAATCATCTTGTTTGACTAGGTGTGTGTAGATGAATCCTTCTTTACACACTTAGTTAAATTATCATCTTGTGGACAAGTTTACTCTAGGACAACACCTAACTTCTTGGAGTTTTATGAGTTCATTATCAAATCCAAAATCAAATCAAAACCAAATCAAACCAAATCAAAATAAAAATCCAAAATCAAATCCAACATCAAAATCCAAAAATCCTGAAGTCTTGTGTCTCCTTCAAGGTTTCTTAAGAGTTCAATCATTCACAAAAATCCATCTTTCAGTATCTCATCACCATCCTTTTGATCCTTAATATCTTAGACTTTCCTTTTTCTACCTAAAGTTTAGATCAATCCAAGGAGTTAGAGGTTCACCTCCCACATTCCTAAAAATTGATCCTTATTTTATGGTCCAAAATAGATCTCAACACAAGAAGAACATGGAAACAAACAAAGAAACATCCACTTCAAGTGACTTGAGTCAAACCACACCAACAATGTCGTAGGGATGACTCAAGATGAAATCATAGAAATGGTCCAAAATCTTGACTCACAAAATTGTCAATGCTATGATGAAACTTAATCCTTCACAATACATGCTAGAATTGGCAAAAGAAGGGGATAAACTCCCTTCCAACTATGATGTAAGCACTATTGTGGATAAAACTCTTGGGATTATGCCACCAGTCTCATTCACACCTTCATTCCAAAGCATCATTCAACCCATCCCACAAACCACATCATCCGTTTCTCCAACTCAACCAATTGTCAACAAAGGGAGCGCATTGCTTCATGCACTTCAAACAAATGCCCTTGTAAAAAACCAAGACTTGGATGCAAACACCATCTTGGGTCAATCCATTCCTCAAAATCCAAAACACCCATAGGTTCTGCTCATCTTTCATGACCCCAATGACCCATCCTCTTTCAACGCAACACTGACATATCCTATTAACACACAAGTCTCTCTCCCCATGACGTCACAAGTAGAAGGTGGACTATTTGGAAAAGGGGGAATCTTTGACCCCTCATCATCATCATTTCCTCATGGGAATACCCCATCCATCTTCCCACCATTTTCACCTCAACCACTAACATCCACACCAATCCTCAATTTAGGGCAACTCACTTTACCAATCCTCAATCAACAAAATCAAAACAATCACCCAATCATAAATCAAACCATCATACCAAATCCTCTGATCATGCCATTGATATTGCAACAATAGGTGACAACAATCCAAACAACACAAGCTATCAAAACACCATCCACGATACCCCAAATAACTCAAAATGTGGCCTCCCAAGAACCTGTCATATCAACCACACAAATCAATACAATGACACCTCTCATCACAACTCACATCATTCTGAATCCACCACCACCACCACCAAAACCAAACATGGAAAACCCATATAGCATCACATTGCAAGTAGCTCAACAAGCCTAGCAAAAGGCACTTCAGTAGTTTCAAGCTCAACAAGCACAACAAACCACGCAAGCTGCACAACAAGCCACACAACAAGCACAACAAGCACAACAAGTTGCCCAAGCTGCACAAGCCACACAAGTTGCACAGGCTACACAAGCTGCCCAACAAGCTCAAGCTCAAGCGCAAGTCCAATATCAAGCTCAACAAGCACAAGCACAAGCACAATACTAAGAAACTCAGCTACAAGCATATCAATAAGCTCTGCAATAGTACCAAGCAAACAAGAAGAAGCCCACCTATTATCCCAACAACAAGCATTGTTGGCACAACAACAACAAGACTAGCAATAAGCATTGTTGGCACAACAACAACAAGATAAACAACAAGCATTGTTGGCACAACAACATTTGCTGGCATATTAACAAGCCTTGATCGCACAATAGAGCTTGCAACAACCTCCCACAAACATGCAAAACACCCCACCCATCACTTGAACGATCCAACCACCTCAAAACATGTTCACCCCACCTCTCAATCCACAAAATGATGTGATGACACAAATCAAATTTCTTTCACAACAAGTGCTAGACCTCCAATTTGGGAAAACAATGAAAAAACCAAGCAATTTGTGCCCTTATCCTTTTGACAGGAGCCTTGCGATGGTACCATTCCCAAAGGGGTCTAAAATCCCTAAATTCAAAAAATATCGTTGGACAGGAAACCCTAAAGATCACATCAGGGAATTCTGAGTACATTGCATGGAAGTTGCATACGATGACATATATCTAATGCAACTATTCGCTCAAAGTTTGGCTAGACCCACTATGGAATGGTTCTCTCACCTTCCTCCTAGAATAAAAAAGTTCCAAGAGATTGTAGATGCCTTCATACAAAACTACGCATTCCACATAGGTATGGATGTGAGTCTAGAGGAACTATCTGCGCTCAGACAAGCTAAGGGGGAAACATTCACTTCCTTCTTACAAAGATGGCAATCCAAGGCCAACAAGAGCAAATGGAACATGCCAGAAGAAGAAAAAATTTGCACCATCATTTCCAATCTTGAAAAGACCTTGTCATTCCATCTAAAGATGCAGTGCATCATCCCCAAGGCACTCAACATCGAAAGACCCCTTATTGCACAAGGGGGGACACCCACATATCAAGAGTATCAAGAAAATCACCCATCCACCAGTTATAATGAGAAACCTCACACATGGGTGAAGAAAAAAAATGTCACTAATGATGGTGTGGTTGACGCCAAGGTCATAATTAGTGTTCCAAAAAAAACACACAAACATATCAACAACCGCAAGGAAACAATCGAAACAACACACAAGCCAATGCAGTATCACAACAACCACCCAATAATCAAGTCAACAATCTAAATAATCAAAGGGGACCACCCCCGCAGAACAAACAATATCCCCCAAAATGAAAATACATAGCCCTTGGGGAATCAATCGAATCCGTCATGAAGAAGTTGGTAAACGAGAATCTCATCAAAATTATCATTTATGATAACTATCAAGAACCCCAAGTGAAACTACCATGGTACAAAAAAAATCATCTTTGTGATTTTCATAAAATCAAGGGGCACACAACGACCAGTTGCATGAGGCTGAAAAATATGATCCAAGACCTTATTGATGACAAAGTTATAAATGTTGAACAACCTACCGGAAATGAAGACCTTAAGATATACATGAATCCAATACTGGATCATAACAAAGGGAACAACCATGGAAAGATAAAGTATGACAATGTAAACCATTTTTACGACCATGTGGTTGCATCCCTAGATGAATGGGTCATTGTTGTTAACATCAAGGGAGCCAAAGCTGATTGTGGAGTCACCACATGTGGCAGAAAAGTTGCCATTGTAGGATAATCCCAGCCACCTAGGGCATCCACCTCAAAACCAAAATCTGTTCCTAATGGTTACAATGTCTTAGACCAGCTAAAAAGAACCCCCTCTTAGATTTCTATCATGGATTTGCTGAAGATCTTGCCCGTACATAGGAAAATCCTAAAGGAAGCATTAGCTTCATTCACCATCTCTATAGATCTTGATGTTGACCAGTTCCAAGCTATGGTCGAACACATCACCACCCCACATCTCCTAACATTTTTTGATTAGGACTTCCCCACTCAACCATCTCACAATCGCGCACTCCATCTCGAAGTCCTAGTCCATAAAAATAAAGTCAAAAGGGTATTGGTGGATGGGGGTGTAGGTCTAAACATCTGCTCACTCAAGATAATAAAGAATATGGGATTCTCCGAGGATGCTAATGAAAAAGGTAAAGGTATAACAATTAGAGCATATGATGATCAAGAAAGAGTGTCTCAAGGCACTATTCAACTCCCTATTCAAGTAGGGCCAACCATAATGGAAACCACATGTCAGGTCCTTGATGTTGATTTACCTTATAATATTCTCCTGGGGAATCCGTGGATTCATGGGATGCAAGCAGTTGCATCTACTTTCCATCAATGTGTGAAGTTTCCCTATCAGAATCAAGAGCTCACAGTCCATGGTGATCCCGAGCCCTTTTATTTTTGCAAGAACCTAGAAGCCAAATACTATAAAATCCCTCAAGTTCCAAAGAATGATGAAGGCCCTACAACTCCATATTTAGACCCAACTTTCTTGGCCTCCACTTCTGAGACAAAGACACCCGCCATTCTCGACATTTCTGAAATAAAAGTGATTATCCAAGACAATGGGTGTGGGGATTACAAAATGAAGAAAAGTGCTTTCGTAATAGGAGAGTTACCTCAATCTCTTAGGTCTCACGGGAAACCCCAACCGATTGAAACATCATCCCAAACCTTCAAAGCGGACCCCTCCAGATTCAAATGTTGGAGAGACCTAAGTCAAGAAGTGGTAGATGAAAAATACATATCAAGCCTATTGTACCAAGATGAAAGGCCCATGCCTGATCTTCCCATGGATGATAGCAACAAAGGAATACAAATTATGCTTGGTATGGGCTATAACAAAAACAATAAACTTGGGCAAAATGATAATGGGCTTCTGGTACCTCTCATTCCTAAGAAGTGTATGAGAAATCTTGGCTTCAAATGTACTCCTCTGAAAGTAAGCATACTTGGAAAAGGTGCCCCATGTAGAAAAGTTAAAGCTCCCCCTCAGTTGTTGGTGTCCACAAGTCTACCCTTAGACAACTATACATTTGAGATAATCAATGTGTGTGATGAGGACCCCTTAACTGACTTACCCATGCTATTTGAGGGTTCCTCCCTTATCATGATTAGTACCCTATCTTTCGAGTCAAACAACCAAACCCATGAGCTAAACTTAGTCTATCCACAACTCATCGATTACGACCAATGAGGACCACCAAATTTGGACACATTTGAAAATGATGAGGCTCTCTCAGAATTCATGGGATTGTGGGATACTATACTAAATGGAGATTACAAAGCTGGGTTTGACATCATGCTAGACACACATACCTATTACGGGGAGATGATTGAATCCCTCGGTCACAAAAGTGAAAAATTGAGAATAATCTCTAGGTCTTTGAGTGAAAACCACACTGTGACACTCTCTGACCCAAAAATAGTAAAAATAAAGGACACACCAAATGGTGAAAACCTCTTTGAGGTGCTAGAGGATGAGGGATTCAGTCTTCCTCTTAGTGTTATTCATCAAGAGAAGTCAGCGGTCTTAGTAGATAAGTGCAATCTAGTCAACTTGGGAACAGAAGAAACGTTGCATATCAACTTCTATGTAGAATCACTTCTGACAAAAGAAAAAGAACTCCTAGTTGCATTCCTAAAGGAAAGAAAGATAAAATTTGCATGGACCTATGCTGACATGCCTGGCCTTGATCCAGAAGTGGTGGCTCACCACCTAGCTATCTATCTAGAAGAAAAACCAGTAAGACAAAAGCTAAGGAAGATGCATCCCCAAATAACATTATTGGTCAAGATGGAATTACAAAAGCTCCTAGATGCAGGGTTCATACAACCAATTGATTATCTAGAGTGGCTCTCAAATCTTGTACCTATTTCAAAGCCCACTAGGGGCATCCCAAACATTGACATGATTGTGGATATGACAACAAGACTCGAAATGCTATCACTAATGGACCGATTCTCAGGATACAATCAGATCATGATAGCTAAAGATGACCAACATAAAATGACTTTCACTTGTCCATGGGGGACATATTGCTGGAATATGATGCCATTTGGGCTGAAGAACGCATGAGCTACCTATCAAAGGGCCATGCCACTAATCTTCCATGATATGATTCAAAAAATTGTGGAAGATTATGTGGATAACATATTGGCCAAATCAAAGAAACATTGGGATCACATAGCAATATTAGGCTCCATCTTCGACAAGGCTAGAAGAATACAAAGTCAAACCCAATCGAAAGAAGTGTGTCTTCGGAGTGCAATCAGGCAAGTTACTCAGGTACATTGTATCTATGAAAGGGATCGAGATAGACCTCGCTAAGGTCAAGGAAATCCTTGAGATGGAGGCACCAAAGACATTGAAACAACTAAGAGGCTTATAGGGAAGGATTCAATCTATTCGTCAGTTCATAGCACAACTAGCAGACAAGGCTATCCCATATTCTCATCTACTCCACAAGGGGGTAGCATACAAATGGGATGAAAAATGTGACCAGACGTTCAACAAAATCAAGGAGTACTTGCTTACGCCACCAGTTCTCATGCCACCAATTCTAGGCAAACCCCTGATCCTATATATATCAGCAACAACAACAGCCCTTGGTGCTCTCTTAGCACAACATGACGAAAATGGGAAGGAGAGAGCTATTTAATACATCAACAAAACAATGGTAGGACATGAGCTGAATTACACATCCATTGAGAAGGCTTGCTTAGCAGTGGTGTTTGCAACAAAATAAATCAGATACTATATGCTAGCACATTCGATAAAACTCATTGCAAAGATAGACCCTCTCAAGTATCTGCTTTTTAAAGCAACGTTCATGGGGCGAACAACTAAATGGGTTATGATCTTGATAGAACACAACATTGAGTATGTAGAACGGAAGGAAATTAAAGGAAAAACAATCATGGATCAGCTGGAAGAAGCACAAATATATGTAGAGAATCTGCTTGTATCAGAGTTCCTCGATGAGTCCATCTTTAACCTAAGTGTTGAAGATCATTGGAAAATGTACTTTGATAGATCCTACACACAACATGGGTCAAGAGCTGGAGTCTTCTTCATTACACCACAAGGAGATTACATACCTAAATCATATAAGTTGTCATTTCCTTGCACAAATAGCATTACAGAATATGAGGCTCTGGTCATAGGGCTAAGAATTGTAGTACCATGGAAAATCATGGCACTCAAAGTCTATGGAGACTTGCAACTTATCATCAACTTGGTCAATGATGAGTATCAAATGAAGGACGACCAGTTGACTCCATACAAGAAACTGGTAGAAAGCCTCAAAGAGTTCTTCATTGATATCACATTTGAGCAGCTACCAAGAGAAAATAATAGAGCAAGAGATGCTATTGCAACAATTTGATTGATATTGGATATCCCACGCAATGTCCCAAAGCGAGAATTCCTTGTAGAGTAGCTTCTCGTACCAGCATTTGAGGTACCAGTGTCTAAATTTTTGTGTGAAATCATTGGTGTCGGTGATCCCTGGTATCATGATATATACACCTACTTGAGAATAGGAGTCCTTCCCGTTGATATCACCCCGAACCTTAAAAGAACATTTGTCAAGAAGTCATCCTATTTTGTCATCTTAGGAGACACCCTATACTGTAGGAGCATTGAAGGAACCCTTTTATGATGCCTAAACATTGAGGAAGCCTTGACTACTTTAACTGAGGTACACAATGGAATTTGTGGGTCACATTCGAGTGGTATGACCTTGGCTAAGAAACAAATGAGGATTGGATACTATTGGCCTACAATGGAAAGGGAAGCTCACAACTATGTCCGAAGGTTTTTGCAGTGTCAGCAGCATGGGGATCTCATTTATGCACTAGCTCAGGAGCTCCACTCGATCATTACACCTTGGCCCTTTTTAGAATGGGGGCTCAATCTTGTTTGAAAAATTACCCCCACCTCATCCAGTGGACATAAGTTCATCATCACCGCCATAAAGTACTTCACGAAGTGGGTAGAAGCCATTCCCATGATCCAAGTTCATCATGAACTACCTAATTTGCTGCTATGGTGTCCCTCAAGCCATTATCTCAAATAACAGGACACCTTTCAAAAACCAGGATGTTTGAGACCTATGCCAAAAGTTCAATATCCAACATCGCTTTTCCACTCCATACTACCCCCAAGGAAACGAACAAGTTGAAGCTACCAATAAGACCATCTTAAAAATCCTCAAGAAAAAAGCGAATGATGCTAGTCGTGACTGACACCTACAGCCGAATCTTGCCTTATGGGCCTACCAAACAAGTATCCTCACACCAACAAGTGCAACGCCTTTCTCCCTGGTCTACAGATTAGAAGCCATACTTCCCATTGAGATCAAGCTCCCATCCTTGAGAATATCATTGCAGAATCTCATTACATATGAAGAATATCGGGTATCATGGTTGAACGAGCTGGAACTACTAGATGAGCGACACATGGATGCCTTAAACCATTTGCAAGTCTACCAAAACCGTCTCAAGCGAAGCTACAACAAGAAGATCAGGAGTTGGACCTTTCAAATCAGAGAGTTCGTACTAAAGGAGAATCAAAAGAATTTACCAAATCTAGATAGCAAGGGAAATTTTGAACCCAATTGGTTGGGACCCTTCATCATCACAACGAGCTACAAGTCAGGAGCATATTAGCTATCAACACCTGAAGGGGAACCTTTATAGGAACCCATGAAAAAATCCCATCTCAAAAAGTTTTATGCCTAATCTTACAAGGTATAAATCCAAAAAAACAAAAAAATCAAAAAATATATAAAAATCTAAAACAAATAAAAAAAGGATTGAAAACAGTAAAGAGAAAAAAAATAATCCTTTAGTGAAAACCACTTTGGTGGCGCTTTGTGCAAGTACCTTGGTGAAAACTTGGCAAACATGCGCCTTGTGTAAATAAGCACTCTCCATCCACCATGATCTCTATGGCTTGTTCTGTATCATCCATCCATCATCCATCCATCATGCTTCCATATCTTCTTCCATCACCCATCTTCATCTACATCATAGCTTGATCTTGTGTTCGTATCATGATCCCTCCTAGTACTACTCGACCCATTCTTAAGGTCAATTTGTCCAGCCTATATTAGAGTAGTCTATCGCATCGCATCACTTTGGGGGAATGTTCCTATACCTGCATTGAATTGGATTCATGTATATTCTTGAAGTCTTCTTGAAAATAAAAAAATCCAAAAAATCCAAAAACATTCATAAAATCAAAAAAATCCAAAACATTCAAAACATATCAAAATCCCAAAATAGGTCAAAAAGTTAGTCAAAAAGTCAAAAATGGAATCGTCTTGTCGAACTATGGGTCTTTGAGCTCTGAATGTAGGCAAGGTTGATCTTTGATCATCCCTCAAGACACTTAGGTCAATCCTTTAGGAGTCCATCATAATAAACTGGAGACCCATTTGTTCATATCCCATCAATAAACGATTCTATGTCAGTCAAACTACGTGGTCTCTACGTAGGAAAGGATCATCTTTGATCAGCCCCCAATGCCCCCAAGATAGGTCTTTAGGTTAGTCTCTTTGTAAAAATCGAAGAAAATACCAAAATAGTGGAAAATTGAAAAATCAAAACATTTCTAAAACACCCTGAACATACCAAAAATAGCCTCAAAACATTTCAAAACATCAAAAACATCCAAATATTTAAAAAATCCATCCAGACCATCTCGCTTTCACCCGCAATAATCATCGCTCATAATAAATCAATTGTCATCCCCAACCTTTGGTAAAACAATTGGAGACAAGTCTAGCAGGTTACAAAGTGAAAACTCAAGTGTCAAGGTCTCAAGTCTAGGTCAATAGGTAAACAAGTTGGTAAACTCTTGGTATTAAAAGCCTATCATCCAATCAATCCCAAAATCATCTGATAACATCATGTCCTAGGATGCATCCTTCCTACAATGAACATCAACATCAAGCATCACCGTAGTTTAGTCTTGGCTAGTGATATGAAGAACATTAGCTTGTTTGTTTACTTGATCTTTTTCTTGTTGATTTATCTTATTGCGCTCATTTCGATGACCTCTCGATGATGTCCAAACAAAGGGATTTAAAGAGAAAGGAATGGGGCAATGATCATTATCTTTTTATCTGTTGTGCTTGTTGGATGTTCTTGTAATATAACCTTGGTCATGCATGCTTTGTTTGGTTTGTAGGGAGGGTGTTTTAGGTGTCTTGTTGACCACATAGGAAGGCTTTCCTTTCTATGTTTTGGTCCAATATTTTTGGAATATTTGAACTATGTATGTTAGGTGTGAACAAGAGTACTCCTATCTGATTGTTGAGTCAAAGTCTATCACACTAGGTGCAACACCATCCTGGTTCTTTATACCTTGATGCATCGTGCCTATGTGTGTTATCAAACATAAGGTAAGTAGGCCCTTTTAAAAACCCCAATTCCTACTAAGCATTGCATCATCATCATCATCCTCTCTAATAAAGTCTCGTAGATCATGGACTTGTTGGATCCTCTTTTCTTGGTCTCATTTATTCTTTCTTCTCTCTACACTAACATGGTACCATGACAATTAATCAAAAACATCACCAATGCATCCACCCTGCATCCAAAAACCGTCAACATGCTGCATATCATCCATATCATATCATATATGAAACATTGATAATCTCACATGCATTGTATTTCATCATTGCATAAGCATAAAAGCATCATCATATGCATCATTATATCATCCATATAAGCATCACCATAGGCATCATCATATCATCTATACGTTGCATCATCATATCATACATGGAAAATATACTGAAAAAAAAGAAAAAAAGCATGTCATAACATCCCATACATCCCATGATTATAACACATCACATCATTCATTTTGCATTATATAGATTTGTTAGTCTAAGCATATTAAAATTGTTTGTATATCATAAAATTTTCATCCATATTATCCATACACCATCATCATAAAAGTACATAGAAATGATACAAAAAAGAAATGCATCCAGGACATCCATAAGCATATGCGTAATCATACATCGCATCACATAAAATAGAGTCACATCGCATATACATCCATCCATAAAAGCATAAATAAAATAGGACACATCATATAAATGAACCAATCATATCATATATGTAACTATCATGGTACAAATTAGGGTCAAATGTGTGTGTATCAATCAATGTATACAAATTCCCACGAGGCTATAAAAAATGGAGCCTGTGGATCTAAAAAAGAATCAAGTATTGCTGATCAAAACTATATGAGCTAGCCTTGATGGCTGCTCCCCTCACCCACCTGCCTCTCTGGCTGGTCCTGCCTGTACCCTGTTTGTTGAGAAAACTCTGGCACCTGAGCTGCTGGAGGCACTGTCTGTCAATAATGTAGCCTCTAGTACTCAACTTCCCACATTTCCTCGCAATACATCCACACGAGGACTATCCTGCCCTATGACACAACATCCATGTTCTCTAGCTGTTGTCGCTTGCCTACCTCCTGTGCTAGCTATAACTTTGTTATCTATCGCTATTGTCTGTCCTGGTCTCACTTGGTAGTGAGGGCCTAGACCTATTGTCTGGCCTGGTCCCTCTTGGATGTAAGTGTCTGCACTTGAGCCTGTAACCCCTATATCTACCCCTGTAGTTGTTGTATCAGGGCATCTCTCTAATCAAGTTGAGGTGGCAGTGGTGGTAGTGATGGCTACTGATCCCTCTGTAGCGACTACTGGTCCCTGGGATAATCCATCTATTGATGCCCATCTCCCTGATCCCTCTGGTCTAGCTGGTGCGGAGGTGGTCCTCCTCCTCCTCCTGCTAGAACCTATCTCCTCCTTACTACCCTGCCTTAGGGTATCCTCCTAGGAAGTGTTGCCCCTGGAACTGTCAATCAGATGGGGGGCCTACACCAATCATCATAGGCATGTGTAGTGCCTGGATCTGCCTATCCCTAATCATAGATCCATGGCCTAGCCACCAGCTATCTAAAAGAATCAACTGCGTCTGATGCTGGGATCGTCTGACCCCATGTAGTCTCCCTAGTGGATCAAGCAAAGATAGCCACGTATTGATCATCCGGCCAGTCCTGCACATCCCCAAATTGTCTCGCTACCCTATTAGGTAGGTAACACTCAATCATGGTGTGCTCACACCCTTGTATAAGTCTATCCTGGCGGGTGTAGAAGAGTTGTTGAACGTCATTGTACCAGGTCGACATTTGTAGCCATGACCTCCAAGTAAAAACTGTCATCTCATCAATAATCTTCCACCAGTGAGGTAGGCCAGGCCATCCTATGTGAGTAAATGTGAGGCCTCCCTTGTACCTCCAAACTATTGGGTCATGAGACTCAACGTCAACCACTGTAACCCTCATTCGAAGCACGACTATGTGCTCCCATGCCCAAATGTGCAATAGTGTGACCCTGACACCAATCGTTTTGTTGTCACAATAGGAAAAATCATGCAAATCATGGTATAACGAGGCCAACATCACTATTCCCCAAGCAAAAAAACACCTCCAGAACAAGATCTGCTCCCAAGCTAGACCCCATCTCGAACTAAAATATTGACCTCACCAATCTGGAGCCACTAGAGCTGATATGATGGCCACAACAATCAATTAAAAAGTTGACACCCGACCTCTATAGTACTTGAGATCAATCCGACCCTCAATGAATACAATCTCATCTGTCCCCATGATATCATAGCATGCATTGGTGCCGACATCCATGTCATATATAACTCTCTCACCATGGATGGGCAATCACAAAATCTGCTAGACATCCTCTAGTGTAACGGTTACCTCACCAGTGGGTAGATGAAATGATGACGTCTCATTGTGCCATCGCTCAGCTAACACAATCATCATAGCTAGGTGGGTCCTAATTGCAGGCATGAATAGAGTCTAATTGCACCAAGGTGCTCTAGTAGTAACTCATGAAATCCGCTCAATCTGCTCAGCACCGAAGGTCAGTGCTCGCGTGAGTGCATAGGATCTTTATCCTCCTGCACCCATAAATCCATATTGTCAAGTTTCATAAAAATACTGGACCCCATTTGAAGTTTTCAACATTGAAACAACAAAGGCGTCACTCTTTGAAAACTACAAACTGTGACACTAGGACCCCCCAAAGTGCAAAACAAGCAGCGACATCGCTGTTTGATTTGCGGGCTTGTTTGACTGGAAACCCTAAAGGCCTAACTGAAGTGTCGTGTTTCCATTTGCAACAGCGTCACCTTTTGGAGTTTGTACCCTAAAAGCTAAACTGTGACATGACGTTGCAAGTCACAATAGCGGCGTGGTTTGAAGCCTAGCACTGCTGATTATGCACTTGTAGCATCGCTAAATGGCGATGCTGGACAAGTTGACTCTTCAAAGAGTAATAAATGAGCATAAGAATTGAAATTAAAGGTTGAGTTAGGATAACATACTACTGGTCGTGCGCCTGAAGGTCTCTGGTAGACTCGAACTCGCTCAAAAATGTGTTGGGGGAGCACTCTTTGCGCCATTCTACAGGAGGGTCAAAGCTCAAAACGATGAAAATTCTAAAGGCTGAGTTTGCAAATAAATTGAAAGTTATCCCTCGAAGGCTATTTAAGCATGAAATATTAGGGTTTTCTGCCCCGTTTTAGCCCCTAACCTAGGGTTTTGTGCCGTTGATCCTGTTTTTCCCAATCAAAGCTCATTTTGGGTCCTTTTTTCCACATTTTGGCACATTTTCAGCATCTTGGAGCCTTTCTGGACCTGTCAGACAACTTGTCCTCTTTTTTCGAGAGATCACCCAAAAAATCTAATTTTTGGTCCAATCTCTCGAGGGGGCAGTTTACCAGCGTATTTCTTCTCACTGGGGTAGCAGTGGGGCATTTGAAAAATCTGGAAAAAAATGAATTTTGATCTCAACAAGGTTATTCTTTGAACCAACGCAGCAAGTACATTGCTTCAAAGAGGGGGAAAATGTAGACATGTAAATTATCTTGATTGATCTTGCACACTTGATCCTGATTTACTAACACCGATTCTACCTAAATCACTCCTTTACTAACCATTTAATCGAATAATCTTTATTTGATTAAATTCATCATATTTCATCGTTTAATTAAATAAATCACTTTATTTGATTAAATCATTATCTTCTCCTAATTAAATAAATCATTTTATTTGATTAGTCTTAATGTTCCTCTTTTGATTAAATAAATCACTTTATTTGATTAAATCATATTTTATCTCCTTTAAATTAAATAAACTAACCTTTATTTGATTTAACTCTAACATTATCCCTTTTTTAATTAAATAAATCAAATTTTATTTAATTAAATCTAATATTCGTTATTCCTCCCATTTGATTTAAATAAATCCAAAAATCTAAGTCAAATGTCAAATCAAATTAATCTCCATCTAAGTTAATCCTAATTAACACTAACTATAATCCATCAAATCCTCTAGATTTTGCAACTTGTGCAAGTAAATCAATTTAATTGATTTATAATTTCCTCTATTTTCATTCAAAAAGACATCTCTTTGGAATATTCCTCCAATTTGAAATCTCCCTCCCAAAAGGACTTGTCCTCCAACATGGCATTTAAGCCTCTTACATGTCCTTTTTCTTGAGTCAAGTGGCATTAACTCATCTTTCAACTCTTCTTCCACAAGCCATCTTTCAAATTTCAAATTTCCACCTAATTGCATTTATTTGCACATTGATCAAAATGTGCTCCACCTCTCTTCAATAGCATGTTGACAAGTGGCACATTGTTATTGGTTCATCTTTAATCCCACATCCTTCATGTTTTTCATTCCTCCATCCTTCTTTCCTATAAATGGAGAGGTCTTCTATTGATTTTGGATCCACAACTCTATGCAAGGTTATTATCTACAAGATTTGAGCAAATTCATCAATACATCATCCAAGTTTTCATAGTTTTTCATCACATAGCTAGGTTATTGCAAATTTCATCAAGGAGCACCATTTTCCATCATCAAAGCTTGCAAGGAATTGGGAAAGGGCTATTTTCCACATCAAAATAGCACTAATTCCCCCATGGGATTGAGGGTTTGAATGTCTTGAGCAAGATTTAGTATCTTTCATTTGATTAGTTTTGTTTTATTTATTGTTCTTGGTGTTTAAATGAATTGCATGGGGAATGCTAGTTTAGATTTGTTTGATGACTAACATTGTTTTGTTTGTCTATGTTTAAGCAGGTCTAGAGCTACCATTCACACATATTTCTTAATAACTTTTTTATCTTATGTCAAAACTAAAACTAGCTAAGTCCACCCTTGCATTCCACTTACAAGGTTCCAAACTAGGATACTAATGGAGTCAAATACTTTCACAATAGGAATCCCCTTGAAAATATTATTCCTACATCACAAGGAGAAATCAAAAACTAATCAAAATTTCCTCAAGCACCAAACATATCCCTTTGATCATTCTATTGCAATGACACCTTTCCCTTGTACTTTTTTTCTTGTAGAATTCCTTCATTGAAATCCACACCTCTTATGTTGGTTTGATCTTTGGGGAAGAAGGGATAACCCTATTTAGACAATACTTGTGGGTTTGATGTGAAATCATCAACTCATCTATTATCATGTTTGAGAGTTCTTTAATGTCTTCTATTGCAAAATCCTATTGGGTCAAATATTGTAGGAAAAATCCTAAGGATATTCTCAATAATTATCTTCTCTTCTATAGATTCATCAATAATCCTTAACTAATAGTTTCATATTCCTTGTTGCCCCTCCTTATGCCCTTTTCTACCCTCTTCATACACAAACTTGAGAATCAATAAAAAATTCCTTAGTTTCATATTCATTGCTGCCCCTTTTGGACTGTCATTTATTGTGAGTATCGTAATTTCATGACAAATTTCAGATTTGTGTAAGATATTTCTTTACTTGATTAATACTATGGTGGAACTAAACTTTATCTCTTTTTCATGCTATAGGTACAATTCTTTATCATGCCGAGGAAATGATCAAAGATTCCTCTAACATAGGAGGAGAAAGTGGCTAAGAATGCAAAGAAAAAAGAATAAATGAGGAAACTTTGTGAAAAAAGGAAATTGAACATGATAGAAGATGTGTTAATTGAAGAGGAACAAGAAGATAGGAATACAAAGAAAAGAGAACAAATGAGGCAACTTCGTGAAAAGATGAGATTGAGCACGATAGTCGAAGATGTTCCAATTGAAGAGGAACACAAACCTCCTCTACTGTAAGTTGGAGACGCATCCTCTACCATAAGTCAAGTTGGAGGGACACCATCTACCCCATCTTGAGTTGAAAGTACATCATCACTCACATGTGAAGGAGGTATGCCATCTTTCCCATCTCAACTTCAAGGTACATCATTTATTCCATATTTGATCGAAGGTATGCCATCTATCCCATCTCATTTAAATATTGATAAAATTCTAAATGTTGAGATGAATTTAACTTTGAGAACACCACCTAGAATTTTGCATAGAAAGCCCAAGTATTTGATTGATATTGATGAGAATATTTTGCATCCAATGGAAGATAAGATTTAAAAATGCACTTGTAGAAGATATGCCCATAAGATTTGGAGAGTGTTCTTTGAAAAATTAAATGATACCAAAAGATGTCAAATATTTGTTGAAATGATGTGAAGTATAAAGTATAGGTCCATCATGAAGATTCTTGGGTTGAGAACATCGAAGGCTTCAAGTGAAAAATCTATTGTGAAGAATCTAATGAGTGCATATGAGAGTGTGAGTAACACCGCACACACAAAGGATAGTAATGTCACATGACATGTCATTACATCGACAATAGTAAGTAATTATATGAAGAGAGCTCATCTCATTAGAAAGAAAAGTCAAGCATTGAGAATAATTTATTTTTTTATCAAGAGTTGTTGGAAGGCACCAAAGAATTGATGACACTGATGACAATGAATTATGGGAATTCTTGGGGAGACTACCATGAAAAGATAAACCAATTGTTGAAGCATTGAGATCACTAATTGAATACTTTTGGAAGAATTACACAAGAGTATCTCTGAATCAAAGGGATGTGGTAAGAAAGAGAATTGGTATTCAAAATTGTGAGCCACATCCAAAACATTTTTTGGATATAACGAACACAATTTTTTGGTAAATTTGTAGAGATGTATCCTCAAGTTAAAAATTTTCAAAGATATTTTGAAATGTTAAATCCTTTCTATGTCAAAATAAATCACACACACACTACTTGTTGTTGTAGAGTACATATTGATTTTTCTAACCATTTTGATGTTTGTTGGTCTATATGTTTAGATTTACATACTAACAATGTTTTTTAGGACTATGGCATACATGCCCCACCTACATCTTCAAGTGACTTTATATAAAAAAATTTATGTGAAAGAGAGAAAGGTCAATTATTCTACAGGAAATTATGCTTGGATGACACATGTCAACATTGTGGCGGCTTGCAACATATGCCAATATGTGAACATATGGAAAGTACACATGTGATTGGAAATGAACTAGAAAAGTTTGGCAAGTATAAAATAGTGGCCTACAATACAAAAAATGGAAAAGAAGCAAAAATATGTGATTTAGTTATTCAAAAGATTTTATTGTATCAGTTCATGTCTACATTTCGTGACAATATAGTGTATGAGTATGAAAGGCATACCCATAGAGCTCGATGGTTGGACTTGAAATTCAAGTTATGTAAGGACACATTTCCACTTGGTAGCATTGTTTCAGTCATCAACTTTGTAGAGAATGACAGCCTATAGCCACAACGTGAGGAACAATCACAATATTAAAACTCCACACATGTTTCTATGTTTGTGCACATAACATTCATTCATGCCAATGATAGTACAAAGGATGATAGAAAGATCATAAGGGAGTATCATTTTTATATCAGTGATGATCACACATATTCTACAGAGTTCGTGCAAGGTTGCTTTTAGGTATTCTACCATGATTTGGGTAGAAGAGGCATATTATTCAATCAACATATCATATGGTTGGATAAACATGCATCACAATTAAAGAACTCATGGATGTTCTATTGGTTGAGCATAATGCATAATATTATAGGTGTTCAACATATGTGGAACTTTTGTGAGGACAAGCATGGAAAGGGGAAGCATGATGGTGTAGGAGCATGTATCAAGAGTCATAGCACGATAAGAGTTAAAGTATAAAGACAATGTAAAGTTGGCAGATGAAAAATAAATCATTGAGTGGTGTAATGCTTCGATGGGTCTAGGTAATGAAGGTAATTCTTCAGTTCATAGATTTTTTTGGTTGATAGATGATACTAACATTGCACAATATGAGGATTGTTGTACACTGACAGGATCAAGTGAGCTACACTCTTTTAGAAGCTCTAATGTAGGTTCATGGAGTATCCATACGTGAAAGATGGAATTCTTTTGTTCTTCATGTATAATTCAAACCTAGAATGAGCGCAAGTCAAAGGAGTGGGTTGACGAATGGTTGCTAAGTTTTCTTAGCCCACTTGATATGTATCAACTCCCGACGGCACTAGAATTGACATATACATAGAATAATTGGCTGATTTTGATCACATATCAGATCTAGCTCAACGAGGTAATATATCTACTTGTATATTTTTTGAAATTCTTAATGTTATCTTATTTTGTAGTGTTTTTGTAATGTTGACTAAATTCATCTAATTTGCTACACATTTCAATACAGGGCATGTTTATGTAGTTATTGCAGATGAAGAAAATGAAGAGGGAACAAATTATTACTTGTGTCATTGTTTTGAGGAAAAAAAGAAATTGAAGGCCCTAGTTACAAATGGAGAAGGCATCGAATACCCTACAGGCTTGGTGGTTGTTACTGGAACATGGCTTAGAAGGTACCCACTTAAGAGTGTTAATGTTTGGCTGTTTCAAGGTTTTGATACGCATCAAAAGATTCTTCATTACTCAGACCTTGTTGTGGCATCCAATGTTCATTTGATAAATATCGGGGTAGACCTTTGAACAAGAACTTGTGGAAGGTGTGTGAGTCTGACCATGAGGCAATACTTGACACAATAAAAAGTAGAAAAGACCTGGATAGTTCGTTGGATTAATTTGTAAGTATGCACATTTTATTTATAAATTCATGTTATTGATATTAATGTATTACAACTGATAGTTAAACCTTTCATTGTCACATTTCAATTTTACTTATGTTTTGGTTCTAAATTTCATATGACATATAAGGACTTACTACCCCTCTTTAACTTAAAGTTTCTCTTTTTTTGCTGCTGCATTTTTACACATATACAGTGAATAATGGGAAAATTATATGCATATTTATGGTAGGTCTATTTAAAATTTCACATAGTGGACTTTGTTGTGATAAAAATTACATTCACCATATTTTGTTGTGTTTCATTATCAAGTCAAAATGACATGATGTGGTTCCCTTAGTGGTGGTAAGTGGACCATCTTCTTAGGTGTAACAATTTGATATGATACATTTAATATGACCATGTAATTTTGTTCAGTTTTGTGTGGTAAGTATGATATACACTCTAATGTACTCATAAAAAGTAATGCAAAAAACATCATTGATAACATCATGTAACAACAAATATATATTGAATGATAATTATGAAATTCATATATACAATAGATAATCATCAAGACATAGAAGGTTACTCCCAGTAAGGGTAAACAAGTATGATATAATGTGTAGTTACATAGGAGATTAGCATCAAGGTACATCCACATTTTTAGAAAAAGATGAATCATTTACAATAATCGTATTATTGATATTTGTAAGATTCTTCTCTGAGATAGGGTAATCATGTGCTTCTATTTATTTAGTGTTAGTTGTAAAGTTCATATTTACATTCTGGCCAAGTTGATTAGCAATAGTAAATCAAATCATAATCTTCAACAACTAAGTCATTTAAGCTTTCATTTACATAAACTAGTTAGAATTTATAAACCTTGGATTTGAACGTCTTATTGGCATTCACAGAAGAAATTTCATTAACTAATCATTCTTCCAAAGCCTTCAATACTCTCCATACTCTTCGATTGATTCAAAGATCCTGTTTCACACCCCTGCATGCCAAAACATTCTGAGCTACATTGCATTGGGGATCTCTTAAGAAACCAAAGTGCAAAAGCATAAAAAACTTTGACGAGCTATTTACTTGGAAATCGTGGCACTTAGAAACATTTTGTTTAAAGTTACAAGATCATGTAGGGTCCCTCTACGATAACCTCTCTCATTTTTTGGTATCTCTGAATTGTTTTCCTATGGTGTCAAATTTTCAGTTGATGGAAAAAATGTCAAATGCATGTAGTGTAAAATTGCAAGGTGGTGTAATTTTCGTTTTTTTTGTTGTGTGACGAAACTGACAGTTATAACACATTTGGATGGGTATTTTTACACTAGAAAAGGTCTTGTTTCACACCAAACATGTTGGAATAGTTCAAAATACATTGCACCAGTGATATATCTTAAGAGACCAAAGTGTAGAAAGGCAACAAACTTTGAAAAGTTGTTATTCGGAAGTCGTGGCACTTAGAGACATTTCATTTGAATATATG
Source organism: Sequoia sempervirens (assembly GCA_007258455.2). Lineage (NCBI taxonomy): Eukaryota > Viridiplantae > Streptophyta > Pinopsida > Cupressales > Cupressaceae > Sequoia > Sequoia sempervirens. Next base: position 201,182,973 of record VDFB02270651.1, on the reverse strand, counting down.
AGATCATGTAGGGCCCCTCTATAATAAAATCTCTTGGTTTTTGATATCTCTGAGTCGTTTGCCCATGGTGTCGAGTTTTCAATTGATGGAAAAAGTGTTAAATGCATGCAATGTAAAGTTGCAAGGTGGTGTAATTTTTGTTATGTTCATCATGTGACCAAATTGGCAGTTCCAACACTTCTAGATGAGTAGGTTTAAGCTAGGAAAGGTCCTTTTTCACACCCAAACATGCCAGAACAATCAGAGCTACATTGCATCGATGATATCTCTTAACAGGCCAAAGTGTAAGAAGGAAAAAAACTTTGATGAGCTATTACTCAAAAAATATGGCACTTAGAAACATTTTTTTTGAAGTTATGGGATCATGTAGGGCCCCTCTACAATAACCTCTCTTGGTTTTTATATCTCTGAGTCGTTTGCCCATGGTGTCAAGTTTTCAGTTGATGGAAAAAATGTCAAATATATGCAGTGTAAAGTTGCATAGTGGTGTGATTTTCATTATGTTCATCGTGTGACCAAACTGACAATTCCAACACATCTGGATGGGTAGGTTTATGCTAGGAAAGGTTTTGTTTCACACCAAAAAATGTCATAACAGTCTAAGCTACATTGCACCAAAAAATTCTCTTAATAGACCAAAGTTCAAAAAGGAAAGAAAATTTGACGAGTTGTTACTTAAAAACTGTGGCATTTAGAAACATTCCTTCTAAAGTTACAGGATCACATAGGTCCCCTCTATAATAACCTCTCTCAATTTTTGATATCTATGAGTTGTTTTCCCATGGTGTCGAGTTTTTAGTTGATAGAAAGAGCATCAAATGCATACAGTGTAAAGTTGCAAGGTGGTGTAATTTTCGTTCAGTTCATCATGCGACCAAAATAATAGTTCCAACACGTCTGAATGGGTAGGTATACACTAGGAAAGGTCTTGTTTCACACCTAAACATTCCAGAACAGTTCGACCTACATTGCACCAACGATATCTCTTAAGAGACCAAAGTGCAATTTGGCAACAAACTTTGATAAGTTGTTACTCATAAACTGTGGCACTTTGAAATGTTTTATCTGAAGGTACATGATCATGTAGAGCCCCTCTACAATAAGCTCTCTCAATTTTTGATAGCTTTGAGTTGTTTGCTCATGGTGTCAAGTTTTCAATTGATAAAAAAATGTCAAATGCATGTAGTGTAAAGTTGCAAGGTGGTGTAAGTTTTATTTTGTTTGTCATGTGACCAAACTGATAGTTCCAATATGTTTGGATGGATAATTTTACACTAGGAAAGGTCTTTTTTCGCACCCAAACATGCCGAAACAGTCTGAGATACATTGCACCAACGATATCTCTTAAGAGACTAAAGTGAAAAAAGGAAAAAAAAATTGATGAGTTGTTACTCAGAAATCATGGCACTTAGAAATGTTCTATCTAAAGGTACAAGATCATGTAGGTCCCTTATACAATAACCTCTCTTTATTTTCAATATCTTTCAGTCGTTTGCCCGTGGTGTCGAGTTTTTAGTTGATGAAAAAAATGTCAAATGAATGCAGTTTAAAGTTGCAATGTGGTGCAATTTTTTGTTATGCTCGTCATGTGACCAAATTGATAGTTCCAACACATCCAGATGGGTAGGTTTACACTAATAAAGGCCTTGTTTTGCACCCAAACATGCAAAAATAGTCGAAGCTATATTGCACCACCAATATCTCTTAAGAGACCAAAGTGCAAAAAGGAAAACAACTTTGATGAGCTATTACTCAGAAATCATGGCACTTAGAAACATTTTGTCTAAAGGTACAGGATCATATAGGGCCCTCTACAATAACCTCTCCTAGTTTTTCATATCTCCAAGTCATTTTCCCATGGTGTTGAGTTTTCAATTGATGAAAAAAGAGTCAAATATGATGGAACTTGCAAAATTCTAGTGTTCCATCTCAAAGCCTTGTCACAATTTGGTTGATACCTATGGGGTTGGGAGTTTATTTTCTCTTCATTGTTGAGAGGTTCTATTTCACTATTGACTTCCTATTTCCCTTTTTCAGTCATTTTAAAACATCTTATGTCAATCACTGTCGTCGGGTAACCAGTCCCCCACACCTAGATCTGAGTATCTTAATTTTTATAAGGTTACAAGAGCCTTTTGGCCTTTACATCCTTTGCATTTTATGACTTAGGAGTTTTGATCCCCTAATGTCGTATCATCCTAGAGGGTCCCCTTCATTAGAACAACATACGAGCACATGCTTAAAATTCTTCACTTAAGTCCCATCGACCATCTTTTTTTATCTCTCATTGTTGATTACTTTAGAAGTGTATGTTCCAAATTGGTGACAAGCGATGAGTGGTATTTCGTTAATTTCACTCATTGCGAATAGCTGATGGAGCTCTTAATTTCAATGTGTGATGAGTGATGTTCTTTGTATTCTTGAGGGATTGCTTATCGCTAATGGCTTTTGAGCCTTGAGTATTGTAATAACGATAAGCAATGCCCTCCAACCCTATGTTCTTATTTTCATCGCTCATTGTGGATATGTTGTGAAACAATAAATTTAAATTAGCGACAAGCAATAGGATGGGTTTTCCTTGCATCGTGTATTGCGGATATGTTTTAAGTGCTAAGTTCTATATTAGCGATACGCGATACATAATGTCACTATGAAGATCTCTCATTGCTAATTGCTTGCAAACTATATGAGGAGAATTAGTGATGAGCAATGGCTTGATGTTTTTTATTGCTCATCATGAATCCATTTCATAACTTAAGTTCCAAAGTAGCAATGAGCGATGGAGTTCTCTATTTCAAGTTTCTTTCGCTAATTTGAATAATTCTTATCTACGATGTTTTTTGTACTGTTGACTTTCATGCAGGTGCACGTGTCCTAATATGATCTCTTCACTATATCTCCCATCGCTAATAGGATCCAAGGTACAAAATTTTAATTAGTGATGTGCGATGGGAAATGAAGGTGATTAAAGGATGGGCCATAGATCCAAGGGATAAGATTTCACTGCATGAAATACTTGCATTGCTGATGGAGATAGTCAAGGATGAGGTATATCAATGACAAGTGACAACTATTGCATGAAGAGGCAATGTGGCAGAATCCTGAGGACTTCGCATAAAGCAAAGAAGAAATTAGCGAGAAAAATTGATAACCATTGATATAATTTTAAAGCAGAATGATCAACAATCAGGGTTTAAACATGAATGGCTAATTTCCAATTCACTCGCATGAACTTACTATCAAACATTAAGGTGGCATGCTTGTCTCTTGGCCGTAAAAGAAAGTAGATACCTAGTTGGTCATGCACTTGTATTCTCTCGCAAGTAGAAAGGATACCAAAAGCTGAGGAAATTGTGCAGGAAGCTCCATAAACTACAAGTAACAAGTGTGGCATAACGTTCACCCAGGTAAGCCAACTGTATATCTTTTTTCTAGCTAAAGTATTAAGGTGAAATACCTTAGAAAGCTAATAGGAAATTGGGAGAATTTTTTGATTTTCCATTACTGATAGCTTCAATTTGGTGATAAGTGTTGGGTAAAGTTTGGGGAGATTGTTCTGTTCAATAAGTAGTGCTTTGTGCTCTAATACTTGTGAAGGGTTTCTATTTGACTGTAAGAAATTATAAACCCTAGTTCTCCTGCATTGCAAACATGAGTTAGCTGGAGCCTAGTGAATCTAGTATTAGGCCAAAGAGGAAGTCGAAACAAAAGAGAGTTAAGCAACATAAAACTCTGGATGTTTCAACTGAGGTTAAGTCAGAACCACTTGCAGTATCCAACCCTTTAGCAAATACTCCTCCAACGTCTACTAGGTCCAGAAGTGCAAAGAAAGAAACAAAAAGGTTTATGCAAGAGGCCTCTGGAAATATAAAGGAAGGAGGGTCATGAATTGGAAAAAGACCTACAGGTCAAGTTGTCATGACCACTAGGTTAATTGATAGTGTTGGTGAAATTGGTGAAAAGCCCTAGCCTCAAAGCGGGTGGTAGCTTTTCAAGTATGCTTTTAACAGACAATATTCTAGTAAGCCCACATGTTGCTTATGGGGGCTGAACCTTGGACAGTTGGTAGTACCAAATGTGTTTGTAGAGGTGGAATTGATGATGGAACTGGCTAGACACTATAATCCTATCGACAGAACAATCAGGAGTGAAAATGGTGATGTGATCTTAGAAGTAACAAATGACAAAATGATAGATGTATTTGGGTTAAATCCCAATTATATTGTAAAGTTTTGGCATGCTGAGTTATATGTTGAATATGAGAAAAAAAATTTGCATACAAAGAGAGATTGCTTGTTCGACATAGAAAGAGCAAGGAGAAATGCACTGCTAAGGATGTTGATCCTTTTGAGTATGAAGAGTTTGTAGATTATTTCAAGAACACTTATTATTTCTTGAATCAAGTGTTGACTCGAGATTTCGAGGTAAGGATAACCCATAATTTGTTGGTGATGGTGGCAGATATATAGGGTCATAATCAGAACACTGGTTTTGATTATGCCAACTATGTTTTTGATCAGATGCATGAGGATTTCCTCAATTTGAAAAAGGAAGTGATCCCTTTACATTTCCCTCATTATTCTCTGCTAATGCATATGTTCTTATGGGAGGGTGATTATGATTGGAAAAGGAAGTTGGATTTGAGACTTAGGAACAATGAAAATAATGTTTTACCAGTACAAATGTGGACATACATTTGGGATCAGGATTGCTCCAATTCCAATTATATCGTGTTTTCCAATGTTATAAAATATGGTATCCTAGAAGCATTGGGTGTAGCACCTATTCACAGGCTTTCTCCAGAAATCAGAAATATCATGCACCCAAAGGATGTACCAGGATCCAGAGCAACACATAATTGGGTAAATTGGTTTCTTCATTTAGAATATACTTTGATCAAAGCCTATGGGGATAAAGTGGCACCACATTATTTACCCCTATATGTCTCTGACAGATTGGCCTTTATGGAACTCATGTGGAAAATTGATGTTATGGATTATGAGATGTTTAGGTTGCCCAGGAAGGGCACTGTGGTGAATTCCCAATGCACTTTTTCCTACTTCAAGATTATTGCCCTTGAGGGGTATGAAAGGTTTGGGATCATCGTAAATAACCTTAGAATTCCTGTTAATGAGATTAGGATTTTTGATCTGGAAATATTTGTGGGAGGAAGGAGAAGAGATAAAAACTTAAAGGTGATACGCCATGTATTCTTATATAGAGATTATGTATTAAGAAATTTGACAAGTGATGGGGTTGTCATGACTAGAAAGAAGGAATGGACAACTATAATGAAAATTGAAGAAAGTATCATCATGAGAATGCCTTTTATATAATTCTATATAATGTAATTGCAAACCCTCTTGGGAGAGCTTTCACTACGCTAAGGGATTATCAGAGTGGTGATTTTAAGGTTAAGGTGAAGGAAGCTACTAATAAAGCATAGGTTCTCCTAGAACAACAACAAGCTATGGATATCCCAAAGTAGTCTACAAATGTTCAAGAATTTAGGGAGGAAGAAATGGCCAAACATGTGCCAGGGAATGAGGAGGTGGAGCAGAAATTCCCTCCTCCTCATATTGAGGATACTCATAGTTCAAATGTTCCCCTTGACAAAATTGTCAAATGGCAATATGATAAAGAAAGTGATGATGATCCTAGGATTAGGGAATGTGATGAATTCCTTGCTGATGATAAATTTGTGTAGTCCAAAGAGTTTTAGGAATTTATGACTCAACAGTGGAGTAAAGAGATAAAAGAGAGACTTGAATTAGCTCGTGCTAATGTTGAACCTTCTCATCAGGAGGAAGTTGAGAAAACATAGGAGGAAAAGATCAGGGTTGAAATTACAGCTATTACTCCCACTAAAGCTAGGAAAATTTTCAAGGATAGTGGGATCATGTTATTACTAGGATGTACTATCATTGTTGCTATAGCATATGATGCAGTAAGAAGAGACCCTCAAGCTTCAATATCTAAGGAATAGTTTGAGGATAAGGTGTTTGGTTATGGATATAGTCCAAAGTTGCATACTCTTGAAATTTGGTCTATGACACCTAATACTGGTAAACATGATGTTGCTATGCCTATTGAAGAGGTTATTGGTTCCTTAGTGTTCAAAAGAGCTACATATATAGCTCTTGTCCAAGCAGCTGAGTTTACTGCTCATGATGAAATGCTTAGTGTGGATACTGCACATATTTCTCAGAAGAAGTATGATTCTTTAGTAAAGGAGTACAATAAAGCCTTGGATGAGATAAATAAGATGAGGGCCACTATTTAGGCTACTCAGTCAAAAAGGACAATAACCCTGCCATCCTCTTCTTCCTCAAATTTGTCTACACAGGATAGGGAAACCTTGGCCTTGAGAATTAATGATTTGAATAGTAAGTTGACTACTGAGAGAAAATGTCAAGAAGGCCAAACTTGAAACTATCAAGGTGGAAAATGACATTTTTGAGGGTGTATTGAAGCATAGGGTGACTAAGTTGGTTAGCAAGGTTGATGATGTTTGGGTCACCTATAAGAATATTCATGAAGCAATACAAAGTATCTGTAGGTACAAGAGGCCTTCAGGGATGAATGAAATAATTAGATTACTAGGGTGAGTGCCTTGAGGGAAATGATGCCCAAAATGAAGGAGGATCCCGAGGCACCTACTAACATCCTTGAAATCTTGCAAATTATTGGCTTGGTCAATGAGATAACTACCTTCCATGGAAAGCTAGGTGTGCAGCTCCAAAGTAAGTTGAAAATATTTAAAGAAATGGAGGAATGTGGTATGCCTCAGATATTGAGTCCAAAAGGTGAGTTTTAGCCATTTGAAACTTGGAAGAAAGATTTGGGAGGGCTGCTTGAAGCAGCTATAATGGCATTAACTGTCACTGACTACATCATGGTAAATCCAAATATTGATACAATGGTGGAGATTGAAACAAAGATGGACATCTTTGTTAAAGAGGCCGGGGTCTTAATTGATGCTAGATACTCTCAATACAGTACTAAAGTGCAAAGTTTATTGAATGTAAAGTGGCCCACTGAAGAAGAGTATAACACTTGGTTGGAGAAATACACAGAATGAATTTGTGTAGGGATTAATAATGAACAAAGTAAATAATGGATACAAAAATTACAATGCATAGCTTGAATATAATACAGATTAGGATTTTGATAAAACATTTTAGAATATTGTTCTCTCCTCAATTTGAAATGGATAGCACGTGGTGCTGATATGGATAAATGAATTGACTTTTTTATTTGCTTTCCTTTTCTTGCTTCGTAAGTTTTGCTGTCTGGTTCTCCCACGGTTGGCATTTTTTGAGCACGTGGGGAATATTTTGAAGCTATTGTAACAAAAAAATGGTGTATTTTTGAGGTGGGACCTGTTTTCTACAATGAGTTGAGGTCAATTTTTCCTCATGTTTATTTGCACCACCTGAAGACTCGAGTGTAACTAAAAAAGGAATATTGTTGCAGCAGTCCAATGAAATTTTGACATGTGTGCTTCCTTTCTTGAGGCTCATTTTTCTCTTTCATCTCTATAAGAAAGAATTCAGGGCCGAAAGCAGGAGTTAGTTGAAAATTTGAGTTAACACTGTGAAATTGTCAAGATAATACTAAGCAAGTTTTAGAGTCTTTGTCTTAAGTTTCTTTTGGAGTTTAGTGTTATGTATGTAATTTTGATAATAGTATAGCAACTACAATACAGAGTAATACCAATTTCATGGCTATTGTCTCTCCTTGTATGAGTTCTATGAGTTATGAGTGAAAGTAATCCAGGATTTCTTTCGTTTGTCTCTATTGTTTCTCAATGGATGTTTAATTTCATGCTTGCTTATTGATTTAATGAGTTAATGCAAGTGCTTGGGTGAGATTAATAATTGTAAGACCTAGGTGCTAGAATGGTTGTAAGTAGTAATAATCATGAATGTCATAAAGGAATGTTGTAAGGCAAGGTTTCTTGGGATTATAGGTGTTATTTGTTTAAGTTGTTATTAGGTCACATAGGTTGATATTGACTTCGTGTTTGGGATAAAGGCACTGGTTTGTACAAAATACTTGTGGTTCAATTCTGTGTTGATTCATTGCTAATCACTTTTAAATTACAAAATCTCAAATGGATACCATCATAGTTGTCTTGTGTTGAAGTTCCACCTTCTCATGCTCAATATATAAGAAATTTATTAAAGAGTTTCCAACTTATTTGATGCATTATATTGAATGGTTTTATGAGAAGTATCTGTTATTGACAGTGTATCTACTTATAATTGTGTGAAATTTTGAATATACATTGTGGGATCACCCTCCCAGGTTTCACAGAGCCCAAAGAGTAGAAATTTCATTGGCCAATCCCTTTAGAAGTATTGATCATTGGAAATGGCAAAGTCCATAGGTATTTCTGGAGATCAATTTGGTTCTTAAAAAATAAGCAACAAAATACATGCAGTGTAAAATTGCAAGGTGGTGTAATTTTTGTTCTATTCATTGTGTGATCAAAAAAATAGTTTCAACACATTTAGATGGGTAGTTTTATGCTAGGAAAGGTCCTATTTTGTACCCCAATATGTCAAAACATTTCAAGCTACATTGCACTAATGATTTCCCTTAAGAGACCAAAGTGCAAAAGGGCAACAAACTTTGATGAGCTATTACTCAGAAATAGTGGCACTTAGAAACATTTTGTCAGAATGTACATGATCATATTGGGTCTGTCTACAATAAAATCTCTTGGATTTTTATACCTCCAAGTCGTTTGGCCGTGGTGAAAGTTTTTTTAATGCCCCAAAATTTGTTAGATGCATGTAGTATAAAGTTGCAAGGTAGGCTACTTTTTGTTAAATTATTCTTTGTGGGGCCAAATTGTTAACACCAACACGTCCAAGTGGGAACACCTATGCTAGGCATAGTCACTTCCCTTCATTATAAAAGGGCCATAGTCTTTCCCATTCAGAGGGTCACAACTTTTTTCCTTTGAATTTAGTCACAACCTATATCATATCATCACTATTCATGAGAACCTAAATTAATTTATTTACAATATTGCCTAAGGTTCTATTCTTAATTGAATTCTTCAATGATGTTATGGATGTCTTTTGCAAATGAAATTCTCTCCCTTTTATGTTAGTGCTTATTAACCTAGAAAGCATTTCAACAGATAATATTTTTAATACTTTCATAATTTCTAAGCATAAGGTAATTATAAATACACATGGAGTAATCTTGTTGAAGATACATCTGGTCATGAAGCAAAAAAATAGATATACGTAATACAAGAAGTATGAGGCATACATGTGAATACACAAAATGCATGAAGTATACACAAGAAGCATGAAGCATACACGTGAATACATGTAATACATGAAGTATACACATGAAGCATGAAGCATACACATGAACACATAAAGTATACATAGGAAAAATGAAGCATACACATGAATACACATAATATGTGAAGTATACACATGAAGCATGAAACATAAACGTGAACACATGAAGTATACATATGAAGCATGAAGCATACACGTGAACATATGAAGTATACACAAGAAGCATGAAGCATACATGTAATATGTGAAGTATACATAGGAAGTATGAAGCATACATGTGAATACGCATAATACATGAAGTATACACATGAAGCATGAAACATACACTTGAATACATGTAATACGTGAAGTATACATAGGAAGCATGAAACATAAATGTGAATACATGTAATACATGAAGTATACATAGAAAGTATGAAGAATACATGTGAACACATGAAGTATACACAAGAAACATGAAGCATACACATGCATACATATAATACATGAAGTATACACAAGAAGCATGAAGCATGCATGTGAATACACATAATACATCAAGTATACACAAAAAGCATGAAGCATACACATGAACACATTAAGTATACATAGGAAGCATGAAACATACACGTGAATACACATAATGTACTTGAAGTATACACATGAAGCATGAAGCATACACATAATACATGAAGTATACACATGAAGCATGAAGCATACATGTGAATACATGAAGTATACACATGAAGCATGAAACATATATGTGAATACACGTAATATGTGAAATATACACAGGAAGTATGAAGCATACACATGAATAGATGTTATACAAGAAGTACACATAGGAAGCATGCTATTTTATCTTATAATTTAGACTTGTTGAGGTCAAAATATTATCTTTTGATTCATAGCATCCACTATTGGGGTTTGGAATGGTAGATGTCTTCCAAGAATTATATCACGAACTTCTAGAGGTATGAGGTCACATGTAAAAATATCTTGGTCATTTTTAGTTGCATACTTGAAAGTGCATTGCATAATTACATGTATTTCCTTACCATGCTATAATGAACCTAGAGAGTATGGGCTTAGATGTGTAGTGGTAGAGAGACCTAGGTGTTAGATTGCATCATGCATTATTATATTCATATAATTGATGATGTCAATGATGACATGGCTAGGTTTTCAATTCACCCAATAGTTCATGTGGAAGAGATATATTCCTTGAAATCATTAGTGGTCACTGTAACACTATTGTTATGGCATTGCACCTTTTGATTAGTATCCTCAATAGAGTTAGTGTCATTTTGAGAGTCAGTGTGATGATCATGTCATTGTATATCACCTTGTTATAGTTTCTTACCCTTGTCTCAACCTAGAGAAGATAATAGAGACATATTAGGGTTTTGGGTGCTTGATTTGTAGTATGCTGACTACTCTTACATGAAAGAATGTTGCTTCTATATGAGAGGCTTGTAGCTATTTTCCTTCATGGATTATTCTTATGTGGGGATTTTTTTCCAATATTTTCCTTAGCCTCAATCTCAGGTGTATTGTATAATGTTTTTCTCAAGCTTTTTAATGTTAATAACTCTATTTAAGCAAATATAGAAGGTTCACTAGTGCTTTTGAGAACTTGGAATTGAAAGGAAGAAAGGTATGCAAAAACACTTCCTAAAATAATCTGAGGAGAATAATGTTCAAATCTTATATATTTACAATTATATAAAATAAGAGTGCATGGAATACACTTGGATTTTAAATATTTGAAGTAAACCATCTACAAATATCCATTGAAGCATGGATTCATAATGCAAATATGGACACCATCAATAAAAAGATGTGTTTTAACCAAATAACCATATAGACATACATCAATATATGTCGATCATATAAGTATAACATATACAAATTAGCCATATAGGATTACAAGAATACCATATAGGCATACAATTTCAAGTATATGCAATACAAAATATATGTCCAAAAATGCCATATAAGCTTACAACAAAGGACCCCAATAAATAATCACCCCCCTCCAAGTGAAGAAAGCAGATCACAGGAAGCCTTTGATCATCGGGGGGATAGAGATGCATATGATGGTGGTCTACTTCAAAAATGAGGGCTAGTCCTCCTATTTAATTCTTCATGGAGTCATACCTATTACAATAAAAAGTATAAACATCAATATAAAGAAATTAAATTATAAAAAATGAAATATTTAACAAAATATTCACTTACTGCCTCCAAATGATCTCTCTCCTCTCTCCTTGTCCACAACAACATGCTCAGACGGTGGCATTCCAAAGTCCTATAAAAACTGTAGACACTAAAAAATGTCCTAGACCTACTAATACCATTTTTCCTTGTCAATTCCCTTGTCTAATGTCATAAGTCTTCTATTAATTAAATAATTTTAATTATTTAATTAATTCATTTCTATTTTCTTTATTTCCTCTTTTGATTAATTAAATAAATGTTATTTATTTAATTGCGTCACTAATGTCCTTTTCTTCTATAATTAAATAAATTTAATTACTTACTAATTTGGCATCTTCTTCTTATTTTGAATTAAATTTTTATTTAATTAAAAAATCACCTCGTCACATGTCTCTTTTAATTAAATAATATCTTTATTATTTAATTATTCATTTCTCACTTTTGAATTAAATTGTTATTTAATGAAAAAGTCAACCTATCACATGCCTTCTATAATTAAATAATGCTTTTATTATTTAATTATTCACTTCCTTATCAAATCAAATAATTTTATAATAATTTGAATTCCTCATACAACCTCTTTTTCTCTAGCCATCTCTTTATCCGTGTCAGGTCTTATCTCTTTATCCGTGTCAGGTCTTATCTCTTGTCTCATTCATTTTCCACCCTTGATTGAATTATTTTATAATTTAATCTCCACCATCCATCCTTAACTAAGTCCTATCTTTTCCCTAATTTAGCCCTAATCCTATTTCATACATCTTTCAATCTTGGCAATTGATTATCATGTCATATTGGCTTTTAATCCCAACTCTTCATTCCAAATTTGGTTCTCTATAAAAGGGACCTTTCATTGCCATTTTATTCATCTCTCATCAAGCTATCTAGTCAAGCGATCAAGTCAAGTGATCTACATCTTAGACATCTACATCTAGTTCATATGCAAGTACACATTGCTAGTATGAGACAACTATCTTCAATATTTTGCTACCCATTGTCATAGGCTTATATTTGCATACTCAAATATGAGGGCATCAAGTACATTCAAGCAAATTGGAGAAGGGAAATGGAGGTGAAGCAATGATGACATGAAGACTTTATGGTGATTTTGCTTTATATTTCATGTTTTTATGCTTATTTGTGCTCTATTGTTGGTTTAGGGTTAGTTTTTATGCTATTTTACATTAATTTGAAATTTTACCCTAGATTACATTGGTGAACCCGACGTGAAATGAATTTTTGTAGATTTTCCTAATCTTATATTGTTATTTGTGCAAAAATTTGGAGACTAACATTTTGTAGCTACAGTTGAAGAAACAAGCCTAGGGTTTGGAAAGATTTGATCATATCTCACAAATGGCTGCAGATTTTTTCACAATTTTTTTTGCAGGTTGGGGATAATATCAGAGGCCTTTGGTAAAAAAATCAATTTTTTTGGATCCATTTTGAATTATTTATAATTTTTTAATGATTTTTCATGAAAAAATAATTTTGGGAGAAAATTAGAGAAATTTTCAAATTTTCTTATATTTATGGAAATCTCTCATAATTTTATTAGGGGTATGTTCTTTATGTTTTTAATTTGGATGAAAAATAGTTCATGAAAAATCATATCTTCAAAAGTTAGGGTTTTTCAATAAATCTGCTATCTAGGGTTCAAATCAAAGAATTTTTTACATTTTTAGAAAGTTCTCAAAATTTTAGCAGGGGCGACTTCTTGGAATTTTCATTTTTGGAGTCAAAATCATTTCAAAAAAATTAAATCTTGTTGACTAGGTCAAAATACAAAAAAAACTAAAAAAAGAAAAAGAAAAAAAGGGGGTGTTAATTTGATAGCTTATAATCTATATTTTTGCAGGAGTTTTTATTGTCATTATCAAATTTGATTTCCTATTTTTGGTTTTAAGCTAACCCTCTAATAGTAGTGATTAATTATCTTGTTAGGGTTTTGGCTTTGTTATTGGTTTTGTTAATGTGTAGAAAAATAAACTCCTCAAAAGGAAAATTGGATCGAGTGGACACAAATTTGGAGCTAAAGAAAATCTAGGTGCACACTTTTCAACTCATATCTTCATCTTAATCTTGTTCACACTATCAAACTTTCAATTTGGGCTTAAAAAGAACAAGTGTCTTTTCAAAATCACTTTTCAATGTGGGCTTAAAAAAAATAAGTTTTTGCATTATTTGGTGATCTTTTTTGTGCTTGGAGGTGTGTATGCTTTTCCCTCACATTTCCATATGACATTGGGAATCAAAAGCACTCTCCAACACTCTCATCTTCACACCACACATTTCAATTGCTAAGGTTAATGAACATTGCTTGTGTGATCAAATACATATGTATGCTCTCTCCTCGCATTATCATATGATTTTGGGGATCAAAAACATTATTTGCATCACTTTTGTGTAACCTTCTTAGGGGGCTTGCCTAGAGAAGTGATTACTCTAGGGGCGACCTCAACTCTAGCGTTTTAGCGGAGTATAAATAGCGGGGGGTGAATCTAAAGACACGCCTCTTGGAAGTAGAATCTTTTCAATCTTGGCTATTCCCCAAAGAATTTTATACCTTTGGGAAGTGAAGGTAGAGTGTGGGTTACCCTCTCCTCCTGACTGTTGGGCATTATTCTCCTTTCAAATTGGGCCTCACGTACCTTCAAGGTATATAGAGGACATCCCTAGATCCTTGTGCATCCCAGTTTAAGACAATAATTATTTCAATCATTTAGTTAAATGTGGAAGAAATGGGATAAGAGATATTAAATAATTAAATTGGATTAATTATTTAATAATGGAGGAAGAGATTAAATGAATAGTTAAAATAATTGAAATAATTATTTAACTATATATGAATAGTAAAGGGGGAATAATTAAATAAATGATAATTTATTTAATTATAGAAAGAGGTAGGATGTTAGGGACATAATTAAATAAATATTTTATTTATTTAATTAATCGAAGAAGAATAAAGACAAGGAAATGAATGAATCAAATAATTATTTAATCAATAGAGGAATGTGACCAAAGAAAGTAATTAAATAATTAAAAGTATTTAATTATGCAAGGAAGAAGAGAGATTGAGGCAGAAAAATGACATTTGTAGACCAAGACATTTTTCAGTGTCTACACAAACAACTTAAACTCCTACAGATGACAAAAAAAATACATCTCATCTTCTCCCACAAACTTCGATTTTGTTAAAAAAAAAACTTGCTTAACACAACAATACAACACTCAACAAGCTTAATTCAAAACTGAGGCCTCCATGGCAACCAACTTCTCCATCTCACAACTTTTAATTCAATTCAATAATTGCAATTTATTACTATTTATAGAGGTTTACAATCTTGGGCTGTCACCTGTCTAGCACACACTTCTTCCTTCCAACAATCATTCAATCTAATTTATCTTGGTTCTAGACATCATATGCTGTTGCAAATTTACCTATGTCTTCATTTTAAACATTTTGAACAATTACAACTTTATTCATAATTTATCCTTTAATTGAAAAATCAAATTACTTTTACATTTAAACAGTTAAATTTTAGAAAATCCCTCCATCCTTAACATCATCTATCGAACTTCTATCTTAATACCCAACTTCTTCAAGGACCGTCTAGCATCCAAGATCGAATAATTGAATGCTCTGGTTCAGATGGAATAATGGGCTGAATTTGACGGGCGATATTGCTTGTCAAGTGGAAATTTCATGACTGTTTATCGATTCAAAGTTGCCCTTCAAATACTAAGCCAGAACACGGTTAACGAAGGAAACATCATAAGATTAGATATATACAACTATAATCTACAAACAATTTACCTGTATACAACCTAATAATGTGCACTACAGGCCATAAACTGCTGGAAATCATTCTGGGATTAGAATTACATACAAATCCAATTTGCTAGCGTTTTATTCCTAGAACGAACAAGAAAGACTCATGAGGTGTGGCAAGAAAAGCAGCATCAGATGGAAAATGGAACATCCAACAGAAGAGGGATCGCAGGGCGCAGAGGCATCTGTTTCAGGTTAAGTAGAGGCACTGCCCATTGGGCGCACTTTTGTATAATATCTGTTATTACACGCTCACTTTTGTATAATATCTGTTATTACACGCTCCAGAAGTTCTATTTGCCTGCAATTATTTCACAACAAAGAATATCAGGTTTATTTAACAGTCATTCAGATTTCTTGAGTACTGCTTATAGCTTCATCCATTTTTTAGAAAAAGACATGAAAAATTAGTGTTAGTATAACAAACATGACATAGAGTCACTGTTTCACATATAACCCTGATCTTGACCTAAACTACTCATAAATCTCACTCATATTTATGAAAAAATATGACGCTGTCTGATGCAATAAGGAAAATCAAATACATTTTGTTCATCTGGAAAATCAGATACATTTAGACATGATTCAGATATAAATTCACATTTGCCTCTGAAAAGACAAAGGTTGCTGGTAAGAGTTTACAAGCGGATTGCTCCATTATGGGCCCCTCTCCCCTATATATCGTTAAAATTTTGTACTCTTCGATTGGGACTAAAGAATAAACTAAACCTTGTCATCCAACATATAACAAGATTTACCTTCACATTAGACACCCTTATGGAAGCTCACAAGAGATTCCACCTTGTGACCGGGATTGGGAGTAAACTAGACCTTGCCAGTACACCTAAACGCAAACTGCTTCAAAGTTTCTCATAATCCTGCTCAAAATGCACACAAGAAAAGGGTGGTATAGTCGAGGTGGTCTAACAAACCTGAATCGACCTAAATACATGCTGCAACAAAGGTTTTCCATAAACTGGCCTAAAATTCTAATAAATGATAACATGCAGGGAGTTTGGGGTCGATTCAAACATGTTTGAGTAGAATCAAACATGCAGCGGATTTGAATCCGATCTTAAATGCTGCCCACAGCCTCCCCCAAAACAAGAGTGTCGTTAAATTGTGGTTCATTCAAAGATATTCCAGATTTATATTCCCATGGGCATAAAAAAACATTAAAAAAATGAGTTGAAGTGTTCAAATTCAGACACCTGGCATTCTGTAATATTGTCGTGGCCGCAGATCAGTTGTCCATTCAACTTATCAACAGCTTGAAATGCACCTCCCCCATAGCTTCTCTGCAGGTATGATATACAAAGACATAGTAATGTCTATACTTTTGTTCACCCACAAAATCATTTTTTTGTTAGTTATTAGGAGGGATTGGAGCACCTACCTTGTAGAAATTCACTGCTAAAAAATTCGCCCATCTTTTGCCTGCTTTTTCATAACACACACTAAGCATGTTTGATAACCGGTCAGAGTTGATGCTGCAGCTCTCTGTTATGCTGGGAATAGTGGGGAAGAAATTCTCCAAGAAAAGTGACTGGCTTTTAGAAGTCAAGTTTTCTGATTCGGCCCGATTCATGCAGCTTCCATTTAGCAAACCTTCATCACCATCTGCCAACAAAAATATCTTTGCCATGCTTATCATTTTACTTGTAATTGTAATTCTACACCAAAAGAACCAAAGAAGGAATTCTTCTAAAGCACTCAAATCATCTTTGAAAGGATTGCTTTGCCTGCAAATGCAAATGTACTCTAAAACACCAAAAACTAGAGAATTCCTAAAGAATTCAGATCAATTTACTTATTAAAATAAATTCATGCACTTTTAAGACTAAAATAAGGAATCCCCCCTAATTTAATTGGACCATTTTGTTCATAAATATAAATCCATACCAAAAGTAGAGGTATCAAAATTAGGATTGGACTTGAGAATAATTGAACTTACATTGATTTTCAACTACATATTTCCACTCGTAAGCAATTCCTTCGGAGGCCTCTTTAGATGACTGAGAGGTGAAGACAATGAGGCGCTGGTTTTTGGTGACCATGTCATTCACAGTGGGCCAATCCTCGCCGTTTTGGGGCATTCTTGAGACTGGAAACCAGTATTTCATCAGTCCAGCAGCGGTGAAGACTTTGGTTAGGCCTTTGGGGGCTTTGACATAGTCTTCAATGAAGATTGTGATGATTTCAGATGGATTGGCTGCCAGGAATGCTGCAATCTCTTTCAATGTATAGATGGCAGGCATCTGTAAGAGTAAAACTCCGTGAGTAAGAAAAAACTGTAGTCCAAAAAATAATATTTTTAGAAACATCAGATATTATAAAATCTAAAAATAAACAGACTTTTTTTAAGCTGTTTCCTCTGCAATTGCAACATTATGCAACACAGCTAGATTTATTTTCTTGCTGAATAAAGAATTTCGGTTCTAATTGAGTTTTGTTACTATAGTTGAGAAATTTTTCTTGCATCCTGTATGATACCATCTTTAGTACTATAGTGTCTCTAAAGATGTTTAACCAAATGCCAAAAGCTGGAACGAAATTTTCTAATGATATGTCCTTAGTCCTTAAAGAAACAATAAAATAGTAAATTAAGCAATGGCTCTTTTAATCACAAAATTGGAAACACAATTGACATGCAGGTGTAATAATTTTTTTAATTTGGTAGTGCAAAACCTCTTGCCCATTGTTGAGGTGAGAATTTGGACATTCACCATTCACAAGGCAGGACTGGAGTGATTTGTCTTGCAATTAGGTGTAATTTCCAGCTCACCATGATTGCTCGGGCTTAGCAACAAGTGAATTCCCACTGCTGAAAATGTTTTTCACCGAAGAGCTTTACGCTCAGTTATCCTAAAGCATGGGGTATTTTTTGAGCCCTAAGCCTCACTAACTTAAATTCAAAATTTATATCTCAACAAATTCTTTTTGTTAAAGACAATAATTTGCAATGTTGTCAGATTCAAGCTTAGGAATATTTCTGTCTGAATTATGTCATCTCATGCTCTCTGGTAGCTAGCGGTCACTTTGTATCATTTTTTTAATTGCCACTAATATCTCTGATCTTAATTGTATGGTATTAGCCATTGGTAATCTTTGAGATTGGCGAATGATGATTCAATGGAACCCAAGCTCTACACTTTTGGTTTCAAGCTATTATTTTCACCCAATTAAAATTGAATTGTTACAAAATAAAGAAATTTGCAGCTTATGTGTATGAATTTGGAAGCTGTTATGTGCGATACAGTTATATAAAATAATGATGCATATGCCTGGATTTATCCTGCCTAATAGTAGTGGATTTCTGTGAATGGCGTAATGCTACCCACTATGCAGGTTCCATTGTCAATGATCATCCACCATTCATAGGAGACCATGCATGACCTGGTGAATTGATCATTGCTTCTTGATTATAAGAACCGGTTAGCCTTTGAACATAGCCAAATCTTAGGAGTTTCTTTAGGCCTGCCGAGCAAATGACTTTGGCAATTGCTGGACTCATTTTGACAGATGGATCCTCTCAAAATGATCATCCACCAATCTCAAGAGAGCATGACTTGGGTGAATTTGTTAATACCACTTAATTACATGAGCCTGTTAGAATTTGAACATAATTAAATCTCAAGAATTTATTTAGGGCTGCTGAACAAATGGTTCCAGCAATAGTTGGACTCACCGTAGCAGATGTAAGTCCCTCTGAATTTTACACTCAACTTGGCTTATTGTAGCTAGGGATTGATTTGGCTTAAACTTATGGGGTTATCCATTGGCATCTTTGATTTCGATTATTTGGAACGTTGGCAGAAAGCTTTTCAGGGACTGAATCATATTAAACCCATATTATTTTGTTATTGAATGTGTAATACAACATAACAAAGAAATTGGGTCCTTCGAGGATGAAAGTTGCAGCTATTATGTCCACTCATAATTTTTCACGAAATTATTAAATACAAATTAATTACAATACTTGGTTTGATCCCTCCCTAATTAAGAATATATTGTCGGCTCTCCTTGACTGGCATCTTCTTACTCTGTTTTGAATAGCATAAGTGGATTTCCATTTTTGTGTCAGCAATCATTTGATGTTTGTTAATAGTCCCCTTTAAAATGCTTATCAAATGAAACCTAGACCTCATCCAGGTCTGTCCTAGTTTACAAGCAAGAAAAGTTTACATACTATTTGGAAATTGTGTGTGAATGGGTGATGGTGCTAAGTGAAATCTAAGGCTTGTTTCCAACCTTGAAAAAATACAATCTGAATGTTTAGAACTTCTTCCTGATTGCAACAGTGATTGAACATTGAAATTTCAAGCATTAATTCCCCTCCATACCCTCAATAATTACAGTTATTAACAAGACTAATAGAATAATATATCTCCCAGCCAAGAATACACCTATTTTGGCAGCTGTTTGAACCAATTGTGCTGAAAATTTTGAAAATATTATCAGGTGAACAGAGTAACTACATCATATTCTTTTTCGATCCTATTTCTAGGTATGACTATTCTTGTCAATTGTAACACTAATTGATCATTGAAATTTCAATAATCAATTCCCCTGCATTGCCTCCAGTTACAATTTGTTTTTTAGATATAATAATGGGGGATTCTATAGGGGACCCTGCCCATAACCAAGATTTATAAATAATCATCCACATGCAAAAGCATAGCATAACGACCAGACCATGAACTACGGCCATCAAGCAAAAACTTAAAAAACTTTAGATTAACCTGCTACAACCGTCAAATGCAATACCCAAGACAACCGACATACCAAGAAGAAACATCCAACCATGAAACCACCCTGCTACAAGAGCAAACAAACATAACACACCAAACCCTACCATTGCCTTCCTCACTGTGGGCCTTGACTGGAATCCACTCCTTCCTCCAGCCTTGGCAATTTCTCATTGCCAGCCTGCTCAGCAAATTCCTTGAAGCATGGGGAACCTTACCCTGTAGAAGATTTCCCTGCACTCCCAAGACATATGAACCAAGGAGACATAGAAGAAAAGGATCGTATAGTTGTTGCCAACCTCCAACCAAACACGAAAGTGGTGTCTATGCAAACTAGAGAGAACTTTGCCAACCTCGTCATAGTATGCTCGCAACAGTCGTATCTCGCACCTCAGCTTTACCAAATTTGGAGATGCCTCCCGCGGAGACAGAGAAGACTTTGAGCCTGCACCTTCAGTCTCAAACTCTTGCACCTTCAGTCCAGCCACTCGATTGATGTCTGGAATCATCATGCCTAGAAAGTAGAAACTAATCCAGAAGAAATATTTTCAGAACCCAGAGGCGCACTTCAACACTGGGAGACATTGCGCTACACTCGCAATCAACGCATCTTGAATCACCGTTTTGGAGTAGCATCCATCCCAAAGACACAGTGCACCCAACACAACTTTAACCAACCCTAAAGGAGCGGATCCCTGTATGCAAAAATGCATTGTTGGCATCTATCTGAGATACCTCCTTAAGACAAAGTCACCCTTTACATTGCGCCGGAAGCAGCTCTTCCATGCTAGTCCATTAATCAGTCTCCAAATTTTGTTAGCACTTTCTATCTGTGTCTAGCATCGCCACCTATCACCCTAATAGAGTAGCCAATTCACTATCTCTCTATATGGTTGAAGAAGTAGCCGCCACCGTACTGCCTAGTACCTATATATGTACCAAATAATAGCCAATAATATCCCATCACGCAGTTGCAATATAAGATGACCACCTTTCACGTACTCTTCAAACAACGACCTTCATTCTCATGATGACAAATAAATGCACTTATACAGCATCACGATTATTAATGTTAAACCCCTGCATACTCTCAGAAATGATGCACCAAATGATGAAAAATATGCCTGAACTTACTGTTGCCACCTTGAATGGGTGAGCTTAATTAACTGTACTGCTCGCTGAAGCCAACACAACACGAAAGAAATATTCTAGTGGTAACATCCTAGAAAAAGACCCACCTTTATGAAGGGGGTTTAAAAAAGTTTGGTTGTAAATTAGGCCATGCCTTCGAATTGTGACTGTATGTTGCTGTTATCAGAGCCTGTTGTACTCCTTCATTTGTTAAGAGATCTGCTATAACATTAAGCTGCCTTCTGCAATGAACATATTGGGTAAAAACTAGAATCACAGGATTGACTCATAGAGATAGCCTCCCTGTCATACGGTTTAACTTCCAACTTGCACTTTGCTTAGATTAATCATCGGATTAATGACAATGAAGAAATCACTTCTACAATCTAATGTATTTGCATTTTGGCAGCTCCGAGATCAGCTATCAGAGCTTCCCATTCTGCTTTGTTTGCGCAGATCCCTAGAAAAGAGAGCCTCCATATAGAAAAGAGAGCCTCCATATATAAATGCTATTAATTCATTTCCAATTGCAAAACCACCTCTAGCTGACCTAGGATTACCTCTCACTGCCCCATCAAAATTCAACTTAAAATTACCTGCTGATGGAGGCAACAAATGAGTTATTATTGTCCATCTTCTACTTTTATTTATTTATTATGGAAACAGTCGGATGACATAGACGTGGCATCTCTCTGTTATTATATAGCAGATTACAATAATGTGAGTAAGCATATATCTAAACTAGAAGTCATCCTTCAGCTAAGTATCTATGTGCAGGAAGATCCTGTCTGTCAAAGTCACCTAGGTGTTGAACTGGCCCAAATGCACCTCTGGGGTTTTGGGCCTTGGTAGATGGGTTTTTGTCACATACCATCATCCTCACCAATTGTGCTCAACCAATTGACCTACAACCCTTTGGCCTGAATTTTGTGCCCCTTAACCCTTGAATGGTAACACCTTAGGCAAATAAAAAAGCAAATGCCACAGGAATTAACTTATTTTCACAACAACTTGACTGATGTTAAAAGAGGTACCAAATTTCCCAAAGAGATTTGAAAACATTTTTAGTGTGAACAGGGTAGCAACATCAAAATTCTCTTTCATTCCTGTCTCTAGGCTGCGCTATTCTTAATAATTTCAAATTTTGGAGAAAACCCAACGTATTCCCGGTAGTTTCTCTGCCAGGCAAAACCAAACCGTTCATGTGGGAATGATAGGTTCTGATCTGAGTTCAGTGAGGTTTCAATATTTTTGTTGTTGCATGCAGTCAGAACTTTCAATGGCATGTGTTTTGGGGAAAATATAGCAAATGACGGGTAGAAAAAATCAACAGGTTTATCAATTCATTTTGTACTGGTATCTTTTCAGACTTCGAAGATATAGTACTTTGTCCTTAGATCTTGTTTATTACAAATAGTGAAATGGCTGCAATTTTATTTGCTTCCTACTCTATTCTGTTACTATAAGCATTGTTTTTGTTTGTTTGATTGTTTTTATTTCACCATAGTATGCATCCCATCAATTTTTGGGTGTGCAGTATTTACAAGAGCTCTATGTGTAAATGAATGAAGAGCTGCAATTGAATGCATAGGTCACTGGTAACTATTTGTATAATCATTACCTCTTATGGTGCTGTTACTTGTTCAAAACCCTTTAGGCTAAACAGAGGTTAAGAACTTTGACTTACAAAAGCTGTGACGTTGAAGCAGGTACCATTAGAGTGGCAAAGCCAGACATCATTCTCGAAATCATACATGTCCAACATAAGCCCTCTCACACCATTCTGCAAGAAACCCATAACCCCATCAAATATTATCTCAAAACACTAAAATTAAAAAGGTGAGTACCATTTTGCAAAATTACTAAAAGAACCAGAGCACCTCATCGCATTCTTGGGATTTAACAAGAAATAAAAGTAACATTTCAAGCGTATATATAACATACATTCAGCTGATCGGTCACGCTATCCTCTTGGTTACAGTATGTTATCCGTTCGGTGCCCGTGTAGGATTTCTCTCCAACAATTGCAAAGGAGTTGTGGGTTGTAAGCCATGAATATCTGTTGAAGGGCAGATCACCTACCTATCCACATTAAATACACAAAAATATCCTGTATAACGTTGGAAATAATTAAGGTGTGTAAATAAAAAATAAGATATCCCCTAAAGCAAATACATTTTGAACTGTGAAAACAAAACAGTGCAACCGAAGATAAAGGTATATCCTTATCCCTGACGATGGGCCCAGTAGAGAGGCCTGAAACATTGGAACTTAATCTAATCAGGCAGCTAAACCCAGAAGAATATTACAATTCTAAGAACACTACCATCCAATACACTGGAGAAAACAGTCTTAAATAAAAGATATGTCATACAAACCAACACTTTTTGAGACAACTGAATTTGCAATGTTTGTAACTTAATAGATAAAATGACTTCAATCAATCTTGAAGACAAAATGGTCTGAACCTTTTACCACCCATCATATCAATTCATGTTTATATATGTAGAAGATTGTTTCTATGATAAATGAAGCTAATAAACACATTTCCTAAACAATAAATTGGCCCCAAAACACCATAAAACTAGTTACCTGAGAAACAGGATCAGTGACACTAAACCTGGTGCATCTGTAATTCATGTCATCCGCAGAACTGCAATTCGTGCATTTAAGCCCAGCTGCGCAGTCACTCTCTTTGGCACAAATGTCGTGAGCCTGGCAACTTCCCGGTGAACAAACTCCATTCGAACCTACTGCTAAAAGTAGCTCACACAATATGACCACGAGGGAAATGCTCTGTCTCCCCATCATTTACCCATCATTTAACTGTTCACTGCATCATATGTTTCAGTCAGAAATAACCTCTAGAAAACAATGAAGGAGTTCAAGGATAAAGAAGAAAGGTAAGCACGCTGACGAATATGCACGCCTGGCCATACTTGTATTAGAATGGCAGAATGATGAATTGTATCTGATCTGATAGAACATACTCAATTCATTGTTTTCTTTGCACGCACTTAATTCGTTAAAAGACATTTTACCAATTGGAATCAATATCGAGAATGACAAGGCCTCTTTTATTGGGTACAATTAAATCATGCTGGAGCTTTCAGTTGACATTTGCAAATGTTTTAACCACCCAAACAACCACAACCACATATCGTGTGTAGTGGCAGGGAAAGATTGGAAATGTTTTCCAAAACGAAGCGAGAATAGAATCCCTTTTGCATACATAAATAGCATAGATATTCAGGATTTATCTTAACATATTCTGAAGGGATAATACCATCTAATTGATCATCGGTTAATTAAATAAATGCAATTAGTTAATTGAAAATATAAATATATAGAAATTAAATCAGTAGTTTAAATATATTGAGTTCTATGATTGATGATGAATAAATATCGTTGATGTTATTTGAAATCAATTTATTGTTG
The DNA here is from genome assembly GCA_007258455.2 of Sequoia sempervirens. Classification (NCBI taxonomy): domain Eukaryota; kingdom Viridiplantae; phylum Streptophyta; class Pinopsida; order Cupressales; family Cupressaceae; genus Sequoia; species Sequoia sempervirens. The sequence goes on along the minus strand of VDFB02270651.1, from coordinate 201,158,299 downwards.
TCTAAATGAATGTTTCAAAGTTTGAGTTCTCATAGAAATTGATGTAGATCAATCTTAAGTTTTGCAAGTTTGATATTGACTATCGTAAACCTAATATGATGATGATGTGGAATAGATATAAGCAATGCAAAACTAATTTGATAGAAAATGTGCTCGATGATCTATTTGTCTCCACCTTCTAGATATTTGAATTTGTCAAGGTGTTTTCTAGAGACAGTACTAAAAAGCTCGTCAACTCAATAAGTGAACAAGTTCTCCTTGATCAAACCCCTTTGTGCATTGAGTTAACTACAATGGAAAAGATTGGAGACAACATTCCTAAACATGCATATGGCCTATGCGATGATGATTTTGGAGTAATGGTGAACCCAAGGGTACAACAACCTGTTAACAAAAGCCAAAAAACATTTCACAAATGAGAACTACAATGCAAATTAGTTATTGCCTCTAGAAAATAAAATTGTAGAATGGTACAATGAAAAGAATTAACCTCAAGTATGGGCAAGAATAAAAGACCTAAATCATATAAGATTATGTCATGTGTCTAAATCTTATGAAATGAGAAAAAAAGAAAAAAGAAACCTAAGAATGTTTAAAACTGAGGTATGAATAAGTCTTAAATTCTGAATAGGTCCTAATGATTAATTAGTTAGGTAAAGTATCACATTCATACTAACAACCCCACTTAATTGCAACTTAGGAGGCACTAAACAATGCATGAAAAAAACAAAAAATGGGTCTTGACAACAAGGCTTGATGAGGTACTCATGTGTACATAACATATCTCTCACAAACAAAGAAAAGGAGAAAACCTCATAGAAACAACTCCTCTTAGAAAAAGAGATGCATACATGAAAAATGTAAAAGAAGGAGGACTTGAGAAGATCCCCCAAGGACAACTTCCTTCACCCCAATCATTGATCGCAACTAAAGATAATAATAAGGTGATGTCATATGTTTGTTGAATATTTTTGCAACCTACTCCTGAGTAGGAAAATACTCTAAGGAGAAAACATCATCATGAAGTGTTTGTTTATCTCAATGTGCTTCATCTTCTAATGCTCCATTAGGTTGTGTGCAATGTGAATGGCAATTTGGTTATCACACTAAAGAATAGTAGGATGATCAAGTTGTAGACTGAACTTTGTCATGAGTTGCTAAAGCCACAAAACCTCATGGTTGGCAAGAAATACGCATCAATACTCAACTTTAGTGGATGATATTTGTAGTAGTAATTTGCTTCTTGCAATGTCATGCAATTGAACTAGAACCAAGATAACAAATAAATTTAGAAGTGGGCTTATGTGAGTCAAAATCTCTTGCCCAATCTAAGTCAGTGAAGATTACTATTTGTGAAGCTCCTAGTGTGTACTAAAGTTTGAAATATTTAGTTCCTTGAATATACCTCAAAATGAACTTGGCTACCTTCCAATAACTCTCATTAGGATTAGGGGGAAAATGAGAGACGATCCCAACAAAAAAAGGTGATATCAAGATGCATGTGTGCCAAATTTGCAAAAGTCTACCAACTAGCTATTGATACAAATTGACATCAACACTAGGTGGGGTACAAGTGGTAATCAAAGTGACACCATTGAAATGGTGTAGGAGTAGGATTATAGTCAAGCATGCTAAAATGATGAAGCAAATTAATGGTTTACTTCTAATGATATATAGAGATCCCTTAGTAGATTGAAGAACCTATAGACCAAGAAAAATTGAAAAGCTTGAGATAAATCATGTCAAAGTGCTTTATCAAGGATTGTTGTATATCTTGAAGCATGGATGAGCTACTAGAGTGAGAATTAAATCATCTACATGTACAAGAATAGTATCAAAAGTTCATCTCCATGTCTCTAAATATACATTGTGTGATCAAAGTGGCAACATGTAAAACTAGATGCAAGAAGAAAACCATCAATATTCTTATATGAAGTATTAGGGGCTTGTTTGAAATCATACAAAGAATATTGTAGCCTCAAACAAGGGATTATTCCTACACAAATCCTAGAGTTTAATTCATTTAGATCTCCTCATGAATTTCACTATGAAAGAAAACATTCTTCACATCCATCTGGTGATTAGGTCATCCCTAAGATGCAACAAGAGAAATGAAAGGGAAAATTGAATCCATCTTGGTGACATGGGTAAATCTCTTAGAGTAGTCAATACCCTCAACTTGTAAACAAACCTTAGTGACAAGATGTTCCTTATACCATTCAACAAAACCATGAGTTGTATACTTGATATGGTAAACTGACTTGCATTGAACCATCTTTCTTCCCTTAGGAAGAGAACCAAATCACATGTCATTCTTCATCAAGGAAGAATACTCCTTAGCCATAGCACTATCCCACTTTGGAATACAAGAAGCCTCTAAAAAAATTGTATAGTAAATATAGCAAGTGGCTCAAAAGACCATTGCTAGAAGTTTATGAGCGAGTATGCAAATAACTCATATTATCACCAACTCAAGATCTAGCCTCTTAAATAGTATTGTGGGCCCATCTAGGAAAAAATATGAGTGCTAGGAGGTAGGAGTGGCAGTATAGGAGAATCATCTTCAAAGTATCCTCTTGAGATGAGGAAGGAAAAGTAGGTAGTGAGGAAAATGAAGTGGATTTAGAATCCATGTGGGAAATACTCATCAAGTTAGAAATCTTTATGAAAGTAATGGTGGGATCTAACAACCAATAAGCCTTCACATCCTCAAAATATCTAGCAAAGATGAATGGTTGACTCTTCTTCTCCATTTCCTTATGTTGACCATCTAGTATGAATGTCCAAGCCTCATTACCAAATACCCTAAAGAAGGAAATATCAAGCTTGATATTGGACCAAGCTTCATCTAGAGTGATATTCGAAACTTCCCCATGGGAACATCTAGATATGAATAATTTTAACATAATTGATTGCATCAAACCAAAAGGATGGGGCCATAGACCAAGACTTAAACATAAATTTTCCATCTTCCTTAGTGATATATTCTTTACTTTGGTAACATCATTCTACTAAGGAGTGTAGGGAACTAAATATTGAGGATAAATGGAATGTTTAGTGCAATAGTCCTAAAAGACCTAGTTCACATATTCCCCCATTATATATGCATATCTTCCAAATTTATAAACTTGATTTCTTCTCCACAAACATCTTGAATGTCTTGGAAGTGCTAAAGGCATCACTCTTGTATTTTAAAATGTGCACCCCTATGTTCAATGAGAGTAATTATCAATGAAGGTGAGCACATACTTGGCTCTTGAAAATAAAAGAGTTGGAAAGGAAATAAGGTCACATGTACCAAATCAAGTAAGGTATAAGCATGATGGGCCTTCCCTTAGGAAAGGGTTCCTAATGATGTTTTCCAATAACATAACCTTGACAACCTCTATGCTTGAAACCTTAGGAAGAAAAAGTATCATCTCATGTCTACTCAACTACCATACTATCTATAATTGACATGGCTAAATAATTCATACTAAGGTTTACTCAAATAATATGTATGTGAAATGTGTGATGAACCACAAGATGACTCAAAACTGTGAAAATTAAACAATTTGAACCCATGATCAACTCTACCTAAAGCAACAATTTTATTGGGATGGTGTAGCTCTTGAATAACAACAACATGCAATGAAAAATAAATTATCTTTCTATCTCTAGTATGAAAAATCTATTATATAAAGAGAAGTTTAGAAAAATATTAAGAACGAAGAGAACACCCTCAATGCAACCATCTATCAATTATATAGTACTTGACCCCAAAACTCAAATTTGTGAAGGGTTACCCCTACAATCTAAGAATTATTATTGTCAAAATGAGTCTCAAGATTATCATATGAATGATTCATGTGACATGATGCTCCTAATTCAACAATATAACTATCTACTGAAGACAAAGCCTATCCATAATGAGCTTGGCCTTTTCTTGTACTAGTGGAAGAATAATTAGTGAAATTGTGTGTTGTTGCATGGATTCCTATAAAGAATCTAGTCTCTTCCAACATTTTTTAATGGAATGTCCCTTTTCCACAAAAAACTATAGGCTTCTTCATATTTATTCTTTGACTTAGAAGATTTGTAATTTTTAAGAGTGAATTGGTGTTTCTTTTATTTCGTCTAGGAGGAACTCTCTTTTCCTGATGAATATTATGTCTTAAGATTTTGTCTTCTTTCCTTATCCTTTGGATGATTGTGTGACCAATTCATGGTTTTTGGAACTAGAAAGTGAATCTAACTATGCTAAATTAGCTTGTTCTTGTGTCAAATGATCATAAAAAGGGGTATGATAAAGATGCATCCTTCTAACTCAACAATGCTATCATCATCAACATCAATCAATCAATTAGTTTTCAACTTAACTAAGGGAAATATAATTCAATCCTCATCACTAATGCTTGGATCCTCGCCAACCAAACCCATCCCCTATCCCATCTTCCCATACACCCTTAGCTTTAGCATTTCACTGGATACCAACTTGAGTTTTCTCCATTATTTTAATTTCTTGTTTGAATGGATTTTTTTTTCCTTATAGTCCTAGTGCTTCATAAATCACATCATCACGGTTTCCTTCATCCTTCATATTGTAGCATGCGAATGACTATGTGTTTCTTGGATCATTATGATATTTTTAACTTCTCCATTTGTGATTCAATCCATACATACATGTTGAATCATCATCATGATCCATTATATCATGGTGCATAATGCTAAGTTCTACAAAAAATCAAAGGTTTCTCCTTATGTGTGAATTTGTACTATGGAAGCATTTATCCATCCTTGATTCTTCCATTTATCATCCTTTATCCATACACCAACATCCCATACCATTTTAGCTATATTACATCCTTGTGATATTTTATCATCCAACATGTACATCCATGAATATACAATCTTCTCATCCAATCATCTCAATGACATCAATAAATATCCCAAATCCTAATCCATCATCAAATATATTTCCATGGCATGTACATCATCCCACCATGATTCTCAATTCATCTTTTATACACCATGACACATCTTTTTATCATCCTTCATATTTTCAAGAGACCTCCTAAGCTCCATTTCAATCAACATCTCTTTTGAGGGGAAATCACTTCCATTAAATCATCCCTAAGTGACAAGGGCAACTTTCCATCAAATATCCACTCTACCCTACTTTTTATTCTTTTTTGAAACAATGCTACTTAGTCATGAAATTGTATCAAATAGGGGAAAAATGTAGACACCTAATGTTTCCCTAGTGTATCTAGTCCTAATCGACCGAACACAATCCCTAGATAAGTCCCCTTCACCTAATGCTCCCCACTTAATTAAATAGTCTTATTATTTAATTAACCACCTTTTTCATCTCATCTAACATAAATAAATAAATAATTGTTATTTTACACCTGTTTTCCACCTCAAACATGGCTAAAATAATTAAATATTATTAATTTAATTATGGCTATATTCCCTCAACATATCCCAAGAATAAATGGCACCTAAGAACACTTGTCCTTATGGTTCCAATATTATCTCCACCAAACCCAAGAATTTAGGCCTCCTAGGTGCACATGTTCCTTATATCCCTCATGGTTACTTTTAGTGATCCAAATTTGCACCCTAATGCCAAGTTGTGAACGAACTTAGTAGGTTTGGATGTAAGATGGGACTGCTTTCAGGTTGTGGGTGTCCTATTTGAAAGTAGACCTCCAGATTATGGGCCGACTTCCCCTTTTGATGTCACCTAACTATTAATCTCTAAGGTAAAGGTTAAGAATTTGCATGAAAATAAACCTAATGCTGAAAAACCTAAGGTGATGCACCAAAAAAACCTAGACCTATTAACAGCCAATCACATTCAAATTAATATCATAAAGCTTGACTCACACAACTCACTTTCCAATGCAGTTTACATAAATATTTCATAAGGAGGTCTATAAACAATGCTTTTAAAATGAAAACAAGGATTTCACAATTAACAACACTACTCAAAAACATAGCTTATAACCTGTAAACATACATTTTCTGCTAAATAGATGCATAAACATGAGACAAGTTTGCAAGGAAAGATGAATTTTCACAAGACAAATTGATCAATCATTATCAACATACATGAGAAGTAGGAAATGAGAAGGTAAAAATGCTCTACTTTATTAATTCAAAGTGCTTACTGTATAATAGGCCCATCTGAGTGACAATACTAATCCATGAAAAATAGCTCCAAAACAAAGCTATCCTACTGCTGGAAAGAAAAAACTGCTCAAAATGTTCCAAATGAACATACTTAAGCAAAACCCACCAAAAACCCCTCACACCAGTCCTTCCAGAAGGTTCTGGTTGGATACACCAGAAAAGGAAAAAAAGAACCATCTAGAAACCCTCCAAACTGTCCTCCACATGAAAAAAAGTTAAGCCAAGTCAATAGTCACACTAAAAATGTGACAAAAATGCCTCCAAACAACCCCTTTTCCTCTTAAGTCAGTCAAAACAACCTCTCACACATTTCTCATGTCTGCAAGTCATCATTGGTCTTCACACAAGTATTGAGCCACACTCTTCTCATGCAATATGTGTGTTTTGAAAACACATGATTCCAAAAAGCATTAAAGATAATGATCTTGATTAAGTGATTCATAAAACATCACTTAACCAAGCCATTTTACATTTCAAAGTACAAAATAAGGGGCCCACCCTCTCATTGAATTACATTACATTTGCATTAAAAAGACATAATAAAAGTGATTTTCAAATCACTTAAATGATATCTTTATACATTGAAATAACATGCAACATATAATGTCATATCTAAATGCTTTCAAAAGCATTAAACAAGGTTAAAAAACTCCAAGGCACTTTACCATCCCTACTTACCTCATTCTGCATTTTAGTCCACACATGGTTAATACTCACTGGTTTTCAAAGGCATCATAAAGCTCCAAAATAGTTGGCCAATATGGCTGACCTCCAAATTTCTTGGAAAGCATATTCCAAGTCACATGATTATTGGTAAAAAACAAAGGCATATCACATAAGCTACATGGCATACTCCACATGTTTTGTTTTGAACTTAGCAAAGTTTGAAACAAGGGGAAAAAAAGTTAAGGCATAGAATTCCTAAGTCAATAACATAAGTTTTCGGCCCCCATTGCATTAACACATGCTTTTAATTTAAAAAACATGGGGAGAAAATCTTGTCCCCATTGAATAGGGTCAAACCCTAATCATCAAAATAGCCAAAACAATGAGGCAAGCCCATCATTTTGTCATTGAAAAATCTGGAACATGACTCTGTCGTTGTGGGGTTTGAGAAAACACAAGAAAAACAATGGAGATTCACACCAACTTTGTTGAGATTTCTTGAGAGAAACACTTCGACAACAGGTAAAATTCTTTTCTATTGCATAAAATTTGGATTTTACACCATTTGGAGGCCATTTCTGAATCTGCAGGTCGTGGCCATGGACATACTTTTGACCCATATGTATTATTTGTTCCTTCTATTGTTGTTTCACTTTGTCACAACCACCATGAGAACTCTAATGAAGCTTTGTAAGAAGCAAAAGCTTGAAATTTTTGCAAAAAATTTGTGAGCAAAAGCTCCAGGTGAGTTAAATTGACTCCATTCTCATATTTTGAGCAAAAGAAAGCTATTTCGAGCCCTCCACCTTGAAAAGATAACAACAATTTTTTACTTTCTTCTTTGCATTTGTTAATGAGGACACCCCATTGTTGTTTCTATTGCTTTCATGAAGAAAAAAAAAGCTTCTTGGTCGTGGCCATGGACAGAAAATAGTGTATTTTATGTGTGGATTTGCTTCATTTGAAAACCCCAAAATGTCTTCTTGATTCTCTTCTGTATTAGCAATTTTTTTGACAACCCAGATGGGTTTTTGATATGTAGAAGAGAAAAAATGGCCCATGAACTCGGCCTCCAAATTTCAACATGGGTTTCCTCTGTATTTTTGTATTTCCTTTTCTATTTTGCAATATAATTGTAAAACCCCTAAGTGGGTTTTCTATAGCACATATATTTTTGTATTTGCAAATGTTTTAGAAAGAACCCAAGTGGGTTTCCTAATTTCTTGAAGAAACTCAAATTTTGTTGTAGAAATACAAGTGGGTTTTTGTAAATACACTTTCTTTTTTCTAGAATGTAGCAATGTTGTTTCATATTTTGAAACCCCAAGCGGGTTTTCCATATTTTGCAGAAAAAGGGGTCTACTTCGCTACAACCTACATGAAATGAGTTTCATTTGTCATTTCTTCTTCTTTTTCACCATTGTTGTTTATGTGCATTAGCTTCTGTATCTTGAACCCAAATGGGTCCTTTTAGTTTGAAAGCAAACTTCAAATTTTGTTGCAAAATGATTCAATGTCATTGTACAGTGTGAGCAGGGTGAAGCCACAATAGTGGTTTACAATTGAAGTGACAAAGGAAAACTCACAAAAAATGAATGCATGGCAAAAAAATTGATTTTAGGGGCTCGTACGAACCTATTGGTTCGACCGAACCCATTAGGGGTTCGCTAGAACCTAGGTTCGGGCGAACTCCCCTAATACTTTCCTGCCAAAAAATCCATCAAAACCCCTTGTAGAAGGGGGGTTTGAATGAACCTTGGTGCGAACGAACCCCTAGGGGTTTGTTCGAACCCCCTTTATTCCTCATCCCCTCCCTGAGACACAAGAAAACCTGAATTTTGGAACTTCGGAGGTTGGGTTGAGGATGAAAATGGAGGAATCTTCACAAACCCAACTTGAATCAGGTAGTCCTCAGAATGAGCTATCCAATGAATATAATTTTAATATGTTTTGGTTTTATTATGTATTTTTTTTTTAGTTTTATTAAACATAGGTTTTCATTGAAAATAAAGGTCTACATTACGCACATGTGGAAAAATAGCAGATTATCAATTTTTTTTGAAAATATGAGTGCACTAGATATTGAAGTCCTTGATGGAACCAAAAATATATATTTGAATTTCGATATATACAAAAAAGTTATCGTTATCGGTCATGCTATATCTGAATTGTAATTTGTTTGACTTCAAAACTTGATTAAAGAAAAAATATTCAATAAAAATCTATCTAACCAAGTGTAAGCACTAGATATCAGAGTTATGAATCTAAATTGAAAGAATTAGAATTTTATCCTTCATGGAAAAAAAGTTATGCGTTATACAATGTGCGTCACTTTTTAAAAATGTTGTTTTTTGAAAAACCAGTTTTCGTGGGAGATGGAAAAAGAAGTTCAATTTGATTCCAAAAATTTTGAATTTTGAATTTTTAGAATCTATAGAAAAAATGTGACGAGACTCTAGTTTTCATGATCTTCAAATTCTTCACGGTTTAGGCTCTATAGGTGCCCAAATGTGAAGATTTAGTTTAAAAAAATAATTTCAGTGTCTAGTTTGGCCAAAAATTGTAAACCACTATTGTGGGATCACCCAACATAATTGAAAGCTCCAATTTGTAGCAACAATGTGTTTTTCTGTGAGCATCAGATGTTTGTTTTGAAAATGCACTTCTTTGACTGTAGTTTTCATGACTTACCATTACAAAACTGTCATACTATTACCTTGAACTACCTTCTTGATAAACTTTGTGTTTATGTAGACTAACTGAACTCCATAGAAAGCCTTGCTCCAGCTGATGATCATTGTCTTTTTCTATCTTCTCCTTATGCAGTGACTACTCTGCTTCCTTTGAGCTACTCACTATCATTTTAGACCTGAATCTTCCCTTGAAACATTCCCTGTGATTGTGATTTAATGTTCTTGTCCTTGAGTAACTGTCATACTCTCTTTTGATTCATAGTCTCTTAACTCTGCTCATAATTTTGTAGAAACTCCCATAAGACAGTGAGATATCTCTGCATTTTTGGAAAACTTTGATTGGTATCACTGCCCCTTGTCAGTCACATAGTTCACTGTCTTTCTATGGTATTGCCCACTCAAGATATATTGCATCCATTACAAGTAGGACATAGTGGGATTGATGAAACATTAGTTTTGATATTCATATGCACACTCAAGAGATCCATGGATATCAAGCAAATGGAAGTTTTTATAAAGAACAACATATGTATCTAGAGAAAATCATGATATAATAAGGAAAACCTACAAGTGATTGTTCCTTTTGAGGTCACTATCTAATGATTGAGTTCCTCTCCTTCCTATGCTCTTTTGATGGTTTTGTTGCCCTTGATTTACCCAAGGTTGTCTTCATCCATGAAGCCTTCATAGTGTCATATTTGTCCTTGACATGTTCTCAACCTTTGGGCTTGCTCCTTTAAATCTCTTACAAGAGATATCATCATTGTCCTCTTTAGATGATCTCATCCTTGTGCTCATTCATTTTCCTTTATGACTATATAGGTATGGGTTGTCAACTCTCTTGAATCATGTCATGTCTTTCTCTATTCACCTACCATATCACTATAAGCTTCTTACTATTAGAATGTAACAATGAATAGGACAAAGAAAGAAAGCAAACAAGACTTCCATGTTGTAATGAGACCTTTTCTCTTTGCTACTATATATGAATATCCTTGTTCATGCCACTATGACACCTTTGTTTCATTGCATTTTCCTACTAGGTTGTCATCAAACCCTTGACAATAGTGTTGTCTGCACTGCTCATATTTAAGAGATGCATAATTGAACTTGATGCATCTTTTGAATCTGATAATGAAAGTTGATCAACTGGTGTGATTCCATATTGATTTAATGCATACATAACAGGTAAGTCTTTGATCAAGTTGCTCAATTTCCCTTTTCTTTCAAAGCATGTTGAGCTCTACCCTCGTGGGAGCCACATTTACCCCACATGTTGTATTTAACTGAATTAGAATAGTAACCAGACTTGTCCTAAATCTACACATGATGCAAACAAGTTAGAAAAATAGATGCATATTTTGGATGTGTTTGATGACTTCATTGTTTCCTAGGACATCCAAGGTTCACATGCTTATTTAATGCACTTATGGATTAGTTTATACATGCATAGGTAGGTGTGTATGTAAGGATTGAGATCTTTCATTTCTTAGAGCATTGCTCTAATATCATTATTTTTTGATATGCAGGAGCTAGGAGCATTACAGAGCTGGGAAGGACACAAGCAACTTGGGGCAACAATAGCAAGGCAAGAGGGCAACTTTCAAACTAGTCATTCTCAAGCAATGACTGGCTTCCATTCTTATATGCACATTGTGTTTTTACTTATTCATGCATAAATTATTTCTTTATTTCCATTGAATAAGTAAAGTTAGTCCATTGGCTTGTGAGGGACATGTACCTTCATGTTTATCAATAAAAGATAACATTTGTATACATATGATTCTCTTTTCTCATTTGTTGTAATTGCAACATTGGAATGAAAAAAATGTAATTTGTTTCATTTGACAATCTTTTTCCATGCATATTAAACCTAGCAGACTATGATTTATCTTTTAAATGTTTAACAAACAACACAAAAGAATAAACACTAAACCTGATTTCAGTTGAAAGCTAAAAATCAGGTAACATTTTTGGCGACATCTACTATATGTTTGCCTGCCAAGCATGAGACCAACTGCCTAAGCTTATCCATTGGGAACGAGGTCACTCAAAAAGATAACACCACTTGAAAAATAACATTGCAAATTGTTGTAACTCACTAAACCAACAAGAGACACTTTGAAACTTATTGAAAACCCAACACTGCAGAATGGAAAACTACCACCAATTGTGCAAAACAACACTTAGGGAAAACTAGAAAGCATCTAACTAATGAAACTACACTAACCTACTCTAACCAGCAAAGAAGTTGGTCAAACAAAACCATTGACAGGATTTGCAAAATAACACCCTTTTTAATCAACAACTGATGCATTACATGATTGTGTATTGTTGAAAGAACATGAAACACATGTAGATGTTCAATAAACTGTTGTAGCATTTCATAAAAAATGCAAAAAAACTTACTTGCACCTTGAAAACGATCATGCTTATTGCTGCCCTAAACTCGACATGTGAGCTGAATTCGATCACCTTCACCTGCAACTCCAAAATCAGCCTCTTCTTCAATTGCATCCTCATACTTGGGTGCAAGCATGATCTCTGGTACTTCAATGGCCTCCAAACTGGCTAAGTATCTGATGGGACAACCCCTTGAATGAAAAAATCTTGGACTCTCTTTGGTGATCTCATGTTTGTTAAACAAACAAGGCCCCTGATCACCCACTTGCTTTACATACCGTTGTTCCAAATGATCACTCATTCATTCAATGGGGGAAGGAAAATGTCCAAACAACAAGGTGACTTCTTCCAACACACTTTCAATTAAAACATCAGATTTAGGCTCTTTTATACACCAAAAAGGAAGCTTCTCATAATCCTCATTATCACTCAAATAAATACATTCTAACTCAGGCTTTTCTTCTTCAACGAAGGAAGGAAAATGCTCAAACAATGAAGTAGCTTCCTGAAACAAGATTTCAGTTGATAAATCAGATTTAAGCTCTGTTGTACATCAGAAAGGAAGATCATCAGACCATACAAGACATTGCACATTAGGTTCATGAGAAGTTTCTTATTCAAACTTGTGAACCTGTTGTTGAATTTTAGCATGAGTGTCAAACTCCTCTAGTAGATCTGATTCCTGGTCATCCAATTTTGAACAAAAATGTTTAATTATATCAGTGCACATTGCTTCATACAACTCAATATTATCCCTTTCATCCATAACATGCTTAAAAATATCAAATCCGGCTGTGCATTGCTCTTCTTCAACCTCATGTTGCTAACTAATGACCAAATTTATGCTTTCCTCATCATGCTCAATGAAATTGTTGCCCAATTTTCACCTATGGGCTCAACCAGGCAGGATAGGTTATGCATCTGGTGCCATTTCACAAAGAGCTCATTCAAAAAGGATCACTCATCTAGTTTGGCATAATGCATTCTTTCAATATACGTCTGTGTTGCCTATCGACAAGACCTCAGGGATGTCACGGTGATTGGAATTCACATGCAGGTACCTATCGGCAAGACATTAATCATTGTCTCGGCGACTAAGAGTTTCCCCATCGGCATGAAGATCTCCTTTAGAGAAAGGTCTTAGCGAGATCTTTATGTCTCACCGACCGACAGCAGGGGGATACACATATCGGCAGGAGACTTTTTTTTGGGGAGAAGTCTTGGCGAATTCTTCATGTCTCACCGACTGGCGCAGATTGAGAAAACACTTCAGCAAGATTTGTGTCTTTGGTGTAGGGTCTGGCCGATCAAGCGAAGTCACACCGAAACGGAGTGCTCTCGGCGTAGGATGGTCATCTCGGGCAAATGTCTGGCCGACAGGCCAAGGTCTCGGCGACAGTAAGCAAGCTCGACAGGAGTCTCCCCGATGAGCAATGTCTCGCTGAAGGAAAGTAGCGTCGCCGAAGGCAAGCGAGCTCGGCAGGAGGTCTCATTGATAACGAAAAGTCACGTTGACGAGCCTTGTGCCTTCGGTGTAACGCGAGAAGCTCGGCAGGAAGTCTCGCCGACACATGAAAGTCACCCCGACGGGATCCCAGTTCGCCAAAAGGAAGGTCAAGTCGCCAAGATGTCTCGGCGAATGGCAAGGGCCTAGCCGAAGGGTTGTATTCTCGACGAAGCAAAATGAGTTCGCTACAATGTCTCCCTGACCGAGAATGTCTCACCGAAGTAAGGAGCGCTCGGAAAAATATGGGGAGCTCGACGTAATGCCTCGGCGATAAAGAACAGTCTTCCTGACTTAAATGAGCCTTCGCCAAAGCAAGGTGCCTTCAGCATGTGGTCTCACCGAAACAAAAGGGCTCGATGTAATGAACGATGTCAGTGTAATATGAGAGCTTCGCCATAAGGTCTCGCTGAATGCAATAGGTCTTGCTGATAGAAGATGAAGAAAGCTAGCCGAAGTATTTTTCCTTCAGCATGAGGTCCTGCCGAGAATATGAGGTCTGGTCGAAAGAGGGTGAGCTCAATGCCAAAGAAAGGAAAATGAAGTTGTCGTGATGTCCCGGCAAAAGTTGGAGGTCCTGCCGAAGAATGAAGGGTCTTAGTATAGTGTTTTCCCTTTGGCAGGAGGTCTCACTGACACATGGGTGTCTCACCGACGGAGGAGCTTAGTGGTATGACTCCTGAAGGCTCACCAAGAGGTCTTCCCGACCCGTCAGTGTCTCATCAAAGGAAATGTGGAGCTCGGGTAGAGCAGAATGCATTCGGGGTGACATCAATTGACTCTTGCCGAAAGAGTTTGGAGCTCGGGGGAAAAGAGGTGTCATCGTTGTGGTGTCCCAGCGACCGATCGATGTCTCCTTGAAATGAAGGAGTTCGCCAAAGAGTGGAGATTTCGACATGATGTCTTAGCGAAAGAATTGTGTCTTGCCGATGGTTTCAGGGATATCGGTATGAATTTTGAGCTCGATGAGAACTCTCAGCGATGGTTGTAAGCTACGCCGATGACTGCTATGAGAGCATAATCACATCGGGGAGACACGACCAGTGTCTCACCGACATGCGATTCTATAGGAAGAACTCTTGACCACCCGAAGAATCTACGTGGAATGTGCCTAGCCAATCTGAGGGAGCTATAGGTGAATCGTTGGCAGCTTGACTGGTGCCAAGAAGATCAACAGGGGAAGGCGACGTGGATCAGCTCTCAGTCAGAAGCATTCAAGGCAGCTTGGCTGAGGAGGTTCGAGAGGGACACGAGGACTAGAAGTTAATGCTGCAAAAGATCTTAAGGCTTCCCTTGAGGGAAATCTGTCACCAAGATGGACACGAAGATGCAATTGAATGCATAATTAATTTCTTTCAAAAGATCTAAAGGCAGATCTTTCTGAAGGAGATATTTTTGTAAGCCCTAGGGGCCGACACACTTTTGTATATATGGCATTTCTGCCTTTTTGTAGGGGAGTTCTCCTGATGCTTTTCTGAAGTCTGTGACTTTTTTCGGTCCTCTCTCAGATTAGCAAACTTCTGTAACTCAATTTGGAGCATGTTATACAAATTTACCTTGTTTACCATTAATGGTTCATCATTTTTTGCCTTATGTTTCTTGTGAAGTATTGTGGATTTTTAAGTGATTCATTAAGCTACTTAGTGAAATCTTTCTTTTCCTTATAGCTTTGTTTCATGTTAGCATGCCTTTCTTTTCAAAAGTAGTATCATGTAGGTTACAAACTGTGTTTACTCAATTGCACATGAGCTTTTAATTTGTGAAAAATCTGCTTTTCCTTCTTGAAAGTGTGTGCATGTCGAACCTATTTGTATGCATAAACTACAAGATCTAGTTGTGCAGTCCCATGTCCATCATCAGTATTCAAGTGTAGCCCATGTATTCCATTGCTCTTCTCTGTTCGGTGTATCACCATAACATTTAGTTTTAATTTTAAAGCATTTTCCTTCCTCCTTTTCCTTAAAAAGTCAGTAGTTTTAGGTGATTACCCAACAAGGAAGCCGGCCTTCTCCGGAGGTTCATTTCAATTTTAGGTGACCCACAGCCTTGAAATGATCCCATGTTTCTCTAGAAATCTCAATTTCCATAACTCTACATAGGGTGCAATTTCTAGGTGACAACAGTTTTTGGCACACCCGGTGGGACCGTGAACTGCTTCTCAGTTCATGTTTATACATTTGATTGCTGTTGTTTGGTGTGTATAGCTGCAATTTTTAGCCTTTTGGAGGAAAATTTTCAACACACCTAGCGACTCCTGAAAGATATCAAATGGTTTCAAGCAGACAAAGTGCTATTATGAAAAAATCAGACCTGGTTTCTTGCTTTACCAGAAACTCCAGTGAATTTCTAGTCCCTTGAATGAACAAATATGTTTGCATTTTATGGAAATATGTCATATTACCCACCATTCCATGAAAACCATGCATGGGTACCCTCTTACCAGCCATCTCACATAGAGAAACTTGCTGGTCTTATACCAAATGTCCCTGTAATAGCAGACTACCAACAGCCTCATTATGTTTTCCACCCTCCCATCCCTGCTCAGTCTCAATATCAGCCAATCTATGATCACAATCAAACCCATGAAGAGGTCTTTGATGCCAACCAACATGATTATTTGCATAATCATCCTCAAGAGCACCCTTACCAAAATGTATTGGATCTAATTCAAAATCTTGACCATATGTTGTGGGCTTTAAGCCAAAAACTTGAACATATGATGATTAGTGATGCTAGTAAGGTGTTCTCACATATGTATCAGATGTTGGTTGACATCAAGAAGTAGAAAGGGATCATCTCACAACAGTAAGAGTTGGCCGATCAATCCTTTATTTATAATCAGAAGCGGGTGACAAAAAGAAGGCATTTTGAGGAAAGCTTAGAAAGAGAGATAGGTGCTAAAGAGGAGAAAATCAAGTCTCTGTCTGCTCAGGTGCAAAGTAGTCAAGCTTATTTTGATTATCAATGCCAATTAAGGTATGAAACTCCCAGTCCTAGTCTCAGCCTAGCTCTTCCTATAATATTGAACAATCCTATCAATAAAGGAGTTCCCAAGTCCAATTTTCCAAGCTTCAAGCAAGCTGAACCTCTTCAGCCTACTAAATTTGAGTCCCCAAGTTTTAGAAATCTTGTTTCAACTCAGGAACCTATCCTTAAGCAAGCTCAACCTGTGGAGAAACCTAGGAAATTCACTTTCCCAAGTTTTAAGAGCTCTCCTTCTGTTCAAGAGCCCTTTATTGAACAATGGCATCCTTGTGAAGAACCCATTAGGGAGGCTCAACCAACCCCTTATGTTCTAGAGCAACCTAAAGAAGAGATGCTTGTAGAGGAAGAAACAAATCTTTTAGCTTCCATTATGTTTGAACGAGAGCTTGGGAATGACAAATAAAATGTGATAATGGAGGCAAATGAGGCTGTAGATGAAGAGCAGACCTTTCGTCCACACAACACAATCAACATGATGGAGAATGGAAGTGTGAACTTACTACATTTAGCCATGGAGGAATACAGACTACAGCTGCAAAAGGCTGAACAGGAGAGGAGTTCTCAAAATGTTTCTGGCAATGTTTTAGCTGATGATCCTCCCACTGTTCTACAAGATGGTGAAAATGTTCCAATAGGACAGCAAGGCAAAATGGTGGAAAAGGCTGACCAAGAAGAGCAATGTACATTTTGGAATGAAGGTGTGTTTTTTCCCACTCTAAATGCTATCTCAAAGCAGCAAGAAGACATCAAGCAGCTGCAGGTTCAAGAGTCAAGACAACAACATGAAGAGGCTAAAAAAGGTGATGTAGGTCATGAGTCCATAGCTTCATTTGTTGAGCTTTCGTGTTTCATTGAGTGTGATGAGGAAAGCATAAATCTGGTCATAAGTCAGCAACATGAGGTTGAAGAGGAGTAGTGTACAACTAGATTTGATATTTTTGAGCATATTATGCTTGAGAAAGTTGATGCTGAGCTATATGAAGAAGTGTACACTGATATAATTGAACACTTTTGTTCAAAATTGGAGGACAAAAAGTCAAATCTGCTAGAGGAGTTTGGAACTCATGCAGAAATTCAATAGTAGATTCACAAGTTTGAACAAAAAGTTTCTCATGAAACTGTTGGACGATGTCTTATAAGGTCTCATGAGCTTCCTTTCTGCTATAAAGCAGAGCTTGAAGCTAATTTATCAACCGAGAGTTCATCTCGGGAGAACCCTTCACTTTTTGAACACTTGCATGCCTCCATAGAAGAGGACAAGCCTGATTTGGAGCATCTTTCTTTGAATAGTAATGGGAATTATAAGCAGCTTCCTTTCTGGTCTATAAAAGAGTTTGAGGTTGATGAATTGATTGAAAGTGTGTTGGAGGGAGCCATCTCATTGTTCTCCATTTAAGGAACAAGTGTTCATTTTGGAAAGCATGAGCATACTGAGGAGGTTACTACTTTTCCGTCAAGTCAGCCACAGGGGTTATACCTTTCCAGCCAGCAAGGTGATAAAATGGTAGCCCATGAACAAGAGATCAACAAGAAAATTTCAAGCTTTTCCTTTACCAGAGGCTGTCCAATCAGATACCTAGCCCAGATGGAGTCTAATACAACACCAATGGTTAACCAGGTACTCACACATAGAGCCACAGCTGAAAGTGGCATAAAAGATGTACTTGCAGTTGAAAAAGAATGTGTTCAATTTACTTATCCTCCTTTGAATACAAATGCATATGATCAATTTAAGGAGGTAAGTGAACTTGTTCACCTCTTTCAAGGTGCAGTGCATCATCTTGTTAAACATTTTTCTGTGTATCATTTTTACTCAACTATCCTTAAGCATGCCAGTCATTATACTTTGAAAAGAAAGGGAAACTATTTCAACCATCCTGTGAATGGTTTTGTTTGACCAATTTCTCACTGGTTAGTGTAGGGTAGGTTTAGATGCAGTTACTTTCCCTAAGTGTTGTTTCAACACAGTTAGATAGTTTTTCCCTTCTGTAGTTCCTTGTTTTCAATAAATGTCTGAGTGATCTATTCTAGAGTTACAAATGCGTTACAACCATGTACAAAGTTTCCCTGGGTCTATTTTTGAGGTTTTCCTAATGACTCCATGCCCAATGGATAAGTCTAGGCTACTGGTCTCCATGTTCAACAGGAAAACATCCAGCAAAGGTCGCCATAAATGTTGCCCAATTTTCACCTATGGGCTCAACCAGGTAGGATAGGTTATGCATCTGGTGCCATTTTACAAAGAGCTCATTTGAAAAGGATCACTCAGCCAGTTTGGCATAATGCATTCTTTCAATATACGTCTGTGTTGCCTATCGACAAGACCTCATGGATGTCATGACGATTGGAATTCACATGCAGGTACCTATCGACAAGACATTAATCATTGTCCCGACGACTAAGAGTTTCCCCATCGACATGAAGATCTCCTTCAGAGAAAGGTCTTAGCGAGATCTTTATGTCTCATCGACCGGCGGCAGGGGGATACACATATTGGCAGGAGACTTTTCTTCGGGGAGAAGTCTCGGCAAATTCTTCATGTCTCACCAACTGGCGCGGATCAAGCAAACACTTCAGCAAGAGTTGTGTCTTCGGTGTAGGGTCTGACCGATCAAGCGAAGTCACATCGAAACAGAGTGCTCTTGGCGTAGGATGGTCATCTCGGGCAAATGTCTGGTCGATAGGCTGAGGTCTCGGTGACAGTAAGCAAGCTTGGTAGGAGTCTCCCCGACGAGCAATGTCTCGCCGAAGGAAAGCAGCATCTCCGAAGGGAAGCGAGCTTGGCAGGAGGTCTCATCGATAATGAAAAGTCACGCCGACGAGCCTTGTGCCTTCGGTGTAACGCGAGAAGCTCGGCAGGAAGTCTCGCCGACACATGAAAGTCACCCCGACGGGATCCCAGTTCGCCAAAAGGAAGGTCAAGTCACTAAGATGTCTCGGTAACTGGCAAGGGCCTAGCCGAAGGGTTGTATTCGACATAACATCTCGCCATCGGGATGATGTCTGGCCGACGACGTAATGTCTTGGCGATAGGATGGGAGTTCGGCATAAGGTCTTGTTGAAAGGTTGTGTTCTCGACGAAGCAAAATGAGTTCGCTACAATGTCTCCTCGACTGAGAATGTCTGGCTGAAGTGAGTAGCGCTCAGAAAAAGATGGGGAGCTCAACGTAATGTCTCAGCGATAAAGAAGAGTCTTCCCGACTGAAATGAGCCTTCGCCAAAGCAAGGTGCCTTCAGCATGTGGTCTCACCGACTGCTTGTGGTCTCACCGAAACAAAAGGGCTCAATGTAATGAACGTCGTCGGTGTAATATGAGAGCTTCGCCATAAGGTCTCTCTGAATGCAAGAGGTCTTGCCGATAGAAGATGAATAAAGCTCGTCAAAGTATTTTGCCTTTGGCATGAGGTCCCGCCGAGAATATGAGGTCTGGCCGAAAGAGGGTGAGCTCAGCGCCAAAGAAAGGAAAATGAAGTCGCCGTGATGTCCTGGCAAATGTTGGAGGTCTTGCCGAAGAATGAAGGGTCTCGGTATAGTGTTTTCCCTTCGGCAGGAGGTCTCACCGACACATGGGTGTCTCGCCGACGGAGGAGCTTAGTGGTATGACTCCTGAAGGCTTTCCAAGAGGTCTTCCCGACCCGCTAGTGTCTCACCAAAGGAAATGTGGAGCTCAGGTAGAGTGGAATGCGTTCGGGGTGACATCAATTGACTCTTGCTAAAAGAGTTTGGAGCTCGGGGGAAAAGAGGTGTCATCGTTGTGGTGTCCCAGCGACCGATCGATGTCTCCCCGAAATGAAGGAGTTCGCCAAAGAGTGGAGATTTCGACATGATGTCTTAGCGAAAGAATTGTGTCTTGCCGATGGTTTCAGGGATATCGGTATGACTTTTGAGCTCGATGAGAACTCTCAGCGATGGTTGTAAGCTACGACGATGACTGCTATGAGAGCATAATCGCATCAGGGAGACATGACCAGTGTCTCACCGACATGCGATTATGTAGGAAGAACTCTTGACCACCCGAAGAATCTATGTGGAATGTGCCTAGCCAATCTAAGGGAGCTACAGGTGAATCGTTGGTAGCTTGACCGGTGCCAAGAAGATCAACAGGGGAAGGCGACGTGGATCGGCTCTCAGTCAGAAGCATTCAAGGCAGCTCGGCTGAGGAGGTTTGAGAGGGACACGAGGACCAGAAGTTAATGCTGCAAAAGATATTAAGGCTTCCCCTGAGGGCAATCTATCACCAAGATGGACACGAAGATGCAATTGGATGCAGAATTAATTTATTTCAAAAGATCTAAAGGCAGATCTTTCTGAAGGAGATATTTTTGTAAGCCCTAGGGGCCGACACACTTTTGTATATATGGCATTTCTGCCTTTTTGTAGGGGAGTTCTCCTGATGCTTTTCTGAAGTCTTTGAATTTTTGTGGTCCTCTCTCAGATTAGCAAACTTCTATAACTCAATTTGGAGCATGTTATACAAATTTACCTTGTTTACCATTAATGGTTCATCATTTTTTTCCTTTTGTTTCTCATGAAGTATTGTGCATTTTTATGTGATTCATTAAGCTACTTAGTGAAATATTTCTTTTTCTTATAGCTTTGTTTCATGTTAGCATGCCTTTCTTTGCAAAAGTAGTATCATGTAGGTTACAAACTGTGTTTACTCAATTGCACATGAGCTTTTAATTTGTGAAAAATCTACTTTTCCTTCTTGAAAGTGTGTGCATGTCGAACCTGTTTTTATGCATAGACTACATGATCTAGTTGTGCAGTCCCATGTCCATCATCAGTATTCAAGTGTAGCCCATGTATTCCATTGCTCTTCTCAGTTCAGTGTATCACCATAACATTTAGTTTTAATTTTAAAGCATTTTCCTTCTTCCTTTTCCTTAAAAAGTCAGTAGTTTTAGGTGATTACCCAACAAGGAAGCCGACCTTCTCCAAAGGTTCATTTCAATTTTAGGTGACCCACAGCCTTGAAATGATCCCATGTTTCTCTAGAAAGCTCAGTTTCCATAACTCTGCATAGGGTGCAATTTCTAGGTGACAACAGAAACATGGAAGATCATCAAATGAAGCTATGAAATCATGATCTACATCACCTTTTTTAGCCTCTTTGGGTTGTTGTCTGGATTCTTGAACCTACAACTGCTTGATGTCCTCCTACTGTTCTGAAACAACATTTGGAGTGGAAAAAATCACACCTCCATTCCAAACTGTACATTGCTCTTCTTGGTCAGCCTTTCTCACCATTTCACCTTACTGTCCTATTGGAACATTTTCACCATCTTTGACAAAAGCAGGAGGATCATTAGCTAAAACATTGGAAAAAACATTTTGAGAAATCTTCTCTTGTTCAGCCTTTTGTAGCTGTAGTCTGTATTCCTCCATAGCTAAATGCAACAAGTTCACACTTGTGCCCCCTCCTTCTCTTGTATAGTAGATGCTAGAATTTCACAGGGTAGAGCAGGTGACCCTTTCCAACCTAGAAATTTATGGGTAGAAGGCTCATTGGTAGGCTCACTAATGGGCTGAAAAGGTTTCTCTTGTTTAAAACTAGGGAACTTGTGCTTGGAAACCTCTTCATTAACATGATGATTCAACATTGTAGGAAGAGTTGAGCTGAAACTAGGAATGGAGGGGGTTGCCTGGGTTTCATTCCTTTGTTGGCATTGATATTCTGAATAAGGTTGAATTCTTTGCACCTGAGTAGAAAAAAACTTCATTTGCTCCTCTTTAGCAACTATCTCCCCTTCAAGACCTTCTTCAAACTGCATCTTGTTTGTCACCTGCTCTTGATCATAACCAAAGGATTGATCAGCCAAATATTGATGCTGAGAGATAATCCTTTTTTACTTCTTGATGTCAACCAAGATCTGATATATGTGAGAGAACACCTTACTAATATCACTAATCTTCATATGTTCAAGTTGTTGGCTCAAAGCCCATAACACATGGTTAAGCTCTTGGATCAGGTCCAATACATTCTGGTAAGGTTGCTCTTGAGGCTGATTATGTGAATAATCATGTTGGTTGGCATCAAAAACCTCTTCATGGGATTGAATTTGATCATACATGGGTTAATATTGAGATTGAGTAGGGACGACAGGGTGGAAAACATGATAGGACTGTTGGTAATCTGCAGTAACAAAGGCATTTGGACTAAAACCAGCAATTTGTTATGTGTGATGTGGTTGGTAAGAGAGCATACATGCATGATTTTCATGGAATTGTGGGTAATTAGTAGTTTCATGATATTCTGGGTGATATGACATGTTTCCATGAAACATAGACATGCTTATTCATTCAGAAGCTAGAAAGAGAAGAAAAATCAGATCTATTTGAAACTAACCAGCACTGGAACATACTAAAACTAGTGAAAACTTATCGGAGTCACCAGGTATGTATTGAAAATGCCTCCAAAAGGCTAAAACTACTGATGGACACACCAAACAACAGAAATAAAATGTATGAAAATGAACTGAGAAGCAGTTCACTATCCCACCAGGCGTGCCAAAACTGTTAGTGATCCAAATTTGCACCCTAATGGAAAGTTGTGAATGAACTTAGCAGGTTTGGATGTAACATGGGACTACTTTTAGGTTGTGGGTGTCCTATTCGAAAGAAGACTTCCAGATTATGGGTCAGCCTCCCCTTTTGACGTCACCTAACTATTAATCTCTGAGGTAAAGGAGAAGAATTTGTGTGAAAATAAACCTAATGTTGAAAAACCTAAGGTGATGCACCATAACAACCTAGACATGTTAACAACCTATCACATTCAAATTAATATCATAAAGCTTGACTCACACAACTCACTTTCCAATGCAGTTTACATACATATTTCATAAGGAGGTCTATAAACAGTGCTTTTAAAAGGAAAACAAGGATTTCACAATTAACAACACTACTAAACAACACAACTTATAACCTGTAAACATACATTTTCTGCTAAATAGATGGATAAACATGAGACAAGTTTGCAAGGAAAGATGATTTTTCACAATACAAACTGATCAATCATTAACAACATACATGAGAAACAAGAAATGAGAAGGTAAAAATGTTCTACTTTATTAATTCAAAGTGCTTACTGTATAATAGGCCCATCTGAGTTACAATACTAATCCATGAAAAATAGCTCCAAACCAAAGCTATCCTGCTGTTGGAAAGAAAGAATTGCTCAAAATGTTCCAAACGAACATACTTAAGCAAAACCCACCAAAAACCCCTAACACCAGTCCTTCCAAAAGGTTCTAGATGGATACAACAAAAAAGGAAAAAAAGAACCTTCTAGAAACCCTCCAAACTGTCCTCCACATGAAGAAAAGTTAAGCCAAGTCAATAGTCACACTAAAAATGTGACAAAAATGCCTCCGAACAACCCCTTTTCCTCTTAAGTCAGTCAAAATAGCCTCTCACACATTTCTCATGTCTCCAAGTCATCATTGGTCTTCACACAAGTATTGACCCACACTCTTCTCATGCAATATGTGTGTTTTGAAAACACAAGACTCCAAAAAGCATTAAAGATACTGATCTTGATTAAGTGATTCATAAAACATCACTTAACCAAGTCATTTGACATTTCAAAGCACAAAATAAGGGGCCCACCATCTCATTGAATTACATTACATTTGCATTAAAAAGACATAATAAAAGTGATTTTCAAATCACTTAAATGATATCTTTATACATTAAAATAACATGCAACATATAATGTCATATCTAAATGCATTCAAAAGCATTAAACAAGGTTAAAAAAAATCCAAGGCACTTTACCATCTCTACTTACCACATTTTGCATTTTAGTCCACACATGGTTAATACTCAATGGTTTTGAAAGGCATCATAAAGCTCCAAAATACTTGGCCAATATGGCCGACCTCCAAATTTCTTGGAAAGCATATTCCAAGTCACATGATTATTGGTCAAAAACAAAGGCATATCACATAAGCTACATGGCATACTCCACATGTTTTGTTTTGAACTTAGCAAAGTTTGAAACAAGGGGAAAAGAACTTAAGGCATAGAATGCCTAAGTCAATAACATAAGTTTTTGGCCCCCATTGCATTAACACATGCTTTTAATTTAAAAAACATGGGGAGAAAATCTTGTCCCCATTGAATAGGGTCAAACCCTAATCATCAAAACAACCAAAACAATGAGGCAAGCCCATCATTTTGTCATTGAAAAATCTGGAACATGACTCTGCTGCCGTGGGGTTTGAGCAAACATAGGAAGAACAATGGAGATTCACACTGGATTTGTTGAGATTTCCTGAGAGATACACTTCGATAGCAGGTAAAATGTTTTTCTATTGCATAAAATCTAGATTTTACACAAATTGGAGGCCATTTTTGAATCTACAGGCCACAACCATGGACATACTTCTGACCCATATGTATTATTTGTTCCTTTTGTTGTTGTTTCATTTTGTCATAGCCGCCATGAGAACTCTAATGAAGCTTTGTAAGAAGCAAAAGCTTGAAATTTTTGCAAAAAAATTGTGAGCAAAAGCCCCAAGTGATTTAAATTGACTCCATTCTCAGATTTTGAGCAAAAGAAAGCTATTTCGAGCCCTCCACCTTGAAAAGATAACAACAAATTTTTACTTTCTTCTTTGCATTTGTTAATAAGGACACCCCATTGTTGTTTCTGTTGCTTTTATGAAGAAAAAAAAGATTCTTGGCAGCGGCCATGGACAAAAAATAGTTTATTTTATGTGTGGCTTTGCTTCATTTGAAAACCCCAAAATGTCTTCTCGATTCTCTTCTATATTAGCAAATTTTTTGATAACCCAGATGGGTTTTTGATATGTAGAAGAGAAAAAATGGCCTGTGAACTTGGCCTCCAAATTTCATCATGGGTTTCCTCTGTATTTTTGTATTTCCTTTTCTATTTTGCAAAATAATTGCAAAACCCCTAAGTGGGTTTCTGTAGCACATATATTTTTGTATCTGGAAATGTTTTCAAAAGAACCCAAGTGGGTTTTCTAATTTCTTGAAGAAACTCAAATTTTGTTGTAGAAATACAAGTGGGTTTTTGTAAATACACTTCCTTTTTTGTAGAATGTAGCAATGTTGTTTCATATTTTGAAACCCCAAGTGGGTTTTCCATATTTTGCAGAAAAAAGGGGTCTACTTGGCGACGACCTACATGAAATGAGTTTCATTTTTCATTTCTACTTCTTTTTCACCATTTGTTGGTTCTGTGCATTAGCTTATGTATCTTGAACCTAGATGGGTCCTTTTAGTTTGAAAGAAAACTTCATATTTTGTTGCAAAATGATTCAATGTCATTGTACATTGTGAGCATAATTGAAAGCTCCAATTTGTAGCAACAATGTGTTTTTCTGTGAGCATCAGATGTTTGTTTTGCAAATGCACTTCTTTGACTGTAGTTTTCATGAATTACCATTACAAAACTATCATATTATTACCTTGAAATTCCTTCTTGATAAACTTTGTGTTTTTGTAGACTAACTAAACTCCATAGAAATCCTTGCTCCAACTAATGATCATTGTATTTTTTTGTCTTCTCCTAATGCAGTGACTACCCTGCTTCCTTTGAGTTACTCACTATCATTTTAGACCTGAATCTCCCCTTGAAACATTCTGTGTGACTATGATATAATGTTCTTGTCCTTGAGTGACTGTCACACTCTCTTTCTATTCATAGTCTCTTAACTCTGCTCATAATTTTGTAGAAACTCCCATAAGACAGTGAGATGTCTCTACGTTTTTGAAAACTTTGCTTGGTGCCACCGCCCCTTGTCAGTCACATAGTTCACTATCTTTCTATGGTACTTCCTAGTCAAGATATATTGCATCCATCACAAGTAGGACATAGTGGGATTGATGAAACATTAGTTTGCATATTCATATGCACACTCAAGAGATCCATGGATATCAAGAAAATGGAAGTTTTTATAAAGAACAACATATGTATCTAGAGACAATAATGATATAATAAGGAAAACCTACAAGTGACTATTCCTTTTGAATTCATTGTCTAATGACTAAGTTCCTTTCCTTCCTATGCTCTTTTGATGGTTTTGTTGCCCTTGATTTGCCCAAGGTTGTCTTCATCGATGAAGTCTTCACACTGTCATATTTGTCCTTGACATGTTCTCAACCTTTGGGATTGCTCCTTTAAATCTCTTACAAGAGATATCATCATTGTCCTCTTTA
Source organism: Sequoia sempervirens (assembly GCA_007258455.2). Classification (NCBI taxonomy): domain Eukaryota; kingdom Viridiplantae; phylum Streptophyta; class Pinopsida; order Cupressales; family Cupressaceae; genus Sequoia; species Sequoia sempervirens. The sequence continues at coordinate 201,131,680 of VDFB02270651.1, read as the reverse complement.
GATGATCTCATCCTTGTGCTCATTCATTTGCCTTTATGAATGTACAGGTATGGGTTTTCAACTCTCTTAAATCATGTCATGTCTTTCTTTGTTCACTTGCCATATCACTATAAGCTTCTTTCTATTAGAATGTAACAATGAATAAGACAAAGAATGCAAGCAAACAAGACTGCCATATTGTAATGAGACCTTTTCTCTTTGCTACTATATATGAATATCCTTGTTCATGCCACTATGACACCTTTGTTTCATTGCATTTTCCTACTAGGATGTCATCAAACCTTTGACAATACTGTTGTGTGCACTGCTCATATTTAAGAGATGGATAATTGAACTTGATGCATCTTTTGAATATGATAATGAAAGTTGATCAACTGGTGTGATTCCATATTAATTTAATGCATAAATAATAGGTGAATCCTTGATCAAGTTGCTCAATTTCCCTTTTCTTTCAAAGCATGTTGAGATCTACCCTCGTGGGAGCCACATTTACCCCACATGTTGTATTTAACTGAATTAGAACAGTAACCAGACTTGTCCTAAATCTGCACGTGAAGGAAACAAGTTAGAAAATTAGATGCATATTTTGGATGTGTTTGATGACTTCATTGTTTCCTAGGACATCCAAGGTTCGCATGCTTATTTAATGCACTTATGGATTAGTTTATACATGCATAGGTAGGTGTGTATGTAAGGATTGGGATCTTTCATTGCTTAGAGCATTGCTCTAATATAATTATTTTTCCAAATGCAAGATGTAGGAGCATTACAGAGCTGGGAAGGACACAAGTAGCTTGGGGCAGCAGCATTAGGGAAAGAGGGTAACTTTACAACCAATCATTCTTAGGAAATGGTTGGTTTCCATTCTTATATGCACATTGTGTTTTTACTTATTCATGTATAAATTGTTTCTTTATTTCTATTGAATAAGTAAAGTTAGTCCCTTGGCTTGTGAGGGACATGTACCTTCATGATTATCAATAAAAGATTGCATTTGTATACATATGACTCTCTTTTCTCATTTGTTGTAATTGCAACCTTGGAATGAAAAAAATGTAATTTGTTTCATTTGACAATCTTTTTTCATGCATATTAAACCTAGCAGACTATGGTTTATCTTTTAAATGTTTAACAAACAACACAAAAGAATAAACACTAAACCTAATTTCAAGTGAAAGCTAAAAATCAGGTAACAGTTATGACCACTTACCAAATTTAGTAAGTCCATCCTATCTCTTCACATTCCAACAACCTTCATCTCAGCCCTCCATTCTCTTATTGATCATAGGTAAATCCTCTCAGGTATCATCCACGATTGATCTCACCATTAGATCTCAATTTTCCATTTCCTCTTCCAAAATTATATAAATTTGGGCCTCTTTCATCCATTTTATGATCCATCAACTTTGAGCTAAGTATATGTTTTCAAAATTGGTATCTTCAAGCAATCAAGCATCAACATATTAATTAGTCAATGGAGAAAATATTTCAACAATGGAGTCTTTGGTAACATTTGAATTGGTTTTTTTGTGTTATTTTCTTGTTTTGAATTCTTTTGATGAGCTCTATATAGAGGTTTGTAGTAGTTTGGAATATGAATCTTATGTCTTGCATTAGTTTACATTTTAATTTCAAAATATTTCTTACATAACTATGTTTGAAGAAGAAAATGAAGAAAATAAAGTGGAGAAACATAAACCAATCCAAGCATCAAACATGTAATCTAAAAGAGAGGCATAGGTATAATACGGGTTTAAAAGGAAAGAGCCATAAATGAAAAAATGCACAAGTTGGAAAAATACACCACCCAAACCTCAACCACTAGAGGAACAACAAATATAAAAAATCTTATATGTGTTGACCTCCTCACTAGTGCACTAAACAAGAAAGGAATGCTTTGAAAAAAATAACACAAATGTACACTCAAGTGAGTTAGAAAATTTTTAAAAAATGAAGAATAAATAATCAAATATCTTGTGGCCTCCTCTACCACCTTGGATAGAATAATTTTTTTTTTTGGAACATCTCGCCTTATATATTGAGTAGAAAAGGGGAAAAGTAGTAGAGGTCTAGAGAAGGAGATGAGAAAATAAGCATTAGATTAATTCAATCCAACCTTGCTTATTAAATAGAAAGAAATACTAACACAATTATAGGAAAATGATCTAATATTCAAGCAAAGGGTAGATAGACTCATGCCATAAAGCAAATAATCTCAGAAAAAGATCTAGCAATAGAAAATTACAATCACAAAATGAGCTTGTGAGATATTTATACAAGAAGAAGAAAATAATTAGAAGGAAAAGATAAAAAATCCAAAGATCTCAATGAAGAATAATATTAACAGGCTTCATCTTAGTAGCAAGAGATACTCACATCCCCAGTAAGGTCAATAGGTTCCACCTCCTTATCACCCATACAATTAATAAAATTTGTTTTGATTCAAAAAAATAAAATCCAATCAATAGCACTATAGGAACTATTGTAATTATTGTTTTCAAGAACACAAAGTAGATCTCTCAAATATATCCCCCATCTAATTTTTTTATCTTGGTGATATATTCTACAAAACTATAGCTTTTGCAATTTATTTTCAAGAACACAAGTGGATCTCTCAAATATATCCCCCATTTAAAAGTCTCATCTTGGTGATATTTTTTTCAATACAATAAGGGATGATATTCTTAAACAACAATATAGACAACACAAAAAAAATTGAGACTGCAATCAATATAAATTCCAGAGTAAAATACCTCAAGCTCAAAGAGATACAAAAATACCATTAAAACATCAAATGAAACAAATTACAATCATCATAATAATATAATTAGATAATCAAGAAACAAAAATTATGAGTAGAGTCTTGGAAGAAGTAGACAAAAATTGCATAGAAGAAATAAGGAAGAAATGTGTAGTAGCTCATACTAACCTGAAGACCCACATCAACACTATTTACACCACTATCAGTACATCTATACACTTCACATTTTTTCTTACAATGGTCAACATTGATAAAATACCTAAAGCATCAAATTGAACACATGAAAAGTCATATTTAGAAAATATATAGTACATATGATATCATGAAATATATTGGTGGCACAACTAGGGAACAAATTTAAACCATGCAAACTTAGATCCAATAGATTTAGGAACAAAGAGAGGTAATTAGAGCATATATCAAGTATCTCTAGGAAGTGGCTAGGATGAGACTTGAGCCCATGTCATTAGATTACTTAAAGATGCAAAGAAAACAAGTACATAAATACAAATACCAACTACCACTTGATAGATGTAGAAAGGACCATAATATAGATCAATAATCACAAGTATTCTAACATGCCAAAATTTAGTGGGACACAACCTTCCAATACCTCAAGGAAATATACAAGAATAAATTTCTAGAAAATAGATTAAGGATTATGCCAATTTTGGTTGCAATAACATATCAAAAAAAATTATGTCTTAAGGACAAGGCATGGTTTCAAGGGATTGATGACTTTAGCAAGTGAAACTACAAAGTGACAATGGCATCTACAAACCACAACGTCTAAATACAATAGAAGGTGGAGCTCTAGGCTAATCCCCTCTAGCTAGGGGACATAAGAATCATAAGGGAAACACCCCTAATGCATTAGTAAAAATTAGAAAGGAATAGAAAAGAAATAGAGAAGGGAGGAGAATATTTTGAGAATAGGAAAAATAGAAATAAAGAGAAGATAGACTATATTAAGGACCAAAACTATATATATATATAAGCTTGGACCATTATGTTATGAACTATAGAGTATAAATATTTTTTTCTTTGTTCTTTATAAACTCTCTTACCTTACCACAATTTGACATACATGTCGCTGCAAAACACCTGACTATTCTTATATTGTAAGCATTAGTGTATAATTATAAAATGTAGGGTATCATTTTCCTTTACAACAAGGAGTACCAATTTTCACACTTGCATGAGATAGAGTTACTTAATGAGTGACATCTCACTACCCTAAATCACCTATAGTCTTATCAAAATCATCTTTCACTATAGCTACAATATTTGAATCAGAGCTCATAAATTTTAGTAGGTGGCCTTATGTCCAAAGGAAATTAGAAGAACACCCAAAAATAATAAATTAAAGGAAACTTTCAACACAATTAGTTGGGCCCATATATTGTCATCTCCAAATATGAATTAGGTGCCTATAAATTGGCTATTCAAAATCTCTAAAACTTGATGAAACCATGAACATAGTGCATCTTAAATGGTTCCATGCATAATTTACAATATATCACAATAAAAAAATACACAAGAATATCCAATTAAAAATATAAAGATAAAATTAATCCTCTAGTGAAAACTTCTTTTTCAAGTATGCCTTGGAAAAGTACCATGCTGAAAATCTTCTTGCAAGCACCATGTGTAATAATCTAGACTTCATTATCCTACAAGTCCTCTTTTGATCATCCAATCCTCATCCATAATCCACTACCAACAAGACAATCTCTCTATGCTTGGGGAAAGTTATTATGTTGTGATTCAAAATAAGATTTTGATAGTTGCTCACTTATTGATTTTGCACCTATGATGAATCCCCTATCCTTCTAATTAAGCCTCATACATTACATTTTCCACAATTCTTTGACCTAAATCTTATTCATGAGCTTTGCATTTATCCCTCTTCCTAAGCCTATACACTTGCAAGAATAATAACTTTAATAATTTTCGCTAGTAAACTAAGAATTTTTGCACCCCATTTCACATTTTATCATTTTTCCTCAATTATTTTTCCATCAAACCCTTTTTTCATCTCTCTATCCATATTTTCATTCAAATTATTATTTCAAGAGACAAACCATGCTATTTTTTCCCTACAAATATTTGAAGTAGGCATCATCCCCCCATATTACTAATATCATGCTTTCCAACCACACCACCCTCTTCATCCCAAAAGCACTATATTTTATGATTCTTTGAAATGGCATGGTTATGATAACTCTAAAATTTCATCACTCATAAACTCATTAAAATAATTCATCCCACCTTCACCAAAATCAAAATAATAAAATAATCATTTATTTTTTAAATAAATTATTTTCCAAATATTCAAATTTTCAAATAATCATTTCCTCATAAATATTAAATGAATGTAAGTATATATAATATTCACAAATAATTAAATAAAAAACATGATAAATATAATCAATTTAGTTAACTAATCAATTAATTTAGTTGACTCATCAAGTAGTTTAGTTAATTAATCAATCTATTCAATCAACTCAATCAATTTAGTTAACTAGTCAATCAATTAAATAGTTAAATAATAAATCAACATTAGTCAATCATTTTTCTCCTTTAGCTCTGCTCTCATCTTGATGATGGATCATGGAGTGTGATCTGAAACGTTGATGCAAAAATTCTCACACAATCAAAACTAGAAATCATTGCAAAGAACATTATGGATTGTGGAAACTTGATATCATTAAACATTAGACAACTAGGTAATGGTTGCCACCTCTCCCCATCCAATACACTATCAATGGGAGTTAACTCATGATCCAAGCTCAAATCCTAGCCCTCCATTCATCCTAACAAAAATCTATAAATCAAAGATCAAATCCACCATTTTCAAGGAGAAGCCTCCTTGAATACAAAGTTATGCTTCTATTTTGAGCACTTATATCATTCATCAACAAATATTAAGGGTGAGGTCTTGTGGGGGGGGCTTGGGGATCTATTTTCAAGGAGCAAGGGGTCCCATGAAGCCAAAAAATAAAATGCTACAAGATAAATTAGAATCTTTTCCTCAACAATAGCAACCCCTACTTTTTAGATCAAAAACTTAAGCGGGTGCAAAAGGGGTGGGGCTAGAAATAGCCCCACCAGTTTAGGCATTTTTTTGTCACTTGTCAATCATATGAAGTTTTAAAATTCTCACCAATTAATTTTTTTATTATTTTATATTTATTTAAGTTATCAAATTAAATATGCAAAATAATAAAATTCATGAGACCACCAACTTCCACAAATATAGGAGCTTATACTTTTAAGCTTAAATTGTGATACAAAATTCATGGGACCACCCACTTTAAAATAATCCTAAAATTTTTTAGCAGTATCCATTGAAATTTTTCAGGAAGCCCCCCTCCATGGGACCCCACTCTAAGCACAACCAAACATCATTGTAAGCAACATGAGAGTTTAGTGAAATATCATTTTCAATCTTTCATTTTATTTATTTTATCTCTTAAGCTCTAATTGAGGTATCAATTGAATATGGAATTTAAAACGTGAATATATTGTTTGAGTCTTACTTTGTTGTTTCCTATTTTACTTCTTACAATTACTACATAAACTTTCACAATTTTTTTTTAATTTTTCTTTGGTGTCATTATTGCTACTACTTACAAAAAATAATAATGTGATAAGCCTTGAGGAAATCCCACATAAGTAGTTTGATAAAATGAGTAGGACCATATAAGAAACCCTAAACCACACTCAAATCATGTTACACCCTGTTGTGTTGTTACCTATTTACTATTACCTTGATGGGTTAAAATGCTTTAATATATGACAGTGATTTGTATATGAATCTTGATGGAAATTTGATGAATGAATGCTTAATTCAATTTGATATTTTATATTGTTCTAAAGATGAAAATATATTATTCATGTGAATGTAATATTATCAGTTAACTACTATTTGTGATGCACTAAGCTGAATTTAGGAACGGATTTGAACCTTTGGAAGAGAGGGGGAGTATCACTAAGGAGAAGAATTTGGTTTGATAACCCTTGATGAGCCTAATTGAGCATACACACACTCACTTCCTAGTTGGTCTAGTTGAATTAAGATAATATGGGAAATGGTAAGTACAACCTTATGTTAGGGTTTGTGTATGTTTTGTATTGGTATGTGGATTTAGTCTTTTTCCTGTTTGGGGATATGTAATTGAGTCTTTGTGATAAGTATAAGTTCTTTTTCATATTTTGGTTTATATAATAATCAATGAAGTATATAAATAATATATATATGTACATGTCTACAATAACTCATACATGTGAGTATATACATACATGAGTATACATAGGTAGACATATTTATGCATGCTCATGAATGGATAACCCATATGCATGGGAATATAGATTGGACAAATGCGACATGTACACACACACACACACTTTGTGCATATACATCGATCGATGAATATGAGAATATTTGTGTTAAGAGTGGATATTAAAATAATGTTATATGTATATAATATATATAATTACATTAATGTAAATGTATATACATATATATGTATATATGTATGTATATATAATTATTTTGATATATGTTTATATATATATATATTTAATTGGCAAGTAATGCATTTAATAATCATGTGAATATAATATATATATATATATATTATAAAAGATATACTATATATATTAATAATATATAATATATAATATTTGATATATGTTAAAAGCATTTTGAAATAAACCATAGTGCATAAATATAGCACTGTCATATATGTTATAGTGGTTAAAGTAGTATGCAATGCATAAAGCGAATAAAGGAATAAGTCAAAAGACTTATGAACAACACATAAAGTAATAATGTTACTATATGTAACATGCATATTATTTCTAAGTTTGTTAAGCGTTGAAGAGAGGTGTTTTAACATATTAAAGTTGATGATATTTCAACCACACTCAGCTAAAATAAGTATGTCAACTTAGTCAATGCAAAGATGGTAGGAGTTTGTAAGGGTAGTTGACTTACAAATCAAATAGGAAATCTATAGTAATGCGTCATTGTGCCTTGAATCAGTAAAATAGTCATGTTGTCACAAGAAAGGAGTCGACTCATCCATTCTATGAAATTGAAAATAAGAGGACTATTATGTGTTGCAATCTAAAAGTTTAAATCAGCCACATATTGTTCCAATTGAGCTGAGTCAATGCATTTTTGGTTTCTTGTTAGAGTGGTGGCAGATTTAATAGAAAGTTTGTAGCATTAAGATGCTCATATTTTGGTATAAATAGAGGCATTCTCTCTACCATTTGGAACAATATTCATTATGATTTTCTTATCTGTCATTTTGCTGTCACATTTTTTGTGTAAGCATAATTTGATAGTTTTTGGTGAGAAAGAGAGTTGTGTTTGAGAGTTTACATTTGTTGATATTTCTTTGAGAAGGGGCTAGAGTTTGGAAATAAGTTAGGCCTAGAAGGAGTAGCCATCGTGTTTGTGAAGGCTGAATTTGGGAAGTAGGATTATCAGTTGGAACTATAAATCTAGGCATGTTGATTTCTATTCCTCTATTATTTTATGCAAGAAAGGTTGTTTGTTTATAAATGCCTTTGTTTGGAAAATATCAATTGATTTAAAATACTTGATAAGCTTGTTTTTATGAACTCGATTTATTTCCTAGTTTGGGATAATTTGTCATATCTCAATTTCATTGCTTGCATTTAATAATGATGAGTTAATTGAAATAATTGAAAAATGGAAATTATCATTTCATTTTTATGGATTTGATAAATGTGATGATATATTTGAATTTGAATATCTTGCAATTTTATGATTTAAGAGAATTATTCCATAAGATTATTGGTTGAAGGTTACTGATAAGTGAACAAATGTAAGAATGTGTGTGGAGGAGTAGGTTGAAGGACGATAACTTGATTGAGGTAGGAATGCTTAGCCAAATGACAATGATAAGCAAGAATGGAATTTGGAATCTCACACACCATAGTAGATTGTGACATGTGCATTTGTTTGCAATTGATAACTATCATTTTATATTGTGTGAAATCATAATTTGGTGAATAATTAATCTTGTGAAAGAAACAAACTCAGTGCATCCCTGAATTACTCTATCTATCTCAAGTTCGATGATAAATGATATTGGAAATACATTCTATCATATATAATTGTCATATGGAAAATGAATGTATTATTTGTTCATTTTGACAAATTTGAAAATAGGTTTTTTAATAAGGAAATGAAAAATAAATAATAGGAATGCTTGTGAATCCTTGCATATCAATAAAATATGACCATAAATCAATATACATATATATGTGGGTGAAAGCCATATATATATATTTATTTGCATATAAAATGTATTACATTGGAATTAATAGGGAATTTGAAACCCCCAATGATGAAGGGGGTAAGGATCTACCCCTCTATGTTGGGAAGTAACAGTCAATGCCCATAAAATAGAGGGAGTGGGCAGCCAAGTAATGAGAAAATGGAGACAGAGAATTAAGACCACTATCTCCAAAATTAGCAAGAGATATTAGTGGTCAGAAAGAGGAATCGAGGCAATCTAGGAAAAATAGGGGAAATCAAAGAAAAATCTCGACAAAAGGAGGAGAACGATGAGTTTGAGAAGACATTGCTATTACCAATGAAGGGAAAATCACCCAAAAATGCACTGGCTGAGGTAATTCAAACCTAGATTCAAATTATTTTCGCTTTGAATTGAATGAGTTTCATGTCTATGTGATATGTTGGAAATATCATGCAATTTCATGTGTTGTGTCAAGTATTTTGTGATTTTTGGATATCATGTTTTTTCCCTGTTAATTGACTCGTGTCGATCTATGATAGTTTCATTTGGGGTCGAGTCACCATGAAATCTTTGTTTCTTTTGATATACCCTGTATAGGGAATCAAGTTACACACCCATGATAGGGATTTCCACCCATATGCTATTCATTCCTTCATGGTTGTGGTCATTCGGCCTGATCGATGTAATTATATTTCATTGATTTTAGCTTATATTGTTACCAATGCTTTTTGAGCATCTAGCCGAGCGATGTATATCACTTGATATCTCATCTTTTGATGAGCAACATGCAACATGTTGCAACCACCAATTTTTGTGATAAAAGGTGGCAACTCATACCCTACTAAATGCATGGGCCGAGCAATGTTCATATCATTCCTTATATCTTATAAACTTCACCATACTCTATAAGAGGTAGGTGAATACGAACGATGCTATCATTCGATGGTAATTCTCAATTGAACGATACTACGTTCAATGCATGACATTAATATTAATGTTACTCTGTGTTACCAGTGCTTGGCCATCTCAGGCCACATATATTGATAAAAATTTGAATGCATATGCATGTATATATATGCATACACACACACACACATATATATAAATATACACACTTGATCATTGTCGATTATTCTAGTGTTTATTATCTGAGTCAAAGTAATGAATATACTTTTTTTTCTTCAATATGTGTTTAAAGAGTGTTTCACTATATTGTGGGTCGAACCGTGGCTCTATGGTTATCAGGATAAATGATAGACCTTAAGGTACTCGATATCATGTTATCATTTCCATGATAACATGTATATCGATACCCTCATGTGGATTGGCATTTCGATGAAATAAAGTATCTTTTATTTATAATTTTTTGATGTTCATTAAAATATTATGATGGTGAATTCTAAATTGATCAACAAATGGACACATTGACTAGCAAAAGAACAAACATTGAACCTAAAGTTGTATCAGATTGAAGGGTACATTATTATGTTGTTATGTCACTTTTTTGGTATTGATTATTATGGATATTGTAAATCAACTATGTTTCATTTGATATGTTCTTAGTCCTTATGGAAGACAAGTGACTATGGAATAAATGTTTCATTTGTATCTTAACTAAGATTAGATGTTAAAGATAAATTAAATAGAGCATCTGAATGAAGTGATGTTTTCTTTTCTGAATATGAAAAACTTGTATGTAAGGAATATTTTCTTTAATTATTTAGAATGTATACACATATTTCAATTATGTTCATTTCTAGGCATATATGTGTACATGCATAAATTTCTCATTTATGCACATGCACATACATGTGGTATACCTTCTGATTCATATTGACTTACTTATTGATTAAGATTAATAAACTTTGTTTGCAAATGGAATAAACTATAGAAATAGAAAAGTGTTGAATTGCAATATGAGACTAAATAGAAGAAATACAAATGATGAATAGATGAATGGTTATACCAAATTTAAATGAATAATGGTTCATAATAATTGAAATGGAATGATACAAGAATTCAACAGTAGACTGTAACACACTAGATATGCTACTAATAGATGGTCTAAAATAGAGGGATACCCTTTTGATATGATGAAATTTTATTCCGGGAACGAGTGTTAGAGAGTATAGATTTGCTTTTCCAAATCTAACCTAAGCTGCATTTTATACAGCATGAGCTTGGCCAAGCTTTGCAGTCATTTTTATTAATGGAGTAGATTGTTATTATTTATCCTCTCTCTGTTGTACTTTCTTATTTACTTAACATGGAACTTGGATATATTCTAGCTATACTAGATAGAAATGCATGTAGTTAGGCACACACAGATTCCACCTTACAAATTGTATCTCTTGCTAAGTGTTTAGTGCGGGGTCGGGTATTCTTCGACTGATTGAAGAATTCTGGGGAAGCATTGCTTTGTGGTTGGGTGGAAAATCACCTCAACCATGTTCTCGTCCACTAGTGGAGGCAAGCTGTTATAAAGGAATCATATCAGAATTCTATTTATGTAAATGTATCATTGATGTAACTAATGAAATGGTTGTAATAGATGAAATTAATGTATATGATGTATTGACTTTGAGGCGTTGAGTGCCAAGTCAAATTTGTAAATTGACTATTGACATTTGGAAATGAATATATATTTAGTTTATTTGTTTATTTATGGACATGAAATTGCTAAATGGAAATAGCTATGGGATTTGTGTCATAAATTTGATATTCATAATGTCAATTTTTAATTTATTTGAGGAAAATCTAGTTGGGCATGTTACATTTAGTATCAAAGCTCGAGGTTCAACTCTGGGCCTATGATACCATGATGGTTGAACTAGGGAATAGTGGACCCTTAACTAGATTTGAATTATCTAAAAAATAACCAATATGAATTGGTTGTAGGAAATGGGAAGGTCCAAGTCAGGAAGAAAGAAGGGAAAAACTATTAGGGCTTTGAAGAAGGCAGTCGTTATTGAAGAAAATACCAAACCCAAGAAGAAACTTGAGATTCCTGACGATGAAACTCTAGCAAACACCCTCACACGGCTCAAGTTGGAGAGAGGCAAAAATATTGAGGAATCTAAACAAACTCCTAAGGCTAAAAAACCCTCCACATTTAGAGACTAGCCAATAGGATGTGGACCTAGCACACTTCTATTGACTAAGGAGAAGGATTATTTGTGCACATGTCCTGCCTCACCCAAGAGGGAAGATGTAGATTTAGATGAGGATCTAGAGGAATGTCCTCTTTCCGATAATGAGGGAATTTCTTAGAGTGGAAAAAATTTGTAATTAAGGATCAGTGTACATGCAAAATTTAATATAAATAAAGAAAGTCCTTTTTGTTGTTGTTCAAGAGCACAAACTTGAAGGCTTTCCTTGGTGTGAATGTGAATGAACACGTATATCTCTTCTAGATTACATTTTGTGTGTAAAGTATTATATATCTATGCAATGGTTTAAATGTATAACCTTGTGTTAAGATATTCTAAACATGACTGTGGTGTAGGTCAAGTGTGAGTCATTATGGTGACCACTAGATAAGAAGTGAGTAGTAGTGGATAGGACAATGGGCCAAGCAAGAGGCTAGACCAAATCCTGGAACTCTTGAATTGGAAAGAAAATTAGATGGACCATTTGGAACAAGAGGTCTGAGGGGTGCGAGAAGATTAGAATCTTAGGAACAAGGTACCTAACAAAGGAGAAAGGGCCCAAGGGAATCCTAATTAGTGTTGAATTAAGGAAGAACTGGGGAAGGATCTTAAGAAGGTAGCACCATATAAATTCGATGGAAATGCCATCAGAGATGGGGTTGAGGTTTGGATCATAGAGATGGAAAAATATTTTGGACGCCACAACCTGTTAGACCAAACCAAGGTTGCTTGGGTTGTATATCAATTGTTTGGAGAGACAACTACTTGGCGGGACAATGAAAAGGCAGAGGGGAGAATTCCACAAGAGGAGATCACTTGGGAGTTTTTCCTCCAATATTTCAGGAAGAGATGGCTACCACAACTTTTCTTTGACAAGAAAATGATTGAATTTCAGAATCTAACCCAGGATGGCCTGACAATAGTTCAGTATTGGGAGAAGTTTACCAACTTGCTCAAGTATGTGCCACAATATCAATTTGATGAGCATTTCCAAATTTGAAAGTTTATATTGGGATTGAGACCCCACATTGGAGCTGAAGTGGATCTTCATAATCCTCTTATGATGGAAAAATATTTTGAGAAGGCCATTAAGCAAGAATAGAAGTTACAAAAATTGTCCAATCTTTGCAAAGGATCAGACTCCAAGCCTTGGTTTAGAAACAAAAGGTTTTGGAAGGGTGAAGGACATAAGGAAAATAAGTACCATCAAATTAGAAGTTTGAAAAGGGAAGGGAACCCTTTGGAAAAGGAAGAAGGCAACCAAGGTAGAAGGAATAAAAGGGCTAACACGAGCAACGACAACTATAACAGTAACCATGGGTACTCAAAAGAAGATAGGCCTGAAGGTCGAAAAGGACCACATGATGAGGGTTACACTTGTGGGGGAGATCATTATGCATCTAATTTACCTCAAAATTTGAAGTCACAAAAGGAAGGAAACTAGCAACATAACCCACAACACAAGATCCATACGACTATGGATAATAAGCAAGCAGAGTACCAGACTTCTCCAATATAATTGATGGGTAAGCTCTATGGTCGAAATGTTTCTATTTTGATAGATACTAGAGCTACTAAGTGTTTCACAGATCCTAGAATGATTTCTAAGCTACCCATTCGACCTGGATATTTGGAAAATTCATGGTCTATTGAACAGTATGGGAATTGAGTAGAGCGGGAATTAGATTCATGTTTCTTTTGGAGCGAGTTAGAACTTCCCAACTTCCTGACCCAAGTTGACCTTTATGTGGCACCATTAGGGTCCTATGATGTAATCTTTGGAATCAATTGGTTAATTGAGCACAAAGCTATTGTAAACTGTGAGGATAATGTGGTGAGTTGTATGGATGGCTATGGGAACCCAGTTGAGATACATGGGATATGACGACCCATGGAGCTTAGGAAGATCTCAGCTATGTAGCTGAAGAGAGCTCAGAGGAAGGGTTGTGTCATATATGATGTGCATGTCAGTGAACTTGACAATGAGAAATCACACCTAGATGGTTATCCAATCCTTAAGGAATTCTAGGATGTGTTTCATGAAGATCTCACTGAGATGCCTCTGAAGCAAGAATTTGATTTCTCCATTGACCTAGTTCTAGGAGATGCGCCATAGTCTAAGGCCAAGTACAGGATGACCACCACAAAGCTTTATGAATTAAAGGCCTAGTTACAGTTACTATTAAGCAAAGGGCTTATTAGACCTAGTGTGTCACCATGGGGAGAACCGACTATCTTTGTGAAAAAGAAGGATGAAACCTTGCATATTTGTATTGACTATTGAATGTTGAACAAGGCGACCATCAATAATTGCTACCCCCTTCTGAGGATCAACAAATTATTTGATCAAATGAAGGGAGTGTCAATATTGTCAAAAATAGATCTAAGATTTGGATACCATTAGTTGAGGATAGGGGAAGACGATATTATAAAAATGTCTTTCAGAACTCGGTATGGGCATTACGAGTTCACCGTTGTACCATTTGGGTTGACCAATGCACCTGCAACCTTCATGAATATTATGAACAGTGTGTTCTGTGACTGTTTGGATGATTTTTTCCTAATATTTATTGATGACATTTTGGTTTATTCCAAGTCTATTGAGGAGCATAACCGACGCCTGGGGATAGTCTTACAATATCTAAGGGAAAAGAAGCGTTTAGGAATGCTATCCAAGTGTTCATTTTATTAGGACAGGGTACATTACCTAGGTCACATTATCTCAGTTGAGGGAGTATCTGTAGACCCTAAGAAGATAAAAATAAATTATGGAATAGTCGACACCTTAGAGTGTGATGGAGGTGCAAAGCTTTATGGTCCTTGCCAGATATTACAAAAAAAATGTGCAAGGGTTTTCTAAAATTGCAGCTTTGATAACATCTCTCCAAAAGAAAGGAAAGAGGTTTGAGTGGATGAAAAAGTGTGAGCAAGCTTTCCAACTCCTAAAGGAGAAACTCACAGTAGCACCAATCTTAATTATTCTAGATCCCAATGGTCAATTTTCAGTGATCACAGATGCTTCAAGAGATAGAGTAGGAGCAGTGTTAATGCAAGAAGGGAAAGTAGTGGCGTATGATTCTAGGAAGCTAAAGAAGCACAAAGTAAATTACATGCCACACAATTTGGAATTAGCAGCTATAGTGCATGCCTTATAGGTGTGGAGGTGCTATCTTTTGGGAAAGCCACTTGAGCTAAAAATGGATCATTTGGGATTGAGATACATTTTCACTCAACCAAACCTCAATACAAGACAGAGGAGATGGCTAGGATTCCTTAGTGAGTATGATTTCAGAATTGAGTATATAAAAGGAAAGGAAAATCGAGTGGTCGATGCTCTTAGAAGAAGAAGGAATCTAACAGCCATGACCTCTATGAGATCTAATTTGAGGCAATAGGTGATGCAACACTTGTAAGGTGATGAACATTATGAAAGAGTGAAAAAGGCTCTAGAAGAAAATCCATTAGACCATCAATTTGATGGGTATGAGTTTGAGTCAGATGGTATTTTGAGATATCAGAGGTGGATGTATATTCCAGATTCTGGAGAGCTTAGGAATTTGGTCCTAGAAGTCTATAATGCACCATATTTAGGACACCCCAGAGTTACAAAGATGATCACATAATTGAAAACCTTGTATTATTGGCTGAAACTCAGGAAGGACATAGTGGAATACGTAGCCAGATGCTTGGAGTGTCAACGAGTCAAGGCTGAGTACGTGCATCTAGTAGGGCTTCTTTACCCTCATGATATACCTAAGTACAAATGGAAAGTGATCAACATGGACTTTGTGTAGGGGTTACCTCTAAGCAAGAAGATACATGATGTCATTTTGGTAGTAGTCAATAAGTTGACTAAGGTGGCACATTTTATTCTAGGGAAGCTTAAGGATGGATCATTGACCTTGGCCAATAAATTTTTCCAAGAGATCTTTCGATTACATGGAGTGCTAGAGACCATTATATTTGATAGAGATACATGGATGACATCAAGGTTTTGGACAACCTTGAATGCATCATTGGGGACTAAGCTAAACTTCAGTTCAACCTACCATCCCTAGACTGATGAGAAAACTGAAAGAGTGAATCAGGTAGTAGATCTCCTTCGAATGTACTACATGGATCAATAGTACAAATGGGAAGAGTATCTACCACTGGTAGAATTTTATTATAACAAATCCCATCATGCATCCTTAGGTATGACACCTTTAGAGGCTCTATATGGGAAAAAGTGTCATACTCCCATCAGTTTGGACAAATTGGAAGACACGATCATAGTGGGTCCTAAAATGCTAAAAGAAATGGAAGAGAAAATGAGACTTATCAAGAGCAGATAGAAGGAGGCAACAAATAGACATAAGAGCTATGCCGACAAGAATAAAACCTTTAGATAATTTGCAGTCAAAGACAAGGTATTTTTTAAGAGTCAAGTTGCATAAGAGCTTTATTACCTTTGGGAAATCATCCAAGTTGGATCCAAGATACATAGGCCTGTTTGATGTGTTGGAAGTAATCAACCCGGTTGCATACAAACTTGCTCTACCACCTGCTCTAGCTTGACCCCATAATGTGTTTCATGTTTCTTTTCTTAAATCATACCACCCAAATGCATCTCATATACTTGATTGGAATTCTTTACATGTGGAGGATCTAGGAGTGGTGCTAGTCGAGCCCATTAGAATTATGGATAGATGCAATGTTAAGTTGCGAAATAGAGACATTGTTCAATATAGGGTCCAATGGGATCGGTATTTTGAGGACAGTGCTACATGGGAGGATGTGAAGGAAATTGAATGCTCCTTCCCTCATTTTATTTCTTAGAAATACTATTGATGGTTTATTATATACTATTGCTGAAAATTTTTATTAGTATGTTATGGTGTTTTGGCTTGAAAACAGTATGATTTGATGAACGTATGTGAATCAATTTTTTTATTAGACATTGAGACGATGTCTCCTTCTAGTGGGGAGGGATGTCATATCTCAATTTCATTGCTTGTGTTTAATAATGATGAGTTAATTGAAATAATTGAAAAATGGAAATTATCATTTAATGTTTATGGATTTGATAAATGTGATGATATATTTGAATTTGAATATCTTGCAATTTTATGATTTAAGAGAATTATTCCATAAGATTATTGGTTCAAGGTTACTGATAAGTGGACAAGTGTAATAATGTGTGTTTAAGAGCAGGTTGAAGGATAAGAACTTGATTGAGGTAGGAATGCTTAGCTGGATGACAACGGTAAGCAAGAATAGAATCTGGAATCTCACACACCACAGTAGACTGTGACATCTGCATTTGTTTACAATTGATAAATATCATTTTATATTGTGTGAATTCATAATTTGGTGAATAAGTAATCTTGTGAAAGAAACAAACTCAATGCATCCTTGACTTTATCTATCTCAAGTTTGATGATAAATGATATTGGAAATGCATTCTATCATATATAATTGTCATATGAAAAATGAATGTATTATTTGTTCATTTTGACAAATTTGAAAATAGGTTTTTGAATAAGGAAATGGGAAATAAATAATGAAGGGCCTACCCCTTTATGTTGGGAAGTAATAGTCAATGCCCATAAAATAGAGGGAGTGGGCGGCCAAGTAATGAGAAAATGGAGACAAAGAATTAAGACCACTATCTTCAAAATTAGCAAGAGATATTTGTGGTCAAAAAGAGGAATCAAGGCAATCTAGCAAAAATAGGGGAAATCAAGGAAAAAGCTCAATAGAAGGAGGAGAACAACGGGTTTGAGAAGCTGTTGCTATTACCAGTGAAGGAAAAATCACCCAAAAAACACACTGGTTGAGGTAATTCGAACCTAGTTTCAAATTGTTTCCTCTTTGAATTGAATGAGTTTCATTTCTATGTAATATGTTGGAAATATCTTGTAATTTCATGTGTTGTGTCGTGCATTTTTTGATTTTTGGTTATCATGTTTTTCCCTTGTTGATCGGCCCATGTCGATTTGTGATAGTTTCATTTGGAGCTGAGCCACCATGAAATATTTTATTCTTTTGATATACCATGTATAGGGAATAGGGTTACACACCCATGATGGGGATTTCCACCTATATGTTATTCATTCCTTCATGTTCATGGCCATTCAGCCTGACTGATGTAATTATGCTTCATTGATTTTGGCTTATATTGTTACCAATTCTTTGTGAGCATCTAGTCAAGCGATGTTTATCACTTGATATCTCATCTTTTGATGAGCAACACGCAACATGTCACACCCACCAATTGTTGTGATAAAAGGTGGCGACTCATACCCTACTAAATGCATGGGCCGAGCGATGTTCATATCATTCCTTATATCTTACAAACTTCACCATGCTCTGTAATAGGTAAGTGAATATGAACAATGCTATCATTCGATGGTAATCCTCAATCAAATGGTACTATGTTTGGTGCATGATAGTAATATTAATGTTGCTCTGTGTTACCAGTGCTTGGCCATCTCAGACCATGAATATTGATAAACATTTGAATGCTTATGCATGTATATATATGTATATACATACATGTATATATATACACACTTGATCACTTTTTATTTTTCTAGTGAACTTATTATTTGACTCAAAGTAACTACTATACCCTGTTTTCTTCAATATGTTTTTAAAGAGTGTTTCATTGTATTGTGGGTCAAATCATGACTCTATAGATATTGGGATAAATGAAAAACCTTAAGGTAATCGATATCATGTGTGTATTGGTACCCTCATGTGGATTGGAATTTTGATGAAAAAAAGTACCTTTTATTTATAGTGTTTTGATGTTCATTAAAATATTAGGATGGAAAATTCTAAACTGATCAACAAATGGACACATTGACCAACAAAAGAACAAACATAGAACCTAAAGTTGTATCAAATTGAAGGGTGCATTATTTTGTTGTTATGATTTTTTTTTGGTATTGATTATTATTGATATTGTAAATCAACTATGTTTCATTTGATCCGTTCTTAGTCCTTATGAAAGACAAGTGACTGTGGAATAAATGTTTCATTTGTATCTTAACTGAGATTAGATGTTAAAGATAAATTAAATAGAGCATTTGAATGTGGTGATGTTTTCTTTTTTGAATATGAAAAACCTGTATGTGAGGAAGATTTTCTTTAATTATTCAGAATGTATACACATATTTTAATTATGTTCATTTCCAGGAATATATGTGTACATGCACAAATGTCCCATTTATGCACATGCACATACATGTGGTATACCTTCTGATTCATATTGAATTATTATTGATTAATATTAATAAACTTTGTTTGCAAATGGAACAAACTATAGAAATGGAACCGTGTTGAATTGCAATAGGAGACTAAATAGAAGAAAGACATATGATGAATAGATGAATGATTATACCAGATTTAAATGAATAATGGTTGATAATATTGAAATGGAATGATACAAGAATTCAATGGTAGATTGTAGCACACTAGATATGCTGCTAATAGATGGTATAAAAGGGAGGGATACCCCTTTGATATGTTGAGATTTTCTTCTAAGAATGGGTGCTAGAGAGTGTAGATTTTCTTTTCCAAATCTAACATGAGTTGCATTTTATGCAACATGAGCTTGGCCAAGCTTTGCAGTCATTTTTATTAATGGAACAAGATGCTATTATTTATCTTCTCTCTATTGTACTTTCTTATTTACCTAACATGGAACTTGCATATTCTAGTTGTAGATAGAAATGCATGTAGTTAGGCACACACAAATTCCTCCTTGCAAACTGTATCTCTTGCTAAGTGTTCAGTGCAGGGTCAGGTATTCTTTGATTGATTGAAGAATTTTGGGGAAGCATTGCTTTGTGGTTGGGTGGAAAAGCACCTCAACCTTGTTCTCGTCCACCAGTGGAGGCGAGCTGCTATAAAGGAATCATATCATAATTCTATTTATGTAAATGTATCATTTATGTAACTGATGAAATTGTTGTAATAGATGCAATTAATGTATATGATATATTGACTTTGAGGCATTGAGTGCCAAGTCAAATTTGTAAATTGACTATTGAAATTTGGAAATGAATATATATATTTAGTTTATTTATTTATTTATGGATATGTAATTGCTAAATGGAAATAGCTATGGGATTTGTGTCATAAGTTTGATATTCATAATGCCAATTTTTAATTTGTTTGAGGGAAATCTAGTTGGGCATGTTACATAATCTTGTGTGATTCATAGTTGCATATTGAATTGGTGAAACCTTTTTATATGGGAATACATATTTACACTGTATTGAAATTTACGTGGCTTTAATGCTACTAGAACTATACTTAGTTCATCGAGACTATATGGATATTGCATGATAAGTGAAATGTGGAATATATTGCTATCTTATAGTACTTTTATAAAAATGTCATTTTTGAACATGCGTGAGTAGCTTGGTTATTCCTGGGGTTAGATAATTCATGGGAAAGGGTGTAATCTAGCTAATAGTTTGTTATAACTTGGTTATACCTAAGGTTAGAGAAATACATGGGAAATGGTGTAAACTAGTTAATCAATTTGTTAAGACTTAGTTATTCTTGGGATTTGGGCAATCCATGGTAAAGGGAATAAATTTGTAAGATAGTTTGTTATGTCATCACCTTAGATTGAATGTGTGTTATGATTGTGAATGGTCAATACCAAATCGATCTAAAGAGTGGGTGGTAGATGACTTTCACTCAAAGTACTGGGTGTTGAATTCTTTGGCCAAAGTAGTGTAAGTAGCCATTGTTTACACTGTCAGTTCACTGTGATCTAGGAAGGCATACTATCTGCAGGAAATCATGGATGTGGGTTGTAGCCAATGTATGGTAGCTCTAGATATGCAAGACACAACACTATGCTTTGGAAGGCTAGGATTATGGGGTTACCAAACCAATTTCTTCATCGAAGGGTAGGGCCATCTTACCAGTTAGGTAGATGTGTGGGGGACCACAATAAGTCCATGGTTGGCGAAAAAGTGCTTGAGTGCTCTCCCTCATACAATTGGCAGTTGAAATTTGAGGATGTAGCGCTAGTTTGGGGACACCTAGAATGTATGCACCAGTGATGGGGACATCTAGGAGGTATGCACCAACATTGGGGAAATCTAGATCATTGTATTTTGTTTGTATATATATCATTGAGCTCATAGAAACTATGAATGTAAACATGTATCTCTATTCTTATATGAGAAATTGAAAAGGGAAAATTTCAACATGAAATTATGTAATGTGAAATTGTTACTTGAAATATACTATAATGTCTCTTTGTTAGGCAATGGGAAAGTTTGAAATGGTTATGTTTCAAATGTGCATCTTGTTATTCAAATGAAAAAGAAATTTTTTATTGCTCATAATGTTAGTAGCATAAACTGTTCACTTGTGGGTAAAACATAGTAAAAACAAAGGGGTAGAACAATGGGCATGTTGCAAATCATACCATAAATTCATATAATCCAAATAAAAAATATTTAGTTAGTAGATATTATGATGGTTTATCAAGATTCAACTTTGTAGTTGTAAGTCAAATTCATTAACCTATATTACATGAGTACGAGTTCACACAAACCTATCTCTAATGTGCATAAGCGGTCTATGTAGCACTCACTACATGTAAGTGATCCTCATATAGGTGAATCATTGGGACTTTCCTATGAGGGCACCCATCCAAGTACTAATTTAATTGAAGTGTGCATGGTTTTTCTCCCGAGACTAAGCCCATTTAGCTTGCTACCCCACTTGTAGAACCTTCAACAAGTGTTGTGGCTTATAAATTATTTATTAATGAGACCCTTTAGCTCCTCCATTGATAATTTGATGGTATTTTTTGTAGCTTATCAAATTATTATATTTTATTAAATTTTAATTGCATTTTTTTAGTCAAACTCATTAACCCCTATTATAGGATTATGAATTCATATAAAAATATATCTCATGAGCATCAATTTACTACTTATCACTCATTACATTTGGGAGATTCCCACATTGGTGAAGCATCAATAATTATCAAGAGGTCACCCATCCTAGTATGACTTTTACTTAAGTGAACTTAACTAGAGAATTTTCCCTAAGCTCAATCCTACTTAACTTTCTACCTTATTTGCAAAAACATTCAAAATGTCTTGTTCCTTATGATTTATTGACAAATGATCCCCTTTATCTCATTCATTGATAAGTAGGCAGTATTTTCTTAATTTATCAAATTATGATGTTTTATCAAGATTGAACTACATAAGTTTGAGTCAAAATCATTACTCCATATTACATCAAAAGAGGTTCACATGGACCCATCTCCCATGGGCATGAATGACCCACTTAACACTCATTCCACCTAGGTGATGCTTAGAGGTGAATCATCAAGGCTTCTCAAGAGGTCATCCATCCTAGTGCTACTCCAATGTACAAGTATGCTTAACCATGGAATTTCTCCCAAGATCAAGCCCACTTAGCTTTCTAGCATATTTGTAAAACCTTTAGTAAGTGTTGTGCCTTACAAACCATTTAGAAAGAAGCCCCTTTAGCTCATTCATTGACAAGTAGGAAGTATTTTTTGGAGTGTGTTAAATTATGTTGTTTTATGAAGATTCAACTATGTAGTTTTGAGTTAAAATTATTGACCTATATTACATGAGTAAGGGTTCACGCAAACTGATTTTTCTTGAGCATAGATGGTTCACTTAGCACTCATTACATATAGGCGATGCTTAGTGAAGCATCAAGAATTCCATAGAGGTCACAAATCCTAGAGTTTTAGAAACTCAAGTGCAATTAAACATGGGGTTTCCCCAAAGATCAATCCCACTTAGCTTGCTAATCTCTTTGTAGCCTTCAACAAGTTTTGTGCCTTATGATTCAATCATGAATGAGCCCCTTTAGCTCATCATTGACAAGTAAGAGGTATTGTTCACATTATATCAAATTTATGATTTTTTATTAGGATTCAACTATCTAGTCTTCATTCAAATTCATTGACCCATATTACATGAGTAAGGATTCATGTGAACCTATATCTCATGAGCATTAATAATCAACTTGACACCCATTACATCTAGATGATGTTCATAGGATTGAAACGTCAAGACTAGTTGGAAGGTCACTCATCCTAGTACTACTCCAACTAAAGTACCCTTAATACTTAACTATGAAGTTTTCTTTAAGATCAAGCCCACTTAGCCATTACAAAACTTTTAGCAAGTGTTGTGTCTTATGAACCATTCATGAACAAGCCCCTTTAACTCATCCATTGATAAATAGGAGTTATTTTTTACAACACATCAAATTATGATGTTTTATTAGGATTCAATTGCATAGTTTTGAGGCAAACTATTGACCCATATTATATAAGTATTGTTTCACACAAACCCATCTATCATGAGCATGAATGATCTACTTGGCATTCATTGCATCTAAGTAATGCTCATAGGAATGAAATACCAAGAGTTTTTGAGAGGTCACACATCTCAATACTACTCCAACTCAAGCATACTTAGCCTTGAAATGTTCCCAAGATGAAACCCATTTAACTTGCAATCCCATTGACAAAACCTTCAACAAATATTATACTTTATAGACTAATAGATATTATTGTTAATCAATTTACTTTTCAAATATAAAATCTCATAATAAATAAACAATAACACCATTAAGTTGTAAGAAATAATAATCATACTTCATCAATACTCGATTTACTTTTTATTAAAATAATTATTAATTAAAATTTAAAAAACATTTGTACAGAATTTAACAAATTTATAATTATTTCGGTAACAAGTGCATTAAGCATGATAAAAGAGGTCTCTATGCATGCTCCTTGAACCATGAGATTGAAAAAAAAGTTTATTAAAAACATGAAGTTTCCACAGTCCATAACAATAGTGTGTTAAGATTTCTGAATTTAAACTGTGTGAGAGATTTTTACATCACTGTTTCTCTTTCTGCATTACATCTTTATGATAGATCATGGAATATAATCCGAAACGTGGATGTAAAAAACTCTCACACAATTTAAATCCAGAAATCTTAACACACTAAAATAAAGTTTGTGACTGTTTTTGTGCCGTGTCTTTCTTTACGTGTCGGTCTGCACCATTCGGTAAACAATTAAAGTGGCCCATTTCATAGCCCAACTAGTATCAATCCTGAAGTATTATGCCCTAAGCAGCAATATAACAGTTATATAATTACCCATTAATCCTTTTGCTATACTAGTAATCACACATGTTCATTCAATCAATCTTAGTTAAAACCCATTTATATGAGATAAAAGATGCTTTATCTGCATCCAACATGATATTTGCTCTCCTCTGTACAACACCCATGGTTATGGAAAGTATCTCTTAACATTTAGATAATTTTTTTTGCAGTAAATACACATTACATGAAAATTTGAGATCAAATAAACCTTTTTTGGGAAGTTTACATCAATCTATTAAACAGATTCCTCCTTAGAACAGTGATATGTTTGTAGAAATGCCCTTCTAATGAGTATGCTTCTCAACGCCCGGGAGGCACCAGAGCTGCACATCTGCAAGAAACTTTCTCAATCTGTTCCTGTTCATCAGAAATTTGCTTGATTTCCTTTGTAAGAAGAAGAGCACAATCCTCAAATATTGTATCCAGTCTCTTATCAGACAGGCGCCTCTCTACTCTAATGATCTGAGGAGGCAGAGTCTCTACCACAGTCTTTCCCATTAGATGCTCAAAACTTCTGCCAAGAAGAAAAGATCTGATCTCACAAACTTGGGTCTGTGACACAAAACTTATGTGTTCTCTGCTGCTGGATTGTCATTTTATACTGTGAACAAACTCCTTTTTCTTGTGGGAATCTGCATGAAAGCAAAGTAATATCCCTTATCCTCGTAAACTTTAAGCATATGGGTGCTCAACTGTTGGTAGCTTAATTCATCGTGAAGATGCTCCAACAAGAAAGAAAATCAAATGGGTCTGATACCATTGGTCCAATCTGTTCCGTTCAGGGATTATCTAGCCATTAATATTAGGCATATCTACCTGCAAAGGTAACTGCCACCATGGAGCACTTCTTTTTGGGCCTCATCTTTATCCAATCTTTGATTGAGATGGATCAGAAGAAGATGGGATTTGGGTTTAGCATCTAAACTTTTGTGGTAAAGAAATGTGCCAATTGTGTATGGTATATGTGTGGCCATTGTTATCTTAGAAGATTATCTTTGGAGATTTTGTGTTGATCTCTCTCAGTAGGAGCATATGATTCTGAGAATTGTAACATGCTTTTTAAAAACGAATCTGCATTTTGCCATCTTCCCAACGTCTGATAACTAAACATAGATACCAAAGAGATCTGATTTCCTGTTTCGCTTTACAAGAATAAGCAATTGCTTCCATAAAAATGAATGGTCACGAAGAAGTCCTCGTCCCTGCAATTTCTTCACACCAATTAGTTCAAAGAACGTGTAAGGATGAAGGCATCCTTTAGGGATGTAATGGATTTATGCCTAGCAACTTTTATTGGATTCCACGTAACGATTTGCTTTAGATCATGGATGAGATAAAAAACACCAAGAACCAAGTACTTTAAATGCTGTACAACTATCCCGTACAATAAAAACAGCTTGCAAATGCCTTATAATACAGGCTTAAATTTGATGGCCGTATTTAACAAGTTTTGCCGTAAAATATGGTCAGAATTCTAGAAAGTCTTCATCATGTGTAGAAGTGAAAAATACGCAGTGGCATTTTCCCCTCTTGTTTTATACTAATTTGAGCGTATATTTATGATTTACAGTGGTACTCTTATAATTAGTTTTTTATTAAAAAAGCACCATAAGGTCCTGATTTCAAATTACAAAGATAAAGCATAAACAAGAGGTCTAAATGCCAACTAGTCTAAACAACAAAAAAGAGGAGGCACACAGACCTCAAGAGACGGAAAAAACCACATAGAGCTTGAAAATCAGGAAGAAATAAGCACGTAGGCTCGAGCGAAACCTAAGAAAACAGCAAAAAAGAGAACCCAACACAACGAAGAATGTTACTCTTTAGGTTTGTTGATCAACTCTCAATCTCCCTTTAACATCTTGAGGTTGTTCTTCTAGGCATTCTCAAAATCTTCCAAAGTGTACTCCCTCGGGGTCTCTTCTTCTTTGTTCTTTTCCATCTTTCTTTTTAGCTTTCTCAATTTAGACTGACCTATGACAGTACCGAAAACAACACGATGCATTATACCCTTAGTGAGGAATATAATAAAACTAATTGCATTATCTAATTCGATAATCTTCTCCTTCAAGAAGTGTATGTCGTTGTTTGACTCAATATAATCAACCCTGCCTTGCAAGTCCTTTATTTGGTTTTTAAAATTTTGAAGACACAAGACCCAACTCACCATGTTTCTCTGAGCTCTCCCATCCTTTGTTCTTATCAACATTTTCCTCCTTTTGACCAATTTCCATCACATTCTCATCTTCCTCAATTCCTATATTTATCTCATTCATCTCAACATATTCAACCTCTTCCTCCTCACTATTGTCATCCTTCTCGACCACATTAGCTGGCTGTTTGTCAGCCTATTGCAATCTATTATCCTAGCTCTCCTCCTCAGGAAAAGGGTGATACTCCTCATCAAGGACTCCATAACCGCCTCGTCGAAGACTAACTTTTTCCCTTTGTGATCCTTGCCTTTATTTTGGTTACTCACTTTGGTTAAGCGAGTCGACCTTCTCTCACCCATTCCACTACTTAGATCACATTGTTGACCTAAATCACCTTCATCCAAGATCTCTACTACATCATCCTTCACACCCTTACTCGGTGAGGGGCCTAAAAACTTTCTTTTAGAAGTATTAGGGTTATACTAGCTTTTCCTTTTTTAAGAGGGGGAGAAAAACTGCATTTCAACTATGGAAGGGGCATGACAAACAACATTTTTCAAAAGACAACTTTTGGGCTTCTTTTCAAAGGGTGGACTATTCAGAGGCAGGTGAGGTTTGTTTTTGGACAACTTAATCTGCAATGTTATAACAACTTTAACATATCATGGCTGAGGAGTATTAGATAACACATGGCTATTGGCTATAAAGGGTTAAAATAAGACCTAGTGTAGTAGAGGGGAGGCGCTCTTAGCAATACATTAGTGAAGAGATGACAACAACAAAAAACAAGATATTACTTTTTTCTTTATGCCTAATATGGTTCAGGAAAGGAAAATGGTACCCGTGGATGGTTTTAAATTTTCCCTCTAGAGTAAAATACACATAATATGGAGGCATACCAAACTAAATGGCACTGGTAGCTTCTCCCTATCATAACTGTTCTAAAATCTTTGTGGCTTCTCATCATTTTCAAATGAATTATCTATAAACCTTTGATAGTTTTTGTTGCTCACTTTGGCCACATTTATGCCTTTACATTATAATCTTGTTGCCTCTCCTATGAGTCTAGGGGTCATGTCAAATTGGATACGGCCAATTGAAATTGAACCCTCCTTCCAAGATTTGCAAAATTTGGAGGTGAGATCATCCTTGAAACCCTGCATTGCCAAGAAAAAAGGCGTGATGTTGGTTTCCTAAAAAATACTCCACAGTTCAACATTTTGCTTGAGAGGAATACACAATAGGGGTTTTGACCGCTTCCTTGGCCACCCATAATACACCCTACACTCTTCCACCACCTCTGCTAGAGACCCAAAAAACCAGATAACTTTCCACTCTAGATGAGAGGAGCCAAAATAGAAATGCAACAAAGGTCCTTTCTATAATAGTTACAGGTAAAAAAGGAAAAAAAATTGTTTTGAGGAATGAGCGAGGCCAATAATGCAAATTCTCAAGATAACACACCACTTGGCATGAATGAAGAGACCAAACATATGTCCTTGAATTTGAATCTTATGCATATTAGGCTTCATTGAGGGATTGGACTTGGGGTTCATGTGAGATTCAATATTGTCATGCTTTTCCATAGTAACATACCCCACAAACATATCCATGGGGATTTGGAAAGAGGTTTTATCGCTCTTTTGTGTCCTTATGAATGATTAAGAGGACACCCCTTTTCCTACATGAGAAAGCCACCTTATTATAGTTTTTGTTTACATTATTGCATTTCCCTTTTGATATAATGATTTGGCCTTTGTCCTTCGCAATATGCATTCAATACTTCACCTGTTAAGGAGGTATGAATTAATAACAAAAATGGGAGAAAAGTCTCTATAGTATAAATCTTTGCTATGATTGGATACAAACTGCACTTTATCATAATAATCATAGCCCGTTTCATTTCTTTTCATTATATCTTTAAAATATAAAGTTGAGAAATTCAATCTTTGGCATGATAATGTTTCCTAGTACCATGAAGGGGAGATCGTGAGTCTTCCATAGCCACTTTAGTCATAGGCATCTTGCTATCTTCATACACCATTGTAAATTTTCAGGGTCCTATCAATCCCCAATCTCTTGCCTGAAATTAGGTCTTTCATGTTTTGAGGGACATCATCATAATTTCACTTTACCTAGTGCGGACAGGAGATCCCCACATTGGAAGCAACATATGAAATTTTTTTTCTTTCTCTATATGTGTGGTTTAACTTATATTGATGGAAGCCCTCAATTATTCTTTTTGAATCTTTTATCAAGTTCTTCACCTTCCAAGGAGCGATAGAGTCTCCCTCGAGAATATCTATGATCAACTTGGAGTCTCCTTCAATTACAACTTTATTAAATCCCCTCTCTCTCACTCACTTCAAACCCCACCAAGCAATATTTGCTTCTGCAACATTACTAGTGCAGATACCCAGATTCTTTGCATAGCCTTCAATTAGAAAACCCTTATGATCTCTTATAACTCATCTAGTAGCATCCAACATCAGGTTCCCTTTGGAGCAATCATCAAAATTAAGCTTTATCCAACCTTTGTCCAAAGGGAGCCATTTAGTTGTCTTTCTGCTCAAAATCTTTGCCCAATTAATTATGAGTAGGTATTTTTTAATTCCCAAATTCTATTTGATCCTAAGATCCACATATGATGACATATTTTTAGAGAAGCCATAGTTTCAAGAGTTTAAATTGTCCTGAATTTATTGTTTTGTGCTTAAGAAAATCTCCATGCTATTCCTCTTTCGATCTCTAAATATTCTATTATTTATTTATTTCCATAGACCCCATGACACAAAGGGAAGAATTTTCTTCCACAGATCTTCAATAATTGGGTGACTAAAAGGATGACTATTCTATTGTTCCATAAAATCCCTTAGAGAATGGGGGAAGACCCAATCTACTAGCAAAATTCTTAGAACATGCGCCCAAAGCTACCTAACAAAGGAATAGTCGAAGAACGAGTGCTCAATGCTCTCAACCTCTTCATAAAAAAGGGATCATCTATTAATGAACTGAAAACCTCTTCTATTAAGAACATCTATGGTGAGGATACTACCACGAGCTGCAACTGACCAAAAACAATTTATTTTGGGATTTGATTAGTGTTCAAGACCTTATTCCAATCAAATTTCAAAGGGGGAAGCATAAGTTGCTTCATCATAGCATAAACTAATTTAACAAAGAACTCCCCTAAAGGGATACTGCTTCAAATCCATTCATCCTCTATGTTATGTGAGAAGAAGAGACAATCACCTATAAGAGGATCCAAGATATGAGAAGTATCAATCCTCACATTCTATCTCCCTCCCCTTAGGACCCAACCTCTATTCAATTTTTCCCTGAAATTCTTCCATTTTGGATTAACACCACCCTAGTCAACATAATCATGTAAGTAATTCCCATTGATCCTTATAAGCCTCTACTTAATTGGATTTAGATGATTTATTGTGGACAACACCAAACCATTGCTCCAAGCATCATCTCAAAATCTAATCTTTCTATCATTTCCCACTCTCCTTCTAATGCCTTGTCTAAGAGTGTTTCGTATTTTCACAATGTTGTTCCATATGATTGAGCCCCTAGGCCATTCCAATGAGAACAAAAAATTTACAAGGTCAGAATTTCCTAGATATTTGGCTTTTAAAATGTCCACACAGTCCTTATTACCTTTCAAGAGATTCCATCTAATTTTAGAGAGAAGGAAAAATATTAAATAGTTTTAATCTTCTAACACCAAGGCCCCCATATTTTTTAGGAGAGAAAAATTTGTCCCAACTAACAAGAGCAATCCTAGCTTTCTCTTTTGTTCTAGTCCAAAGAAAAGTTCTTTGGATTTTCTCTACTTTATTGACAATGAAAGCATGAATCTTAAAGAGAGAAAGAAAGTAGAAAGGGATATTTTTAAGTGAGACTTTTAGGAGTTGTAGCTTACCAGCCTGGCTTTGAAGCTTACCTTTCCACCCTATCATCTTCTTTTGGATCCTTTCTAAAATACCATTCTAGTAAGTTTTAGTGGGATTTTTTGGTGCTTAAAGGGAGGCCAAGATAGGAATCTGGCAGAACAACATCTTGATAGCCTAAGATCCTCATTACACTATCTTTGAGCATTTGCTTCGTATTGAAGAAATAAACCTTACATTTAGAATAATTAATGTGTTGTCCTAAAGCCTCTACATAATCTTGAAGAATAGATTTCCAACTGGCCTCTTCAACAACCGACGTTGCCCTGAATAGAATGGTATCATCCACAAACTACTGATGAGAAGCAGGGAGAAGGGAAGAAGCAACTTTAATCACTTTGAGAGCTCCTTGATCCAATTTTTTTTGAAAATTTGTCCCTAGAACTTCAAAAACAATTATAAACATATAAGGAGAAAGGGAATCTCCTTGTCTTAGTTCTTTACCATAGGAAAAATAACCTTTAGGAACTCTATTTATCAAAACAAAAAACTTGGGGGAAGTGACATAGGATTTTATCAATTTTAAAATTCGGTCTTTCAAACCAAAATTTTCAAGGGAAACAATTAGGAACAACTAAAAGACCCTGTCATTGACTTTAAAAATGTCCAATTTTAAGGCCATTCTTGGTTTCTTACTTTGTTCCATAGAATGGATGTATTCATGAGTGACTATAGCAACATCAAGGATTTGTCTACCTTTAACAAATCCTTTTTTATTCATAGAGATCAACCTACGTAGGACCCCTTTCAGCCTATTAATAATGATCTTAGAGAATATTTTATAAATAGTATTACATAAGTTGATGGTTCTATAATCTTGTAAAGAGGTAGCTTCCTTTTTCTTCAGAATTAACACAATAAATGTTGAATTTAATTTGTTTAGCAGTCTTCTTGATCTAAAGAAATATCTGGCAACATTTAAAAGATCAATGGAGATGACTTCACAAAAGTCTTGAAAAAAGGTAGGGGGAAAACCATTAAGGCTTGGATCTTTAAAATCTCCAAAAGAAAAAATTGCGTTCTTGACTTCTTGCAACATTATAATTTTCCCCAACTCCTTTCAGTCTTGTTCAAAGATCATCTTTAGGATTATCTCAATGAGAGCCTCCACCCCAACATTAACCTAATCATTATTTCCACTGATATCTTTAAAGAAGGAAACAACCTCAATTTCTATCTCTTCTTCACTTGTCAAAATGGAACCATCTTCTTTAACCAAGGATATTATATTGTTTATTTTTATGTGCTTCATATTAGATTGATGAAAGAATTTAGAATTTCTACCCCCCTCCTATAACCATTGAATTCTAGATTTATGTTTCTAGAAGTTTCCTCCATTTTTGTGATCTTACATCATTCTACTCGAAGCATTGATTCTATTTTAGAAGTCTCCCTATCAGTGATCCTACTCTCCAACCTTTCCTGAATATCTTTCAAACTAGAAATGATAGAATTCTTTTGAAGATGTTACCAAAATATATTTATTCCATCCTTTAACTTTATCTTTGATCCTTGTCAGCTTTTGGGCTAAGTAGTACATCAGAGTACCTTAACAAGGTATACTCCACCATTTTTGTATGAGCTCCTTAAATTTAGGATGAGAGGTCCACATGATTTTGTACCTAAAAGGGTAGGGTCCCCTAGACCAAACCTCCTCCCAATCCAAGAGAAGAGCACTGTGGTCAAAACCAATCCTTAAAAGGGCGGTTAAATTGAACTTTTGAAAAATGTCCCATCCACTAGAAATAAGCATTTTGTCCAACTTTACTTAGATATGATTGTTTCCTTGTTTCTTGTTTGACTAAGTGAGCTTGGAGCCCTTAAGGTCAACATCCAACAAGCCCTAAGAGGAAATTGATTCCACAAAGTCCATCATGTTGGCTGAGTAGTCCTCCAAACCTCCCTATTTATTTGAAGGGAATAGGGGGTGTTGAGATCCCCTCCAAGTATCTAGTTCTCCTTTTGTCTACTTGAAATAAGGGTTGATAAAGAACCCCAAGATGGAGTCTAAAAACTGTAGATTTAGGGGCATAAACATTTATGAGATGCCATTTATCTGAATTCTTTTAGCCTTCCATAATAGTTTCCAAATTGTTCTTACTACCATTTCCTTTGACACCTTTTAAACTTACTGGGTTCCCTAGAGTAGCTAAACAGCTTGAGGCTCCATCAACATTACTCACACAATACTCTATCATTGGAAAAATATTTTTAACTATCTAATCAAAGGCCAATTGTTGCATTTTAGTTTCTTGGATAGGTAAAATATCCACTTTCAGGTCGACAATACAACATTTCACAATATTGTTTTAGGGGGATATTTAGCCCATGAACGTTCCAAGAAATAATCTTCATTAAAGACAACTAATAATAGTTAGTAATCACCTGATATTGATGGATGGAGTTTGAGCCTTCTACATTTTTATTTTTTATGTTTTTTTTTCTTAAGAGACCATCAAGGGTTTTCTATTTTCTAGAAGCCACCCCATGAGCAGCTTCCCTAGCCCTAATTTACCTCTGTGAAGGTCTCCCTTGCTTTTCATCTCCACCCACAATTGCTTTCTTTTTCTTTTTTGATTTTCCATTAACTTGTTTCCAATATTCCTCTAAGTCACCCTCAAGGGAAAGCTTCAACTGGGGCGTATGAGACTCATTTTCCCCAAACCCCAACAAGGCCAAGGATTCCTGCATGATTTTTTGTGATTCCATTGCAAGGTAACATCTTCCTCACTCAAAGCCACCTTCAAATTATTTCCTTCAATTTGACTAGTCACAAACTCTCCCTCTTCAAATCCTTTTGGGGAAGAGGGGAAAAGGGATTCTAGGGGGTTACTACTTTCATTTTTTTTGCTCAAACATCTTCCTTCATTATGGATACCATTTTTGGATTGAGAATCTTTCTTAAGTGGGGTAATAGATATGTCATTTTCTTTATTATCCTCTCCCCTTTTTGCTTCATCCTTTTGCTCCTTCTTGGGCTTCTTAGACTACTTGAAATGGGGAAATGATGAAACCCTATCCCTACCAAAGTTGTTATCTTTCTCTTTGTATTAATAATGGTCATTCGCTGAGGGGTCATTAATTTTATGTGAGAATTGTTTTTTTATAGGAGTCACTTAAATGGCCAAACTTTTGGCATAGCTTACAAAATATTCCAACATTTTTATATTCAATAGCTTGATTCCAAATCCCAAACCTTGATTTCATAGAAATAGATCAGGGAAAAACTTTAATGACTACAACATTGATATATATCCTTGCAAACACTAGTCTGGATTTTTGCAAAGTAACCTTATCAACCACCAACAAATTTTTGAAGTAATTCGCTATACCTTGGAAGACCTTTTGGTTCCAAAACTCAAGAGGGGATCTCAAAAGTCTAATCCAAGTTAGAGAAATTGAGCCAAGATCCATAGAGGGATTGAAGCTAGGTTTCCATTTACACTAGGATAAGCATTTCTTGAAGTTTGTATTGAAGGCCCATAGTCCTCTAGTAAGCACTTTAAGTAAATCTTCATGATTCAAAAAACTGAATAGGAATAAGCCATTTGCCATAGCACTTACATTCACAATTACTTTAAGTTTCCTAGAGGAATCAAACCATTTCCTTACCTGATCTATGTTTGGTCTGAAGAACAAGAACTTGCCTACAAGAGAAAGTTGGAGACCCACGATTGTCTCATTCAAGATTTCATTGGGAATCACAACTTCAAGACTTTTCACATAATAGCTAGCCTCCATAGGTCCTAAAACCCTCATCATCCCTGTAAAAAAAGGTCTAGTACCAACTAGCTTATCCACATAAGATACCATATCTTCATTTGAGAAGAAAGAATCAAGGCCTGAAAGGGGAAGCAAGAGACTTTTCAACATCTCAAGTAAAGGACCTAGAAAATGATGAAGCCATATTGAATTTTGCACCACCCTTTTGGGCAATGGGAAAAAATTTCCCACCATCCTTTGATATCACAAAATATGTTGTTTTGGATGGGGAAACCTACTGGGGCCCTCCACCAGGATGCAACATGGCATACCACAAGAGTACTCAAAATTTGAAAATTGTAGAGCGCACGTAGGAATTGCTACATCGATGAAAAATTAGGCTTCTCAAATTGTTTACTCTTATAGTTAGTTAATCTAGACACATATTTATCTTTTTAAAGAGGTCCTTATAGAATTAGTTAATGTGTAAGGCTCTTAAAATATTTAAATCCATCAAACACTTAGTAATTCATTTATTATTAGGAAAATTTAATTGCATCTATATATGATAAAAATTATTCATCATTTATTATTCATTTTTTCACATTGATTCTTAAACTAAAAAATAGTATAACATGGCTCAAGCGCACTAGGTCATTCCAATCTCCATTACATTACATTCCATTTGCACTAGTCACAAGTCTTAGTCACTTAACATTATCATAGCTACATCAATATCACTTATATTGTCTATTGTTCTTTATCAACATTTTTCAAAAACTTGTCATTAAATTGATCAATGAGGCTTATCACAAGAAGTTCCTTGCTTACCAAGCTCTTAAAAGTTTTTATGAATATCACCAATCTTTATTTCAGGTCCATACGTCAAAAACATATTTTTTTCTGGCTACAAAAGATCTATAAATTATAAGTTCTTTTTTGTAAGTCAAAATTCATTTTTATACATGTGGTTTTGATCTAGTTCATTTATGCACTTATGTATTCAACCTTAGCCAAAATTTGAGAATGATTTATCATTCTACATCTAACATATCAATTTTAAGTGATTTTAATATACAAATCAAAAGTAAAATCAAAAGAGTGGACACCTACTTATCAACTATAAAAAAGAGTGGAAAATCACGATGGAAGTGCAAGCATGAGTGGTGACCTAATAGGTGAAAATTAGGGTGATTTAGATGATGGAGAAGGTGATGACGACTCCAAAGAATATTTTTCACTTTGGGATTTCTATGTCTCATGATCTCATTTCTGTGTGTTTATGAGAATGAAAATGCAAGTAGTAGTGAGGATTTTTGGTTTGAAGGGGAGAATATAAAAAAAGTTGAAGAAATGGTTGATATGGATGGGGAGGCTCTTTGGGTTGAGGAATCAAATGATAAACCCTTGTTTGATATTTTTATTGGCTCTAGGAAAATCCATCGCCAATAATTCACCGAAGGAAAATTCACCGCCATGGAAAATTCACTGCCAAGTAAAATTCACCGCTAGCAATTCACCAATATTTTTTAATATATATTTCAAAAACCTTGTGAATTTTTGGTGGTGAATTTTTTGTCAGTGAATTTTCCATGGCGGTGAATTACTAGCGGTGAATTTTCCTCCGATGAGTTGTTGTTGATGAATTTATTGGATGCAATTTTTATTGAAGCTATGTTTTCAAATGTCATCCCTAAATATGTTTTGTCTATGAACATTCATACCCTCTTGTTGATGGTCAAAATAGCACAACAAAAGTTAAACAAAATATTACTATTCTGCTCTCCTAAAAGAGAAAGAATAACACATGGATATCTTAGCTCCCAAGGTCTTTGTAATCGGTTCTCGACTGTGCTGACTTTACTCAATGGTTGATGTGAATTGTAATGTTCAAGGGGCCTACTGGTGTTGAGCTTGTGGATTGTTCTAAGATCAAACATAAATTTAAACCTACTTTAACCAAGGTTTTTAAAGAAACAAAAAAAGATAGATCAAAGCTTTGGAATCGAAAAGAATGATAATTCATTCAACTTAACCAGACTTGTTACCTTTCAAGGAATTGCTAACTGAACTGCAGAACAAAATTAACTTGTGATTAACACACAATTTCATTTATTCACAGTGCTAATTTTAATAGCAGATTACAAATCACTATTTAAACAAAACATAAAACAAAACTTCATTCCTTGAAAGATTTTCAAATCGAATGATTAACCCAAGATGAACACCATTCTAGAACACAATATGAAATAGATTTTAATCTGGTTGCTTCTACTGTTAGTGCAACATATAAGCAACATTTACAAATCTGACACAATCACCAGTGTACAGAAAACCTATGTCTTCAGATTGTTTCCATCTACACTAAGAACACTAGAAGGATACATTACTGTCTATGCTGAATCTAACTCCTATTCTATTGCTACTCTTAAGTTTTTCTCTAAAACTCATACTCCCTCTATTCTAAAACTTCTACCCTTTATTCTAAAACTTCTACCCTTTTTTACAAAGAGGCAAAAATGCCATATATATAGAATGTACCCAAAAAGAATGTGTTGGCCCTTGTTTTTAGGGTTTACAAAATATCTACTAGTTGCAGGAGGGTCGGCCCTCAAATCTTTTGGATAAAGTTGATTATGCATTAAATGTGTATCCCTACTGTCCATGTTGGTGAAGGATTGTTCTGGGGATGATCTTAGATATTTTGCAACTATAGCATTTACTTTTGGTCTCCGTGTCCATCTTCGAACTCCCTTGAAGGGATGCTTTGAATGCTCTAAAGCATTGTCATTAATGCGGATCCACCTCTATTAGTAGACACCATAGCTGTCCCTAAGACTCATGGTTCTTTCTTTCTTTCGGCCCCTCTTCCTGCTCTAGACTCTCCTGCAAGTTGACCGTCTTTTGGAAGCAACATCAAACTTGCCATTAGATCTCAATACCATTGTTCATCGAGCTGATCCATCGGCTCATTCACAGAGCAGATCCACACCGGTTGCATTCTGTTGATTTCCTTCACAGGGGCAGTCAACCAATCAAACGTCCAGGGTTCATCTTTAATTCTCTCGGATTGGCTAAACACATGCCACATAAGATTCCCGGGCAGTCAAAGGTCCTTCAAATGGAATCGTATGTCGGTGAGACACTAATCGTGTCTCCCCAATGCGATTATACCTCATAGCAGTCATCGGCATAGCACAAAACGGTTGGCAAGACCTCATGTCGAGCTACATAAGTCATATCGATACCACAAAAACCATAGGCAAGACAGTCGTCATCGGTCAGAAGTCACAGCGAATTCCCATCGGTCACACCGATATCCCTTTTCTATTTTCAAATCCATCGCTATTGACAAGACTCCTCATTGTCGGCAAGAAGTTACAGTGGGCAGCAAAAGTTATAGCGATATCCCCTTTTCTTCGCCGAGTTCACCGCTATCGGCAAGACTGTATTCCCTTGGTATGACATCACATCGAGCCCCTCTTCCTTTGGCGAGCACATTCCATCTCGGGGAGACTCCTTTGTGTCAGGAAGACCTTACCCCGAACTCACACCTTGTTGCCGAGACTCTTCGCAATCGGCCAGACATCACACCGAAGGGAGAACCCTTAGGCGAGACCTTTACCATTCGGCCATAATTCATGGCGAATATATCTTTCTCCCCGAAGACAAACCTTTTGAACAACTGTTGGGGAGACTTTGCTTGGTCAGCGAGACCCTTCGCCGAGCCTTCATCTTTCAACGAGACTCCACCCAGTCAACAAGACTTTCCATTTCGGCCAGACCTCATGCCGAACTTAAATCCTTCGATGAGACACCCCACATCGACAGGACATTTCCCTGAGAGCACAAACCTATACCGAAGGCATCATCCCTTTTGGTGAGACATCACTCAGTCGCCAAGACTTCATAGCGACCCCAAATCCTTCGCCAACGCCGCTTCATTTCGGTAAGAGTCCACCCTGTCGGTGAGACACCATGCCGACATTACCCCTTGTCGCCAAGACCTCGCCTCTTCGGCCAGACATCATGCCAAAGGTATAATATTTCACTAAGACATTATGGGTCGAAAAGACCTTTCATTGAGAACAAATCTTTCGGCAATTCCAACCTTGTGTGCAATCGGTCGGCGAGACATATGAAAACCTACGACGATTAAACTGTCTGGCCGATTGGGACACTTCAAAATGAATAGAACTACTGCTAGTTGGCAAGACATCTGGAAGGTCTTGCCGACCCTCTTCATTGAGGAGTTTTGTGCCAAATGTGATTGAGGTATGCCTTCCAACTAAGCTCCTTGAGAAATATCATCATGTGCATGATTTAATCCTGCACTCAACAAAGGAAACCACAGTAAAGATCACACAAACAAAGGTTAATTAATCAAAATCATCATTAAAATGAATCCTAGATAAGCAAGGTGTAATTAAATCTCCAAATAAAATGATCATATCAGAGTTCGGGTTTCAGGTCCACCCGCGGAATCCAAGCCAGGGAGGAATTTCAGAGAATTCCGAGCCAGGCGTATTCCAACAGAATAAACATGAAAACACCTACTAGCAACTTAATTTGATCATTATCAATCACGAAACAACATGTGAGATCTCAAAATAGCATAAATTAATCATAAAATGCACCATCATTTTTTAACAAGTCCTATTACTCCACATTTCTTCACATTCTATCAGGTTTCGGGAAAATCCGTACGGGATGGATTTCTGCGAAGGAGGAGACATTCCGCAAGTTTCAGAAAAAATAGGGAACAAAGGATTTCGGTAAAATCCAGAGGAGAAGGAACATCAGGAAAATCTGGCCCATGCAGATTTCCGTGAAGACCAAAAATCCCCAAACCACAACGTTTAGCCGGAGTTTGAGTGAGATCCGGGAAAATCCAGATGGGGTGGAAAATACTGAACTGGGGAGAAAACCTGAACTTTTCCCAGAACCTAAGGTTTTCAATGCACAATTTGGGGAACCACTTAGGCAAGCAAGATAAACATTTAGGCTCATGCCAAAGCAAGATCAATCCTCAAAATTGAAGGGCCAAAACACCAAGAGTGAAAGCAAAAGGGGGTCCCTGCTTCCAGTGGGGCGTGTGTGTGAAAACTGCACAACACCTCTCCTCATAATTTGGTCTATGTAGGGGCTTCCTTCCCCCAAGTTGGCCTCTTCTTTGACTTCTTTGGGGCTTGCATTGATTTATCCTGTGATAGAGTGGTTAGTAACATGATGCGAGAGAATCCCCTCCAAGTGGTGTGGGGAAATATTTCTACCAATTAGTTATTTTTGTGAGAATGAAATCTGAGTCCTCTCCATGTCTCAATATTGACCTGTTTAAGGGGCTCCCTATCTTATATTTCACCCCCTTTCCTTTCTTTTCTACTTAGGAAGTTGATTTTTTGACCCTTGTAGCCTAATTGATGTGGTTTCTCAGCCTTCCTCTTCTCCTGGCATGGGCCACGATATGGGGTTTCATTCTCGAGTGCAAGCCCCCATTCCTCCTACAGATTTGGGAGTGAATTCTCCTCAGATCTCTATTCTTTCTCTTCCAAATATGTGGTTGGATAGAGCTATTGCTGGCTTGTATTCTACTCTTATGGGGAGATTCTTAGGTCATAGACCCAACATTGATTTTATTTGAAATTGGGCTTTTGATTGTTGGTCTCCTCCAAGTTTGTTGAGTGTGAAGGATTTGATTAATGGATTCCTCTTATTCTCCCTCAAACCCATCGAAGGTTGCTCCCATGTTCTTCAAGAAGGTCCGTAGTTTCATGATAAGAATTTTATTCATCTAAAAATACGGTCAACTAGTTTTGATGCTACCAAGATTAACTTGGTTCTTATCTAGGTTTGTCTCCCATGAAAATATGGACTCCATTGGTTCTTAGCCCCATGATAAGGTGTTGGTGTTGGATTCAAAAGAGGTTAGGATTGTTATTGGCTACCAACATCAAACCCCTTTGGAAGATAAGAGGTTTTTGTTATGAAAGTGAAAGATGACACAATTGAGGGAAAAGGAGCCCCTCAAAAGGTTAAAATGAATCCATAAAAAAATTAAGTAGTTAATTTATTATTAGGAAGTTTTTATTTCATTTATATGTTATAAAAATCATTCATCATTTATTATTCAACTTTTCACATTGACTCTTAGACCAAAAATAGTAAAACATGGCTCAAGTGCACTAGGCCATTCCAATATCCATTACATTACATTCCATTTGCATTGGTCACAAGTCTCACTCACTTAAAATTATCATAACTACATCAATATCACTTCGATTGTTGTTTGTTCTTTATCATCTTTTTTAAAAAAAATTGTCATTAAATTGATCAATGAGGCTTATCACAAAAATTTTCTTGCTTACCAAGCTCTCAAAGGTTTTTATCAATATCAAAGATGTTTATTTCAATTCCACACATCAAATCACATATTTTTCTGTGGCTACAAAATGTCTATAGGTCATAGGTTCATTTTTATAAGTCAAAGTTCATTTCTTTGCATGCATATTTGATCTAGTTCATTTATGCACTTATATATTCAACCTCAGCCAAAATTTGACAATAAACCAATTCATATCATTTTTCATCTAACGGATCTAATTTTAAGTGATTTTAATAGAAAACTCAAAAGATACGATCAAAAGAGTGGGCAACAACTTATCAACTATCAAAATTAGAGCTAAGTACTTTTTTTTTTAAATTTCTAGTTTTCTAAATTTTGTCACATGATTTGTCACAACTCTAAATTAGGTTAATTGGATTGTATTACTTGTTCTATTTATTAAATCTAATTTTTTTTAAGAGCATAAATTATTTTATTTCTTTACATTTTTATGAACCTAACATTTGAACCCCTAAAAAAAATAACAATGTTATACTTTCTTGCTTCACAAATTTTAAATAGTTTCTATGCATGGTGAGCACCTGTCATGGGGACCCTCATGGTGCCCTCCCCTATCCCTAATTTTATCAGGTGTACAAATGACACATGCTAGCTCCCCTAACTCAAGGGACCCTCTCCCCACTGACTCTCAGCTAGATGGTTTAGCGCCCTATGAAGTCTGTTGTTCTGAACCCCAAGGTTTGGAAAAGCGTTCTCATTAGAGAAAACCAAGGTGACTTTGGGGGGAAAATGCTTTGCCCATGTTCACTGAGTCAAACAATGGAATGAAAATAACAATACCATACTCCACAATTGAAAGCATGATTTCCTTAGTGGATAATGTGCTAGTAATTTTTTTTTCCTTTCATCCTTCTATTGACATGGTCTGACATTGGACTGCTACCAAATGGACTTTAAAGTGCAATGTTGATGCAAGCATTATGGTAGGGTGTCTATTCCTCTTTAAGTTCACATCCAAGATGATCTTTTGTTGATCCTCTCTTTATGCCCCTAGTTATATGACAAGAATAACTTATCTTTATGTAGGTGGAAGCCAAGGTTTGACCTTACTACAGATCTAAACAAAACAACTCCTGTGTGGGTTAGACTACCTAGTCTACCACTCAAGTTCTAGAATGATATGGTGTTTCAATGGATTGGAAATTCCTTAGGGAGTTTCATTATGAGAGACATCATAACAAGAAAAAAATGTAGTTTAGTATTCGCTTGCTTCTATATGAATATTGACATCCACAAGACACTTCCAAATTTCATCATTTTGAACTCCAAGTTTGGGAAATGGTCTCAACCAATCTATTATGAAAATGCTATTGTCTTCTATAAAAAATTCTCCAAAATTGATCACTTAATTTTTGATTTTAAAGCCTCATTGAAGGATAATCAAAAGCTTAAAAGGCTAGCAGTGTTACTTGGCGACTCCTCAAAGGGCTATCCATTCAAGGAGGATATCTTGAATATCCTTAGCCCCTCCTAAATCTAGGAATCAATAATAAAATTCAAATACTCCTCTAACCCACTATGCTCCTCCTTTGAGAATGGTAAGTACTACGGTAGAAGATGCAAAACAAGAGAATAGTAATTTGTTAATGAATAAAATGAAAGAGGCTACCCTATGTAGTGAAGCATAAGGAAGCAAGGGAAATATCATGTGATTTCATTAATAGTCAGGCCCTCATGGAGACCTCTCCCCCATAATGTGAAACTTTGATGGATACAAAAATAGTCAGTCCACTTATTTCTACAAATGTAGACAAAAGTATTCAGACAGATAGTCATCTGTTGGACTTGGAAGGATTGACGACCCCTAAGAAAAAAGGAAAGAATAAAAAAATAGATGTAGGTGTAGAAACCAAGGAAGGAATACCCTCTCAAAGGTAGACAAGGTAAAGAGAAACAATAAAGGATATTGAACTATTAGAAGGAAAAGAACACTAGAGACATCCTCCAAGAAGAATAGTAAATGAAGACGCTTTCTTGGAATATCAAAGGGATTAATAGCCCTCACAAGTATTTAGCTCTAAAAAAATAACATTTAGAGAATAATATTGACATCCTACTAATGCAAGAAGTCAAAACGAATAGCACCAATTTTGAAGCTATTGCAAAGAATCTATTTCCCTCTACTCAGTTCCTAATTAGTGATGCAATTGGTGCCTTAGGTGGCCTAGTTACCATGTGGAATTCAAATAAGTGAAGTGGATTCTTATTTGATCACTATAGGCATTGTTTGGGAATTGAGTTCTCCTCAGTTGGTCCTACCTAAAATATCTTAAATATTTATGCCCCCAACATGCAAAATTCCAAAAAATCCCTCTAGCTTGATTTGGCCACAAAATTTTTGGGTAATAAGGAGGCTCAAAGGATGATTATTGGGGATTTCAACTCCCCTCTTTTTCCTTTTGAAAAACTTGGGGGTCTAATGGACTACACTGACAATATGGCTAATTTGGAAGAGCTACTAAACTCTACTAGTTTCATGGACATAGAAATCAATTTTCAACTCTTCACTTAGACTAATAGTAGATTTGGTGAACAAATTATCTAGGTTAGATTGGACCAAATTTTGATCTCCCCTAACTA
This sequence comes from Sequoia sempervirens, assembly GCA_007258455.2. Taxonomy (NCBI): domain Eukaryota; kingdom Viridiplantae; phylum Streptophyta; class Pinopsida; order Cupressales; family Cupressaceae; genus Sequoia; species Sequoia sempervirens. The sequence continues at coordinate 201,088,479 of VDFB02270651.1, read as the reverse complement.
GGAGTTTATTAATGATTTCAACCTCCTATCTCTATTGAGATCTATGTCAAACCATATCCCTCTCCTTCTAGGTTGGAAAGATTCTACCCCTTTTGGGCCCTTCCCCTTCATGTACGAGATAATGTGGTTCACTCATCATAGTTTCAAGGATTGTATCTCTAGGTTGTGGAACATCCCCATTCAAGACTTTTCTATGTTTAGAGTGAATCATAAATTCAAATATATCAAAAAAGTGAAAGTGTAGAATAAGAAGTTCTTCAAGGATGTTTTTCAACTTAAGAGCAATTTTTCTACTAATCTAAAGGAAATTCAAGCTAAAATGGTTGGTGGTGATGTGAATGAGGAAACTTGCTAGATTGAGAAGGAGCTTCATCTTGACTGGGCTAAAGTGATAAAAAAGGAAGAGATCTTCTAGAAATAGAAATCCAAAATCCAATAGCTAAAAGAAGGTGACCATAACTCTTCTTTTTTCCACCTATCTACCCTAAAGCACAAGATTAAGAACCTAATCTTCAAACTTATGGGTGTTAAGGGGGTGGAGGGTACTATAAATGAATAGATTGGGAAAATAGCCTCTAAGTATTTTCAACACTCAATGATGGAATATAATATTAACCATTATGGTACATTAGAAGAAAAACCATTGGACAACAACCCAATTGCTTTAATAGAGAATGATAATGCCCTCCTTTTAAGGCCTATAACCTAGGTGGAAGTTAGGACTGCAACTTTTACTATGGGGGCCTTTAAAGCTCTTGGACCGGATGGTTTCCCCTTAGCCTTTTTTCAAGATTTTTGGGCCATTGTTAGAGATGATGTCTTCTTAGCTGCTAAAAATTTCTTCAAATCTGAGAAGTTGCTTAAGCATCTAAATAACAATTTCATTGCCCCCATCCCTAAAATTCTTGATCTTGCAATTATGGATGATTTTAGGCCCACAAGCCTTTGCAACACCATTTATAAGATCTTTTCCAAAGTGCTTGTCAATAGGCTAAAACCTCTTTTGGAGAAAATGATTTGTTACTGTCAAAAAGGTTTTGTGTTAGGTCATCAAATTCTAGATGTTTTTGTCTCCACCCATGAAATCCTACATTCCATGGATAGGAGTAACACTACGGATATGGCCTTTAAACTTGACATATCCAGAGAATATGATAATGTTACATGGAGGTTTCTCTTTAAAGTACTAACAAGATTTGGCTTCAAGAAAATGATTCTAAACCCCATCAAGGAATGTGTTTCTATGGTTAAATTCTCAATGCCTAGAGGTTTCTTCAGTGCTAAAAAGGGGATTAGGTAGGGTGATCCTATCTCCCTATCTATTCGTAATGGTTGCAAATATTATGAGTAAGAATATTCTTAAATTTTTTCATGAGGGTGTTGTTAGCAGGTTAAGGGAAAAAGAAGATTTGACCGTAGGCTACTACAAAGGGTTTGCAAAGGAAGGAAGAGACATTAGATGTAATTACAAGTCACGTCCCTAAGGGGGAAACTATATATATGCAATGCAAACCTATGTAAAGAGATATATGGACAAATAAAGGAGATATATGATAAGAGCAAAGACTAAGACCTGCATTTTCTATACCATTATAATATAATATAAGGAGATATAAGGGTTTATCTATATATGTGTTATGGATGAATGAATGATTCTTTTGTTGTTAGCACAACATACATTCTCTGTTCATCTCACTACCTTACTGCAAATGCTTATTTATCTTATTATATCCTCTGGGGTATAAATTGACTAGATAAGAAGTCATGGGAAACAAATCTTCAAATTGTACTTCCTCATTCTTCTTGCCAACATTGGTTCCATTGTTGAGACCCTAGAGAGAACAATAAAGAAAGTATAAAGCATAAAAGGAAGGAAAGTTGGAAAAAAATTGTGTCAGACCCTAAGGGCCACCTCTGTGATGTAGGAGCATCTACGATCATCGACAATCTTGCATCAACCAAAATATTTCCCTACCTTGTTTTGTATTTTCAATAAGGGATAATGTGTGGCGAATTAATTATTTTAATTTCCAAATATTGTAACTTTCCCCTATGGTAATTTTTAATTGTAATTTTGGAGGTGAATTTACTTTGGTAAATATTTCTAGAGAAATCTAGAGGAATATTCCATCCTAGGAATTCATTTCAAGGTGGGGAACACTCATCAATGTGTGTCCTTGCATGTTGATTTGTATGATTTGCATGCTCTTTCATGTTGGGGTGCCCAAGTTTTCATGTTGGTGCATGTTATTTCATGTAGCCATCAGAGCCATTGGAGAATAATGGAGCACACCAGATTGACCAAATTTGATTGGCCATGTTTTAGGTGCCCATGTGAAGGCCATGTGAGCATTGAGTAATTTTTATTATTTTATTATTTATTCTCCAAATGGGGCGTGGGTTTTCCAAGGAGGTGCTTTGCTTGTGGTTTTAAAATACTATAGTGGTTTTCTCATTCTAAAACTTCTATATTATGATTCCTTGTCATTTGGGAAGATGGCTTTGGGAGTTTTTGTAGGTTGAGATGGGGGGATGTTGGTTTGCTGATTTTTTGCATATTGTTGTTGTGTAGGTGGTAAGTTACCCAAATTTTACATGATGACATTAGGGTCTCCATGTATTCACTACCAAATTTTGTGTTGCAAGTGGTGTGGAAAAGGGGTTTGATTGTAGAGGCATATTTTGAGCTGCCATGGTGTTTAGATTCCCTTGACCTTTTTGTGTGACCAAAGCTTGTTCTAGTTGTTCATAAGGTTGATAATTGATAAGTCCTTTTTTGTTTTAAGAAGATAGGGGGTATCCTTGGTTCCACTGTTTGTTTTGGGAATTGTCTAACAATTGTTTGATCATCCATGTGGATAAGGGATGGGTCTCTAAGAGAATAAATGCTAAAGTTCATAGGTAACTTAGCACCATGTTGTGCAAGTTTCACAAAGTATGTGTTAGGATATATCCCAAGTACTTTGTCCATAATTTTTTGCAATTTAGGATCTTGCTCATGTACTCTAAAGTTTTTCATCACTAATTATCTCTAATTAATGTAAGGGGAGAAAATGGACATGAATTAAAGCAATGAATTCAATAAAAATGAAACCAAAACAAGGATTAGAAACCCACCTACTCATGAAATGAAATTTCCATAGCTATGAATTCAAAAAACAAGGTTAGCTCAATCAAATGGAACCGCAAATGAACTCAAAACATAACAATCTTACCATACCGTGGTGGAGTGTATTTGTGTTGATTTGATATGTTGGATTTCTCTTCAACACAAACCCTCCATGATTGCAAAAGCTTGATGATGACCTAGAATGCAATGGTGAATGCTCAAATTTTCTCAAGACTCATTTGGGCATGATCTCTTCACAAATTCTCTAGATGAATTATGAGAGGGGTGAGGGTTCTTTTATATATTTGATGAAATTGGATCAATGGATGAGATTGAGTTAGAAACCCCACAAAGAAGGGTTGAGATTGATCAAAAACACCCACAAAGGAGAGTGAATCAAGGAGGATGTATGGAGGAGATCAGTTATAACTCAAGCTTGCTCCACCATTTTGGGAAAATGGTTAATATATTTAAGATCAATGGATGAGGATTGATTTCAAGATCAAGGGTCATAAATGGTTGAAACAAGTTGGTTGAGATATTTTGAAATGGAATATTCCAAAAGAATATGCTTTGTGGAGGGAAAATAGGGATAATTAAATAATTAGGAATTATTTAATTCATGTGAAAAGAAGATTAAAATATAGGATAATTAAATAATCAAGATTACTTAATCATGATAGGATTATAAGAATATAGGTGATACTAATTAAACAATTAGGAATTATCCAATTAGGATGATAAAGGGGGAAATTAGTGATGAAAATGATGAGTTAATTAAACAATTCAAGGTCATTAAATTAATAGAGAAAAATAGGGTTAATTGGTGAAAAATGATGTTAAAAGAGAATTATGATGCAAATGAAGTGAAATGCAAGGATGAGGAATGAAAAAGGTGTCGATGATGGAAAAATGCAATTCAAGATGTGTGATATGGATTAAGGAATTTTTGACATGTCTACACTTTTACCTCTTATACACATCATGCATGCTTTTTCATTCATATCTTTCCCTATACATATATCTACAAGATGAGAAATTACCCATCTATGCTACCTCTAGCCTAGATGGTATCTTTACAATCTTAAGCTCCACAAGCTCTTTCCAAAAAGATGTGGTATATTTTTCCTGGCAGTGTTTGTATTATTTTGCACTATTAATCTTTCCATCTAACATCATCCCCCTTTCAAAATGTTGACTTATCCTCAATCCAATGCTACTTTGTTAGAAGGATATCCTTGTAGATTTCCTTTATTCTTGCAAATGTGTTGTCCCATTAGGTCTTGGCTAGATATAATTGTTGGGTTTGTACTTGGATCTATAATAGGAGCTTCTCTACCTTTGGAAGTTTTTTGGGAATCTGTATCTTTTGGGATAACTTTTATAATTCCTAAAGGACTTCAGTGATATGAGCTGGCCTTAAACTGAGCACCTCCCAGAGTTGGTGGAATTTGTTTTGGATTCGATCTCTTTGATCTTAGATCCATTGAAATTATGCATGTAGTGCCTCTATCTGCACCCTAGACTACCCATCTATGTCCTATAAGGCATCATACACTATGGCTCTTTGGAGTATTTGAACTTACAATTGATCTATTTGAGCCTTGGTTGTGGTTGTCACTATTGGCCATTGTAGAAAAAATGATATAAGGCATTAAGGTCTCCTTGTTTGTTCTTCAGGATACTAATATGTGATTCTAAGGCAAAGTGTGTGGTAGCAAACTTCTTTAACTCATATGTTTTTGTATTCTATAGCTCAACTTGAATTTGTTTCCTTAGTGTTTTCTTCTATGAGTGAGTGTCCTTGATTACCCTATCTATCAAAATCCTCACATGTGTTGTCAAAGGTTGTGATGAGTCCCCTTGGATTTGAGGGAACTTTCCTTGTATGTCCTTCACTAGCTCCTTTAACTAGTCAAATCTCTCCACACGATGTTTTAGGATCTCTTCCCTTGCAATTTGGTGCAAGATATCACCCAAATGATATTTTTTCAAGGGTGATATGCTTCTAATGTCCACCTATGAGTCCACTAGTGGAATCTAGAGTAATTATGGAGATTCCACTGGTTACATGTTCTTTTTTTTTCCAAATAGTCCTTGATGGATTGTATTGAGGATGTGGCAGAGGAAGAAGGTGTCTCAGATTGCAGAGGGGGAGAAGAATATTCCTATTATGAAGTGGTGGCTTGATATTTTGATTCTTCCTCACATATTTTCTGATAGGCTTTCTTTGTGGCCTCCTTTATCTCCTTTTGTATAGGTATGTGCAGGATCATGATGGGCCAAAAAGTGGCAATGTGAAAAAAGTTGTGTTTTGCATCCACCAAAAAATGCAAAAAATCCCGAGTTGACTTTTTTTTGGGTTGGATGTTAGTATATTGCTCCAAAGAAATGCCCAAAGCAAATAATCTCAAATCAGATATCCGATCCAAATCTAATATGTTGGGTATAGATATGTATAAGCGGCCATTTAAAATCATTTCCAATCATTTTAAACAGCTGAAAACACAGTGAGCGCGACCTGGGGTGATTCGATATCTGATTCGAGCTGATATCCGATTTGCAAGGTAATTTTTTGGTTATATTTTTGTTTTAATCAATTTTTCTATTAGTTTTTGATGAGGGCACAGCCCGAGACACATAAAATAACCCACAAACAAGAGAATAATTTTATTATTCAGAAAAATGGAGCTTCTTATATGTAGAGGATCTCAAATCCCCAAGTTCTACAACACATGCAAGTTACAGACAGCTATAGAATAACCCTTTCGCAATATGCGAGCTTGTCCCCAAAAAGTTACCCAAAAATTAGAAACCCGCCCATAAATAGAGCTCCTCATTAGTTTGGAGCCAAAACAACATTCAAATTGAGTTTAGGCGGTTTTAAAATTTACAACATGAAGTTCAAATTTCAAAAGAGCATTTGCAATTGTATCTTCTAGAAAGTGCGCCAACTTCTGGGGCCATAACTTTTGATCCAGACTCCGATTTGAACCGTTTGAACCGTTGGAAAGGTTTGAAGTCAATAACACGCTCAAAATTTTCTACGCCGATTTAGGCAAGTTTTGGGGCCGATCCGGGAGCTCTAATTGCCTCAAATCTAACTTGAAAGATTTTTAGGTGCAAATCTGGGAAACTAAAACTGCAATATCTTTCAACCCAGGAACCGAAAATAAAAACCGTAAATTGGGAATTTCATTATGACGAAAAGGGTATCCAAAAATGTAAAAACATCTAAAAACCAAGAAACTTGAAATTTAACTATTTTTGGGTGATGCAAGATTGCCCTTACACCACTGGATGCTCCTGCATCAATTTTGTATAATTTCAACCAGTTTTTTTATGGATTTTTATTAAAAACTAGAGTTTTTAATGGATTTTTATTAAAAACTAGTGTTTTATGGTTTTTTTATTAAAAACTAGTGTTGTTTATGGATTTTTATTAAAAACTAGAGTTTGTTATGGATTTTTATTAAAAAGTAGGGTTTTTTTATGGATATTTATTAAAAACTAGGGTTTTTTTACAATAATTTCATTTATATTGTGTAATTTCAATTAGATTAATTAGTTTTTAACTTCAATCAGGTATTATGGTTGAGAATGAAAATGCACAAATGCCAAACTCTCCACCACCTTCGCACCCATCAATTGAAGACTTAATTGGTGAAAAATTGGAGCAATTGAGGGGCATTTGTGATGTTTATAAGACAATCCCTCGATTATCCCAGATGACAAACACATTGAAGGAAATAATTAAAAATATAGAAACCCTCTCCACCTAACATAATGCCATTCTTTCGTGGTGAGAAACCATGAGGGAATATTACTCCTGTGGATTGTCTTACGAAGATGTGAAAGATCTCGAAATAACAAAAGCCCAAATAGCCTCTTTATTTGTTAACCCTTGCACTAGTTTGCTAGTTAATGTTAATAAATCAAAAATTTCTATAAAATGTTGCACGCATAAGGACATCGTAGATAAATTTTGGGATCGTTGGTGGATGGTTTTTGATAAACCACCCAACAACAATAGTGATATACCATTTTACTTTATTAAAAAATTATACGTTGAGTTTGTGTTAGGGCATCATGTCAATTACTTTGACATTAAACCCTTCTAGGGCGTCAGTGGAGGTATGCCCCAAGATAGACTAGGGGTAGTTAGAGTAGTCCAGGGCCCATATGTTCCCCCTCCCCTTCCTCAACCACCTCCAGTACATCATCCAGATATTATCGAGGATGCAACCACACAGACTATTCAGGCTATTCACTCTTTGATTGATCTTTTGGTTTCCCATACTGCTATTGTAGCTCAACTACATGTTGGTGATGTTGGAAATGGATTGAGTATAGATGCATCATCCTCCTCAGGTCCACATATTTGTGTGCCACATACTTGCACTATGTGCCACCAGATATGCTTGGGTCCTCTTGTATAGCTCGTTGAGCATCCCTTGGACACTTCTGATTATGACCTCCATGATGTAGACATTATAGGAGATCAGACATAAGGGAGTGGAGTGCACCCTATAGAGTCCTCTCTTGCTAGAGAAGGGGACATTGGAATAGTTACACAAGTAATATTTAAGTTGTAAATTCATAACTTGCATTTGTTTTTAAATGAATATTAATAAGAGATAGTATCAAGTACTAATATTTATTTACATGGTCTATTTAATAGTTGATGTCTGAGGAGGAGCTTACATAGGTGACTGAAAGTACCCTTAGGGACATTTCATTTGGCCTCGACATGCACACAATATATATTTTCACACTCACTTGTTTACATTTTTTTATTATATACTTGCTTGTCATTTGAATTGTCATTAATTAAATTATATATTAACTTATATGTTTATCTTATTTTCCTCTTGTAGGAAACACCTAGTGCGAGTGAGGTGCAGTGATGTCCAGACTATGGAGGTGCAATGTTAGATAAGGGAAAGGTAATTGAACTCAAATTCGATTGAATTAAGATTTTTAAGATATTATATTGATTATACATACATCGACATAGATTGGTAGTTTCATATGTACTTGTCATTTTTATGTACATGCAGTTATGAGCTATACATCCTCATTGACAAGTGTCACAATGCCTGAAGGAGTAGGTATTGGAACACCTCAAGGAGTAGGTGTTGAAACACCTCAAGGAGGAGGTGTCGAAACACTTGAAGGAGATAAAGAAAAAGAGATGCCTAAAGAGGTATGTGTTTATTTTATTTTGTGTTTGGTAAATATGTTCCTATTACTGACAATTGTATGCTAGCTTGTATCAATTTTATGTTTTCGTTCACATATATAGATTGATATTTCAAAAGTTGTTTTGATTGGTTCTTTGAGAGGGGCATATTCTAGGACTCCTGACCCTTTGAAGAGATGTATATTTGAGGTAATCAAGATTTCAATTTTAGAGTTCAATTATAATTTAATGTATATTGATTTTGATGTTAATTATTCGATTTAAAATTATATAGTATAACTAATCTCAATTGTGGTTTGAATTTTTCTTGCGATGCTACCTTCAGAGCCAAAGAGTGCTTCAAAGAGGTTCCATTTTGATGATCCACCAGTAGTTTAGGATGAGGTAGACATTTTGGCATGCAAATTTTGAATAGATATCAAGATGGCATATGCCACATTTTGTAAAACTTTGTTTGAGTTGGAATTGATGCCATTTTGTATATGGACATACACTTGATTATTGGATAATTTGATATATAGAAGTTGACAATCAAAATGATTTTTTCCTCATGTGCATGATTAAACTCTTCAAAAATTTAATCTTGAGCAATGGTTAAATATCAATGTACAATAGTATAAAAAATAATGGTTATATTATGTAGTTTATATTCATATCATTGATTACATTGCATTGCACATATTTCAAACTCAAAGCATTACTTCACACTACATAACTAACAACTAGATGTTGATAGATGAAAAAATTTCAATTACAATATAGTTTTTACAAAGTCAACCTAAGCAGTTATTTAATTACTTTACATTGCATAACTAATAACTAGGAGAAACTGTAAATTGCATTTGCTTGTCATGTAATTCTATGAGACCACATTTCTTTGATGCATTTTTTCAAATAGTTCACTGCCTTGTCTATGCTACCACATTTTTCATACATGTCTACCAAAGCTTTTGATCAAACAGTTCACTGGCTTGTTGCTATGGCTAAAAGCCTAATACAAGTGCTTTCAAACAAGCTATGGATGCTTGGAAAAATTCTATCAAAGCATAATAGTAAGCAATAGCATAGTCAAGGCAATGAACTATTTGAAAAAATGCCTCAAAGAAATGAGGTCTCATGGTGATGGAATGCTTCTCATGGCATTCCATCACCATGAGACCTCATTTTTTTGAGGTATTTTTTCAAACAGTTGACTACCATGTTGATTGTCATGGAATTCCATCACCAGGAGACCTCATTTCATTGAGGAATTTTTTCAAACAGTTCACTGCCTTGTCTATGCTACCACATTTTTCATACATGTCTATCAAAGAATTCTATCAAACATTTCATTGCCTTGCTGCTATGGCTAAAAGCCTAAAACAAGTTCGTTCAAACAAGCTATGGATGCTTGGAAAGAATCTATCAAATCATAATAATAAGCAATAACATAGAAAATAACTATTTTAAAAAAATGCCTCAAAGAAATGTGGTCTCATGGTGATGGAATGCCATGACAAGAAAATTGCTATAGATTGTCATGGCATTCCATCACCATGAGACCGCATTTTTTTGAGGATTTTTTTCAAACAATTCACTACCTTGTATATGCTACCACATTTTTCATATGTCTACCAAAGCATTTTATCAAATAGCTCACTGCCTTGCTGCTATGGCTAAAAGCCTAAAACAGGTGCTTTCAAACAAGCTATATGGATGCTTGGAAAATGGTGCAGGAGCACCTTGGAAAAAAGGACTATTTGATGGTTAGTTGATGCAACCAAGGATGAAAAACCACTCACTTTCACAATACAAGGGATTCCTAACCACCTTTCTTTTTACAAACTCGCTCTGGACTTATTTTCCAATCTTTCACCTAGACAAGCTTGTAGGTCAGCAACTCCAATTTTCTCAACTTAACTCTCAGATCTCTTTAACAAATCCTAAAACTAATCATCATTCTAGACACCCATTTTAGTCCCCTTCAACATACTTCCAACTCACATAGGACTCCTTTGGAACAACTTTCACAAATCATGCAAACTATGCTACTCAACCTAGCCAAATAGGCCAAATTTCCAAAGCAACCACCCTTGGAACACTTCACAGACTCTAAAAATTCTTGGGGAAGCACTCAATAGATAAAAAAACCTCAAATTTTCCCATTTATCCTCTGGAACTTTCCCTCTAAGACCCTATTCCACAAAACCCTCAAATTTCTCAAATTTGGCAAGGGTTTATTGAAAAACCAACTTGCAGACTTCCCCAGACTTTACCACCGACTCCAACACCCTTGAATAACCCTATCCAAGCTTAAAAGAACAAGAAAAGTGACTATCCTCAAACAATTCCCACTTTTACCCTCTCTAACCTCACTTTTTCATGCAAAAACACCCCAAATGCCATCTAGGGAATCACCAAAAATCATAATCTTTACCTCCCCTGCACAAGAAATAATAAAAACATGTTTATCTATCATAACTAAGACTATCCACTAAGTTACAACATCATACAGTGGGTGGAAAGCTTAAGACTCCATTTTAAATGCACTTAAACTCTTGGAACATGGCTCATAGACCGACCTCTAGTAAAATGTCTCTTAAATGCACAAAAATGAATGAAATTATTTCAAACCAAGTTTGTGAAGAAGTTAACTTTTTTCCCACTAGTTTCCATTAAAAAGAAAGCACAACCACATTGATCAAAACCGTACAATACCAAGAAACTTCAAGAATTCTGGAAAAACATAGAAATTTGCATGGAGATAACAAGATTTATTGATTCTCTTTCAAAATTGGTTTCTCCAACCTCAAAATCGAACACAAGAGGCCTTTTTAAACATGAAAGAAACCAATTACCATTCCACAACTGACTTCAATCAATTTTCAAACTCCTTATGCTCGTTGGAGTACAAAATTGCACTTTTTACATATTTTATTGACAACATTTTTGCTCATTTTGCATTATTTTTCCATTTGACCCTCCTAGACTCCTAAAAAATTAGAGATGGTCTAATTAGACCTTATTGAATCCAAAAAAATAACCACACACTGAAAAAATGGCATTCAACCTATCTTGACAACTTTTTATCAAACTTGACAACTTTTCCAACATGATTTACAACTTTTACAATATGGTCTCAAAAGACCCCAAAGTTGCCACTTACATAAAAAATGGCCTTCAATGACCTTATTTAGACAAAAAACACCTAAAATACTCAGACTCCATCACCAAGACCCAACTCTTCATGTAGCAACTAGAGAAAATTCATTGAAATAAGCAAGTGCTCCTGCACCATTAGTGAGTCAAATTTTGAGTTTTAGTTTAATTGTGTGTTGTTAATAAGGTCTATTAGACCAAAAATATTGTAATAAAGGCCTTATGGGGTCATTTTTTTTTAAGAGATGCTAAAAATAGTATTGAAGTTGCTTTGTACAACTTGTCAACTTTGCATGTTAGAGGAGGATTAATGCTCTCTGACTCAAATTATTTCTTGTAACTGATGTAATATGGTGGGAAATATATTGAAAGTCCTCTGAATGATCTAAGGCATGAAGATTGAATGATTTTGAAGTGAATAATAAAAGTTTTCTTTGTTTTTCTACAAAATTTGTGTGTTTTCAGAACTTGTCGAGCTCAATACGGTTCTGTACGGAAGCTTTACGCCAGAAAATAATTGGGATTAGTTAGATCTATGTATTAGCTTTCATTTGTTTCTTATTTGGCTTGATTTCATTAGAAATTGAATTAGTTATAAGTATTTTTTTGTCGGGTGGTCTAAAACCCTCATTTTCAAGGGTTGAGATTAGTAAAAATGTAAAATCTCATCATTCCACCATTGGAATTTTATGAAAACTGGTGGAATGATGATTTGTGGGGTGCTTTATAATATTTTTTTGGTTGCAGGGTTGAGAAAAGTACGTTTCATGGATTTTTGATCGAACCCTAACTTGATTTTCTCATGTGTTAAGCTAGGAAATCAAGAGAATAGCGTGGATCAACAACTTTTTCAAAAGATTTTGTCAAATAAATGGTGGATTAATATGTTTTTCCAGCCAAGGAGTCTGTTGATGAAGTTATTTGGATTCTGTGAGTTAATTTGAGCACACCTCTTTTGTAAAAGTGGCCTATTTATGCCCAATTATAGCGCTATAGGCCGGATTTGACCAATTTGTTCCAAAGTAACATCATGAACCTTTTTGATATGTTGAAAAATGTGTTAAAGAGTACTCAAAAATTTGTTGGACCTATCTTTAGTCCATCATCTAGAATGGAATTGAATGAAAACTAGGTATAGGTGTCCTAGTTGGTGAATAGTTGAAATGGTGCAAAACCCCATTATTGGGTTTGGAGCCTTCATCAAAGTTTGAAATTGTGTTAGTTTGAGTTGTTGTGACCTTTTCCACCCCTGTCCTTGCATCAAAAAATATCTATCAAATCATAATAATAAGCAATACATAGAAAAGCCAGTGAACTATTTGAAAAAATGCCTCAAAGAAATGTGGTCTCAATGTGCATGTCATGGAATTCCATCACCATGATACCACATTTGTTTGAGGCATTTTTTCAAATGGTTCACTGCCTTATCTATGCTACCACATTTTTCATACATGTCTACCAAAGCATTTTATCAAACAATTCATTGCCTTGCTGCTATGGCTAAAAGTCTAAAATAGGTGCTTTCAAACAAGCTATGGATGCCTGGAAAAATTCTATCAAAGAATAATAGTAACCAATAGAATAGACAAGGAAATGAACTGTTTGAAAAAATGCCTCAAAGAAATGAGGTTTCATGGTGATGGAATTTCATGACAATCAAAAGAAATTTTGATTCTCATGGCATTCCATCACCATGAGACCTCATTTCTTTGAGGCATTTTTTTCAAAAGTTTGTCTATGCTACTTCATTTTTCATACATATCTGCCAAAGTGTTTTATCAAATAGTTCATTTCCTTGCTCCTATGGCTAAAAGACTAAAAAAAGTGATTTTGAACAAGCTATGGATGCTTGGAAAAAATTAATCAAAGCATAATAGTAAGCAATAAGGTATGGTGTCATGACTTTTTTTACATGAAAATCGGTGTTGGAGTTTGGTTGGAGGCTGAAAACTACTTGTAAGGGCATTAATAAATCTTGTTCTACAACTCATACGACCAAACCAACTATTCCAGCATGTCCATATGGGTACATTTAGGTTAGGTATGGTCCCATTTAGCACCCAAATAGACCGAAACATTCCGACCTACGTTCAATCGGTGAAATCCCTTAAGAGTCCAAAGTGCAAAAGGGCAACAATCTTTGACGGACTGTTACTTAGAAACCGTGACTCCTAAAATTTTTTGTGTGAGGCTACGAGATCATGTTGGACCCATTTACAATAACATCTCTCAGTTTTTTCTATCTCGGAGGTGTTTTCCTGTGGTGATGATTTTTCAGTTGAGGGAAAAGTTGTCAAATGCAAGCAGTGTAAAGTTGCAAAGTGGTGCAACTTTCATTCTACAAATCGTACAACCAAATGGATTGTTCCAACACATTTGGATCAGTACATTTATGCTAGGGATGGTCCTTTTTTGCACCCAAATATGTCGAATCACTCTGAGCTACATTGGACCGATAATTTCCCTCAAAAGCCAAAGTGCTAAAATACAACAATCTTTGAAGGGCTATTTCTCGAAAACCGTGACACTTATAGACTCTCCTTCTAAGGCTATTGGATCATGTTGGGACCATCTACAATAACCTCTCTCAATTTTTCTATCTCGAAGGTGTTTTCCTGTGGTGACGAGTTTTCAGTTGAGGGAAAAGTTGTCAAATGCAAGCAGTGTAAAGTTACAAAGCGGTGTAACTTTCATTCTGCAACTTGTATGACCAAACAGACTGTTCCAACACATCTGGATGGGTGCATTTACGCTAAGGATGGTCCTCTTTTGTACCCAAATATGTCAAATCACTCTGAGCTACATTGGACTGACAATTTCCCTTAAGAGTCCAAAGTGCTAAAAGACAACAATCTTTGAAGGGCTATTTCTCAAAAACCATGATGCTTACATATTCTTCGTCTGAGGCTATGAGATCGTGTTGGGACCATCTAAAATAAAATCTCTCAATTTTTTCTATCTTAGAGGTGTTTTCCCGTGGTGACCAGTTTTTAGTTGAGAGAAAAGTTGTCAAATGCAAGCAGTGTAAAGTTGCAAAGTGGTGCAACTTTCATTCTGCAACTCGTACGACCAAATAAACTATTCCAACATGTCCATATGGGTACGTTTATGCTAGGGATGGTTCTCTTTTGCACCCAAATACGCCGAATCACTCTGAGCTACATTGGACCGACGATTTCCTTTAAGAGTCCAAAGTGCTAAAAGACAACAATTTTTGAAGGGCTATTTTTTAGAAATTGTGATGCTTATAGACTCTTCGTCTGAGGCTATGGGATCATTTTGGGACCATCTACAATAACCTCTCACAGTTTTTGCTATTTCAGAGGCGTTTTCCCGTGGTGATGAGTTTTCAGTTGAGGGAAAAGTTGTCAAATGCAAGCAATGTAAAGTTGCAAAGTGGTGCAACTTTCATTTTACAACTCATACGACCAAATGGATTGTTCCAACATGTTCGAATGGGTACATTTACACTAGGGATGGTCCTCTTTTGCTCCCAAATATGCTGAATCACTCTGAGTTACATTGGACTGACGATTTCCCTTAAGAGTCCAAAGTGCTAAAAGACAACAATCTTTGAAGGGCTATTTATTGGAAACCATGATGCTTACAAATTCTCTATCTAAGGCTATGGGATTGTGTTGGGACTATCTACAATAACTGAGCTCTCAATTTTTGATATCTCAGAGGCGTTTTCCTGTGGTGACGAGTTTTCAGTTGAGGGAAAAGTTGTCAAATGCAAGCAGTGTAAAGTTGCAAAGTGGTGCAACTTTCATTCTATAACTCGTACAACTAAATAGACTATTCCAACACATCTGGATGGGTATTTTTACTCTAGGGATTATCCTTTTTTGCACCCAAATATGTTTAATCACTTTGAGCTACATTGGACCGATGAATTCCCTTAAGAGTCCAAAGTGCTAAATGACAACAATCTTTAAAGGGCTATTTCTCAAAAACCGTGATGCTTACAGACTCTCCGTCTGAGGCTATGGGATTGTGTTGGGACCATCTACAATAACCTCTTTTTTTTTGCTATCTTAGAGGTTTTTTCCCATGGTGATGAGTTTTTAGTTGAGGGAAAAGTTGTCAAATGCAAGCAGTGTAAAGTTGCCAAGTGGTGCAACTTTCATTCTGCAACTCGTACGACCAAATAGATTGTTCCAACATGTCTAGATGAGTATGTTTACACTAGGTATGGTCTTCTTTTGTACCCAAATACGCTGAATCACTTTGACCTACATTGGACCGACGATTTCCCTTAAGAGTCCAAAGTGCTAAAAGACAACAATCTTTGAAGGGCTATTTCTTGGAAACCATGATGCTTATAGACTCTCTATCTAAGGTTATGGGATTTTGTTGGGACCATCTACAATAACCTCTCTCAGTTTTTTCTATCTCAGAGGCATTTTCTCGTGGTGACAAGTTTTCAGTTGAGGGAAAAGTTGTCAAATACAAGTAGTGTAAAGTTGCAAAGTGGTGCAACTTTCATTCTGCAACTCATACAGCCAAACAAACTATTCCAACATGTCTGTATGGATATTTTTATGCTAGGGATGATCCTCTTTTGCACCCAAATATGCCGAATCACTTTGAGCTACATTGGATCGACAATTTCCCTTAAGAGTCAAAAGTACTAAAAGGCCATACCATCTATTGTATGGTATGTAGCTTGATGGTATGGCCATGGTAGATGTTATTAGGACTATAGAAGGTGACTATGTGGGTTTAAAGAGCTAGAAAGGTTTGTAGTTGAGTTGGTGAGTTGCCATGCATAGCAAAAATGAGTGAAATTAGGTGAAAAATGGTGGTTACAACATGCTAATGTCAATGAAACATGGGGGTAGCAAGATTTATGGTTGGATCAAGATTTTGTAGGTCCTAATAGACTTGTTTGATGAGTTTATAGGGTGTGGCAAGGTTGGAAACATTGATTTCCTTAAAAACCTCATGAAAGTTGCTAAAAATGAGGGCTTGTTGAAATAGAGCTTTAGAAAGCATATCTCACCAAAAAATTGTGGTCTTGACAATTTGGTAGGCTGTTTAATGCTGCCCCATCAAAATTTTAGGTTTGGGAAATGTTTAAATGAGTCTCTTTGTAAAATGGTCCTATTTTGGGGTCTTGGATAGCAAAAGAGTGCTAGTTTGAAGCCTTTGTTTCAAAAGGAACCTACGAAAGTTTTGAAAGTGTCAAGGGTTGGTTGGTTGAGCTATTCCTTGGTGTGAAAAGTGAGCAAAAGAGGTCTGCAAACCTACTAGGAAGAGTAACCATTTTAGTGAAGTTGCACCCAAGTTTGGGTTTGAGGATCAAATTGGAGTTTGAATCATCTTGAATTGTAATCGTGTTGTTTAAATCCACCTAGCTCTTGCATTAGAAAACTCTTACCCAATCAACTTGACCATCATGCACACCCAAATAACTTGTTTCCACTTTACCAGATCAAAGACTCAATTACATTGGAAATGACCTTCACATGACCTTTTTACACTTTTTTTTTGGAAAAAGTGGCAAGCCATTGTAATTTATTATATATAAATAGGAGATGTTACAAAACCTAGTTCAAACAAGCATACCAGCAGGAAAGAACCCAGAAGAAAACCTCCGGTTGTAGCTCGATTATGTACAAAAATATCTTATAGAATTGTCCCAATAACAATAACAAAGCATACACCTACATGACTATTTCAACCTATGAGTTTCCAAAATACAGAACCCTTTACATTTTAAATATACCCTTTATACAATGCTAGAAATTTGGCCCATATTTCAAAAAACATCACTAGATATAGATTATGCCCATACACAGTTATGACCTTTTTACATTGTTTCACATTTGAATGTTCAAATTTTACAAATTTTCCTATTGGAGGCATTCAGGGACAAGTCTTCCACAAGAGTAGCATGTTGACATTCTAGAGTGACAAGCACCTGTACAATCCATCAAGGTAGCAGTTAATTTACATACAATAGAAAAGATGCTTAGAATAAAAGACGCTTAGAATAACAAATCTCTATTATTGTAATCAGTGGCATACCTCTCTAAAAGGATCATAGCTAGCTATTGTTGCAGCAGGTCCATGATCAATCATGCTAGGAATATAGCAAAAGTTTTCAAACGAGAAATCTATATTGTCACAATAGAAAAGAAGCTTAGACTAACAAATCTATATTAATCTAAACCTGAATGATGATGAATTGGTAATGCAAACTATAAAAGATGCTTAGAATAACCAATCTATATTATTCTAAATGACCTAATTGATGATGAGATGGTAATGAAAACTATAAAAGACGCTTAGAATAACCAATCTATATTATTGTAATATGTTGCATACCTCTCCAAAAGGATATGAGTTGGTTATTGTTGCAACAGGTCCATGATCAATCGTGCCAAGAATATCACAAAAGTTGTCAAATCATAAATCTATATTGTCACAATAGAAAATATTCTTAGACTAACAAATCTATATTATTCTAAACAACCTGAATGATGATGACTTGGTAATGCAAACTATAAAAGATGTTTAGAATAACCAATTTATATTATTCTAAATGACCTAATTGATGATGAGATGGTAATGAAAACTATAAAAGATGCTTACAATAACCAATCTCTATTATTGTAATCTGTTGCATACCTCTTCGAAAGGATTAGGGTTGGCTATTGTTGCAATAGGTCCATGATCAATTGTGCCAAAAATATCACAAAAGTTTTTAAATGATAAATCTATATTGTCACAATAGAAAAGATGCTTAGACTAACAAATCTATATTAATCTAAACAACTTGAATTATGATGAATTGGTAATGAAAACTATAAAAGATGCTTAGAATAACCAATCTATATTATTCTAAATGACCTAATTGATGATGAGATGGTAATGTAAACTATAAAATATGCTTACAATAACCAATCTATATTATTGTAATATGTCGCATACCTCTTCGAAAGGATCAAAGATGGATATTGTTGCAATAGGTCCATGATCAATCGTTCTAGGAATATTGCAAAAGTACATACAAAATATCACTATTAAAGACACCTGCATTGCAATAGTATACAAAATATCAGTATTAAATAAATAACACTAATGATTTTAAGCATAATGAACCTAAGCATTGTACCTTCCATTCTTGAATATTCTATTCAAGTGTTCTTGAAGGGTCATCTCTTTGCTTAAGAGTATCCAATATTGCTTCATGATCAACATTACTAAGTGTCCATAGTTGTTTTTTCTTTGGTTTGGCATGATGCTTCAAAAACTTAATATTTATTTCTATAACAAGGTACGAATACATGAGAATGGTTTTGTATTTCTCATAGTCTTCAAATGTAGGTATGCCATTCTTTCTAATCATGTATGTTCGCAACCAAGTTCCTGCAACCACAACTGAACCTGAAGGATACACGAACCCATCATCATCTTCCATCAGTTATGTTAGCTTATGCTTTACCTGCACACATCGAGCCAACCAATACTTTGATCTCTCTTCATTCCCCTATAGTGCAATAACTGCAAAAATATGTCTTGCTTGTAGTAGATCTAAAAGATGGTCGTAATAAACTAAAATTTCTATTGTGTCATTTGTCATGGATATTGTTTGAGATAAAGGAGTTAGATACTGTGGAACCCATGTATCCACCCACTCACTTGACTCACATTGATCCCACTCACACTGAATACAACTCTAACAAAAACAAGCCAACTCTCGTGTCCAAATGGTCCATGTGCTTGCATCCGAGCTTCGAAATGAATGCATCTTTGAAGAATCTTTGATTGTATGACAATCCAATCTACCTCCCACTGTACCCTTCTCAACCAACCAAAAAAATCTGTGCACTGTTGAATCAAGTGACCCTCCCTGTGACAATGTTGAACTACACCAATCAACAATAGAGTGTGCATCACTGAATTTTTCTCCTAAAATATTCAATTTCTCCTTAACTAGAGCTCTCTTTACACATGCACCTGCTCCATCATGCTCCCCTTTCCCATGCCCAACTTCAAAAAAACTCCAAATATGAGGTACACCCCTCTCTACATGCATTCTACTCAACCAATAAAACATACAAGCATTCTTGAATTGACCTGTGCAGTTATCTAACAAAATGAGATGTCGGCCCAGTGCTATATCATGCTCCTACAAGAACTCAAAAAAATTCTTGAAACAATGTTGGACATACTCGGACGAGTGAGATCTATCATCACTCATATAAAAATGATACTTTGATTATCTTTCGATCCTCCTTTTTTCTATCAGGTGCATGTCTAAATGTTATGTGGACAAAATAGCAATCTGAATGGAATTGTAATACTAATATTGTACCTCATTTTGTGGTTGCAATGTGTAGTTTTATGTAAAATCAACCATTGATATAATATTTCCAATAAAAAAAGAGTCCTTACACATCCTGAATTGTTGATCCAACCACTGAGACCTATGGCTATGCCTTGCATACTTGTAGAAAATATTGTCCTTAAAATCTGAAATAAAATCAGCAACACTACATTCTTTTGTAACCAACTCACATCTAGAACCTTCACCTCCACTCTGCAGAGTATATTTGACTATCTCATATCTCTTTTTCTCAACAAGCTTCTTTCCAAATTCATGTTCAAAACCCTCATGAAAACATTGAACAAACATTGAAAATCCACCACAGTGTGAGCACTTCGCACTTAAACAATCATTCCTAAAAAAAAAACAACCATCATCACTAGAACACAAAAATAGATCTAGCAAGTCCCTTGATGATTTTAGAAGATGCATTGCACCACACTCCTACAACATTTCATTAGTATGCAAAGTAGAACAGATATAGCATAATAGTTCATGGTACATTGAAAACTCCACATGGTATTTGCAACAACAAGTATTATGAATTTTAAGAGGCACACAATAAAATGGCTTCAAACCTTCAAAAGTCCTTTGTGAGATTTCCATATTTGGATGTGTTTCAATAAATTTTTTGAACAACATTTTTTGGCTTGATTCTAAAAAATATTTAGGATGCGGTTTACGGTCTTGATTGCCAATTATTAACTTTAAAACATCCTTTGCATTGGGTGATACTCTAGAGTTATCATGCCAAAATTACTGAATTACCTGCTTTACATTATCAGTTAGCTTCTTATCAACACATGGAAGCCTCCCAAAAAAATCCAATGTATCATTTTGAAGAGGATCGTCTATTCTTTCTCTTCTTGCAAGTACTTTATCCAAAGTTTTATGATTTATGTCAAAACCAATACAAGTTTGTCTCATAAAGTGAGAATTTTTCAATTGATGGCTTACTAGGGTGGTTGTAATGACTCTCTGAGCAACTCTCTTATCTTTTTCCTTGTTATTTTTTCCAATAGACTTGAGAGCATTAAAAATATTTTTGACAATAATAGAATTTTTTCGGTCTTCTTGTTCAAATGAATCTTCAATTTGGCTAGCAAAGGTCTCATCTTTTGCATCTTTAGCAATTGTACAAAATTTGGAATTGCTCGGTAAATTCCTTATCGCTAAAATATTGGTTGAAAAGTCTTGTAGCCCACAACCGAACGGTTCGTGTTGAACTTTTTCCTCCAAAATTGTTTATAACGTTCTCATCAATTTCAAGTAACCATTTAGGGGTTCTTGAAGGTCTTGAATTTGGAATATGTCTTTCTTCCACACAAGGTTCTTCATTTCTCATGTAATCTGGTGAAACATAATTTACACTTGGTTCAATATTATTTTCAACATCTTCAATTCCAACATTTTCACCTTGAAAATTTTCAATAATTTCATTCCCAATTTCAATATCATGTTCAACATCTTCAATTCCAACATTTTCACCTTGAATATTTTCATTATCAATTTCAATAATTTCATTCCCAATTTCAATATCATGTTGAACATCTTCAATTCCAACATTTTCACCTTGAACATTTTCAATATCAATTTGAACATTTTTATTCCCAATTTCAATATCATGTTCAACATTTTCACCTTGAACATATTCAATTTCCTCTTCACTTGAAAGACCGTAGTGCTCAAGTTCACTAATATTTAACATACCTTGTCTTCTCTTCCTATGACCTTCTTTGTCTCTTTGTCTATATGCTTCAATTTGTTCTTTCGTAAGCTTTCTCTTATGTTTTTGCTTCTGACGACTATTGCTTCCCATTATACCTCATAAAAGATGCTAAAAAATGATTGCTTATGACAAATTTGAGTAGAAGATTCTCCAAAAAGTTGATCTTTGTCTCTTCCTATCTTAAATCATGCATTTGTCACTTGCAAAGCCTACAAACAAAATGTAGGGTCTTTTGGGATGCCCAAAATGGTCCACATGGGGTTTTTCTATGGCCCACAAATCTGATATCGGATAAAATCTGATATCTGATTTGAAATTTTTTTAAAAATGTATTGTAACAGTAGGATTTTAGTGCTACAAATCGAATATCTGATTTGTCCACACATAGACCTAAGAGTAATTAGGAGGTGGAGGGTGGGAAAGAGAGTTTTCCGCTGGGGCGATCAGATCAGACGGAATCCGGATCAGGATCCGGATCGGATCCGGATCCGGTCCGTCCATTCCATTTCATAATAAAAAAGAAAAAAGTAGAAAAAATAAAAGAAAAATTATAAATAAAATACTTTAAAATTAAAATTACAAAATATAAAATATAAAATTATCATCTATAAAAATACAAAATTTAAAAATTAAAATTTTAAAAAATTAAATAAAATGAAAATTTAAAATTTAAAATTTAAAGGCTAAAATTAAAAGTAAAGAAATAAAGTAAAGTATAAAGATTGTCGTGAGTAAATAGTTTATAAAGTTCGGGGCAATCAAATCGCGTCAGAAGCGTCAGGCTCAAGAAAAATCAAACAAAAGAACTATCATCGTCCAGGATCCTGTCCGGGATTCAAGTCGAAATCTCAAAACCAAGAAATCAATCGCGCATCGAAATCCGTCCATCGTTCAAAGTCCAGTCAGGTCAGAAGTCATCAAAGAAATCAAAATCATCATCGCATCGCTTTTTCAGCATCCATCCGGAAATCGATCTGCAGGCGGAATCAGGCATCACCGGATCAAATCAAAGGCGTCAAATCAGGCGCGATCAAATCGGATCAAATCAAAATCAGGATCAAATCAAAATCAGGATCAATCCGATCCATCAAATCAAATCATTCCGTCATTCCTTTTAAATCTTAAATCAGGATCAGGATCAGGATCAGATCAAATCAGAGATCAAATCAAAATCGGCATCGAAATCGAGAGATCAATCAAAACATCCGCTTGCGACCTCGAACCAGGATCAATCAAGATCGATAGATCCGGATCAGGATCAGATCCGGATCCGAGATCCATCAAAAGTCATGGACATCAGGATCAGGATCAGATCAGGATCGGATCGATCGATCCGAATCCGTTCAGGATCGAATCAGGGATCAGATCGAATCTTTACGATCAGATCCGTAGTTCAGACGGAATCGGATCGGATCAGGACTCCAGATCAGATCCGTTCAATTTTGCGATCAGATCAGGATCAAATCAGATCAGATCAGGATCCCGGGAATCAGGCGGGCGAGATCAGGATCAGATCAGATCAGGATCAGGATCAGAATCAGCGTTATGCGGATCAGGATCCGGATCAGGATCCGATCAATCCGTCAGGCGCGATCGGATCTGAGATCCAGATCAAACAAAATCATCATCATTTCTTGCGCATCAGGATTCAGAATCCAGAGATCCAGATTCGATCAAATCAGAAATCATCGCGCATCAAGATCCGGGTCAAGTTAATCCAGAAATCCGCGCGAAATCGGCGCATCAAATAAAGTCATAAAATCAGGATTCAGGATCAGGATTCAGAATCAAAATTCAGATCATCCGTTCCAGGATCCGTCAAAAGCGTCATCATCTTCAAAATCAAAATAAACGCTTATCATCAAAAATCAGGATCCAGAGATCCAGATCCAGGATCAAGTCAGGATCCAAGAAAATCGAAATAAGTCATGAAAAAGACAAAGAAAGGTCGGAAAAGGCACAAAGAAATAAAAGATAAAGTTCGGGGTCAGGTCAGGGATTAAAGGTTCACGGGGTCTCGTAAAAGGAAATACGTCGAAATCAGTAAAAGGAAAGTCGAGAAAATAAAGGTAGAAAAGGAAAATCGGAAATTAATTAAATCAATCAAAGAACGGAAATCCGGAAAAATGGTCGTAAAGGAAAAAAGCAAATGGATAATATTATTTAAATATACATAATAATACAATATATTATATATTAAATACATAATTCTGTAAGAGATTATCATAAATTGTATATTATATATTAAATTATAAACTATATTGTATATTCTAAACTAGATATATTAAAACAAACTATAAACTATTTATTGCATCTTTTAAATCATATATTATAAATTGTATATATTTTTTTATTTACTCATATATAAAACATATCAGATATCTGATTCAAATTGGATATCCAATTTGAATTAGATATCCAATATCTCTAACACAAACTTTAATGCCTAGGGATTTGCCTCGGGCTTGCTTTGGATTTTGGTTCGAACGTGCCAATCCTAAGAAGTCAACACAAAAAACATGTTTTACAGCTTACCTTGCCTTTCTAGACTTAACCCATGTGGTTGATGACTTTTTTTTACCCAAAATTGATGAAGGAAAAGGGTTTGTAAAGGAGATTCTCAGCTTTCCACCAATATAAATTATGTTTTACTTTGAATTTAATAAATAACTATTATTCATTTTCTATTAGAATTACGACTAAAGCCTTGATTGATAGAATGATTGAAAAACATCTATATCTTTCAAACGATATCACATTTTTTGAATCCAAAACATGTGTCACATTCTATGCTTCACATACTATAGGATTAAAAAAAAATGAATTTCATGAAGTTTTGACCAAGTTAAGGTGGTCAGACATACGAGTTTTTATATTTTTTTAAAGTTGTAATAAAAAAATCATAATTAATTATTTACTTAGAAAAAAATTATAAAAAATATGCATCACATCCATACATGAGTCCTCTACTTATATCTAAAATCTTATAAAAAAATATTATCATTTTATTGTGGTTAGGGTGGTCAGACAAACACCTACTTCTTATTTTTTCCTTGAAATTTAAGTACTACTGCATTGAAATTTCAAATTTTCACCAAATAGATTTTTTTTCTTTAAATAAACCTAGTAGTTTAGAAACTACATTAAATTTTCCACAAATTATATTCTCACATATTTTTGAAATAATATAGATAAATTATTCAAATTTTTATGTCAAGTTGTCTAACTTTGATTTTTCTAAATTTTCATTGGCAATTTAAGGGCATGTTTTTTCCATGATGATCCTACGCATACCTGTACTACTTGGGTGACTTCCAATTTCTCAATCATAAATTTATCTAATATATATTTGGATTGAAAAGCTCTTTGGTTTTAATATTTTCTATATTTTTCTTTTGCAAAGGTGTAATAATAGTAGCCAATTCTCTAGTGGCTAAGTATTTCAACCACTCCTCTTATTTTGTTTCTTTCTCCCTTATATTTTCAATGTGATACTCAAGGGGGTCGAAAAGATATCAATTAGATATTCTAGGGTTGTATTTGATGCTATCATATATCTAATGATTTCCCTCTCTATGATTTCTCAGTTTGGCCCTACCATGTTTGGGTACATCTATAGTGTCATGTCCATTACTTGTTTACAACCTACTATACAACTAGTGGGGAGACTTCAGCGATAGTTGTAGTCTCTAAAATAGAAGTTTCTTCTTGTACCCCTATTATTCTTCTTCTAAGTCCATTATTTGTAGAGAGACTTCTCTATGTGCCTTCTCCTTTATTCATTTAAGATTTTTCTTTGCACTCATTTATAGGAGAGCCTCTATAGATTCTTTTGATGATTCCTTTTTATTCAGAGTGGTTGTGAGCCTCTTCTTCCTTGGTCAACTACTCTCACCTTGGGAGTTTTCTAAACATGGGTGCTAATGTGGAGTCTTATAGACCTTTGAGGAGTGGACATACTCTTATCCTATGGATCCTACTTTGGAAATCCCAATTTATCATGTAGCTTCTCCTTATTTTTATCAAAGTGTTCTTAAGCTTTCTTTACAATGTTGTCCATATAATCTTGGTAGGTAATGAATTTCTCAGCTTGTGGATATTTTGGGTAGTTGAGGAGTGTCAAGGAATAATTGTGAATTTCTACATTAGTTACCTCATAAGGGAGCTAGGGTATTCATGATGTCCTAGGATCAATGGCTTCCATAAATGTGGTCTTTATCTACTAGGAAGACTATGTCTTTAATATATAGGTGAACGACCTCATATGAGATGTGTTCCTTGGCCTAGAGCTTTTTTTGGAGGGATTTGAAAAATCCCCAATAGGTTGTGATAAATGAAGTGGTGTCTTGGAAGAGTTACACATGGTCTTGGATTTGGGCCACAATGGGCTAAGTTGAATCCCAAATCTTCCCCACAAACCCCAGTAATTCATTCATGAAATAGAAAGTGAGGCATATTAATAGAGTCCCATACTTGAAATGATAGTGGGATTGTTTGGTGCATTGGATGTTATTGAGGAGCTCTTGCTACAACACCTCACATAGGTTTATATATTTTCCTTCTATGACCATTTGATACGTTGTGTGAATGGTGGTTTTGGTAGATGAATCTTCCCAATTGGTGTAGTATAATTTGTAAGTGATACCCATGGTGCCATACTTGACCATGGGGTTCATGATTCTGGTAACATCTAAGCTCTAACTATCATATGTTGCTTTAGTTAGCTAGGTAGCCTTTTCATCCTTAATGGATTTATTTGATGGGACTTCCTCTTGAGCCCATAGGAATATAACTACTTGGATAACATCTTTTGTGATCTGATATGGTTGGTCTAGGTAGAGGTATTCATCATGAAACTAGCTCAAAACTATACAAACCCACTCTTCCTATCTTGTGAATTCTAGAAATCCCTTCCACACATCCAAACATTTCTCTACAATATTTTTATATGGCGGGAGATACTATTGTGTGCCTTGTTGCAAGAGAGTAAGCCTCAGAACTTCAAGCTTTTTATGATCAATATCCATGAGGGGGCATGCATGTATTTTTTGATATCTTCTATGTAGATAACCTCCAAAAGAAATTTTGAGAATACCCTTGTTGGGTCTGTCTCTATTTCTTTGTATGGGAATCATGTATACTTTGGCCTTGGCTTTTGAGAGATCAATGAGAATGGGTGTGGCCATTATAGTAGATGAAGTTTTTAGTTGTAGGGTTTAGTGTAGACTAGCAGGAGTGCAAGATCTTAGCAATAATAGAATTCACAGTGAGTGGAAATGAGGTGGTGGAGGGGGTATTTGTAATTTTTATGTGAGGTGTGTTAGCTCTCAAAAATGCAGGTTTGAACCACGAGAGGTTTCCAGGCTCTCACAATGTTTTAGGGTAATAGACAAGGCCAAATGATTTGAACCTTCTACTCTTCAGGTGCTGCAAGACCTAGGTAGGTATACCTATAACAATAAAGCAGACTTGACCTTTGTTTATTCCTTAGAGTAATACCCACAATGGAAAATGGAAGTGGATAAATGAGTTATTATGGTGTAAATTGTATAAGCAATATCAAGGCTAAAATCTAATGTGCTCAGATGTAAAATTGAATGAAACTAAATAGTGGAGTGGTAGAGACTAGTGCCTTATTGGGTGTACGGAGTCAAATGAAAGACCTGAAATAAGTAACTTCTTTCTGGCAGACACTCTAATTGTTTGGCATATAAATTTGAGTTTATAACTTGTATAAACATGCAAGAATATGATTACCAAGTTCTTCTTAATGATCCAAATAAGATTCCCTAATTACTATGATTGACCAAAAGGGTTTAATCTTTCCTTGAAAGAACCAATTAATCAAACCATACAAATACAACAAGTGTGCACTGATAAAATGAATATACGCTTGTTATATCAATTTAAATAATTAGAAAACATCAACCTTGGAGACAACTTCAGCAATACTTTCAATTAAAACAACAAACATTTGATACTCGAAATCAGCCACCATATCAAATGACTTCCATTAATATCTCCATTGTTTCATACATGCATCATAGTCTCAAAATTCTAAACATTGTAATCTACTGTATTTTTATTCGATCTTCATCCCTTCACTGTCAAAAATTGGTATTTATATATCAACAACACAAAAGGATGCGTCCTTTCATATTCAAATCTAGGCAATCCATTTACTTGGGCTTTTACCAATGTTCATTAAACACTCGTGAAAACATCATGTAGTTTCCCCAATGTTCTGTGTCTCTCTGACTGTTACCTAATCATATACCGCTATGATGTCTTGTAGTTTCACCGACGTTTCGAGTCTCCCCGATAGCTATCCCATTGGTCATAAGTGTATCACTGTGACTTTCACTGATGCAAACTTATCACTGTGACATTGGGGGTCAGGCAAACACTCCTCTGCTTACATCGTGTCTTGCCAAAAAATTTCTTCAGTCTGTTTCTTTTGTCAATTTTGATTGCCGAGGCATAATGATTTTCTTGCCGATGGAAGAACACTCGGTGTGACCTTCTTAGCTCTCTCTGATGAATTTCATTATCGGTGAGACCATGAATATTGCCAAGTCCCTTTACCGATGTAGTTTTGTCATAGTGACATGGTGGGTTAGCAGGACTTCCTCGAACTCACCCCGATAACATTATACTACCGACAAAATCCACCTCTACTTTATCGGTGAGACCAGATGAATGTCGTTACGCCAACCCACAGACTTCGTTCCATTATCTTTGTGCTGCCCCAACTTGGCATATGACCAGTCCAATGCCATTCGTTCATGACCTTTGTCGTGAGACGGAACCAGCCTCACGGTATTCATCTGCCCATATATTCCAATTCCGTCATATATCACGAAAGAATACGCGAAAACATCATGGCACCAGATCCGCACGAATTCCGTCATGATTCATATTGAACACCGGCATGATGAATCATCATTCAAAACCAACGTACCATGGAAATATGCGGTTTGATTCTGGCATCCGCCACGATAAAATTACCATAGTTCCAATGCTGTGGATAACTGTCCAACATTTTTCCATCCTCCTTATTTTTATCATCAATGAAACTGGCATTGAAAGTCCATGAAACAAATGTCCCACGTTCAATTACGTCGAATTTTCTCCATAGCGTGACCAGCGAACATTGAATGTTGAAATTTTGTTGGCCCATTTCATTTATCCATCATTGCCGAAGCTGGATATAACAACATTCAAACCAATCCCAGAGTCGATGGTTCTCGGACTAACCATTGTGATTCACCATCTTGTCTAATTGATTCCTCCTGCGTTTTGTTGATCTCATATTTTAGATAGCTTTGCTCTCTTTTGTAGGTTACTTGATTTTGGTGTGTTGAGTCTTTTGGTTTTATCATGTTGGATAAGTTTGGAACATGTTGGACTGGTGTTTGTGTGCTGATTTTATGTATTTGTGGTAATTTTTGGGGGTCTAATAAGTTTCTTGTATACCATAAATGTAATTAAAAATCCATAGACCTTTCGAGATGTTAATTCCTATTCTCCTTGTACCCATGCATCAGAAACATCTTCACTATCAGTACTATCATTGTTACTTTCTAATTCAATTTCTTCGAAACTATTGGGGTCTTCCTCTTCTTTTGCAGTGAGTAATATTGAAATAGAATAGAGGTTTCGAGGATCTTCATCTTCTCTGTCTTGTTCTATATCTTCCACATATGTTCTTTCTTTTGTTTCTCCTGATGGAATGTGGACTATTCTATTATCATCTATAAAGGTATTAAAAGGTTCCTTCATCTCAACAACTTCAAAATAAACAATTTTGTGATGCCTTTTATGTTTATTTCTAATTTTTTCCATGTTCCTAATGTCTCCATACTAGAAACATCTACTAAACTAATGTTCATTGGTGTTATAATGAGCTTAGGTATGCCTAGCCTCCCAAAAGTGGTTGTTGAAATAATATTTAGGCCCGCACTTAGATATACCATTACATGTTTGACTTTATTGTTATTCAGATTTATAGTGATTAGAAGAGGACCATTATTCCAACTCCGGTTTTATGCAATTTAATGAAATTGTTGTTGTGTTTGCTTGTTCCAATGTTTTCCTAACTGTTTCAATTCCACTAGAAGATCTTTCTTTTGGGCCAACGAGGCTAAATTTTTCATCATTACTTCTTCCTTTGAAAAATAAGCTATTTCATCTATTTTTTATTATCTAATTTGTTGCTTTTCCTTCTCTACTATTTTAATATCATGTTATTTCTTACTTAGGTAGAAGTAGACATACTCCTCTTCTTCCGGTTCTGATTCTTGAAATAATTTCTTCAATATCCCTTCTATTGCTTCTGGTATTTGTTCACTATCTAGTTAACACTATAACTTTGTTCTTCTTTGTTTCAAATTTATTTTTTTTGCTTAGTTGTGGTGGTTTTTCTTCTCTAGAATCATCTTTATTTGATGCATCTAATGACTAGTTATCTATTATCTAGAGCTTTTGACTCCTTGCGGTACTCTTCTAATAACTCTAGCTCTTTTGTTGTTTCATAGATCGTCACTTCTAGAACGTATTATATTTTTATAGTAATTTTGTGCCTTATCAGATCTAAATATATTTGAATCATCTTCACAAAATGGACATTTTCTTTTCTTTTTTTCCCAACATTCAATGGCCTAATAACCAACGCTATTGTAACATGTGGCATCACTTCTTTGGAGGTTGTTTCTATCGTGTCCTCTTCCTCCTCTATAATTTGATTGTTTCTTATCTCCCATGTAGTCTTATGGTGGGTTATTCTGTAATGCATATGCACTTCTATTGTTTCTCCATCATGGTTATCTATAACCTACATCATATAGAGGTATTTTTGCTAGTCCCTTAACATATACAATGTTCTTGTCTATGTCTCTATCATAATTATGGTTCATAGGACATCTTGGTTCATGATGGTTCTATGTTTTTTAGATCTGAAATCATTTTGCAGGACAATCCTTTGTGAGGTGACTATCCAATTTTTGGCATGTTCCATAATAGACCAAGTTTGTCTTATCCGATACTATCTTCAATTCTACATGTAGTGCATATGCCATTATTTCTCCATGGGATTTAGGAGAATAATTATAGAGGCAATCTTCCCTTGAGTAGTATGTGAAAAAATAATATTATTTTCTCTTCTTTGTTTCTCCCCTTGCTAAAATTGAATTTTATATGGTTAAATTTTCTATCGCTAGTTGCAACTTCTTAACTTTTTCCTTTATGTCATTCTTTTGAGGTTTGTACTAGGTTTGGGCTTTAATACAATATAACATGGTGTAGACATCGAAAATATACTGATTGACATCGTGCATCTGATCCTGACTCGCTAACATCATTTCTTCCTAAATCATCCCTTGGTCTAACCGTTTAATCAAATTCTCTATCTGATTAAATTCATCAATACTCGTCTCTTAATTAAATAAATCATTTTTATCTAATTAAGTCATTTTCTCTTGTTAATTAAATCAATCCATATGATCTAATTATCCCTATTTAATTAAATAATCAATTTATTTAATTAAATCTCTAAAGTCTATCTATTAAATTAAATAAATTAAAACCTTATTTGATTTAATCTAACACCATCCCTTTTAATTAAATAAATCAAAATCTTTATTTAATTAGCCTCTTATCATATTCCTCTCTTATCTTATTTAAATAAATCCATAAATCTAAGTCAAATAAGTCACATCATCTAATCCCTTGTTAAACTAATCAATCCTTGATTAATTTAATCTAATCTCATGTCACATCCTCTTAGATAATGCAAGTTGCACATGAAAATAGATTTAATTCATTTATTAAATCCCTATTTTCCCTCACATGGCATCTTTTGGAATATTCCCTAATTTGAATTCAAAATCCAAGTAAATGTCCTTCCAACAAGGCATTTAAGATCTCTTACATGTCCTTTGCCTTGAGCCAAGTGGCATTTATTGCATTTTCCCTTCCCTCTTACATGTCATTTCAACAAATTTGAATTTCAAATATTGGCATTTATTGGCACAAACCCCAAATCTTGCACAACCATCATCCATTCATAGCTTAACAAGTGGCACCATATCATTGGATGAAAGTTAGTCCCACATTGCTCAAATTTGGACTTTCATCCATCTTGAAATCCTATAAATGAAGAGCTTCTCTCCTCATTTTATCATCCACAATCCAAGCAAAGTTACCATGCTCAAATATCTCTTGAGCCTCACCATTATCATTGAATCATAGCTAGGTTATTGCAGATTTGGCTTCGAGTTCTCAATTCATCATCAAAAGTGGATCAATCTCTTCAATATTCGAAGCTTGCATCTTAGGGATTGGGAAAGGGCCAAATTTCCACATCAAATTGGCACCAATTCCCCCATGGGAACAAGAGTTTTCCATTTAAATTAGGATTTCATCTTTGGTTTATCATTTTATTGTGTTTTTGCATATTTTCATTCCTAGTTTGAATTGTAAATTGATTCCATGGGGAATCCATGTTTAGGCTTGCATTTCCTTGTTTAACTTGTTTAATCATGTTGTATTGCAGGTACCTAGACTTGGGGTTCACATTTTGGTGCTAGAAGGAGGGCTGCATTCTTAAATTCTAACATTTTCTCAAAAATTCTGCGCTTTTCTGCACACACAAAAAATTCTGACGCGGGCTCCTCAGCGTCACTGTTTTTAGCACCGCGAGCTCGTCAGCGTCGTTGTTTTAGTGCCGCAGGCTCACCAGCGTCGCTATATAGCACCGTGCGCACCTAAACTCCGCCGTTGGACTCATCCTGCCAAGAAAATTCAAATTTAAAACTGCGCCGCTGGACTCGCCAATCTGCCTCAATTTCAAAAAAATTCAAAACTCCGACGCTTTCAAAAACTGTGACGCTGGGTGAAAATAGTGACACTATTGTGCTCTTTGTCCCGACATAGAGCGCCGCTGACTGGTAAAGAGACACTGTAAGAGCGACGCTGGAAGAAACAAATAGCGACACCTTCACGAGTTGCAACATTGGAAAATAGAAAAAGGGAGAACTTAATTTTTAGCACGTGCTTTTTGTTCATGATTTATTTATCTACTGTTTTCTGGTTTTTTAAACTCCTGTGTTTTTCCAGAATCTGATTGTTTTTCTATTTTGTAGGTTGGAAGCTAAAAGCAAAGGAAAAAGGAACATGGTGATGATATCTTATCTAATCAAAGTGTTTTTAAACACTTAAGTGTTTGTTTAACACTTCCTTAAGGAGTTGGTCATCTTTTTCTCTCTTTAGAACACTATCTTTTATTTGGGTTTAAAAAGGATTCTTTTGTTTATTGCTCACAAACGGATTTAAAAAGAACCTTAGGATCTACAACTTACTAGATTTCGTTTATGGATTAATCAATTGAACAAATGTCTCACTTGTGATTTGGTGCTCTAAAATGAACTCACATATTGCTTTGAAGGATTAAAAAGAACAAGTGTAGTGTTTTTTTTGTGAGGGCTTACTTAGGCTAAAGGCATTGGAAAAGGATGTATGCGCTTCTCTCGCACTTTATAGCGATCTTGAGAATCAAAAGGTCTTTTCCATGACTTTGGGTTAAGACAAAGCAATCACCTCCACACTTTAATTTGGACTTAAAATTGAACAAACTATTGTGCGAGTGTGAGTGGGTGCATCTTCGCGTATATTCTCTTTCTTTGTTGCTATCAAAGATTGATCGAGTTACGGATTTTGTTCTTCATTCACTTTTTTCTATCTTAGAGGGCTCGCCTTGTGGGAAAAAGTAATCACCCAAGGGAACGGCTCAATCGGTAACACTCTAAAGCCAAGAGTATTTCTAGCCAGGATATAAATGTGGATATTGGAAGAAACGCCAATATCACGTGGTTGAATCCGACAAGATGGATCTGAAAGGGGACTCTTGCCACGTTGGGTCAACTCCTACGAACGGAAAGTCCTTACTAGAATCCATGTGCTAGAATTTTCCAAAATCCTTTATCTATTTGTTGGTGCAAGAACGGTCATTCTGAAGCCACCCCACACTTTTACGGTCTTCTAGTAGAGATGGAAAGCATGCCATGGGAGTTTCATGGGTGTTGATGCTTGGCTGCCCCGATTGAAATTAATGAGCCATGGAGGGGAGCCAGTGGGGTCAAGCACCTAACCATCCGCTAGAGATAAGCGTAGCTGGACTTGTCCAAGTGGGAATCCAACAAATATTGTCTTACACATCCGTAGGATTGTAATTGTTCTTGGGTTACAAAATGCATTGCTTGATCGAAAACATTATGGAAAAAAACACTTAACATCATCCAAATTTCAAACCCTTTTGAAGACAAATACCATTGACTCAATCCATATGTTATTGCTTTCCCTTGGGATTCACATCCTTAGAGGTTTCTAAGCATTGGATTAAAACTCAATTTGTCTTCTCAAGTAAACAATAGGAAACCCTTGCCTTAAGTTCATTAAACTTCCACATAACATATCTTGTGGGGTTTGAAGAAATTAAGAAATTGGACATCTTAGTTTGAAAACCTAATTGAAGAAAGTGTTTTTGGTAAAATAAAGACATTAAGCAAAGCTAAACAAAAATAAACTTTCATGTGTGTTGAAGACTCCAAATCCCAAAGCACAAATCATTGATTGGAAATCTAAATGTTCAAATCATTTCTTGGTTACAAAGGTCATTAGGAAGCATTTGCATGCTCTTCAACACCTAGGTCTAAGCAAACAAAGTGTATCTTTTTAGGTTCATTTTAGGATCAAAACATATCAACATTATTTTTCATCCATCCTTCAAAACATCAAAACAAAATCCATCTCATTATCACCTTTTGGAAAATCTTGAAATCATCCTTGATACTAGGCTTTGTGGTCAAATAATTTTTTTATCAAAATCATTGAGACAAAATCCTTGAGAACATTTATCAAAAACATCTTTGGCTAGGTATGTGTAGATGCATCCTTTTGCATATACTTAGTCAAAATTATCAAAATCATATTGTCTAGCTTGGTGTATGTAGATGAATCCTTCTTTATATACTTAGTGAAACAATCATCTTGTTTGAATAGGTGTGGGTAGATGCATCCTTCTCCTCACACATATTCAAATTATCATCCTTTGAACAAAGCTATCCCTTAGATTATCATCCAACATCTTAGGGTCTCTTTGTTCAAAACCCAAGTCAAAATACAAATCAGAAATCAAGGACAAAATCTCAAAATCTCAAAAATCCAAAATCCAAAAATAAAAAATCCGCATGTCTTAAAAGCCTAGTGTCTCATTCAAGATTTATCAAAAGCCAAAACATCCATATCATCCATCCCTAAAAAAATCATTATCATATCATCACCTTTGATCCTCAAAGCATCCTAAATTTTTTTTCACTTTGGAACATAAGATAAAGATCGATTCAAGGAATCAAGAGATTCATCTCCCATATTCACGAAGATTGATCCTTGTTTTATGGTTCAAACGAGATCTCAATACAAGAAGAGTATGGAAGCCCACAAAGAAACTCCAGCTTCAAGTGACCTTAGCCAAACAAACGCAAAAATGAATCCAATTGAATCAAGCAATCCATTGATCCCCTCATCATCCCAAAATCCACAAGAAGAAAATCAAGGGGAGGACCTCACCTTTGGAATGTCTCACGAGGAAATGACGGAAATGCTCCAAAATCTAGACAACCATAGAATCATCAACATCATGATGAGACTTAACCCTTCGTTGTACATGCTTGAACTAACAAAACAAGGGGCCAAGTTGCCTTCAGATTTTGATGTGAGTACTATAGTGGATACATCATTTCCTCCGATCTCATCCACCATCCCCATTTAATCTACACCTCCATCTCAAAACATCACACAAAACATCCCACAAATCACAACATCATTTGCTCCAATGCAACCCAATGTCAACAAGGGAAATGCATTCCTTAATGCTCTTCAATCACATCCCCTTGTTAACAATCAAAATTTGGATGCAAGCACCACCTTGGAACAAAACACAATCAACAACCCATTACACAAAAATGTTCCTCTCAATTTACATTATGACCCATCATCAACATCTTTTCATGGAGCACCACAAACACCTCTTCTCACAAATTCACAAGAAGAGGGAGATACATTTGGACTAGGGAGCTTATTCGACACCATGACATTCTCACAACAACTCACACCTCTCACATTTCCACCTCTTCCGCCATTGCCATTATCATCCACACCACTCCTTGGCTTAGGGCTCCCTCCCCTACCAAGTATCAATCAAACATACATCCCAAACATCAATCAAAGCATCGCACCAAAAACACAAAATTTGTTGTTGATATCGCAACAAACGACAAACACACAAGCAATGGAAACATCATCAAACATCTCTCTCACATCGCATAGCATGGTCTCTCAAGGACCAATCACATCAATACCATTATCCAACACCCAAAACATCAACACAACATCATCATCCACCACCATTCCAAATCCACCACCACCCCCACCACCACCAACATTCACCACATCAAACCAATTTGACGCAGCATTACAAGCCGCTTTCCAAAGAGGATATCAACAAGTTCAAAAACAAAAAGCTGTGCAACAAGTTGCTCAAGCTGCACAAGCTGCAATACAAGCACAACAAGCTCAACAAGCTCAAGGTTTACTACAAAAACAACAACAACAAAAAGCTGCCCAAGTCGCGCAAGCATTGCAAGCACAAAGGGTCGCTCAAGCACAATTATTATTGCAGCAACAAGCCACACAAGGGAAAGCAGAACAAGTGCAAGTGAAAGCTCAAGCACAAGCTCAATATCAAGCACAACAAGCGCAAGCTCAAGCACAACTTCTTGCACAAGCAGCGCAAATGCAAGCATATCAGCAAGCACTAAAGCAATACCAAGAGCAACAAGAAGCATCAGATTTGGCAACCCAACAACAAGCGTTGTGGGAACAACAACAAGCACAACAACAAGAGTTGTTAGAGCAGCAGCAAGCGCAACAACAAGCACAAATCCTAGCGCAACAACAACAAGATCAACAACAAGCATTGTTCATCCAAAAGCAAGTAGAAGCCTACTTCGCTCGCCACAACATACCAATACCATTGAACAATGCATCGACCAGCCCATCCACCCAACCAACGATTCAAACACCTCAAAACACATTCATCCCACCCCCTGATCCGCAAAGCGATGTAATGACACAACTCAGGTTGCTATCACAACAAGTGCTCGACCTTCAGTCAGGCTGAACAACCAAAACATCAAGCAACTTGTGTCCCTATCCATTTGATAGGATCTTAGAAATGAAACCATTCCCTAAGGGATTTGAGATCCCTAAGTTTGACAAATATCGAGGGATGGGAAACCCTGAAGATCACATTAGGGAATTCCAGGTTCATTGCATGGAGGTCGCATACGACGATACTTATCTGATGCGGCTATTTCCTAGAAGCTTGGTAGGCCCCGCTATAGAATGGTTCTCTCACTTACCCGCAGGCATCAGAACATTCTAGGAAATTAAAGATGAATTCATTAGAAACTACACATGTAACATTGCAATGGATGTCAGTCTCAAAGAACTATACGCTCTAAAACAAGGAAATAATGAATCTTTTGCTTCATTTCTTCAATGATGGCGATCTAAGGCCAATCACAGCAATTGGACCATGCCAGAAGAACAACAAGTCTGCACAATCATCACCAACCTTGAAAGCCACTTGTGATTCCACCTCAAGGTTCAGGGAATCACCACCTATGATCAACTGATCTCCAAGGTGCTTAGCATCGAAAGAGCCCTTGCGACCCAACCCACCAAATCAACATCATATCACGAACCGCAAAACAACTGGCCATCGTCCAACTACAATGACAAACCTCGTACGTGGGAAAGAAACAAGAATATTACTAATGATGGTGTCGTAGATGCCAAGGTGGTCATTAGTGGTCCATGCCAAAATACACCCACACGGCAAATCCAAAATCAACACCAAAACACTCATCACACAACATATCAACCCAACAACAACCCAACCATATATAACCTCAATGATCAAAGAGGACCACCCTAGCGCAAAACTTATCCCAAATGCAAATACACTATCTTGGGGGAACCATTGGAGGACATAATGAAAAAGTTGATCGACGAAAAACTCATCAAGCCTCCTACATTCGAAAACTACCAAGAACTTGACGTCAAACCCCCTTGGTATAATGAAAATCAACTTTTTGAATTTCATAAGATGAAAGGTCACACCACAAACAATTGCATGAGACTCAAAAATATCATCCAAGATCTCATTGACAAAAGAATCATAAACATGGAACAACCTATGGGAAATCAGGACCTAAAAATCTACACGAATTCGATACCGAATCATGGCAATAAAGGGAACAAAAACGATAAAGGGAAGGGAAGTGTAAATCATATTTATGAATCAGTCGTTGCATCCCTAAATGAAGACTGCATGGTTATCACTATCAAGGGCGCCCATGCCAAAGATTGTGGAGTCACCACAAGAGGCGGCAAAGTCACCATTGTAGGATCATCCCAACCTAATAGAGTCCCTTCATCTAGAGCCGTTCCGCATAGCTACAACGTTGTTGAGCAACTCAAGCGAACACCAGCACACATCTCCATCATGGAGTTGTTGAAAATATCATCAACCCATAAAAAGATCCTTGAGGAAGCATTAGCCTCATCCACTGTCCCCGTAGATCTTGATGCCGACCAATTCCAAGCTATGGTCGGGAATATCATAACACCTAATCTCCTTACATTCTCTGACCAAGATTTCCCTACCCAACCATCTCACAATCGTGCACTTCATTTGGAAGCCATTGTAAACAAAAGAAAAATAAAAAGGGTCTTGGTGGATGGGGGTGCAGGTTTGAACATCTGCTGTCTCAGCCTAATCAAACAATTGAAAATATCAAAGGATACCATCGACAAAGGTAAAGGCATAACAATCAGAGCATATGACGACCAAGAAAGAGTGTCTCAGGGAACAATCAAATTCCCTATTCAAGTAGGGCCAACTCTCATGGAAACCACTTGTCAGGTCCTGGACCTTGACTTTCCATACAACATCCTCCTAGGATGCCCATGGATCAATGCAATGAAAGCCGTAGCATCAACCTTCCACCAATGTGTGAAATTTACACATAATGGACAAGAGGTTACCATTCATGGAGATCCTGAACCGTTTTCATATTGCAAAAATCTTGAGGCCAAATATTACAAAATCCCCCAAGTACCAAAGAATGATGAAGGCCCATCCACACCATACATCGGCCCCGCCACTCTCGCATCCACTTCTGCAACAGAGACACCCGCCATCCCCGCCATTCCCACCATCTCTGACATCAAGATAATCATTCAGGAAGATGGTTGTGGAAGTTATAGGATTCCTAAAAATGCTTTTGTGATAGGAGAGTTACCACAATATCCTAGATCACGAGGACGCCCACAAGAAAACCAAGCTTCCACATCACGAACTTCTCCCGAAGACTATCCTGAATTCACAAGCTGAGGAGACCTTGGTCGAGAGGTTATCGAAGCAGATCCATCTCACATGTTGTATCGAGATGAAAGACCGACACCTGAACTACTAATGGAGGAAAGAAGCAAAGGCCTACAAATGATGCTTGCAATGGGTTATGATAGAAACCAGAGATTGGGACAAAATGACAATGACCTCATAATACCTATCATGCCGGAGATGTGACCCATAACAAATCTTTGTCTTGGATGTACCCCTCCAAGAATAACCATACGTGGCTGAGGTGCTCCAGTTAGAGCCGCTAATGTCTCTCCTCAGCTAGTGCTAGTACAAGTACACTCACCAATAGTCACAGGTAGCAACACACATAATTTCATAACTGAGCCCTATATTAGTAGCGATGACGAAGATACCATATCCAATCTCCCTAGGCTATTCGAAGATACCACCCTATGTATGATTAGTACCATATCCTTTGAACTAGATAGTCAAAATCATGAGATTCGTTTAGTCTACCCCCAACTGATCAACTATGACCAACGAGGACCACCAGTTCTCGACACATTCAAAAATGATGAAGCACTCTCAGAGTTCATGGGATTGAGGGGTAACATTCCAGATGGAGACCATAAGGCAGGGTTTATAATGGAATTAGACACACATGCTTATTACGGGGAAACGATTGAATCCTTTAGTCGCAAAAGTGAGAAACTAAGAATCATATCCAAGTCCTTGAGTGAAAACCACACTATGGCACTCTCTGACAAGAAAATAGTAAAAGAAAGGACGTATCCAATGGTGAAAACCTCTCTGAGGTGCCTAAGGATGAAGGATTCAATCTTCCCTTAAGAGCCATTCATCAAGAGAAGTCAGCAGTCTTGGCCGAAAAGTGCAATCCGGTCAACATAGGAATAGAGGAGACCTCGCATATCACTTTTTATGCGTAATCACTATTATCAGAAGAACAAGAACTCCTGGTAGCATTCCTAAAAGAAAGGCAAATAAACTTTGCATGGAGTTATGCTGACATGCCAGGGCTAGACCCAGAAACTGTGGTTCATCATTTAGCAGTATATCTAGAGGCAAAACCAGTCAAACAAAAGCTTCAGAAAATGCATCCTCAAATCGCTCTATTGGTCAAAATGGAACTCAAAAAGTTGTTAGATGCAGGATTTATCCGACCAATCGATTATCCAGAATGGGTGTCAAATTTGGTACTCGTGTCAAAACCTAACGGAGCCATCAGAATCTGTACGGACTTCAGAGATTTAAACAAGGCATGTTCCAAGGATGATTTTCCACTTCCCAACATCGACATGATAGTAGATATGACAGCAGGGCACAAGATGCTATCATTAATGGATGGATTTTCAGGATTTAACTAGATCATGATAGCAAAATAGGACCAACACAAGACGACTTTCACTTGTCCATGGGGGACCTACTACTGGAACATGATGCCATTTGGTCTAAAGAATGCAGGTGCAACCTATCAAAGGG
The DNA here is from genome assembly GCA_007258455.2 of Sequoia sempervirens. Classification (NCBI taxonomy): domain Eukaryota; kingdom Viridiplantae; phylum Streptophyta; class Pinopsida; order Cupressales; family Cupressaceae; genus Sequoia; species Sequoia sempervirens. The sequence continues at coordinate 201,047,977 of VDFB02270651.1, read as the reverse complement.
CCATGACGCTAATATTCCATGACATGATTCACAAAATAGACGAAGACTATGTCGATGATATTCTAGCTAAGTCAAGAAAAAGACAAGATCATATAGCAACCCTAAGTGCTATCTTTGATAGATTGGAGGAATACAAAGTCAGATTAAACCCTAAGAAGTGCATCTTCGGCGTACAATCAGGTAAACTGCTAGGATACATAGTCTTCATGAGGGGTATCGAGGTGGATTCGGCAAAAGTAAAAGCAATCCTTGAGATGGAAGCACCGAAAACATTAAAGCAACTGAGAGGCCTCCAAGGCTGACTTCAATCCATCCGACGATTTATAGCACAACTAGCAGACAAGCAGAACCCATACTCTCACCTACTCCACAAGGGGGTAGCATACAAATGGGATGCAAAATGTGAAGAAGCATTCAACAAAATCAAGGAATACCTACTGATGCCACCAGTGTTAATGCCACCTATCCCAAAGAAGCCATTGATCTTATATGTGTCAGCAACAACAACAGCCCTTGGAGCTCTCTTAGCTCAACATGATGAAAATGGAACAGAGAGGGCCATCTACTATATCAATAGGACAATGGTTGGTCATGAGCTAAATTACTCCTTCATCGAGAAAGCTTGCCTCACAGTAGTGCTTGCATCCCAAAAATTTAGACACTACATGCTGGCACACAAGATAAAGCTCATTGTGAAAATAAATCCCCTCAAGTATCTCCTATCCAAGGCAATGCTCATGGGCAGAATGGAAAAGTGGGTGATGATATTATTAGAGTATGACATCGAGTATGTAGAGAGGAAAGCTATCAAGGGACAAGTCATTGCAGATCAACTAATAGAGGCACCTATGTATTATGAGAATCCTCTTGTCTCTGATTTACCAGACAAATCCATTTTTAACCTCAACGTAGCTGACCACTGGAAGCTATACTTTGATGGTTCATACACACAACACGGGTCAGGGGCTGGTGTCTTCTTCATCACTCCACAAGGGGACTGCATACCGAAGTTATACAAATTGGAATTCCCTTGCACCAACAACATAGCGGAATACGAGGCTTTGACTATAGGTCTTAGGATAACAGTGCAATGGAATATCATAGCCCTCAAAGTCTACGGAGACTCTCAGTTGATCATAAATCAAGTCAATGATGAATATCAAACTAAGGATGACAAGCTAACTCGATACAAGAAATTGGTGGAGACTCTCAAGGAGTCCTTCATTGACATAACATTTGAGCAGATTCCAAGAACCAACAACAGAGTCGTTGACGCCATGGCTACAATTGCGTCTCTAGTAGACATCCCTCACAACATGCCGAAATATGAATTTTTGATCAAGCAGCTTCTCGTTCCCACATTCGAGGTACCAAAATTAGAATATGTGTGTGAAATCGTTGGTCCTGGCGATCCTTGGTATCATGACATCTACACATATCTTCGCATAGGAGTCATACCCGCTAACCTACCATCGAGCCTAAAACGAACCTTCATCAAAAAAGCATCTAGATTCGTCATCCTAGGTGATACCTTATACCGTAGAAGCATAGAGGGTACCTTACTGTGCTGTCTAAACGCTAAGGAGGAATTAACCGCTCTAACTGAGGTTCATAACGGTATCTGTGGCTCACACTCGAGTGGAATGACCATTGCTAAGAAACTCTTGAGGATGGGGTATTATTGGCCCACAATGGAAAGAGAAGCACATGATCATGCTAAAAGGTGTTTACAATTTCAACAACATGGGGATCTCATCCATGCTCCAACTCAAGAGCTCCATCCAATTGTCACACCATGGCCTTTCTCACAGTGGGGACTCGATCTCATCGACAAAATCTCACCCACCTCATCCAATGGCCACAAATTCATTATAACTGCAACTGAATACTTCACAAAGTGGGTGGAAGCCATACCCATGACATATATCACTGGGAAGCAAATCTCAAAATTCATCCTGAACTATCTCATTTGTCGTTACGGTGTCCCACAAGCCATTATCTCAGATAATGGGACACCATTCAAGAACCAAGAGGTTCGTGACTTGTGCGAGAAATTCAAAATCTAGCATCGCTTCTCCACTCCGTACTATCCCTTTTAATTAAATAAATCAAAATCTTTATTTAATTAGCCTCTTATCATATTCCTCTCTTATCTTATTTAAATAAATCCATAAATCTAAGTCAAATAAGTCACATCATCTAATCCCTTGTTAAACTAATCAATCCTTGATTAATTTAATCTAATCTCATGTCACATCCTCTAGATAATGCAAGTTGCACATGAAAATAGATTTAATTCATTTATTAAATCCCTATTTTCCCTCACATGGCATCTTTTGGAATATTCCCCTAATTTGAATTCAAAATCCAAGTGGGAATAAGTCCTTCCAACAAGGCATTTAAGATCTCTTACATGTCCTTTGCCTTGAGCCAAGTGGCATTTATTGCATTTTCCCTTCCCTCTTACATGTCATTTCAACAAATTTGAATTTCAAATATTGGCATTTATTGGCACAAACCCCAAATCTTGCACAACCATCATCCATTCATAGCTTGACAAGTGGCACCATATCATTGGATGAAAGTTAGTCCCACATTGCTCAAATTTGGACTTTCATCCATCTTGAAATCCTATAAATGAAGAGCTTCTCTCCTCATTTTATCATCCACAATCCAAGCAAAGTTACCATGCTCAAATATCTCTTGAGCCTCACCATTATCATTGAATCATAGCTAGGTTATTGCAGATTTGGCTTGGAGTTCTCAATTCATCATCAAAAGTGGATCAATCTCTTCAACATTCGAAGCTTGCATCTTAGGGATTGGGAAAGGGCCAAATTTCCACATCAAATTGGCACCAATTCCCCCATGGGAACAAGAGTTTGCTATTTAAATTAGGATTTCATCTTTGGTTTATCATTTTATTGTGTTTTTGCATATTTTCATTCCTATTTTGAATTGTAAATGAATTCCATGGGGAATCCATGTTTAGGCTTGCATTTCCTTGTTTAACTTGTTTAATCATGTTGTATTGCAGGTACCTAGACTTGGGGTTCACACATGGTGATTAGGTTTGTTTAGTTATTGAATATTCTTGCATACAAGGTTGATCTTATATCCTTCTACAATATGAAAATGAACCATTCAATCTTTTGTCGCTCAATACGGGTTCTTCTAGTTTGCAAAAAAAATATTTAAATATTTTATCACATGCTTTTACCGAATCTTCTCCTCGGACTAGGTCTCTCATTTTTATCAAATTCTCTATTGGGATATCCAAAGTTTCAAAGTTTATAATGAAATCTTGTTACACTTCATTCCATCTTTTCCCATGTTCTGGATAGGTCTTTTTATACCAATCTAAAACTTCTTTCCTCAGTGAAGATACAAAGTCAAGTAGTTTTGGTTTATCTTCATTAATTTCCTATCATTCTCATAGGGTTTCTAATAAAAATATACGCTTTTCAGCCTTTGTTGTGTCTCTTCCAAAAACTAGGATTTTGATTGATGATTCCATATTGTTTTTTCTACCTTTTTTTTCAAATTTATAGATGTGTGGACTAGGCTTTTCTTCTTTCTCTTTCTTTATTTTCTCACCATATAGGGTTTTCGTTCTCTACCCTTGTCTCTTTATAATTGTATATCAAAGTATTCTTTTCCAAGTATCTTTTCCCACTTTACTTCCTTTCCTTCTTCCTTTTTTCCCCCCTGCCTTGTAGTATCTCTTCTTTCAAAATTATTCAACTTTTATATGCCTGAGGGGATGGATCCTAGTTGGGGAGTTGTGACTCTTGAAGATATCTTTTCACTTTCTTATTTGTCAATTTCATTTTATTTTTTTGTAAACACAACTCTTTACCCAAATTCAATCTATTCTCTTTACTTTTCCTTATTTATTCTTCTTTTAATTTCTTTATGCTTCTATTGACTAATTCTTCTAAATATTCTACTTGAATTGATGGAGTTTTCTTCAGAGTTTTAAAAAATTCCATAAATATATCATCTAGGTTAATAGTTAGGTTTGATAGGTTTGGTATCATTATTGGACTATTAGATGGTTGTAGTAATAATGAATTATCTATATTATTGCAAGGCCCTAATAGAAATCTTCTAGATTCCACATAATCATTAATATTCTTCCCTTTACTTGTTATAAGTTTTCCTTCTTTTTCCAACATAATTGTAATCTTTTTGGAGTTTTACATTCTTTTTTATCTTCTTCTCCCTTTTATTTGGTAGCACCCCTTTGGCATGCTTGGAAAAAAACTCATTGGCATGCTTAATTCTTATTTTCTCTGTAATTTCCATTCTTTTGTAGTGTCTTTATTCTCTCTCAATCCTCTATTGTTGTATTTTCTCTTCTCCATTTTGGCTTGTCATGATTACTTTTCTTATCAATTTAATTTATTCTCTAATGTTTCTTAAAGTCGTCTTATCTCCTTTTGTAATGAGTGTGATTGATTTTGGGTTTCATTAATCCTTTTATTGTTTCCCATGGTAGTTATTTGGTAGTTTTTATTTATTTGTCACATCTCTTGGTGGATCCCATCTATAATCTCTCCCCCTTTCCATTCTCCACCCCCTTGGTGTCTAACCCCCTCTCACAAGGTAAGTGCAAAGAGAATAGTTTTGTAGACTTTCATATCATATTTGGTTTTATTTTCTTTCCCTGTGTTTGATTTAGATTTAGAATTTTGGTAGTACTATCCTTTATTCACCTAACTAGGGTCTTGGAAAAAAAACCAATGTTAGCAAGAAAATTGGGGAAACACGGAATGAAGTTTTGACAACCAAGTACTTTTTGAATTTTGTAGTTTATTACCCAAACTTAATCATATAAAGGTAAACACCCATAGATTCAAATGCAAGAATCACTTAGTTAAATAGGTATTCATAGAATACCATACATCATTATATAGACAAAATTTCGGTATTCCTTATTAATCATATCAAATGGTATGATTGTATATCTTCTCCTATACTCTTTCTTATCTCTTCCATTCTTACATATAATCTTTATACATACATAATTTCATATATAGTTCTCACATATATTCTTCTCACTTACATACTTTTATCTCTTATTCACATCATACATACTTTTCCATTCATATATTCCCCTATACATATATCTACGAGATGGGACAAGACCCGTCTATGCTACCCCTAGTCTAGATGGTACCTTTACAATCTTAGGCTCTACAAGCTCCTTGTAGTAAGATGTGACATGTTTTTCCCGACGGTGTTTATATTGTTCCACACTATTACTCTTCCATAAACCATATATCTTATACCCTCAACCCTAAACCCAATAACCTTGACTCTATATCCAATATCCTCAACCATAAACCCTATGTACCCTATACACTCAACCCTAAACACTATCCCTCAACCCTAGGCCCTAAAATCTATACTCTAAACCCTCAACCCTAAATTTCATACCCTCAATCCTAAACCCTATACCCTCAAATCTATACCTTATACCCTTAACCCTATACACTTGAACCTATACGCAATACCCTTAACCTTTAACCCTATACCTTGAACTCTATACCCTATACATTATACCCTCAACTCTATAACCTTAACCTTATACCCTCATCTATAAAACCTATAACCTCAACCCTATACCTTATATCCTCAATCGTAAACCTTATAAGTTCTTGACCCTATGTACCCAATACCCTCAACCCTAAACCCTATACCCTCAACCCTAAAGCCTATATAGCTTATACCCTCAACCTTAAACCCTATACCTTATACCTTATATCCACTACCCTAAAGAATAAAGCATAAACCCTTTATCCTCAACCCTACACCCTAAACCCTAAACCCTAAACCCTATACCTTATACCATCAACCATATACCCAATACCCTTGAACCTATACCCAATATCCTCAACCCTAAACCCTAAACCCTATACACTCAACCATATACCCTCAAACTGAGGCCCTAAAGTCTATACTCTAAACCATCAACCTTAGACTCCATACCCTTAGCCCTAAACCTTATACCCTCAACCTTATATCTTATACCCTCAACCTTAAACCCTATACCCTATACCCTCAACCCTATACCCAATACCCTTAACCTTGAACCCTATACCCTCAATCATATACCCTATACCCTATAACCTATATATTATACCCTCAAACCTACACCATCAATCTTATACCCTCCACCATAAAACCTATACCCTTGACCTTATGCATTATATCTTCAATTGTAAAACTTATACCCTCAACCTTATGTACCCAATACCCTAAACTCTAAACCCTTTACCCTCAACCCTCAAACCTCAACCCTCAATCCTATAACTTATACCCTCAACCTTAAACCCTATACCCTATACCTTATATCCAATACCCTCCTCCATAAATTCTAAACCCTTTACCCTCAATCATATACCCTAAACCCTATAACCTATACCCTATACCCTAAATCCTATACCTTGTACCCTCAACCATAAACCCATACCCTCGACCCTATACCCAATATCCTCAACCCTAAACCCTATACCCTATACACTCAACCCTATTCCCTCAACCTCGATCACTATCGCTCAACCCTAGGCCCTAAAGCCTATACACTAAAACCTCAGCTGTAAACTTGATATGCTCAACCCTAAACCCTATACCCTCAATCCTATACCTTATACCATCAACCCAAAACCCTATAGCCTCCACCCTATACCTAGTACCCTTAACTGTGAACCCTATAACCTCAACCCTATACCCTACACCCTACACCCTACACCCTACACCCTACACCCTTAACCTTATACCCTCCATCATAAAACCTATACCATTGACCCTATAACTTATACCCTCAATCGTAAACCCTATAATGTAAATATTATATACCCAACACCCTCAACTCCAAACTATATACCCTCGACCCTAAATAATATCCCTCAACCATAGGACCTAAAGCATACATGCTAGACCCTCAACCCTAAACTCCATATATCCTCAACCCTAAACCCTATACCCTTGAACCTATACCTTTTACCCTCAACCCTAAATTCTATAATCTCAACCCTATAACTAATACCCTTAACCATAATACCTATACCCTAAACCCTATAACCTAAACCGTATACCTCATACCCTCAACCCTAAACCCTATACCTTATAACATCAACCCTACACCCTCAACCTTATACCCTCCATCATAAATCCTATACCCTTGACCCTATAGCTTTTACCCTCGATCGTAAACCCTATACCCTCAACCCTATGTACCCTCAACCATTAACCCTAAACCCTATACCCTCAACCCTAAACCCTAAACCCTATACCTTATACCATCAACAATAAAACCAATACCCTCAACCCTACACCCTACACCCTCAACCTTATACCTTATACCCTCAACCAAGAAGTGCTATTTGAAGAGGACAAGGAACTCATATTCCAATCATATATGTGGGTGAATGGGAAGGATCTACAATTCATTGTTAAAAGTGGAAGTAAAAAAGGTTTGATATCAACTATTTTTTAAAGAGATTGAAGCTATAGATAACACTACATCTTGAATGACAGTCCATGGGACGAGTGAGCTAAGGGTAAAATATATACGTAGGTACATGAGTTGGGTCAATAGAAGTGTCAAATAGTAGAGAAAATTTATAAATATTATATCTTTGATTGTCTAAGAATAATGTCAACATGTTATTTTTGAAATTAGATGACTTATATTGCTAAAAATTTCTGACCTAAGGAGGTAAGATCAATTATAGTAACCACTCATACCAAAACAACCATTATGAATACCCAAAATAAGTATATGGAATAAGATATTACTAAAGGGCATTGAGATACATTCTCCTCACTAACAAGGGAAACCATACACTATCATACATACAATATTTTATTGATCTCATTCCAAGGGCACCATTACCAAATGGGCCACTAGATATAGAAGATAAATCTTGGAGACTGAGGAAATCAAATGATAGAGTTAGGAATTGATACAAAAGGGGAACATTTGAATAAGTGCCTCACCCTAAGAAAACTTAATTACTCTTTCTAAGAAGGATGAAAATTGATTCCTCTACCTTGAAATATGAGCTTTGAATAAGATCACTATAATGAATTTAGGTATCCAAATCCTTGCATTGATTCCACCTTGGATCAACTCAAGGGGGATAATTTTTTTACTAGATTTTGGGTACCACCAAGTTACCATTAAGTAATTAGATATGTGAAATAATACCTTCAAATCCAAATGGATTTTTCAAATGGTTATCCTTGCTCTTTGGCTTGACCAGTACACTTTCCACCTTCATGTGAGTAATGAATGATGCACTTAGGCCTCTCACTATTTTTTTTGTTAATTTTTCTATTTAGATAAAATATTCATATTAAGAAATTTACATAGGAGGAACATCTACATCATGCTCAATAGATAATTTCAACTTTACAACAACATGGGCTCTATGATAACAATTTAGAAAAGTATTCCTTTAGTATGGAAAGGATTTAGTACCTTAGATACATTATGAAAAAGGATTGTGTTTATGTGGACCCTAAAAAGATAGAGGTAATTTTAGGATTGGCCACCTCATTATAGAGTTTTGTGTAATTGGGATTCTCACACTTGGCATAACCTATGAACCAAGAATTCAAGTGAAAGTAAAATAAAATTTTCCTTGGATAGAGAGACTATAACAATCGTTCACATAATTGAATTAGAGAATTTATTTAAGACCTACAATAGTTCTTATTGATTTGAAATACTTTGAAATTGAGTTTGATGCCTCCAAATAGGTACTTGGAGTAGTTTTTGAATCAATGTAGTCATCTAATTTCCTAACATGTAGTGATATTTTATCTAATGCTATATGTATAGAAACTGCATGTATGACAAGGAGTTATATCCATTGTTCAAGACTAAAAATAACATGGAACTACTATATCTTGGGGAAATACATTGTTATTCACATAGATCACAAGCCTCTTAAATTTATATAAAAATAATATTTTTTTTAGAATGATCAACATCAGAGATGGTCTAGTTACCTTAAATATTTCCATCTCAATATTTGTCATTAGAAGGAAGAACAAATAGAATTAAAAAATAATTAGGTTGGTTTCCAATGAATAACATTGATAAATATATTAGAATCCTCTGAATAAAACACAAAAGATTCCTTAAAATTATATTCAACATTAATCCTATTTGTCTATATCTATCCACAAAAGACTCAAATGATAGATAATACCTTTATTACTGTATGTAAGATAAAATCCTCTATCACATAATGCACATATATATCCCTATATACACCCTCGCCCTTAAACACTACATCGTAAACCCTACAACCTTGATCTCATACTCAATACCCTCAACCATAAACCCTATATATATGCCTTACTGAAATGATGAAAACGTGGTATGGTGCTATCATATGGTTTTAGGACATAGAGCACACCCACTTCTCCAATTTCATTCAAGGATAACCCTTGAGATCTCAATGCAAAGGAGAAAGAGATCTTGCAAGAGGGTTGTCCTAGGGGCTGAATGCAAACTAATAATGGGTTCACCACCAAGTAAGAACTTGGAAAGAATAATGAAATGCAAGATGCAACACTAAACCCTAATTCAATGCAACGACCTACAAAATGACCTAGAAATGTAAATGAAACAACACAAAAAACTACAAAAAGGAATGTGTGCAACTGGGAATTTGGAAATGACTGGATGGAGGTTTGAAACACTGGAAAATATTCCTTTAATGCTGAGTGGGGCTCATTCACCAAGCTATGTGAATCAATCCAGATTCTGGGTTTTTGTGCGGGAACAAGAATCTGCAAAATGGGTATCTGAATCTACAAAAATCAAATTTTGATTGGAACTGGACTCATTCGCTAGAAGTGGTGACAGTCTAGTTAGGGTTTTCTTAAGATTCAAATTTTGATCCCTCTCTTCTCTATCTACTCTGTCCTTCCTGATTGATTTTCAGATCTGAAATCCTAATTTGCAACTTGTAGGTCTTCTTCAATGTGCCCCATGGCTTGATGACAACTTTAACAACTTTGAATGATTTGAAAACTTTTCTCTAATCTTTCTCTTTAGGAAATATACAACCTAGACCTATAAATCACACATAAAGGAGAGGGAAAAATGTTGTTGGGTTAGTGTATAGGGGTTTTCCTTAGTCAAACCCTGTTTTGGTAATCAAACCTTGGAATAGAATGATATATAAATGGAGAATTATGAATGAACAAAGTAAGATGTTGCAACTCACCAAACCCTAGCAATGAAGTGTTGCAAACATCTATTCAATGGATCCAATGGATGTAGATCTTGAATCTCACTTGAAGGTGATAGATCTTGAATGAAATGCTTGCTTGAATCATAAAACCCTACATCACAATTGTTAGCTTAAAAACAAACATGATACATGAAGTCCTTGACATGATGCTTGATGTTTGAATGCTGCTCTAAAATGCTTGATAATTTTCTCTTGAATTCTCTTGTGAACTCAACTTGCTATTAGGAATGTTCTCACAAAATTCTTAGGTGAAAATGATTGAAAGAACCTTGTGATTATACTCAATTAAGTAAGAATTATCGAAATTACAAAACTACAAGTTGACATCAGATCTAGTAGGATAAAATCTCGCCAAGAATTTGAATTAATTTTGATTTTGGGCCACACGAGAGTCATTCACCCAAGGTGGCGAATGAGTCCCACTAGGCCTAGTTTTTGGGACCATTTTAAAAAATGCTTAGAAAGGTGTGAAATCAGGATCGTGACCAAAAAATTTTAGGTGAGACTCATTCACCCAAGGTGGAAAATGAGTCCTAAATCACTAAATCTAGGCCATTCAAGCTTGAAACACCTGAATTATGATTGGGTAATGATTTTTGGTGGGATTATCCTTAAAAAGATGCAATAAATAAGGCTTGTGGATGCAAAATAGGGCCAATTAAATCATAAGAAACCAAAATTATTAATGAAAATCCTAGAAAAGTGTAAAAGTGTGTTACAACACTTCACAACACTTTAGCAAGCTACCATTAAATTCATTAGTTCACAAGGTCCCAATATCTAATGAGAATGTGTCAAACACATTGCAATAGTAAATCAAGGCAACATTAATCTCAATTCAGCAAGGAGGGCCCAAACAAGTGTGAAAATGTCCCCGACGACATTTTTTGACACTACATTTAGCCCCTACTTTAGTGAGAGGATGAACTTGCTTCAAACTCACACTAAAGCAGACATTCAAGAGGGGTACTAGTATCCTGATGTAGATGACAAAGTATGACAAAGATCGAAGGAGGTGGCCAAGCCCCTAGGATCCAAGATCCTTCATCAAGCCAACATAAGCACAAAGGGGTGCACATAAGGTGTATGATTTGCAGCAAAAAAAGATACACAAACATAGAATTCCAAAGACATAAAGAAGAAAAGAATAAGATGGATGGATCCAGTTTTGACAAAAATGCACTCACTTTGGGGCCACAGAACTTCAAGTCATCTGCAAGGTGAGTATCCACAACACACTCACTTTGGGGCCACAAAACTTCAGGTTGTTCGCGGGGTGAGTATTTGAAAGGGTGAGACACACAATTGGTATGTGCCCACATACACAAGTGGCTAAGGGAAGTCATGCCTCTATCCGGCTCCCATACAACTAGAACAAAAATATACCTCTTGATAACTTTGATAAGGCGCTACACAATAATGATCTTCGAGCTTCATGAGACAAGCAAAATTTCATATGCTTGGAGCTCATGAACAAACAATTAAATTTGAGCTTCATGAGGCAAGAAAAACTTTTTATGCTTGGAACTCATGAACAAAAAAGATGGCTCCACAAGCATGCAAAGTGTGTTATGCAAGGTGGCCATATAATCAATGTCATAAATGAAAAATAGTGTAAGGAATATTCAAAGGGATTTTGATTAGTTCATGCAAAGTCTCTTCTTAGGGAACAAATTGTGCCTAATGTCTCCAAGAGAGGAAAAGTCAAATAAATATCATGCTCTCAAAGGAAATCAAGCCCAATGACACCACCAAGAAAAGGATGCATTGTAAGAAAGAAAATCGCACAATGAAACATGAGTGTTGATGTATGCCCCCACTTTAAAGTGGTTGCTAACACCATTGTTGTGAGAAATTTCTTTAAAGTAGAAGAAGACATGAGAGCTTATTCGGAAAGCCCTATGCCAAGTCATATGTTTCTGAATCGAAATACATCATGAATAAGTATGTCACATGTGAGTCAACTTAAGGCATGTTGTCTGCATCCCAAGCTTTCTCTTATATGTACATGAAAGGTGATCAACTAGCCAAAAGAGACAACGGCAAGTGACATACAAGGACAAGGCTACCTAACCCCTTGCCCCCACTTAGTGCAGGACAATGATGAGCCAAATAGGATGAAAGTAAGTTTCAATTAGAGGAACTAGGTGCTTCAACATAAGGAAGAGCACCATGATCCTTAAGATGTTGAATCTTATTGCCCAAAGCTTTACATTCATTAATAGAATGACCATGAACTCTATGGTATGCACAAAATGAATTCTTGTAGTAAAATTTCTTTCTTGTTATTGGAGGGAGGGATAATAAATGATCTTGGAGGAGTCTCAAAAAGATACTCTCTTGATCAATGGTAGAAGATGTTCCTTTATTTTGTGACAAATATATCTCTTGCTTAGTACAAGGGGTCATACCTACACAAGACTCTTTAGATTGTGAGATTTTGTTCTCTCCTTGAAAGGAGGATGTAAAATCTAACGAATTCAAATCATTAGTGTTTTGTGAGATAAAATTGGCATTAAGAAAAGATTTCTTTGTTTGTTTCATTTCTTTCAAAGGATAACAATCAAGACCACTAGTGTCTATCAATTTAGGATGTACTACTATTAAATTCATCTTAGAAGGATCTTTTGTAAGAGTGTTGATATTAAGTGGAGGATTGTTTTTTTCTTTCGAGGGACAATAACCAAGACCACTAGCCTTTCTTGCGTGTGAGGCTCTATAGGGACACAAAAAACTTGTTCTCTAGCACCACATCCTTTTCCACTGTATCCAAGTTGTTTCATAAGCTCATAACCTCTTCCATAAAGTTTTTTCATTTCTTTTGGATTCCGAGGTTGTTGATAATCATTTTTGTCAAAGATTTTTGTGTAATTTGTTGTCTTTTGTTCTAAAGTGGTTAAGGTGGATGCTTTGGAAGGGTCTTCTGGATTTTGTGTTGACTTTACCACTTTTTATTTTCCATTTTTAGAGTCTTTTTTTATGATCTTGTATTCTCCCATGAATGTTGGTGTGAAATATAAGGAACCCCAATCATCTTCTAATAGCTTTGTGACTTCCTCAATATGTTTTTCTTTTTCTTTCATGAGTTCCACTTTTGTAGTTGGTGTTAATGTTTTGAAATGATTCTCTTTGTTTTTCTCAATGTTCAAGCAACTATTTGGTTTGAGATCGGCTTCGAGTATGTGCACTTTGTTGTTGTAGACATATTTCATGATACAATGCAAATTAGAAGGCACAACATTCATTTCGTGAATCCATGATCTCCCTAAATGAAGATTATATGAAAGATCGCTAGGCATAACATGGATCAATGTTTCTAATGTGGCCTCTCCAACTATAATAGGTAAAGTGATCACACCAAGTGATTGCTTTCCCACATTTTCAAACCCTCTAATGGATAAAGAGGAAGGTTAAATTTCTGATCTATCCACATGAAGCCTATCCAAAAGGGTCACACTACACACATTAAGGGCCAAGCCATTATCGACAAGGGTTCACTTTATGCCTCTTCTCTTGTAGTGAACTATTACCATGAAAGCATCATTTTTTTTGCACATCCAAAGGGGGGAGTTCACTTTGGTGGAAAATAATGTCAACATTTATTCCTTGAATCATGGCTGCTATGTCATTCGGGTTTGTACTCTAGGAGACCATAATTAAGTGAATTTTGAATTAGGTCCCATAGGGATATCTTTGCAGGAGTATTCTTAAACTTGTTGTTCAACAAGATCATACTCCTTCCCATTATGTGAAGTTAAACAAGGAGCACTAGGCAACATGGGATTAGGAAAAGGTAATATTGTTGAAGGTGTTTTTCTTGGTTGTAGATTGTTCCTAGTGTTATATGTATGAACAACAGTATTAGAACTTGGCTGCTGCAAAAAAATATTCTTAGGTGGGTAAAGGATAAGTTCAGGTTTCTTTTGAGTTTGTTGTTTGTGTGATGACGGGTAAAGAATTAGAGGATTCTTAGGATGTCCCACGGGGTATGTAGGAGGTCCAATAGTCAAGGGGGATCTAATGGACACTTGTGCATTCATAACCTCAATGGTATTGGTTTGATGTATTTCTAATAAAGGGCAATCTAGAATCATCTTTTTACCATCATCCAAGGAAGTCACATTACTATTGTTGTTATTTTCTTTCCCTATGAAATCCTCCCTAGGAGGAGAGTTTTTAGGAGAACTACAAACCAAATGTTCTTGGCATTCAAGGATTGGTTTTTCCAAATGACTTCATTGCAAGTAGGGGAATGCTCAATGGTTGAATTGTCTTGCTCAATAAGGGTGTTCCTAGGTGAAGAGGGACAACTATGATTCTCATGGTCCCTTCATCTATTACATTTTCTATCATCAAAGTATCTTCTTCATAGCTATGAGAGATACTAGGAGAAGAACAAGTATGATTATCATGATCATTTGTGACTTCATTCCTTTGTTCCCTAATTCCTTTTAAGGTAGGGGAAGGATCATAAAGAGGGTTGTTATAGACCTTAAAGATTTGATCATGTAACACCAACATATCCTCATCATTCACAATCTCATCCTCTTCTACTAAATCATTCTCACAAGCAAAGGGAGAATGGAAATTAGGTAAGGTGATGCCTAGAAATGTGTCTATGATGTCATTCTATTTTGCTAAAATATCTTCCAATGTAGGAGAGTTAATAGAAGAGGAACTTTCAACAATGTCATGATTCTCAATAAGTGCATCTTCTAACAACGAATACCTTTGTCACATGTAGGAGAGGTATTAGGAGAAGAGCAACTATGATCATCAAGATTGTCTATATTTTCATCTTCTTCTATCACATCATTCCCACAAATAGGAGAGATAAGGGGGGTAATAGGATTAAGGAAATTGTCAACATTTTCACTCTGTTGCACTAAGAGACTCTCATAACTATAGAATGCATTGAATGAATGACTAACATGCTTATTGACTAAATTTTTCTTTGCAAACTTGGAAAAGACTGAAACTAACATTTTTGAACAATAATTTATGCAAACTTAAAATGCAATGTTAAGACCTAGAATGAAATACAATTTTTTAGATTTCAAACAAGGTAATTTACTAATTACACTACACAATAATCTGAAAATGAAATGTTGCAAGTGCAAATTTGGAACTAAGAAATGCATAAATGGACCAATTTAAGTTATTTTTAATGAAATGCAGGTAACAAAAACTCAACCAACTAAAACATATAACTAATGAAAACAAAAAAAAGTGCAGAAATAGGGTTTTAAATGCTATGAAAGGAAGTTTCAGGGGTGCACTGGGAATGATTCACCCAAGGTGGTGAATGAGTCCCAGTGATTTTTTTCAAAATTTTCACAAATTTTTAATTGATTTTTATGATTTTTATGTTGTATGATCTGTAACCTAAGTGAAAATGTATTTTTTAGATGATTTTCAATGATTTGAGATGCAAAAAAGCAACCTATATATGCGCTTTCACTAATGCAAAAAAAATGGAAACCCTAGATGCCAATTAACTAATGCAAACCCTAATACAAAGTCAATGCAAGAAAGATCTAGGATGATGATGGACTCCAAATCAGAAAATAAGGTATTCTAAATGTAGGTTCACCAAAATGTAAGATAGAATTTTGTTGCCACTTAGGGGTTTTAGGACCTAGGGCAACAAGCTTTTATATGCTTTACATTCAAGGATGCCCTAGAGATCTCAATGCAAAGGGGAAAGAGATCTATTAAGAGAATGTCCTAGGGATTGAATACAAACTAATAAGGGGTCACCACCAAGTAAGAACTTAGAAAGGATAATGAAATGCAAGATGCAACACTAAAACTTAATTCAATGCAACAACCTACAAAATGACCGAGAAATGTAAATGAAACAACACATAAAACTACAAATAGGAATTTGTGCACCTGGGAATCTAGAAATGACTAGATGGAGGTCTGAAACACTAGAAAATTTTCCTTTAATGTTGAATGGGACTCATTCGCCAAGATGGGTGAATCAATCCAGATTCTAGGTTTCAGTGCAGGAATAGGAATCTGCCAAATGGGTATCTGAATCTGCAAAAAAATGAATTTTGATTGGAAATGGGACTCATTTTCCAAAAGTGGTGAATCAGTCTAGTTAGGGTTTTCTAAAGCTTCAAAGTCTGATCCTGCTCTTCTGTATCTGCTTTGTCCTTCCTGGTTGATTTCTGGATCTAAAACCCTGATTTGCAACCTATAGGTCTTCTCTAATGTGCTCCAAGAATTGATGATAACTTTAACAACTTTGAATTATTTGAAAACTTTTCTTCAATCTTGCTCCTTAGGAAATCTACAACCTAGACCTACAAATCACACATAAAGGAGAGGGAAAAATGTTGTTGGGTTAGTGGATAGGGATTTTCCTTGGTTAAACCTTGTTTTGGTAATCAAACCTTAGAATAGAATGAAATATAAATGGAGAATGATGAATGAACAAAGTAAGATTTTGCAACTCACCAAACCCTAGCAATGAAGTGTTGTAAACATGTATGCAATGGCTCCAATGGATGTAGATCTTGAATCTCACTTGAAGGTGATAGATCTTGAATGAAATGCTTGCTTGAATCATGAAACCCTACATCACAATTGTTAGCTCAAAAATAAACATGATGCATGAAGTTCTTGATATGATGCTTGATTTTTGAATGCTTCTCTAAAATGCTTGATAATCTGCTCAAGGAAGACACTTGAATGCTCTTGTGAACTCAACTTGCTATTAGGAATGTTCTCACAAAAGTATTAGGTGAAAATGAATGAAAGAACCTTGTATTTATACTCAATTATGCAAGAATTTTCGAAATTACAACACCACAAGCAGACATCAGATCTAGGAGGATAAAATCCAGCCAAGAATTTGAATTAATTTTGATTTTTGGCCACACGAGACTCATTCAACCAAGGTGGTGAATGAGTCCCACCAAGCCTAGTTTTTGGGACCATTTTAAAAAATGCTTAGAAAGGTGTGAAATCAAGATCGGGACCAAAAAAATTTAGGTGGGACTCATTCGCCCATTGGGGCGAATGAGTCCCAGATCACTAAATATTGGCCATTCAAGCTTGAAACACCTAAATTATGATTGGGTAATGATTTTGGTCAGGATTATCCTAAAAAATATGTAATAAATGAGGCTTGTGGATGTAAAATAGGGCCAATTAAAGAATAAGAAAGCCCAATTATTAATGACAAGCCTAGAAAAGTGTGAAAGTGTGTTACAACATTTCACAACACTTTAGCAAGGTATCATTAAATTCATTAGTTCATGAGGTCCCAATATCTAATGTGAATGTTTCAAACACATTACAACACTAAATCAAGGCAACATTAGGCTCAATTCAACAAGGAGGGACCAAACAAGTGAGAAATGTCCTTGATGACATTTTTTGACACTACACTTACATACTTTGTAATACCCCTCATGTTGTTGATACTATTTGATACTCTTATATGTGTTGGTTTGATACTTGGTTTGTGATGGTGATTATTTCACTGATTTGGTTGTGTGTGGATTCATTATTTGGTTGGTTTGCTGCACTTGACATTACTATGATGTTTGATGATACATTATGTGGTGGTTATATTATTTGGTTATGCTATGGTTTTCTTTAATATTATATGTAACAATGTTGTGATTCTATGTTACTATGTTTTCTGATGTGTTTGCTAGTGAGTCTTGGTGAAAGGACAGAGTAGCATCACTCGCTTGTGAGCACCCTGCTACCCCGTGATTTCATTTCACGGTGTGTCTGCAATGGATATTTACATGTTACTTGATGTTTGTTTGTATGTAGGAATTGTAGGAACAAAGTCTCAATTCCACCTGCTTCGGTAGGATAGGGCGAGCATTAAATTAACCCAATGGGTATGATGTTGAAAAAGGGAGTTGATAAGGAAGTGTCCCCATCCCAGGTCCATCACCCCATTGTGAGTCTTGTTGTATCATGGTTTTGGCTTTGTCCTTGTCTCTGTATTGGTTGTTGTTGTTTATTTATTTTAATTATGGTTAGTTGTTATTTAATTTATTTTTACTTTATATGGAATTAATTAATGTTATTTTGTGGAAATGATTAATTGTGAGTAATTGTAATTTTGGAGTTAAATGTTGTAAATTAAAAGGTATTTAACTAATTAAAAAGGGATAGAGTAATTAATTTAAATAAATAATGTTGGTGATAATTATAAATTATCTTTTTCAAGATATTAAAATTAGAAAATCAGAAGAGAATATCTTGTGAGGATAATATCTTATGAAATTAATGAATTTTTAATTAAATTTGTGAGATAAGTGTGAGCTTTTAAAGCAAGAAAAAGAACCAATGGATGGGTTGGATTTTTGAGGAAAAAGAAGATATTTATTTATTTATTTTATTGTGAGGGAAGTTCTCGACACACACAAAAAAAAGGTTTTTTTTTTCGGTATTTTCTCTAGAGAAATTGTTCTGTAAGAAAAGAATAGGAAATTGATTCAAAAGTTAGCTGAAAGGAATTTGAGAAGGAATTGTAGAGGAAGTTAATTTTCGAAAGAGGAAGAAGGGTCACCGTGTTTGGATTCGACATCAAAAGGACTCCAGGTTCTTTTAAATTTATTATTTCATTTGATTTATTGTTCTGTAAACAAGAATCTTGTCTGCATATTTGAAAATTAATTTCTCTATTTTTTTTGAAAGAGGGTTAAGTGATTGAAAATTTGTTTGTGCTAAACCTTTGAATCTTCTATAGAAAACTATAGGGAAACCTTTAGAATTTTTTCAATAAAAATTTAGTTGTGAAATTTGTGATTTGAAAGAAAATCAATTTATTAGGGTATTAAAAATTGTATACCCATATGTATTTTGTGTTTAGAGGAAAATGGAATGGACTATTGATTCATCTTAGTTATTTTATTTATTTTATTATGGGCTAATATATATATACCTATTATATATATATATGTGTATATATATATGTGTGTGTATATATATATATATATGTTTGTATTCTGTTTTTTTTTTTTAAATTATATATATTTAATTCGGGGTCTGTCATCGTTTTTATTCGAAGATAATAAATCATATAAAAATAAAATATAAATTAAAGTTTATAAGTATGGGGGGGGGGAAAGTGGTCGGCTGAAGCCGTACCACCCCCCACTTCCCCAGTGGTACTGCTGCGCGCAGTCACCATTGACTACGGCCTCCCCACGGGGAGGTACACAATACCATTGGCAGCAGTGGCTTTTGAGTATTAAAAAGGTTTTTTTAATTAAAGTTTCAAATTTATTTAAATGCTTGATATATATATGTGTGTGTGTGTGTGTGTGTGTATAAATATATATATTTATATATTGTTGTTATTTTACAGTAAACTTCATTTTATTGATTTTATTATATGTTTTATATGCAAAATTTTTAATATATTTTTTATTTTATATATACATATATATGTATATATGTATATACACATAAAAGTGTATATATGTATATATATGTATGTATGTATATATATATATATATATATATATATATATATATATATATATATATATATATATATATATATATATATGTATATATATATATATATAAAGGATTTTATATGCTATGATTATGAATTAATTAGATAATTTCATAAGTTGTAATGCTATAGTGTAATCAAGGAAATTAGAAATAAACTATGTGCTTTGAATTAAATTGAATATTCTTGAGTAGTTAATTTATTTATTTGGTGAAAGTATTGTGTTTTGAAACGTGTTATATGTCATTGTTCTATGTAATTGTGTACTCTCGAGATTATTCGTTGAATCTATCAAGTGGTTTTCTCTTTATTGGATTTGTGTCATGTGGGAAATCCCTTGAGTTAGTTTATCTTTCTATAGGAGCTTAAGTTGTTGGTTAGGAACTTCCAGAGGTGGGGAAATCGATGTCTCATATTTGATCTTGTAATTGGATATTTGTTCCTATGTTTTGGATATAGTTGTGACTGGAGTTTACACATGGGTTGTACCATTTTTATGGATGTTGTTTCGTATGATTTTGGTGAGATGGTTTTTCCTCGCAGATGTTCCATTTGTTGGTTCAATGTTCTTGTGGTACATCTCCTTGGTGTTGGATTTTATGTTTTGGGTTCTAGGGAGAGTGGCTCTATGTGGGGGCTGGCGCACAAAGGGGTTGTCAGGGTAACCCACGTTAGAGTTAGAGTAATACATGATAACCTAAGTAATTAGGGGGTGGGTATTTAAACATTAATAAGATAATTATGGATGCCCTGTCCACCTATTAGTGCTATCATAGACTAAAGGTGGGATGAGAAGGCTGTGTTGGCATGATCGTTGCCTTGTCTCCACGAGAGGTTAATGGTTTCACATGAGTAACCCTATGAAGTGGTGCCTTGAGATAGGCAGCCAGGATAACCATAGATGGAGGCGACACTTGGTGATAGGTTGTCTGGATAATCCATGTATAGATGGAGGCGGCACCTTGAGATAGGTTGTCTGGATAATCCATGTAAGGCCATGCGATGACACTCTCCTCTAGCATTCCTTTTGAGATGTTTTTATTGAAATCCTCTGGAAGTGGTCTATTGATATTATGTCTTGATATTTATTGATGATATGATTTGTGACTTATTTTTGTAATATGCTAGAAGTGGTCTATTGTTATGTTTTGGAGATTTATTGTTGTTATGAGACATTTCTTGTGTTCTCTTGCTTTTCATGTTTGGACTTTAGTCTTGCTTTATTGTTTGGATGTTCTTGGTCGGGGATCCTTCCTTGTTTACTCCCAACACAAGTGTGGTTGGGTGGAACATGCTAAGCACCCCATTGGGTCCCCTTATGATGCAGTTGTACCATTCAGCGCAAAGTTTTGTTGATGTAGCTTGATCCAAGATTCATATGTTACCAGATGTATATTTGTGCTCTAGATGTATTCTATGTATTGATGTATCACTCCCACGTGTGTTGGGATGACTTATGATGTAACTTTATTTATGTGTCCATTGAGATGTACTATCAGACTGATGTAATTTATTATCATACCATGTAAATCATTCTTGAACTAGCATTTGTAAATACTGTTGATGTTATGTTGTATCTGTGGAAATATGTACTTAATATCTTCATGATTAATTTATTGTATATTGCATGTATGGTTTTATATGGATTATTCCTATCATTTTGGTTATTGTGAATGAATGTGTTAATGGTGATGTGTGTATGAATGGATTACGTAATTGGTAACACTATGTTCATCTGTTAACTTTGTTATGGGATAGTTTAAGTAATGTCACCTTGTGTACCCAAAGAACTTTGATGTGAAACTTGAAACATTGGTTATGTTGGAAAACCTAAAGTGCATTCCTTATGTTTAAAAAAAAAAATTGTTGCATTCTTAGTTGTTCCTTTAGGGTTTGCACGATAGGGCGTTACATACTCAACCCATACCCTTAGCCCTAAACATCATCCCTCAACCCTAGGCCCTAAAGACTATACGATAAATCCTCAACCATAAAATACATACCCTTGACCATATTTACCCTCAATCCTATACCTTATAACCTAACCTGTAAACACTATAACCTCAACCTTATACCCAATACCCTCAACCCCTAACCCTATGTACCCTTAACCCTAAACCCTAAACTCTATACCTTATACCCTCAATCATAAACCCATACCCTCAACTCTAAACCCTACACTCTCTACCCTATACCTTATTCCCTCCACTCTAAACCCTATACCCAATACTCTAAACCCTATATCCTATACACTCAACCCTATACGCTAAAGCCTAAACACTACCCCTCAAACCTAGGTCGTAAAGCCTATATGCTAATCCCTAAGGCTTAAAATATCTCAACCCTAAACCTTATACCCTCAATCCTAAACTCTATACCCTCAACCCTAAACCTTATAGCATTAATCATAAAATCTATACCCTCAATTGAAAAAGCAAGAAGAAATGACCTAGAGAGGGGAAAGAGAGAAGATACAACCCTGGAGAGAAGAATAGAGAGAGGGGTAAGGAGGGAGGAATAGGTAGAGAGGGAGAGACCTAAAGAGGAGGGAGAGAGAGAACAAAGGGATGGAGAGAGGGAAGGACCAATAGAGAATGGGAGAGAGAGAATGTGATGGAGATAAATATTCAAAGTAAAACATAACATGAACACATTATAACAGGCTCATGTTATGTTTTTCTTTGGAAATTTCCAAGCCTTTGGCTTGGATTGACTTGACATAATCTTGAGTGTGCTCCCCATCAAGTTTACACATGTTTCAATGTCAAGTAAAAAATACCATGATAATCTTAAGCTCTCTCTTAGATATATAATCAGGTAATTTTTTCACATTTTAAGTATGTTAAGGTTTTCATCTTTAATCTGTTTTGTTAGTGTATCCATTTTTTGTCATAAACCAATGTGTGGTAATTTTTTATTATATTTTTTACCATTCATAAAAATTTCAAATAAATTACATTTTTGAAACTAGACTCCATTATACACATATTAAAAATAAAATTGATTTTCAATCAATTTTTAATCTTTTTAGGGGGGAGAACACTCAATTTTCTATTTTTCATGATGTGTCCACTTTAAAAATTAGTAAAATATCATATATTCATTGAAAAATTAGCAAATAAATTGGGCATAAATTATATGGTGTTAGATGATTTCTAATTGAAGTAATTTTTTAAATTCTAAAAAAAGTTAACATTTTAGGGGGGCCACACCAGTTGCTATGTTATATTTTTTGAAAAACATAAGACCACTTTGTGTGGATCCCCTTTTTAAACCCCTTAATCTCTACCATTTTAAAATGAAATTAGTAGAACTTTTAGAAAGTAGATTTGGAGCACTATGACTCTTGTTTTTATTGAATCTTCAAAATTTGAGTGTAACTATCTTAAATTTCTCATATAAGGTTAGTATTTCCTAATTTCAATAAGAAATGTGGCCACTTAAGACCCCTTTTTAGTTCCCCATCTTTGCACGCACTTGTACCCTAGTTTTGAAGGTGCTATTGAGCAACTCATCCATCAACACGATATTTTCCAATACAATGGTATTCTCCTTGTGGCCATGTCTACCATACTCCTAAAATTATAAAGCATCCTCTATAGTGTATGTCCTCAATATCATTTGAAGCATAGTCATAGATTTAAATCCATAGTTATGGAAAAGGTGAGGTGAGTGTTGATGCCTAGAAATCTTACACTCAACATCCTATGAAAATGTCTTACTATTTTGTATTAAGGTTTGTGTCAAGGAACTAATTGATTGTAAAGTCTCCACCTTGACACTCTTCTTCATAGTAGAAGGGATTGTCACATGTTGAATACTTGGCCTACCTAGGGGTCTCGATACATGGTCCTAGGCATGACATGCCCCCTCCGTATCACGTGCAGAGATTTTTCCTCCGCCCTAGAAATATTGTATGTAAAAAATATTGGGATATAATTAAGGACAAACTCACAATAAATTTTCCTCAAGAAAAATTATGGGACCTTGTCATTGTTACATGTGGGATGGTAAAAAACCTTCCACCACCCATCCCATAAATTTTTCCTTATTCCTTAGTGTTTGCACCAATGAATAGGAAATCTCTTGCAAATTTTGTGTAAGGGTGCATTGGTTCTCAAATCAATAGACAATGCACACAATTTTTTTCTCTTTTACTTTTTTATACAACAATTTTGTAGAGCATAATTTCTATGCATTCTCCCTATGATTGGCCCATAGATTTATTTGTCCATTGATGGAATCTATATGAGAAATTATATATTCCAATGATGATTTAAGGAAACTCTTATGTGAATTAGTTTCATTAGGATTTCTTAATATATCAATAAACTTTTGATGTTCATTTTTTGTTAGTTTCAATTTGACCTAATAAATTTTCTTGTGTGCCACAAGGAGGTTTGGAGATATAGGGAAGAGTTTGAAGAGGGTTAGGATCTACTTAATCTTTGGTATAAATTCCCTCCACATAGTTTGATGAATTAGTGTTTGGGGGCATTGAAGGATTTGAAATTCTTAAAATTTTAAAAATAAATAAATAAAAATATTCTCATTTAAACCACTAAATGCCCAAAAATCTTACCTTCTGAACCTCATGCACATCATGATGAAAATGTGATATCTTGTATCCACTTAAATATTTCACAAATACACTTGTGCTTTTCCTCGCTCATGTTAAGACTTGACATAAATGGGATCATCCTCAAATGAGGTTAGTATCTCTTTCTATTTTATTTTAACAAAGAAATAATGTGAGCATAATATAACATGCTCACATTATGGCTTAGTAGTGATTGGCATAGACTTAAAGATGCCAAAAATGTGCTCATGTCTTTACTCACTTGTGTTAAGGCTTGGAGGAAAGGAGGTCAGGATAAAATGAGCTTGGCCTCTATTTTTTATTTTAACTAAGAAATAGTTACATGATAACATGATCACATTTTTATTTTCATGGACCAAAAAGTGGTCATTGCCACTTTTTGTTTGCCCATATTTGTGTACATGCCCAATTATTTTTTATACTATGTTAGTTGCTTAAAGAGGTTAAATATGACAAAATTCCATAAAAAAAAACAAGGTCTTTGGTGTGTCTTATTTATTTCTATTTCTTTGTTTCAATTACACAAATCCTAATTTTATTTTTTATTCTAGTACTTAGACCAAGTTTTATCTCAATTATATTCAAAACTAATTTGATTAATGAAAATAATTATTTTAATGATTTTTTTACAATTAGGAAACATGGAAGAGATTAAATAATTTGTTTGGTCACTTGATTATTAGTCATGTGTAAATGGTTAGTTTGTTATTATTATATTTCACTAGATTTATTGTACAAATTTTAAGAAAATATAAATTATAGGTACAATTTTCACTATATTTAATTCCTTTGTGATATTATATTTTTGAGGATGCTACAATTATTTATTTATTTATTGCATTTACTTGACAAAGAAAATTAGTTGTTTAATGTTTAAGTTCAATTAGTCAATGACTCATAAGGAAAAAGTCATTACAAAGAGTCTTGTCAATTTAGTCACATCAATATTAGTTTACTAATTCTTAATTGTGTGATCATTTTTATTTTTGTTTGTTGTTTTTCCAACCTTATTAGATTGGTCAGAAGACTTGATTTCTCTTAGGTAAGTCAACAACCTTACCTCTATCTATAATAAGTCCTCAAAGTTGTTTAAATCCTTACCACTAGTTTTTTCAAATGCAAGTATAGGTATATATGGATATAGTTCTACAAATTCCAAATATAAAAATCTATAATGTACTAATTCACATTGTGACCAAGTGGCTAGGTCTAAACTAGAAGTGTGATCTAGTCTCATGAATCAAAATATCAGTGAACCTCTATCATAGTCTCTAAATACCATTATAGGACCAAATCTAACTTTCTAATTCCTTGTTAGATTGTCTTTGTTGGTCAAAGAGATCAAAATGTTGGTTCATTATTTTGTTTTATTATTTACTTTGTTATATATTTTTCACCTAAGATAATCTTACTTAAGTAGGTATCTACTTAGGTATAATAAATTCCCTAAGGTGGTTAACAATGACTCATTTTACCCTTGATTTGGGGTCATCAAGTGCCACTACCACCTCATCAATCCTTAAATGATGATAGACAAGTGTCAAATTTGACTAATCAAGGCCATCTTTACCTTTGTTGGCTAAATTAATTGATATTATGATTAGGAATTAACTCATGGCTGGTTGTATAAGTGTCATCTTGACTCATACATTCAAGAAACCTATATATTTGTACTTTATGCATCCAATGCATTGTTTATTGTAATAATTTTTTAATTTCTTCATTATTGGAATAAGTATCATATTGTGTTTTGTAATTTCTAATTGTCTTTTTACTCTAGCTATTGTGATTACTTTTGTTATCGAGATTTTAGGTTCATTTACTTTCTTGACAAATTTGATATAGAGCCAAAAACATATTGTAAACCAATTAAGCTCTCTAATCCTTAATTATTTCACTTTCTCTTTCTCAATTACTCAAGTCCTAATTTTACTCTCAACACTTAGACATGAATTTAACTCTATTAAAATTAGACTTTAAATCATCTTTTCCTCACAAATATTTTGTATATGTTTTCTTCATTTGACTATTTAAAAATTAATATAATAAAATTACTTCTTTATAAACAATATAAATTAAAATTTTAGTTTTCTTATTTAAAAGAAAATTAATATGACTACACCTCAAAACCTCAATCTTTTTAGTAAAAATGAAAGTCTTACAAAATTCCATATAATTACTACATACAAAATTATGTTTTACGACTACTCACCCCTCTCCCCTAAAAAAGTAAGACATCCTTAAACTCTTCCCCAAAAAAAGTCTAAAAAACAAAAAGAATATCCTACTAAATAATAATTGTTTTAAAAATTGGCTTTCATTATTATCTTGTCACCTACATCTCCGGTCGAAACTTTGACCATAAACAGGCGACTGTAATATAAGAATAAACGATAGCTTTCATGAAGTTTTAAAAATGTCGAACCCATCACAATCACAATTTTCAAAGGCCGGGAACAGCGGTTGCAATACAGGTGTTCAATATTCCAGACATGGCGTGCCAAAATCCGCATTCAATCTCTATTTGTCTACATTCTATGTCAGAAAAAAAAAACATTTGTCGACTTTGAATAGCATAAAATGACGATGACTAGAAAACAGATCAAAAGTCAATAAACATTATACAATTCCAGTTCCACTTTTGCGCCTTCCCATGAGAAATGAAACCACCCACCAACTATTTACATTGCTGACCTTTCCCTCCCTATCACTCGCTGCACTTCAATTTATTTGCCTTCCTCTTTTCCTTTCCCTGTTGTTTCCAATCATGAAGATGGGTTTAGTGTTGTTCATTTACATTTTAATAGCATTGCATAGTGAAGCGTCATATGGAGGGCGAATACATATAATGCGTTCATCTGCTAAATCAGAAGTGAATACAGAGCTAGGACATCGCCTTTCGAGATCCAGGCACAGCCCCGGCGTCGGTCACATGCAAGTCTTATGTCCTCCGAAGAAAACCAGTGGGTCGGTGAAGGAAGAGTTTATATTGAGATGCCGTTCTTTCTAAGAGGAGCGAGTCCCCATATAAATAGCCGGTATGTTGACAACCAGCGATTTAAGTGGGGCAATTAGTGAATAAGCTTCCTTCACAGGCTGTATAATCGGCATTCATAAGGACAAACCTTCTTACTATTTGATACTTGTTGGCTTGAGTCTGAAATTCATGATTTGTATAAGGACAAATTTTACTTTATTTTAGACATCTAATAGGTCCATCTGATATCAGAGCGTCCATTGTATCAAGGGCATCGTTAGAACATTAGGGCATCAACTTATATTGACATCTACATCGTAATGATAGATTAGACATCGTACATGGCTACTTTACTTGTTTTCACATGGTTAAATCAGATCAAGGGGTTTGATTAGGAAGAAGTTTCTTGAACAAATGCTTCCTAGATATTGTAAGTCAGGCACATGGACAATTTTCATATATCAAGCTTAAATTTATAAATCTGGTGATCAATTTCATTCTTAGTAATACATCTAAGAATGTATTTGAACATCATAATTCCATATCTAATATCTAATACTAGATTTAATCACTAGATATAATTCACAACCAAAAAAAAAATCATTCTTCCATTCAAATATGAGTCCTTAAACTTTTATAAAAACTACGTTGTTTTGTTGTTACAATCCTAACTTTTTATTTATAGGTTAAGTCTAAAGACGGATGCTTTTATAAATTTATTTATTCTAATTGTTTGTAAAAAAAAAATTCAATTTGATCAATCCATCAATTTTCTCACTATCTAAGATTTGACATTTAGATTCAATTTACATTTTCTTTTCAAATCTATGTTTCATAAATTTCTAGTTTCTAAATTTAAGATATGAAACTTGTTTGATATATCTTGTGTTTTAAGTTCATGCTTTTATGTGTATCTACCAAAATCTCATGCTATCCTACTATTTTCCCTCTAAATTGTCCTCATTTAGATCCTACAAGTAACATGAGTAAATTTGCTCTTACTATGATTTCCAATCACAAGGATAACATTCATATACATGAGTTTAAGACACATTTGATCATGAGACACATATTGTACAAGATATTGTTATAATTGTACAACTATTTTCTTTTGATCTAGCAAATATAACTAGTGTTGTTAATCTTACACATTTGGTGGATGTTCTTTATAATTTATTATTCGATAAGTAATATGGTTTAGATGTGCTAAAATGTATTTTTGAAAAAATGGTAATTTATTCAAGTCCTTTGAGTGATATGTCTTCTCTCCCTCCCACTTGTTATATATAAATTGGTACAAGTGTTAATCATTAATAGTTTTCAGGATAAAAACCCCTCTTTAAGATAGTAAGACTGTCTATTGAAAACCAAAATATATATTTATTGTTGTATGCTTTATAAATTGCATTTAGGGTTTCTTTAAAAGGTTTTAGAAAAAATATAAATTAGATGCTTAGAAAACTAGGAAAGAAAATAAGATTGTCTAACTAGTCAAATAGAATATAGATTTGATTAGTCCCACTTAGTGAAGGATTTTTAAAATGAGTAAATAAAACCAATAATTAAGTCTTAAGATTTCATGAGAATAATTTTAAAATAATAATTTTATCTAACATAAAACCATTACAAAATGTCTCTAAAATCTGAAAAGTTATTTACAATTATGTTTTCCTTAAATATATAGACCCACTTTCATAACCATGTGGTAATTATGAAAAATACATATGATAAAAATATTGTATTTATGATTTTAATTCATTTTGGAATATTAATATCAAACTCTATAAAGTTAGTAATACACTCAAATATTTATGTTTTCTTAAATCCGGACATGCATATTGGTCGTCAATGTATCTTTATGTGGTTGATTTCTTGCTTGAGGTGTATTCTTCAATCATGATTACATAAGTTTTTTTACCAATTTATGAATCTAAGTATTGGTAAGCATTAAAAGAATTTAATGTTTCTTTAATTGCATTTTTTTTGGGCCTTCAATATAATTAAACAAAGAAATGAACAACTCTACATCTTTTCTCAAATTATTTCTCAAAATAATTAAACAAATATATCATTCTCATAAGCTTATCTAATAATAAAAATCAAATCCAAATAAGTTGGTCAACTCTCTCTTGATAGCATCTACCAAAACATAATTTATAACACTTGTGAAGCAAATTGATTTATCTTCATTATAATAGTGACACAATACAATCTCAATGAGGTCTTAAATATCATCAACAAATTTTCATCTAAATCATAAGATCCTATGAAATTTAATATAAAATCCTCAAAAAGTGCAATTCTTAGTTTAGATGCCTTCAACCCTTCAATCAACAGGACATGACCTTCTTTATAAAAGAATATATTTAATTTCAGACTTTTCAAAATTATTTTCATCATATCTTAAATTTGAAGAAATTTAATTTATCTTAATGAACTTATGATTCTTATACTCTTTAATGATTCTTATACTCTTTAATTTACTGTATCATTTAGATCCATTACATCACTAATACTAAATTGGTTGAATTAGATATTTTATATATAGATTAACTATTCAAGTAGATGGTAATCTTTATCCATCTTGGAGATGATGGTTGTAATAGCTAATTACATATACTTGTTTTTATCTTTCTTTATATTCTTATCCAAATCAATGATATAAATTTGATAATATGAGATCTACATGTCTCTTTCATCTTTATCAGTAATAATAGTGAATTTTTAAATTTTTAGGATTGAGAATGTTTTTAGATAAATATTTAATTAGTTATAGAAAATTCGTCTAAAAATGGTATAGAAATGCTCTTTTTTTTCTTTACCATGACATCTAATAATGGAGGAATTGTCTCAAAAGGAAGGGAAGATTGACTTCTAAATATTTAACTTTCAAAAACATGGTATTCTTAAGGTGATCCTTAGGAAGAAGCACCCTTTTGTAAAGGATTAAATTCATGTAGAGGAATTAGAGGATTTTATTCGAGAATTGGAATATTAAAAGGTGAATGAGTAGTGACTTGTCAAGAGATGATTTTCTTTCCTTAGATTTGAATTAGAAGATATTTTCTCTACATTCTTATATAACTATACTCCAACCTTGAAAATAATTTGATTTTCAAGATTTCCTTTGAAGTAGTATTTACTCCTTTGATTTCTCTTTCTCAAATTTTACTATATTTACATTTAAAAAAAAATCTCTTTTACAAATGTTTTCTCTTAAGATGTATTTTTTTTTCTACTTGAAACAAGTATTAATAGCTTTATTTTTCATTTATACTTTCTGTTTATATCAAAGTTCAATTTTTTAATCTTATTACTTCACCATGTTAGGTTTCTATCAATAACTTCTCTACTTTTGATTTCTAGAGAGTCATTCTCTTCAATAGACCAATTCATCTTGAGAAAAAATGTATTAAACTACCATTTATTATAAATTGAATCTTGAACATCTCAATCATAATTTTTTTTTGGGGAACTTTACTAATTGAATGCTTTGATTTGAATAGCAGAATAAAATAGTTTCTCTTCCTAACCTCATGTTGATCATCATAGGCAACCCAAAAAAAATATTTGTCAGACTTTGAATAGAATAAAATGATGACGACTAGAAAACAGATCAAAAGTCAATAAGCATTATACAATTCCACTTACACTTTTGCGCCACCCACCAACTATTTACATTGCTGACCTTTCCCTCCCTGTCGCCCATTGCACTTCAATTCATTTGCCTTCAAGTTTTACTTTCATTAAATATTTGAGCCCTTATTCAAGCATGAAGATGGCTCCAGTATTGCTCATTTACATTTGAATACTGAAGGGACATATGGAGGGCGAATGCGCGATGTTAAAAGCGTGCAGGATATATGTTCACCTGCTAAATCAGAGGTGAATACACAGCTAGGACAACGCCTGTCAAGATCCAAGCACATGCAAGTCGTATGTCCTCCAAAGAAAACCAATGGGCTTTCGATGGAAGATTTTATATTGCTGGTGCACTAAGATGCCGTTCTTTATAAAAGGACTAAGTCCCCATATAAATAGCCGGTATGTTGACAACCAGCAATTAGTGAATAAGCTTCCTTCACAGGCTGTACAATTGGCATTAAAAGGACAAACTTTCCTACTATTTGATACTTGTTGGCCTGAGCCTGAAATCTGTGATTTGTATTTGTGGGTGTATAAATGGATAAATCTTATTTCATTTTAGGCATTTATTGGAGCATCCATTGTATCAAGGGCATCAACTTATATCACTATCTACACCATAGTGATAGTGATAGATTAGACATCTTGTATGGTTATTTTATCTGTTTTCACATAATTAAATGTGATCAAGGGGTTTGATTATGAAGAAGTTTTCTGAACAAATAATTACTGGATACTATTCAATCTAGATATTCAATGTGAGTAGGTTTTTCTTTAAGTCAGAGATACATAGGTCATTTTTATAAATCAAACTCACATTTATAATTTCACAATCTCTCAATTAAATCAAAGCAAGGGGTAATACATCCAACAACTTATTTGTGCATCATATTTCTATATTAGATATCATAACATTAGATTTGATCACTAAGCACAATTCACAACAAAAAAATTCCATTCTCCCATAAAATCTAAGTTCTTAAATCTTTATTAGTTTGAAAATTATGTTGTTTTGTTGCTACACTCTCAACTATTTATTTATAGGTTAAATATTGAAATGATTATTTTTAAAAATTTATTTAGCATTAATTATTTTAAAATATTTATTTTATTTCTTTTCAATTTAATGAATCCATCAAATCTATCACCCTCAAGGGTTTGACATTTAAAGTTTAATTTCTATTTTCTTTTCAAATATAAGTTTTCTATTTTTCTAATTTTTAAATTTAAGATAACTTTTTATATATATATATATATATATATATATATATATATATCATGTTTCAAGTTCATTATTTTGTGTGTGTTTGCCAAGTTTCATGGACCATCCTACTATTTTTCCTTCAAAAGGCCCTCATTTGAATCTTAAAATGAACATGAGTCAAGTTGCAGCTACCATGATTGAAAATTACAAGGATGGTATTCATATACATGAGGCTAAGACACATTTTATCATGATTCCCATTTTGTAGAAATTGATAGAAAAAATATTTTTATAATTGTACAATTATTGTCTTTTGATCTGAAAAATATAAATAATGGTGGTAATCTTACACATTTGGTCAGTGTTCTTCATAATTCACTAATTGTAATCTATATGGTTTAGAGGTGCTAAAAGGTATTCTAGATGAAAGGGTTAATTCTTCAATTCCTTTGAGTGGTATGTATTATCTCCCTCCCACTTGTTAGTAAGTACATTTGTACTTGTCAATCATTAATAGATGTTGGGGTAAAAACCCCTCCTTAAGATGGTAAGATTGTTTGATTGAAAGGAAAAAATCTATTTATTATTGTACACTTTATAAATTTCATTCTGGGGTTTGTTTAAAAGGTTCTAATAAAAATTGTAAATGAGATGCTTTGAAAAATAGGAATGGGAATACGAGCATCTAATTAATGAAATAGGCTATATGTAATGACCCACATGAACAATAACAATTTTCTTCATTTTAAATCATTAAGTATAATTAAGTTAGGTAAAAGAGAATTGTTTAACTTATTTAAAAATTTAATGTGCATACTCTTTTGACCTAAAAAAATACTTAGGAAATAAGAATAGATAGTTTAAGCTATTTTTTTCATTATTAAAAATTCAAATTCATTAGCCAATCCAAGATTTTCTATCCATTGGGACTAGTTCATAAAGGATGAAAAAATTATTAGCATAGCCAATTCAGTTCATTCCTTTATCCAATAAGGGATAGCCAACATAGTAAACCATATGAGTTCATAAGGATAGGAAATATTAAATGTGCTTTGGTCAAATATTTAGACTCATCAAGACCAAATGGGTCTTGAGCCACTCACTAAAAGACCATAGTATTTTGATATACTATGTTGAAGAATTTATCAATCAAGAAATATATAAACAAGTATCTTGTACCTTCCCTCAATTTTTAACCTACTCACTAGGTATAAGTAATCAAACCTGGGTATTCTTTTAGTATCAGTTGCATTCATATTTTTATTTTTAGATACTAGATTCAAAATTTAATTATTCTTTAAGAATAGATTTATAAACCTCACAATGCTCTCTATACTTGTAGACTAGGCACATCCTTATATTGAAAGAATGAAGAAGGAACCCCTTAATGTGTTGTCATTGATGCCAACATTGATTGTTGATATTTTCTCTAATCTGGTGAACAAAATGAATATATTCTAATCCGGTATGTTGGTCCATAATTACTCATGTAATAAAATCTACTTATGAGTTGTTAATATGTTATTCCTGACTACTTTGTGCATCTATGTTCAAGTTTTCAACTATTTTGGATATACAATTTGAAAGGTACAAGCGACAATAGTTCTACTTTTAGTTTTGGCCTTATACAATGCAAATGGGTATGAGTAATCTGGTTCGCATTCCTCTAGTGTTAAGGATCAAAATTTGCAATTTTGGGAGATTGTTTAAAGGTTTCAGTACACTATATATTCCAGATGACGAGTGATTATATGATCAGATGGATCGTTGGTGTTTGATCAGTTGTCTTATTTTGTGATTAGGTCTAATTCTTGGCGAACCTTAGAATGCTTGGCATATGTTGTGATGATTTAAATAAGTATTGTGGGTGTTAATGAGATCTATTTTAGGTCCATGTTGACCTAAATTAAGTGTTGCGCATTTGATTTGAGCACAAAGATGTTTTTGATTCAAGTGTGGTGTCGATAAGGCAATTTTGATTTAATATAGGGCTACATCTAATTAGGCCGACCTAATTGATGTATGTAAATGCATTAGGTATATGTGTAAAAAAAATATGAGAATGTAGATAGACATGATGTATGATGTGATGTGAACATGTGAATTTATATGTGTGTGATCTGAATAATAGCAAAATTGTTGTGAATGTTGAGCGATTGTAAAGCATAGTAGTGTTTTGTATTCAGAGTTTCAAAGGAACTAAATTCAATACAAGGAAAGTACATTTTGTATCAATTCACATCCTGGCTATGTGTCCATTTCTATTTTGTATCTATCTTTTTGTGGCAGTGAGCCTTTGTAATATATCTTATAACTGGTTATAGTATATTGTGAGCTAATCCTCACCATGGTTTTTCCCTTTTTGGGTTTTCCACGTAAAAATCCCAGTGTTCATGTGTCATGTGATCTTGTGGTTTCTTCATGTTTTCATTCATTGTTGAAATTAGATATGTATTGATAATTGGATGGATCATGATCAAATGGTTTAATAGAATACTGATTCACCCCCCTCTTAGTATTCTAGGTGTTCAACACCTTCATCCACTTAACTGCCTAGACACACCATGTATCCATGGGATCAAGGTACAAGAGATCTAGGTGTACATAAGTATGTATTTATTTTTTGATACTATATTTTATGTAACTATACAAGATGGTATGCAACCCTTTATAATGTCCAATTTATCTAGATAGTGTTGTACCCTAATAAGCTTTATTTTCATTGATGTCAAAGTATGTTTATGATTGTATATGCTCTGGAGATTGTTAGTGTGTAGAGATATCTAATGGTGCAAGTTAGTATTGCAGTGATCTAGAAGACTAAGAGTCTTCTTGATGTCTTAGTATGATGCAGAGGTGGGTACACATTTCTTGATATGTTTTCAGGTTGCCTACAATGATATTTTTCTAGTTTGGTATACAACACTAAGTGATAGGTTCTAGAAGTTTTTTCTAAGGCTTTCATAGTGTATACTCTAAGATAGAGTCACAATATTTTTGGTCTACAACTTTCAGCAGAGCAAGATTTAGTCTTGCAGTTCAGAAGTTAAGTTTATGGAGATGTGAAGGTATTTATATCCAAGTTTTCATGTCAATATCCCTTTTGCAGAGAAAGGTGGAAGTGACAGAGTTCTGGTTTGTGTTAAGGTAGAGAAAAGTGGTTTAGAAGGTTTATTGGAATACTTTGCATTCCTATGGATGTAAATTTTTGGCCAAGTGGTTTTGAGGACATACTTAGTGTTGTCTAATGTATGCCATATTAAAGTTTCAAGTGATCTAGTGCTTTGCAAGTTCAATTTTCAAAGTGACAGATTGATATAGTTGGTTTTGGATGCTAAATCTTCATTAGAACATATGTTTGATTACTTACACCAATAGAAGATTGTGAACTTTAGTTGTATGAGTCTGTGTGGACATTCCACATATCTCATAGTGTCTAAGGTATGAAGCACATGAAGAAATTTCTTGTTTCCAGTATCACACAAATGTTTCAAGTTATTTTGTAAAGATATGCTTTTGTTGAGGCTGACTAAGGTATGTTAATGATGTGCACCAAAAGTTCAAGTATGAGTGAAGTTTAAGAAGTGATTGAATATGTTGTATGGGTCATGTTGACTCATTTAAGGTAACTAATGTTTTACCATTTTTTATACCACTGGAATGGATATGAAGGCCAAGATGCTACAAGTTTCATATTCTCTTATTTATGACTGACTTAATTTATATTTTGTAATTATGCAAATGGTATATATAGAAGATCAAAGATGAGAAGAGTATTAAGGAAGTGTGGAAAAATCTATAAGTGCATGAGAAAAGTGTGATAAGATCCGCTTTAGATATAATGTGTAGAATTGATGACTATCAATGGGTTGAAGCCATAAAGCTAGTCATATTTTAGTTGTTTTCAATCAGGGAGTTATAGCTTCCTTGGATTGTATCCCTAAAATAAATTATATAAACAGGGAGTAGTAGCTTCCTTGGGTTGTATTCCTAAATCAAATTTGTAATTGTTATTTACTTGTGAGGCTAGATTAGGACAATACCTCCTAACAACGGTTCTCACCATGGTCTTTCCCCTATGGGGTTTTCCATGTAAATCTGGTGTTAACTATTTTCTTGTGTGGATGCTTATATTATTTCCTGTTTTGATTAAGTAGGTGAATGCTTAAATGGTATAACACAAAATCTTTCTCAAAAATAATTTTGCACAGAGTTGAGTTGGAAACTCATATTAAATCAAATCATTCTATCAACCTTTATAGCATGCTCCACTATTCATTTGATGGAAGTGTGATTTTTTGTAATTGATAATGTCTAACTTGAAAATTTGTTAATAATTCATAATTGAAATTGGAACTTGACTTGAATGTTTCAATCAAAGCTATATTCAAGGTTATTAGTGGTTTGATGGAATCCAAATAGTTTTCTTCATCTTCATTTTGAGAAAACTAGTCCAAATCAATCTTCCTTCTATCCTACAATTTCTTTCTAAAAGCATCCTTTACTTGGTTCAGGCTGAGATTTTTCACTACCTATGGAGTAGGAGAAACAACCATTATAGCCAATGGAGACAAAGGAGCCTCATATGAGATATTGGTAAGGGATAATTTAGAAATATAACTATCTTTGAATTTTTTATATGATTAAAAGATAAAATCATCATGAGGTCAAGTGGGTTGGGTTGGTTGTTGCCAAAAGTAATCTAGGAAAAATTTGAACATGAAGAGACAAAGGTTTAAATCCACTATGATAAATAGTAAACATTTTTCCTTCAAATGGGAACTTAATAAATTAATGGATAACAAAGGGAACCACATTCATGGAAGCTATTAGAGTTCATAGTGCAGTCCAAAACTCCCAGAAATCACTTGCAACCAAAAAACCTATCACAAATGAGAGATCAAAGTAGTTGATTTTCTATGCAACCAATAGAGATTGATTAAATCCACAAAAGTATCATGCAAGCAAATGATATTGAGATTAACTTTTAATTATAATTGAATTGAATGCAATTATTACAAAATACAATAATTAATTCTTATAAAATAAACAGTGCAAACCCTAGATGAAGATTTGAACATATTGAGACACGTGTCATCATCTCATGAAATGAGACAAATTAACCTATAAATATCTCAATATAATAATAAAAAATACTCCAAATTTTAGCTTTAGTGAATGACTTAATAAGAGACCTAATAATTAATTAATTATCAAGTGATTATCCTAATTGTACTCCAACACCCCTTTAAGATAAACTTAGAGAGAAGCTAAAAAACCTAATGAAGAATACAATGATGGATGCATATGGGTTATGGCTACAAGGATTAATGAGGTATCCATGTGCAAACAAATAAATCTCTCATAATTAGAGAAATAGAGAAAACCACATGGGAAAAATCTCCTCTCCAAAAAAGAAAATGAAATAACTACACTAGGGAAAGAAGGATAGAAGGAGGACTCATTGTGACCACCTAAGGACTTCTTCTATCACGTAATTATAATAAATTTATCCTAGTAGGAGAGAGAAAATAAGGATATGAATCCCCCTATAATGAAAGAGCTCCTATACCAATGATGAACATCTGAAGATAGAAAACGATCTACTTCTTGTAAAAAAATTCTCCCCTTAAGAAGAAATAGACCCACTAGTGATTAGAGAAGCCTATCCAAAAATATGGAAGAATTAGGAAACCAAATCTAAATGATGTGTGCCTCTAAAAAGTGCTCAATGTTGAACACAAGTTTTCATTAATGTCAAAGGATTTTCAAAGGTTGATGGCAGTTGTTATCAAGGGTGTCAAGACTATCAAAGATGAAATAGATTGTAGGAGTACTAGAATAGATGAGGAATGTCGTAGCATTCAAGAGAAGATGTAATAGTTAGTAAATTGATTAATAGAATTGTGTTGTAGCACTTGGGGACTTTGTGTTCTGTTTTCTTGTGTTATATTTCTTGTGTTTTGTTTTCTTGTGTTACATTTCTGTGTTTACAGACTGGCAGCGTACTGCTTTCTCAACTGCGGCTTTATGTTGTGTCCACGATTAGCATCAATCTCCTCAACGGCGGCAACAAGCAATCTGAAACAAAGTCCCCAAGTGCTACAGCACAATTCTATTAATCAATTTACTAACTATTACATCTTCTCTTGAATGCTACGACATTCCTCATCTTATGATCACTTGATCATCTTGCCACCCAATGCTTGATCCATTACATTATGCCTCTTTATAGAGGTCTTCAGAATTCTCTAGAAATATTGCACATTAAAAACACATGCGTAGAAGATGGTCTGTTGATCAATGGAAGATTTATCTAGATTGGCGGTGGGAACCTTCTGTTTTAAATGCAGTTTGAAATTAGTTGATGTTCGGTGGAGATTTGGTGGGAGAAATTAACTACTCGCCAACACCTCCTTGTTTTCCTCAAACACCAGGTAGCCAATCCTCCACAGAAGAGAAAATTGCGGCATTCTCAACAGCAATCAGCCTCAGATAACGGCAACCCATTCGATGATCTCAAGTCAGGTACAGGTCTGTTGTTAGGTGTCAAGGAAGATGTCATCAAATTGGAAAATCAAATCCCGTTATCCGCCTTAGAGTCACTCTATGCATTTATTGATCCAAATCAAAGTTTTAAGGCCTTCGTTGCAAAAATAAGCTCTTACTACTCCCCATTGTGGATTGAACCCAGTGAGGACCCACATTTAGGTAGCTATAGTCATCTCCTGCATGTTGCATCCATGCAACAGTCTATAAAAAGTGGCCTGTGGACGTTGGCCAAGGCCCTCCTAGTGTCCAACGCTCTACTAATGGCTGGTCCCCTTTTACATGGCTTAAAAACAATTGTCTCTGGGTCAGAGATAGTAATAGTAGTAGAAATAGTAAGGAGGGCTATACAAAACTAGAGGTTGGCGTCTCTTCGAAGACATCCGATAAAAAAAAACTAGAGGTTGGCCTTCGCAATTATGGAAAGACTGCGCTTCCCTCGGCTTTAAAATTAAGCAAAGCTGGAGTAAAATTCAGGTGTTACAAGGGACGCATTGAGCATATACGATTTGACAGCGCTCAGTCTACCTTATATCTTCCTCAGTTGAGGATTGGTATAATGACAAATACGATCATTAGAAACTTGATAGCCTTCGAGTTGTTTTCACCAGAGATTGAACAAAACGCCGTTATTGGTTTTACTCGTCTGTTGAAGGAGCTGACACAAGATGACAAAGATGCTGAGGTATTGAGAACGAGCGAATTCTTTATAAACTTGGGCGTGGGTGATGATAAGATGGTGGATATTGTGAAAAGCTTAAGCAGCTCAACATATAATCCCTACTGTAAACCTGTTAACGATGCCAGGAAAAGCCTCATTGCTTGCTACGAAAGAAGCACCTAGAGAATCCTGTGGAGTGAATTTTTGGACACCTATTGCTCTGTACCGTGGGTTATAATCTCCGCTCTCGCAGCCACAGTGTTGCTTGTCATGACTGATGTTCAAGTTTTATGTTTGTTCTACACCTGCAGCAACTAATCATTTCTTTTGTCCGTCTATAACCAGTAAAATTGTGAAATTTCATTCTCACAGACTGGTTTGGATAATTTAGTTTGAAGATGCATGTTAAAAATTATGATCTCTAACCATTCTTTGTTTTTTCTTACTATTTTAACTAAATGCAAGGTTTGAGATATTTATTCAGTTTTCAGTTCATGTTTTAAATCTAATCTATTTTAAATAATTGCAAGGTTTGTTATGTATGGTACATCATCTTATAAGATATTTATTCAGTTTTCAATACATGTTTTAAATTAAATGTTTTGAAAATATCTTAATTCAGCTCATGTACATGAATTTCGACTGATTTATTTTTTAAGGGGAAAAATGTCTTATTATTCTTTCAAAATCATCCACGTGTTGTTTAATAGTCAAAGGGCTTGTATTTATAATATTAATTAAATAAATATTATTTATTCAATTAATCTATTCAATCATTTTTAATATAAATTAAATATTTTTTTATGAATCTATCTTATTTAATTTTTCTTTAATTTAAAGAAAATGGTATAAAATTCATAAAAAGGGAGGGTGGTAGGCGAGCACATCCAAGCCTAACAAAAGGGTCAAGTATTTGTTTAATTAATTTAATCAATTTTATCTTTTTTTCTAAAATTCTCATCTTAATTAAATATATTATATTTATTTAATTAAATCAAATCATTCTTCCAACATTTTTCCATAAATTAAAGAAATACATAATTTAAATAATTCATTTACAATCAACCAATTATTTGCACATTTTTCCACCATTTGATTAAAATAAAAATAAATTAATCTTTTTACATAGCTCCAAGTGTAAAAGTGTGTATGACTTGAGAAGCATCATTTTTAATCTCTTCCCAATATTTCCCTTCATCATATACACCAATCACAAGATGTCACTTGTAAGTCTCCATTCTCTCTTGCAAATGGGTCAAACCTCTCCCTCCATTACACAAGATTTAAACTCATCCAAAATCTATAAACTAACCATTCCACACATTATTTTCAACAATAAGAATTAGATGCAAGACAAGGTTATGTTGCTAGATTGAGCAAACACATTCCCTCTCAATCGAAACCAAATATCTTGAGCACATCACTTGGTCAAAGAAGTTTGTTTTCATAAGAAGATTGTTCTCTTTTTATCATTTATTTACTTATATTTCCTCAATCAAAGGTGTAGCTAGGTATAATATAGGAACATTATTAGCCCAAATGGGTAGTTGAGTTGGCTTGGGTAGTGGGTGTTCTCCCCATTGGTCTCGAGTTCAACTCGCTCTCGGGTTTAAGAGGTGTGACTTCTTGCGAGTGGGGGATCTCACCCACAAGGGACTAGTCTCGCCCTAACTCGCCTCAGGTACCCAAGGTAAGGGTTGTTGGGCCGCTGGGCTGGGTTGCAGGGACACCCCTATAGTATCAAAAATATATATATATATATATAACATTATTTTATACATCATCAATGCTATGGTGGAAAAGCTCGAAAAAAATCAAAAGGGCTCGCTAGTCGTGGATTTGGATGCGGACAGAGGTTGCAACAGATCTGTTGTTGAAGGGATTTCGACTCGCACCCGGGCTAATACGAAGAGGAAGACCCCGATTTCTTCACATACAGTTCAAATCCTAAAGCAGGGGTTATAGGATATGAAGGATGTTGAAAAGGAGGCCGAGGAGTTGATGAACACCTTGGAGTAGTGCAGTTGTGTTTGTTTCTGGCTTTTTGGCGGTCCTTTTTTTTGGACGCTGTTGTCTCTTTGTGCTGTCGTTTCTTTTTTGGGACAGCTGTCTGTTTGTTTGGACTTGTTTTGCTCTATCTTTTGTTGTTTTAACTTTGTGGTTTCAGGTCCCTGTAAAACCTGTTTTTTCCTTTTCAAAAACATTATTTTATACATTATTTTTAATTATTTTTCTCTATATTTTTGTATATACATTCTAGAACATCTAACGAGACCACATCCCAATATAATTTTCTTCTTTGCAAAATGTCTTTTAGTAATTTTTGTATATTTTCACACAAATTTGTTAAATTTTATAGTTTTAAATAGGCACTCACGGACCATCCACTCTATTTTTTGTGTACCCACACTCTTCCCTAACACGTCTACATTTAATTAGAGCTTAAACCATAAACCTCATCCTATGGAAAAAGTTCTTTGTGTAGTGGTAAAATCACACTACCTTGTGGCACATGTGCATTTGGTGTGACATATGTGAGCGTAGGACCTCCTAAAATAAGCTTATCATAGGTTGAATACCCTTTATTATACCTACACACAAAGTGATATAGATAGATTGACCGTTTTTGTATGTTACTTTTAGGGTTTTGCACTAACATTTAGTAGTTTTATATTTTAAAATTTTGATTTTTAATCACTCAATATATGCTTTATGTAACAATACATCCATACTCTTTGTGGTATACGATTTTTTTTTAGCAGGTCTTTGATTCAAATTAATCATTTTTTTAGGTTTATAATTTTTCTTACAAATCATAATCGTTACAATAATTCTTTTGAGGATTTTGAGGTTTAGCAACGGGTGGGAAAGGTCAGCAATGTAAATATTTGTTTAAGGATTTTGAGAAATAATTTGAGAAAAGATGTATAGTTGCTAATTTCTTTATTTAATTATATTGAAGGCC
Source organism: Sequoia sempervirens (assembly GCA_007258455.2). Taxonomy (NCBI): domain Eukaryota; kingdom Viridiplantae; phylum Streptophyta; class Pinopsida; order Cupressales; family Cupressaceae; genus Sequoia; species Sequoia sempervirens. Next base: position 201,005,594 of record VDFB02270651.1, on the reverse strand, counting down.
CAAACAAAAATACAATTTTATTTATTTTTTAATGATTACCAATACTCAATTGATAAAAAAATATGTAATCATGATTGAATAATACACCTCAAGCAAAAAATCAACCACATACATGTCCAAATTTGAGCAATTTAGTATATTACTAACTTTGTAGAGTTTTGATATTAATATTTCAAAATGAATTAAAAGCACATAGAAAGTCATAAAACATTTTTATCATATGCATTTTTCATAACTAACACATGGTTATAAAAGCGGGTCTATATATTCGAGGAAAACATAATTGTAAATAAATTTTCAGACTTTAGAGGAATTTTGTAAAGGTTCTATGAGAAAAGTGAAAAGATTAAACATTTTCAATTTTAAGAATAATAAAATTACATATCAAAACTTTAACTCTTATTTGTTCTTGAATTATATTTTTTCTTATGTTAGATGTAATTATTACTTTATAAATTATTCTCATGAAATTTTAAGATTTAATTATTGGTTTTATTTACTCATTCTAAAAATCCTTCACTAAGTGAGACTAATCAAAATCTATATTCTATTTGACCAATTAGACAATCTTATTTCCTTTTCTATTTTCTAAGCATCTAATTTATATTTTTTCTAAAACCTTTAAAAGAAACCCCTAAATGCAATTTATAAATCACACAACAATAAATATATATTTTTGTTTTCAATAGACAATCTTGTCATCTTAAAGAGGGGTTTTAATCCCAAAAACTATTAATGATTAGCAAGTACCAATTCACATGTAACAAGTGGGAGGGAGATAAGACACCATTAAAAGGACTTGAATAAATTACCCTTTTTCCGGGGATACCTTTTAGCACATCTAAACCATATAACTTATCAAACAATAAATTATAAAGAAAATCCACCAAATCTGTAAGTTTAGGTCACTAGCTATATTTGCTAGATCAAAAGAAAATAGTTGTACAATTAAAACAATATCTTGTCTATCCATTTGTATAATATGTGCCTCATGATCAAATGTGTCTTAAACTCATGTATATAAATGTTATCCTTGTGGTTTTTAATCATAGTAATAGAAAATTCACTCATGTTACTTGTAGGATTTAAACAAGGACATTTTAGAGGGAAAATGGTTATAAGATGGCATGAGACTTTGATAGATACACACAAACTTAAAACATAGTCTCACAAGATATATCAAACAAATTTCATATCTTAAATTTAAAAACTATAAAATTATGAAATATAGATCTGAAAAGGAAATGCAAATTGAACCTTAAATGTCAAATCTTAAGAGGGTGAAAGATTTGATGGATTCATCAAATTGAAAAGAAATAAAATAACTATTTTCAAACAACTAAGCTAAATAAATTTATAAAAGTAATCATTTTTAGATTTAACCTATAAATAAATAATTAGAATTGTAACAACAAAACAACATAGTTTTCAAAACGATAAGATTTAAGAACTTAGATTTGAATGGGAGAATATTTTTTTTGTTATGAATTATATCTAGTGATGTTCAAATAAATTATTAGATATATTAATTTATTTAAAAAATTGTGAAATTGATTACCACATTTATAAATTTAATGAAAATGATTTGTCTCACTGAAAAAACTACTAACATCCAATATCTCAACTAAATGATATCTATAAATACTTTTAAGAGCATTTGTTCCAGAAACATCTCCATAATCAAACACCTTGATTTGATTCAACTATATGAAAACAAGTAAAGTAGCCATGTACGATGTTTGTTGGAGAAGAGAGATTTACGAGGGATTTGTTTCTATCTGTGGATTGCTGGTTACTTGAGCTATTTATGGAGAGTGCATAATTTGTGGGATTCTCCTTAATCTATGCCTCCTTTTTTTGCTGTCACTAATTAAGGCTGATGTATCTCTATATATAGAGTTGTTGTAATCTCCATTCTTACTACTATGAATAATAACACCCTCTCTCCCTTCTCCAGTGGATGTAGGCTACGACCGAACCACATACATCTGTGTGTTATGTGACTAGTTTACATCTGTGTGTTATGTGACTGGTTTCTTCATGGTATCAGAGCGGATCTGATCCGTTCTTTTATTCCACTTGCGTATTTGTTCTTTTTTGAGAATCCTGTGATAGAGGATTTGTTTGCTTCCTTGCCGTGAGATCACCGACCTTGCCCTGTGATCTGCCCTGTTCAATACCGCGCCTGCTCTTTCTACTGGTTCATGCAGAGTTCTTTTATCCTCTTCATCAGAAATCTGGTGTGTTCTGAATCTGCTGCGGAGACTTTCATTGTAAGTGCCTTTCATGATTTCTTTTCATGGCTGAGTTCGATTCGAATCCTAGTTGGAGACTTTCATCAGTTCCGTTAAGTGGTATTAATTATGTAGCATGGTCTGGAGCTGTTACTTTGTTGCTTGGTGGCAAGAAAAAATTTGGTTTCGTTAATGGTGATAAAAAATGTCCTCAAAATACTAAATCGGGATATGACGATTGGATATCCAATGATCAGCTTGTTTGGTCATGGTTACTCAATTGGAAACTCATATTGCCAAAATTTTCACCTTTTCTAATTCGGCAAAAGAACTGTGGGATTCAATCACTGAATTATATGGGAACCAAAATAATGCTGCCCATATTTTTGAACTCACTCTTTAGATTGCTGCAGCCCAACAATGTAAAAAACCTTTAGTGAACACCTTGGGAATCTAAAAAAATTGTGGGACGAATTGAACCTATATCGTCCACATACCACTGATGCCAAAACTCTTTTGAAACGAGCTGAGGAGGATAAAATTTTCTCACTACTTAGTAGCCTGAAGCCTGAGTATGAATACATAAGGAGCAACCTTCTGATGGATGCCACATTACCCACCCTTGCTGGTGTTTGCGCTACTATTCAGCGAGAGGAAACTCAGAGAAATACTATGACCTCAGAATCCAAAACTTCAACTGAGAAGATTGAATCTAATGTCCTTTTGGCTGAAAAGGATGATAAAAGAAAGCCTCATTTTTTTGACAAAAACAAGAATGTTTCCGCTACAAGGGTAAGAAGGAACTCTATCAATGTGATCACTTCAAGAAAATTGGGCATACCAAGGATTATTGCTGGGAATTACATCCACATCTCAAATCTGAATATAAGGGTCAGAAGGATCATGCTGCTATAGCCGAGACACCTTTTTCAATCAATCAGTTGGGTCATCTTCTTCAACAACTCAGTAAGACTATCTCTTTTGACAACAATCAGTCCACTTCCACTCATGTGTCAGGTAAACTTCATGCTTATCTTACTTCCCATTCCAAAATTAATTCCTGGATTATTGATTCTAGAGCTACTGATCATATGGCCAATAGTCCTTCTTCAGTAATCAATTTTATTCTGAAAACTGATAAGCATGACATTTTTGTTGCAAATGGAACTACTGTTCCTGCCTTAGGAAGTGGTAAAATTAGTTTCTTTTCTCATAGTGCTTCATCTGATGCTCTGGTTGTTCCACCCTTTCCTGTTCAACTTATGTCTGCTGGAAAAATTACTAATTCTTTAAATTGTGATGTCATTTTTTTCTCCAAAATCTGTCATCTTTCAGGATCGAAAGTCGAAGAGGACGATTGGTAAAGGAACATACTCACATGGACTTTATTTTCTAAACTCCCTCAATAAGGTGTGTCATGCCAGTGGTGTAATTGAAAGTCACACTTTACATAAACGGCTTGGACATCCATCCAACCGTATCTTGTCAAGACTTTGTCCCTCTACTTCTGTTGATTTTGATGTTTGTGACATTTGTCAGTTTTCTAAACAAACACGTTTACCTTTTGTTAATTCATCTTCTATGTCTCCTGAGTTGTTTGAATTAGTTCACTCCGACTTATGGGGACCTGCACCTGTTGATTCTTATGATGGATATAAATATTTTGTGTTCATTGATGATTTTTCTCGTGCTACCTGGTTATACTTGTTAAAATCAAAAACTGAAGTGACTTATGTCTTCAAAGATTTTCATACTATGGTGTTTAATCAGTTTGGTGCTAAAATCAAGACTTTTAGGTCTGATAATGGTACCGAATATGCTAAAGGATCTTTTTTAGAATATCTTTGAAGCCAAGGCATTATTCATCAAACAAGTTGTGTCGGAACTCCACAACAAAATGGGGTAGCCGAAAGAAAGAATCGACACATCCTGGAAACCGCATGGGCCCTTATGTTTCAAATGAAGGTTCCCAAACAATATTGGTCTCATGGTGTATTGACTCCTACATATTTGATCAACTGACTTCCCAGTCGAGTTATTGAGTTCAAGTCACCATTGGAGATACTAAAAAATTGGACACCTGACATCTCACACTTGAGGGTATTCGGATGTGTCTGTTATGTGCACCAACAAGCAATACACAGAGATAAGTTAGAAGCTCACTCTACTCGGTGTGTATTTTTTGGGTATTCTTCCACTAAGAAAGGGTACATATGGTATGATCCTATCACTCGTAAAATTATTATTTCACGTGATGTACATTTTGTGGAGTCTGAATCTTTTTTTCAAGCATGTGTTGAATCTGGGAGTCGGTCACAGGGGGAGTCTTTGTCTGACCCGGTCCCACTTCCTACAGTTACTAATGAGGATGTTGCTACTGATCAAGATGCAGAAGTTACTGAAGCAACCCCAATCCCCACATCACCTCAAGCTACTTGACGATCGAGTAGAGAAACTCGCCCTCCAGAGAGAATGAAAGATTTCTTCACTTATCATGCTGCATCTTATCCTATGCAGGAACGCCTGTCTTATAATAATATTTCTCAGTCTCACCTAACTTTCTTGAGTACCGTTGCTCATAATCAAGAACCTAAGACTTTTCGAGAAGCTAACTCCATTGCAGTTTGGAGGAAGTCCATGCAAGACGAGCTACAAGCTCTAGATGAAAATAAAACATGGGAGATTGTTAAGCTGCCTCCAGGAAGGAAAATTGTCAGATGTCATTGGGTGTACAAAAATAAATACAACAATGATGGTTCCTTAGAATGACATAACGCCAGACTTGTTGCTAGAGGATTCACACAAACATATGGAGTAGATTACCAGGAAACTTTTGCGCCTGTTGCAAAGATGAACACATTCCAGGTCCTCATTTCTCTTGCAGTAAATCAAGACTGGAAATTGTTTCAAATGGATGTAAAAAATGCATTCTTGCATGGTGATCTTAAAGAAGAAGTTTACATGAGCATCCCACCTGGGCATCCACAAGAGGCTAAGTTTGGTTTAGTGTGTAAACTAAAAAAGGCAATCTACGGGCTTAAACAATCTCCATGGGCCTGGTATGCTAAGCTTAGTTATGTCCTTATGATGAATGGGCTGAAACAGAGTAATGTAGATCCTTCTCTATTTGTTAAAAGAGGTAACTCCGGTATTGTTGTTGTTTTGATTTATGTTGATGATATAGTCATTACTGGTGATGATCAAAATGCAATTTCTAATCTTAAGATTCTGCTACACAATAGATTTTCCATTAAAGATTTGGGAACTTTGAAGTACTTTCTAGGATTAGAAATTGCCTACTCAAAAAGTGGCATCTTTCTTAATCAACAGAAGTATGTGTTGGATCTGTTACAAGAAACAAGTAAATTTGGAATCAAACCATCAGATACGCCAACAGATAGCAGAGGAAAACTGGATGATACTGGTGCATTGTTGTCTAATATTGGTTAGTTTCAGAGGTTGGTCAGTAGGTTAATCTATTTGACCATTACTCGACCTGACATTTCTTATTCAGTTAGTTTGGTAAGTCATTTCATGCATGCTCCCAAGGCTCAACATATGCATGCCGTTACCAGAATTTTACAGTATCTGAAAGGGTCACTAGGTAGAGGTATATGGATGCATAAGACTGGTCATAATTCTATTACTGCCTATACTGATGCTGATTGGGCAGGATGTCCCATTGATCGAAGGTCTACAACTGGATATTATACTTTTGTTGGAGGTAACTTGGTCACATGGAAAAGTAAAAAACAGAGTGTTGTTGCTCGTTCAAGTGTTGAAGCATAATATAGAGCAATGACATCAACTACCAGTGAAATTATATGGCTTCGAGCTCTGTTGCAAGACCTTGGTTATGGTTCATCTCTACCAACTCAATTATTTTGTGATAATCAGGCTGCTATGCATATTGCTTCAAATCCAGTGTTTCACGAGCGAACTAAACATATTGAAGTCGACTACCATTTTGTTAGAGAGAATGTGCAAGCCAATGTCATCCACACAACCTTTGTCCGTACAACTCAGCAATTGGCGGATATATTTACAAAAGGTCTTCCAGCTCTCAAGTTTCAAGAAATATTGTCCAAGTTGGGCTCTATTGACATTTTCGTACCAACTTGAGGGGGAGTGTTGGAGAAGAGAGATTTACGGGGGATTTGTTTCTATCTATGGATTGTTGGTTACTTGAGCTATTTATGGAGAGTGCATAATTTGTGGGATTCTCCTTAATCTGTGCCTCCTTTTTTTGCTATCACTAATTAAGGCTGATGTATCTCTATATATAGAGCTGTTGTAATCTCCATTCTTACTACTATGAATAATAACACCCTCTCTCCCTTCTCCAGTGGATGTAGGCTATGACCGAACCACATACATCTGTGTGTTATGTGACTGGTTTCTTCAATGTCTAATCTATCATTATGATATAGATGTCAATATAAGTTGATGCCCTAATGTTCTAACGATCCCCTTAGATACAATGGACGCTCTAATATCAGAGAGATCTATTAGATGTCTAAAATAAAGTAAAATTTGTTCGTTTAAACAACACTCTAGATGACAAATCATGAATTACAGACTCAAGCCAACAAGTATCAGATAGTAAGAAGGTGTGTCCTTATGAATGACAATTATACAGCTTGCGAAGGAAGCTTATTCACTAATTGCTGGTTGTCAACATATTGGCTATTTATATGGGGACTCGCTCCTCTTAGAAAGAACGACATCTCAATAAAAACTCTTCCTTCACCAACCCACTGGTTTTCTTCAGAGGACATAAGACTTTCATGTGACCGACGCTGGGGCTATTCTTGGATCTCGGCAGGCGTTGTCCTAGCTCTGTATTCACTTCTGATTTAGCAGATGAATGCATATGGATTCGCCCTCTATATGAGACTTCACTATTCAATGCTATTAGAATGTAAATGAACAACACTAAAGCCGTCTTCATGATTGGAAACAACATGAAAGATAAAGAGGAAGGCAAATAAATTGAAGTGCAGCGGGTGATAGCGAGGGAAAGGTGGGCAATATAAATAGTTGATGGGTGGTGAAATTTCTCACACGAGAAGGCACAAAAGTGGAACTGGAATTGTACAATGCTTATTGACTTTTGATTTTTCCAAAGATTTGTTTTTTCTAAATATTGAAAGTTGTTTATTTTTTCACTTTGTTTTTTGTGAGTTACAACTTGTAAGTTTCTATTCGAATGAGGAGCCAAGTTAGAAAGTTGTTTTTTTACAGGTGGAGTTGTGCATAAAAGATTTTTCTATTTCCATGTTGAGTTTGCATGTGGAAAGTGAGTTTTCGAAAAGCAGTTTTTTTTTGTAAGTGCAGATTTTGAAGATTGGCATGTGGTGACCAAGCCTGGAATTTGATGGTCTATTTGACTGTTTTTTGTATTTTGGACCGTATATTACAACATAAAAATTTATTAGACCGTATCATTTGAATTGCTATATTTTTATATAATCGTAAAATTGACACTTAAAATTATCATTAAGCCATAAAAAATTATTGTATATATATATATATATATATATATATATATATATATATAAAATAAAATATTTTTTATGATAAAAATATAAATTAGTTTAGATTTGGAATAATTCTTTCTAATTTCACTTTGTATTAATATATATGATTTACTATAAATAAATAAATCTTGAAAATAGAATATTTTCAAGATTAAATATAGTTTTTTCTAATTATTTAGAGATTTTGACATTTTTACTAATTATAGGTTATCATTGTTTTTTATTAATATATATGATTTATAATATTTATTATAAAAATTATATTAATTCAAAATCTTTTCAAAATAGAATATAATTGATTTTTAACTTTTTGAATATTTTAACAAGATTTATTTTCTACATAATTTTGAAACTTCTCCTTACAATTAACACTAAATTTAAGATTTTTAGATTTATTTCTAATTATCAATATTTTCTAATTTTACATTTTTTTTCATATATATAGGATATCCTTATGAATAACCACATAACACAAATTTTCACTGTTGAAAGCATTTATTTTATAGAACTGTAACTTATTTTTTCAACAACATTTTTTTTGCAATGATTCCCAACTTTGATTTTTTTTCAAGATAATATAGCATACTTATTGGTGAGCAATGAGCATGCTGAAATTTTATTTTTATTTTACAAATAATTATTCTCAGCTTTGATTTTTTTCAACATAATACAACATTTAAGGATTAAGCATTTTTTTTACAGGTGATTCACCGGCTTTGATTTTTTTCAAGAGAATACAGTTGTGTTTTATTGGTGAGCATGTTGAAATTTTAGATAATGAGTTGAATAAGGATTAAACTATTTTTCATTTTATATAATTATTTTGGATAGGTTTGAAATTGATATTTAAATATGATTTTAGATAGATCAATTTGGGGATTGAACTTTTTTTTAATTTTATATAATTATTTTTTCCTAGATTTGAAATTGATATTTAAATGTCTTTTTAGATAGACCAATTCAGAAATTAAATTAATTTTAATTTTATATAACTATTTCTTAGTAGGTTTGAAATTAATATTTAAATGTGTTTTTATGATATTTGCACATATGAAATCAATAAATTAATTTATAGTCAACCCATTCTAGTTAAATATTAAATTAAATGTTCATTGCAATTTTACAATTTTAGGAATCAATAAACAAAATAGTAATACAATTTTACAAATTAGAGAATAAATATATGGAAAAAATAATCATGTGTAATATAATTATTCTTAATCTAATACTCTATGCATTTTTATTTATCAATAAAATTTATTATATGCAAATTGAATTTACTAATTGAGTGCATGCATAGTTTCTAAAATTTATAAATTTTCTAACATAATTATTTTATAAAATAATATTTCATAGATTACTAATATATTGATTTTTTTTAGGTACTTTAATAATATGTCTTCAAGAAAGAAGAAACAAGCTACTATTGGAGAAATGTATAAGTGGACTAGAGAGAAGGTTTCTAAAACTTCTAGTAATTCAATGTTACATGAACAGTCTCATAATAATCATCTAAAAGAAACATTTAAAGAAATATTTGGGTCCTCTTTAGATGATGATTCAAATGAAGATGCATATCAAGGTGGTGAAGGAGATAGCATTAGTGATGAAGTTGGGGAGGGGCCAAATCTCAATCAAGGGAAGCAAAAACTTCTAAAGAGAAAATTTTGAATGGAATGGTTAGAAAAATTTGTTTGGTTAAATTATTTTGAGCATGATGGTAAGATAATTATGAAATGTAATTATTGTGAGAAGTATAAGATGTCAGGCCCATGGGGTATAGGGGATGGGTGTAGCAATTTACAATGTGATGCTCTTGTCACTCATGAAAAATCTGTAATACATAAAGATGCTCAAGCAAGATGGATTAATGCAATGGAGAAAAAGATAAAATCTATTCTAGATCATATTTTAGAGATAGAAGATGTTAATAAGGAAAGAGTAATCACTACATTGAGAGCAAATTATTTTGTTTTTCAAGAGGACTTATCTTTATCTAAGTATGAGAAAATATGTAAATTTCTCATGCATCTAAAAACTCCTAATATGCCAAAGTCTCAAGAATACTCTACATACACAAATCATAAGGGTGCAAATGATTTTCTTTTTTGCATATCAAAATATCTTGAACAAATTCAAATAGAAGAGATGTTGAAAAGCCCTTTTTTTCACTAATGGTCGATGAAAGTACTGATAGAAGTTTAGAGCAGCACCTTGTTGTTTATGCAAGATATTTAACTTTAGAGGGTCATGGGGAACCTATTTCCATGTTTATGAAGATCATGGATGTGCCAAATGGAAAAGGGAAAACTATATATGATAGGTCATCAATCGGTTGATAAATGATAGAGGGCTTTCATTAACAAAACTAATAGTTGTCTCAACAGATGGAGCTTCTGCAATGGTTGGGCATGAAAATGGATTTGTTTCTCTTTTGAAACAAAATATTCCAAATCTTATTTCAGTGCATTGCATAGCTCATCGTGAATCATTAGCAGTAGCAGATGCTTCAAAAAGGATACCTGAGTTATTATTTGTTGACAAAATAGAAAATAAAGTGCATTCATGGGTCCAAAATTCACTAAAAATAAATAATGAGTTGAATGATTTACTTAGAGTTATGCAAATTGATGTTCTAAATGTTTTGTAGATTCATGCATAATCAGATGGTTATCTAGAGGAGAAGTCATAATAAGGCTTGTGAAGCTTATGCCAACTATCTTAACTTTGTGGAAAAAAGATAGGAAGTGTTCATCATTGTATGAAAAGACAAGGATTTATTCTATTTAGTTTTGTTTGCACATGCTTGCTGATGTCTTAGGTGAATTAAATAAATTGAATAAAATATTTCAAGAAGAAAATGTAGCATTAGAGTTATTGGTTTGGCTCTTGATGAAGCAATAGGAAATTTATATAGATGGTTTTTGAGAAAAGGTACATTTGCAGAAGGTACAACTTATCTTTCCAAATTCTTGATTGATTCTCAATTTGGATGTATTGAAGTCAAAGAAGAAGGTGTTGTCATTGATAAACATGAACTAAAATATATACCTATTCCAATTGAAGGATTTGAGTATGGTGATGCATATCATGAAACCATGTGTTGAAGGAACACAACAAAGTTTTCAACATCTTGCAGAAGGTTATATTCAATCTCTCATTGATTGTTTGAATGAAAGATTACCAGATCTTCCTCTTTTTAATGTTGCAAAACTCTTTAGTCCTTCTTATTATCCATTAGATCATCAAACTCAAGATAATATCTCAGAGCGTTGGCTTGATAAGCTTCTCCAACATTTGCAACATACTACTTCAAATAATGCAAATGAATTTGTATCCATATTTGATGTTATCGGTTGTAAAAGGGAGTTAAACTCTTTTGTTGATTCATTGCATTTGAGTTGTGAGGGTTTCAAGATGAAAGATGCATGGAGAGTCTTTCGTAACACATAATATTGGCATAGAAGCTATCCTCATATGATGAAGTTATGGCAAGTTGTGTTTACTATTCCTGCAAGTATTGTTGATTGTGAAAGAGGATTTTCAAAACAAAACATCATCAAAGATGTTAGAAAGTCAAAGTTGGGTTTGGATACATTGGATGCATTAATGAAAGTGTCTTTAAATGGACCTCAAGAAAATGATGTAAATTGGAATAAAGTATATCAAATATGGAAGAATACAAAGTCAAGAAGAGTTCTTGACCTTTGATAACATTTATTTTTGTTTATTTTCTATGTAATGCATCATTTATTTTTGCATCTCAATTTAAAAATAATAAAATAAAATAGTTCCTTTCTTTCCAAAAGTTTTTTTTTGTGTTTAAATATATGCAAATTATATAATGAAGGTTTGTATCAAATTATTATATTTTTTATTGTTTATTTGGTATTTTTAAGAAGTATGATTCCTATAAAAAGTACTTAATTAATTTATATGATATATAATATTTAAAAAAACAAAATTACTTGTGTTATTAAAAATAGAAATTTATAAAAAAATAATCATATTTAATATGTATGATTAATAAAATCAATAATATTTTAATGTAAAAGATTTTATATAAAAAATATATAAATTAAATATTTTTTGATAGTTAATTTTTTTCATAAAATATAAAATGACAGGGATTTAAATGAACAAACCATCACACAATTTCCATATGATGGGTAGGGGTGGTCGTCAAATTCCAGGCCTGGTGGTGACAGTTTGGAAACTTACCATGTGTGTGTGCAATCTTTTTGGTGCTTTCCATGTTGCATCTTCAGCCTTTTGCAGTTAATTTGGAAATGTTTATTTTATGTATTGTAAACTCTTATATATGGAGCACTTGTGTATTTTGGAGATGTAATGAAGTTGTATTGAGATACCGTTATGCTGCTGAAATTACTCCAAAATTGTAACACTGATAAACTCTTGTAGAAGCTTGCACTGCAAGTGTATTGTAACCATTGTTTACAGATAATACATTGTTCAGGCTTTTGGAGTGTGGGGTTTTTTTTCCCGAGAGGGTTTTCTCCACGTAAATTTGGTGTTGTATGGTTTTATTGTATCTCTGTTGTTGTTTATCTTTACATGTTATGTGCATCTTCTTTATTGTAATTCTTTTAAGGGTTTGAAATTGTAAAAAATTGCACATTCTCTCCTCTGATAGATTAGTGTTGGAAGCATTTCCGCATACCTAGCTTCCTTTCATGTATTGCAACCGTTGTATTGCGGATTTTGGCACCTGTATGTCTGGAAAATTGTGAATGTGATGGGTTCGACATTTTTAAAACTTCATGAAAGCTATCTTTTATTCTTATATTACAGTTGCTTGTTTATGGTCAAAGTTTTAGCCTGAGCTGTAGGTGACAAGATGATAAGGAAAGCCAATTTTTAAAACAATTATTATTTAGTAGGATATTCTCTTCTTTTTTTAGACTCTTTTTTGGGAAGAATTTAAGGATGGCAAAAGGAGCTTTGTTATTTTGGTGTATGATTTCGTTATACATCGTTAGGGTAAAGGGGTCAATAGTCATGCAAGTTAATTTTGTAAGGCTTTTGTTTTTAGTGTGGAGATGAGGTTTTGAGGTGGTTATATTAATTTTTATTAAAATTAAAAAAAAAACACTTTTAATTTGTATTGTTTATACAAAGATGTAATTTTATTATATTAATTTTAAAAAGTCAAATGGAGAAAACGTATACAAAATATTTGTGAGGAAAAGATGATTTAGAGTCTGATTTTGATTGAGTTAAATTTAAGTCTAGGTGTTGAGAGAAGAAATAAAATTAGGACTTGAGTAATTGAGATAGAGAAAGTGAAAGAGAGTTTATTTGATTTATAATATGTTTTTGGCTCTATGTCAAATTTTCCAAGAAAGTAAATGAACCTAAAATCTTGATAACAAAAGTCACCACAATAGGAAGAGTAAAAGGACAATTAGAAATTACAAAACACAACGTGATACTTATTCTAATCATGAAGATATTAAAAAATACAAGGTCATGGTGGGACCAATAGGGTTTAGCCTTCCCCATTAGCAAAAGAATGGTGTTTCTGGAGTCTCCCTTAATTTCCAAGTTGGAAAGGCCAACATTCATGGTAATCTGAATACTGTAGAATGCCACTGCCACCTCAACAAAGTTGGAAGATTGGATGCCAAGATTAACCACATACACTAAAATCATTTTCCCATCATGATCATGAATGGCCCCACCCCCACCCACTCGACCCGGGTTATGTTTGGTTGAGCCATCAAAGTTAAGATTAAGCCAACTAGGCTTGAGCAGGGGGGGTGCGGGACCAGAGAGTGCTACTCCTATCTAAAGGTATGCAAGAACTAAGAGCATTAAGAGTCTCAGACAGATTCCAGGATGAAGCATTTGAGCTCTCCAAGTTATTGGGGTTCCCTTTTGGCTTGCAGGAGGTCATGGTGATATTCTCAACAATCTGGCTGGCAACCTTATTGGTAACCACCAACCAACAGATTTTTTGTCTTTGAATATCCTGTTATTGTGTTCCTTCTAGAGTTCCCACCTAGTGAGAAAAAGGGATTTCCACCATAGCTCGATGAGCATAGGGTGAGAAACCAATGGGTGCCAACTATCTAGAATACCAAGAATGTCTTTCTACCATACCCAACTAATGTTAAAAAGAGATTGAATTCTTTTATGGTTCTACCAAGAGTAGGTGTAGTGAAATAAGAGGTGGGGGATGGATTTGGCTTCTTCCTCACATAGGAAACAATGGTTGCTAAGATGGAGAGCTTTCTTCTTCAAATTATCTAGAGTGAGAATCTGTTTATGGAAGATAGTCCACTAGGAAAAATTAACTTTGGGGAGAGAGTTCCTTCTCCAAATCTTCATCCAGTCAAATAGAGGATCCTATGCACAAGAAATAATATTGTAACCTGACTTAACATAGTAATTCCCATCCTTAGGGTCAATCCAAACCAAGGATTCAAGAAAAGTGGAGTTAAAGAACTTGTGATTCTTAATAGCTCTAAGAAGCTCTTCAACAACCAAAAAAAGGGGGGGTCATACCAATTAGGATCAATCTTCCAACGAGGTGGGTCCAAAGAGGTGTCCAAGTAATCAAAGACCTTATGCCCCAACCGAGCATAGAGGTCAAACTTCATAGCAGACAAAATCGGGTGCAGACCAAGGGCCTATGAGAAATGGCATCTATCATCCAAAAAAGAAACCAAAGTACTAGACCAAACCTACTAAGAAGAACCCAAGGAGAGAAAATTCCTAGATTTGATAAGGTTATTCCAGATTATGGATCTAGAAGGAAGAACATAATTATCAAGAAAACATAGACAATCTATGTTTTGTAAATACTTATCCTTAAGGATTGAAATCCATTCCGCCTAATTATTCAGAAGCTTTCCAGTGATTTTAGTTATGAGGGCCATGTTCATCTACCCAGTCCTTCTCAAATCAAGACTCCCATAACATTTTCTAGAGTACACAGTATCCCAATTAACCAAGGAAAAATGACTCCTCTCTTTAGTGCCTGACCAAAGGAATCTTCTTTGAATTTTCCCAAATTTCTCCTACCATACAATGGGCATAAAAAAAAAGACATTAGGTACACAACCGAACTCTGAAGAGTGGTCTTGAGGAGGAGAAGCGTACCTATGTTGCTAAGAAGAGCGCCCTTCCAAGCGAATAGCTTTCTTTGCACTCTTTCCAAGAGGTTAGACCAAACTGAGTTGCCCACCTTACCAACAGTGAGTGACATTCCTAGATACGCCAAGGGGAGAGGGAGGATCTAACAATTTTAAGGATTCTAGGTATCTTGGCTTGTAGGGAAGGGTCAACATTGAGAAAGAAGATGACGCTTTTAGTAAAATTGGTACACTGGCCAGAGGCCATAGCAAATTTTTTAAGAATATTTTTTCATCTCTTGGCCTTCACTAAAGTGGATTCCCCCAAAAGGATCATATCATCAACAAATTATTGATGAGAAATTAGTTGCGAAATAGAGGAAGGGGCAAAGCCATCCAAGGTACCATTCAAAATTTATATTCAAGATTGCAGCCGAGAACTTTAGCCATCAGAATGAAGAGATAGCAGAACTAGGGATCCCCTTGATGGATACCACTAGAAGCCGAGAAGAAACCCTATCAAGTACCATTGATAATCACAAAAAACTTGGGAGAGGTGACACACCCTTGAATAAGTTTCAATAATTTTCTTGAGAACCCGAACCTGTGAAGAGCTTGAAACAAGAAATTCTAGGACAATTTGTCATAGGTTTTGGATATATCCATCTTAAGAGCCATACTTTTTTTTATTTTTCCCATGGAGTGAAGGGTTTCATGGACCAACATGATATCATCCATAATTTTCCACCCTGGAACAAAACCTTTTTGAGCAAGATGAATCAAATTGTCCAGAAAGGGTTTAATATGATTGACCAAGAGCTTAAAGAAAATTGTGAAGAACATGTTGCAAATACTGATAGGGAAAAAATCATATAGTGTATTGGCCTCAGAATGCTTGGGAATGAGCACAATAAAGGTGTTATTTAATCCCTTGAGGATATTACCAGTAGAGAGGAATTCACTAACAGTAGACATGACATCTTTTCCAATGATATCCCAAAAATTCTAGAAGAAGAAAGGAGGAAAACCATCAAGACCAAGGGCCTTAAAAGGGCCAAGGGAGAAGACAAACTCCTAGATCTCATTAATCGAAGCACATATTTTCATAAACAAGACATCTTGTGGGGAGAGAGAAAGGGGAATAACATCGAAGAGGTCACCCTCCATGGAATCATTCCTAGGAGGATTGAGGAGGTTATTAAAGAAAGAAACACTAGTACAAGCCAATATTCCTCAGTAGAAAACATAGAACCATCATCAAAAACCAACTCATAAATGGTATTCCTCTTCCTATGCCTGGAAGTCATCATGTGAAAGAACCTAGTATTTTTATCCCCCTCACAGAGCCATTGATTGTTGTTCATTGTTTCTAATAAACTTCTTCCTTCTCAATAATGTTATGAAGCTCACTTAACAAATTCTTCTCATTATCAATCAAATCTTCCTAAGCACAAACTTCCATATCCTTTTGGACAGTCTATCTAAGCTAAACTTTAAGATATTTTTTTCTCAAAAATGTTACCAAAGCTACTGCTAATCCATTCCTTTCGAATGCATTTAAGAGCTTTAAGTTTGAACACCAGATTAAACATAGGAGAACCACAACCCCTAACATGCCACCAAGTAAAGAGAAGGTCCTTGAACTATGAGTGATATGTCCACATGAGCTCAAATCGAAAGGGGCTCTTGGCCTTAGGAGGAGGGGTATTCCAACATAGAAGCAATAGGGTATGATCCGAACCAATCCTTATGAGTGAAGACAAGGAAAAGGAGGCCATATACCAGTTGGAGGACACCAGACATCTTTCAATCCTTACTTGAACAATATTGTCACCAACATGTTTATTAGACCAAGTGAAAGAACTTCCCTCAAGATCTAGATTAGATAGGTCACCATCATAAAAGAAGGTGTTAAGGTCTAGCATACTATCCAACAAATCCATGATACCACCTAGCTTTTCGAAGGGAAAAATGGGGTGTTGAAGTCTCCCATCACCATCTAGTTACTATGCAAAAAGGTACTCCTACATCCCAGAAGATCGATCCAAGTATTCCTTCTTAAAACCACATTATTGGGTGCATGCATAGAAATTAGATAAAACCCATTCATGATGACCGAAACCTTGAGAGAAGCGAATATTGAGAAAATTTTTTCTTTTGAAATTAGAGAACCCTTGAGGAAAGGTTTCCACATTGTAACCAACCTACTAGATGCCCCAATCGCATCAACTTCCAAATGGGATGCATTGGGCCAAAAATAATTACTAGATTTGTCAAACTCAACAACAGTCATTTTGGTTTCTTGTAAAAGGAGAATATCACACTTGAAATCTTTAATAAAATCTCTAAAAACATGCTTCTTATGAAGGCTATTGAGCCCTCAAATATTCCAGGAGAGGATCAGCATTTCTTACTATGTTTGGAGCCAATCTTCTCTAATGTTGTCTAATTGTCATTAGCAATGTCTCTCATCATATTCTTCTATCTAGTGGTTTTAGTTGAATTCTACCCAGCCTTAAAATTGGTCCTGACATCAGTCGACTTCCTTGGGCTAGCCAGCTTGGGTGAGCTAGGTAGACCATCCAAACTTGTAACAATAGGTGTAGGAGGAACCAGACAAGGGATAACCAAAGACACCACCTCTTCAGGGATCACCTCCAGGGAATTGGTTGAACACAAGTTGCAATAGTAGTATTCGGTAAGGTGTTCAAGTTTAATGTAGAAGAGGGCTCCACTAGGCTAGCGTCCAGTAAGGGGAATCCATGGGGAAACACTGGTCCACTAAGAGACATTGGGAGAAAAGAGGGGAAATGGGGGTCTAGGTAGAAAAAGCAGGCTTAGTGTGTGTAGGCACCAACATGGGGGAGAGGATCGATAAGCCAGGGAGTACAATCTCACAAGTTTGGGAAAGGGAAAAAATAGGGGATTTAGGAAGAGACAGCAAGGCCAACATCGAAGTCGATTTGGGACTAGTCTCCAACCTAGGAGAATGGGAGGCCTCCATCTTGCCCTTACTCGCAGGAGTCAAAACCTTCAAAAAACCTTTAGGGAAGGAATTACACAAATAGACAACAAAAGAGAAAAGTTGAAAAATAGTGTGGAGTTTTCATATTCAATGGCTTGAGACCACTTACCAAGCCTAGATTCAAGAGTAACCAATGTCGGGAGCACCTTATTAGATTCAATGCTAACGTAGAAGCAAGCAAACACCAGTTTGTTTCATTCCTTCATGACATAATCCAGAGAGAGAAAGTTTCCAAAGGAGTTGGCCACTCCCACAATAATCTCCTCATCCCAAAACTCTAGGGGAAGGCCTAGAAGATGAACCTAGGTAGGGAGCAGAGCCGCCAAGTGAGCCGAATGGTCAAAACCTGGTCACCACTTACAAAGAGAAAGACTTTGTTTGCCAAAGAACCAAGGCCCCCCAATAAGGGTAGACACGCAATCCTCATAAAGTTGAAGCTAAAGAAAAAAAACCTTTAGGGAGAGCCGAAGTGGAGAAAGAACCTTTGATAGCCCAGCGGGAAGAAGCCCACTTGCAAACATACTCAATGTTAGGCCGCCTACCCAAAAACCTTCCAATAAGACAATTTTCTAGCTTGGCCAATGAACGATCAATAGAGGAGTCCTTGATTTTTTTAGTGGTACCCTCATTTGAATGCAAAATCTAGACCCCATCCCCAACCGTATAAGCCTTTTAGGGAAAAATCTCTTCCCAATTAAGTGGTGGGGGTACCTTTTTTAGAATAGAGGAAATAAGAGGTGACTTAGAAGGGCTATGATAGCCATTAGGAGACACACCCTACTCGACAAAAGTTCCAAAATCAACTCGCACCAAGAGATTCTCGTCCAAATCCATCAATCCATGATCTGCACATTTCAAATTGTAAAGGTTTTATATTAGATGTAATTATTAATTTTAAAATTATTCTCATGAAATCTTAAGATTTAATTATTGGTTTTATTTACTCATTCTAAAAATCCTTCACTAAGTGGGACTAATCAAAATCTATATTCTATTTGACTAGTTAGACAATCTTATTTTCTTTCCTAGTTTTCTAAGCATCTAATTTATATTTTTCTAAAACCTTTTAAAGAAACCCCTAAATACAATTTATAAAGCATACAACAATAAATATATTTTTTTATCCCAAAAACTATTAATGATTAAAAAGCACCATTTTATACATAACAAGTGGGAGGGAGAGAAGACATCATTGAAAGGACTTGAATAAATTAGCATTTTTCCAAAGATACCTTTTAGCACATCTAAACCATATAACTTATTAAATTATGAAGAACATCCACCAAATGTGTAAGATTAACAACACTAGATATATTTGCTAGATCAAAAGAAAATAGTTGTACAATTATAACAATATCTTGTACAATGTGTGCCTCATGATCAAATGTGTCTTAAACTCATGTATATGAATGTTATCCTTGTGATTTTCAATCATAGTAATAGAAAATTCACTCATGTTACTTGTAGGATTTAAATGAGGACAATTTAGAAAGAAAATAGTAAGATGGCAAGAGGTTTTGGTAGATACACACAAAAGCATGAACTTAAACACAAGATATATCAAACAAGTTTCTTATCTTAAATTTAGAAAATAGAAATTTATGAAACATAGATTTGAAAAGAAAATGCAAATTGAACCTTAAATGTCAAATCTTGGTAGTGAAAGATTTGATGGGTTGACCAAATTAAAAAGAAATTAAAAAATATTTACAAACAACTAGGATAAATAAATTTATAAAAGAAATCATTTTTAGACTTAACCTATAAATAAAAAGTTGAGATTGTAACAACAAAACAACATAGTTTTTGTAAAGATTTAAGGATTCAGATTTTGATGGAAGAATGATTTTTTTAGTTGTAAATTATGTCTAATGATTAAATCTAGTATTAGATATGGAATTATGATGTTCAAATAAGTTCTTAGATGTATTAACCCCATACTCTAGATTATTTAAGAAATGAAATTTATCATCACATTTATTAAAAAAACCTACTAACATCCATATCTAAGCAGCATCTGTTCAAGAGAATTCTTCATAATCAAACCCCTTGATCTGATTTAACCATGTGAAAACAAGTAGAGTAGCCATGTACAATGTCTAATCTACCATTTTGATGTAGATGTCAATATAAGTTGATGCCCTAATGTTCTAACGATGCCCTTGATACAATGGACGCTCTGATATCAGATAGATCTATTAGATGTCTAAAATAAAGTAAAATTTGTCCTTATACAAATCATGAATTTCAGACTCAAGCCAACAAGTATCAAATAGTAAGAAGGTTTTTCCTTATGAATGCCGATTATATAGCCTATGAAGGAAGCTTATTCACTAATTACCCCACTTAAATCGCTGGTTGTCAACATACCGGCTATTTATATGGGGACTCGTTCCTCTTATCCTAGAAAGAACGACATCTCAATATAAACTCTTCCTTCACAAACCCACTGGTTTTCTTCGGAGGACACAAGACTTGCATGTGACCGATGCCGGGGCTATGCCTGAATCTTGGCAGGCGTCATCCTAGCTCTATATTCACTTCTGATTTAGTAGATGAATGCATTATATGTATTCGCCCTCCATATGAGGCTTCACTATGCAATGCTATTAAAATGTAAATGAACAACACTAAAGTCGTCTTCATGATTGGAAACAACAGGAAAGGAAAACGGGAAGGAAAATAAATTAAAGTGCAGTGGGTGATAGGGAGGGAAAGGTCAGCAATGTAAATAGTTGGTGGGTGGCACAAAAGTGGAAGTGGAATTGTATAATGCTTATTGACTTTGATTTGTTTTCTAGTCATCGTCATTTTATGCTATTCAAAGTCGACAATTATTATTTTTTCTGGCATAGAATGTAGACAAATAGAGATTGAATGTGGATTTTGATAATGAAAGCCAAATTGTAAAACAATTATTAGCCGATAGGCTATTTGTGTCAAATTTTTGTTGGGTTTTTCATTCATGAATAGAATTTCCTGGCACCGAAAATTAATAATTGCTGGCAGCCGGTGTCGAGTTCCTCGGAGTTGTTTATGATGACGTGGAGTTTGCTAATTACATGGGTTGGAGGTGGTGGAGTTGGTTACCTCGATACGTGGAAGCAAAATGGTAAGTGTTTGCTCGCGTGAGGGTTAATGCATCTTGGCATTGTTGTACGATGGCGTGGGAGGAAGTAAATGCAATATCCAATATTGTAGTGTGGGAAAGTATACTCCGAAATGTGCAAGAAAATATATTGATTAAGTTGCATTGTTAAAAAAGCCATTGTTGTGTTGGTTTGATAGTAGACTATTGTAAAAATCGTCGCCTTCGGCTCCATTTTATGGAGGGTTTTAAAACTGTTGTGCTCCTAAATCTGTAAGTCGTTTTACATGGGTATTTTGCATAAATGATTAATTTATTGTTCATGTTTTTCGCTCTTTGCTTATTTTTTCCTTATTATATGTTTTAATCTTTGGTGTTATACCCATTTTGGAGACTTCAAAGAGATTATGGCTCTATATGGATGGAGAAATTACAGTTAAATCTTCTTTCTTTCGTCAAAAAATATGGTTAGGGTTAGTAATTTTTTCGCCCTTCGTTTATTGTTTGTAGTTATCTCTGTGCATCTTTGGCGCTATACCCATTAACATAGGAGCAATTGCAGATTAACATAGGAGTAATTGATATATATATATATATATATATGCAAAGGGTTAGTTTGAAAGCATAAAGATATTCAAGATAAAATTATTTTAGTGGTTGTTAAGTGTTATTCTAATAGCTCTTTTACAATCTCTATATGTCTATAATATTTAATACCAAGTAATGTAGCTCGAATTTTCAATTAAGTTTGTGGTGTTATACCCATTTTGCACAGATTATTGCTACCCATTGGCTTTACGAGTTCTATTTAATGTGGGTTTACTGCCAAAGAACATAGCTCAATTTTTGAATTGAAAAGCCAACTCTTACATAGACTGCTTATCTTGTATCAATATGTTTAATGTGGGTTTTCGATCATCTATCATTTACCTGTGATTCAAGTAAGTGTTTTTCTAATAGTTCTTTTACAATTTCTCTATTTTTTCTATAATATTTAGTACCAAATAATGTAACTTGAATTTTGAATTGACAACCCAACTATTACATAGATTGTTTGTGCTGTATCAATATGTTTTATGATATTCTTTTTTTCCAGTTCCACAAAGTAAACTGTTTATTATCATAGTTTCCCTCTTCTATTCTCCATGTTTTAAAGTTGTAGTTAATGTGGCTTTCTGATCATCTGTCATTTTCTTGTTATTCTTAAGTATTTTCCTAATAGCTCTTTTACAATTTCCCTATCTGTCTATAATATTTAGTACCAAATAATGTAGCTCAAATCTTCAATTGACAAACCAATTGTTACATAGATTGTTTGTTTCAATATGTTTCAAACTGTTCATTTTTTTTAGTATCCCATAACAAACTGTTCATTATCGTAGTTTGCCTCTTTTATTCTCCATATTTTAAAGTTCTTAAGTGTTTTTCTAACAGCTCTTTTACAATTTCTCTATTTGTCTATAATATTTAGTGTCATATAATGTAGCTCGAACCTTGAATTGATAAGCCAACTGTTACATAGATTGCTTGTCTTGTATCAATATGTTTCATGATATTGTTTTTCCCACTTCCCCATAACAGACTGTTCATTATTGTAGTTCACCTCTTCTATTCTCCATGTTTTTAAGTTCTATTTAATGTGGGTTTTCGATCATCCATCATTTTCTTGTGATTATTAAGTGTCTTTCTAATATCTCCTTTACAGTTTCCCTATTTTTCTATAATATTTAGTGCCAAATAATGTAGCTATAAGAAGTGTTAGAATAACACTTATTTGCTACTAAATATTATTGACAAAAAGGGAAATTGTATTGACTTCCCTAAAACATAAATAGATACATATACACATGTATATATGTATTGAATTCCCCATTTCATAATTAAAAATATCCATATAGGAAGATATGTAAGGCCCCACCTTGCATGTGATTAGTAAAGCCCTAATATGTTTTATGTGATCCTAAATAGATGGTAAGATGTATTATGGATGACAAATAGTGTGATTAGTTGATAATATTCTTGCTTATGCTACCGTGAATGTAAGACCCCATTTCATATTTCCCATTTTATTTCAATCAAACAAGTAGTTAGATGATAATTATGGTGAAATGAATGATAAAAAACTTTTTAGGATTCATGGGCATTAACCTTGATTTAATTAGATGCACATGTGAATTGTTGGATATAACTTGAAAGTGTTGGGTTATTTGGCATATTAAATTTTGGTAAATGGTTCATCGTTAATGTTATAGGAGTTTAAAATGAGTTACTAAGGTGGTAAACAAAATGATGGAGTGACTATTTCATTGACTATATTCTTATATTGGAGTAAGTGTGTATTTCCTTTGATTATAATGAAAATTGAATCATTAGGTTCATTTGATGTATTAATGAGTAAATATTTCATGAGTGAAAATTATGTGAATTGGATTAGCTAATAATATGAAGAGATATATGATCTAATCATGCTGACTTTGGTAATGTGTGGGAATCAAATATGCAAATAGGAGGATAGATAAATGTTGGAATCAAATCAAATACATCTTTGGGAAGTTCTAAGTGTAGCCCTATTTGACTTAGAAGGGTTTGAGGTTTTATTATTGGTTGGGTGATTGAGTAGAATCCAATTGTAGGACATGTGATGTGAGTTTGGTTGGGGTTGGAACCCTTGGTTAAGATCAAAATTCGTATGGATTTTGTGTGGGTTTTAAAAAGGGATTACTGAATCAATTTCCTTGGTTTTTGAACAAGAATAGACCCCTAGGACCTATACCTATGGGTTTGGAACCTTTTTGACACATGTGAACTTGTTCTTGGAGTGTGAAAAGACCCCTCAAAAGTCCATATTCATGAATGTGACAAATTCAACAAGTGTTGGGGCTTGGGAAGAGTGATTTGTCACTCTCAACCTTCTACTCCCCAAAAGTTCTTGGAATTGGCACAAGACTCACACATGTGTGAGCACTTGTGGGAAAGAGTGTAGGTTTGGAGGATCCCTATATATCTCAAGAAGATGGAAGATTTGGGCATTTCCCACTTCTCCTCTTGGAGAACTTGAGTGAAGATGGTAGAAAGAATGAGAAAAAGAGAGGAGTCCATCTCTTTGGCAAGATAATGATGAAAATGGCTTGGTTTGGAGAGGAAGAAGGATAAAATATTTTAGTTCCCTCACTTGGAGAAAATAGATAAGTTCTCTCTTACTTCCATTTTCTCTTTTGTGTACTTTTCTTTTCTGTAAGAAAGTGGTATGCTGTATGGATCATGGTTGAGAATAAAGAGTAGAGAAACTAGAAGCATGAGATTTGGTGCTATGTTATATTTTATCACTTGTAAAATTTTGAAGAAAGCTCCATTCATCATCTTGGAGTTAAAAGAAAACCTTGCTCGGGGGTATGGCTAGAGCCCACGAGGCTCCATGACGCCATTAAGGTAGGGTGGAGAGCAAGCCCCAATTTCTTGTGTGTTATTCTCATATTCTAAAAATGTTGGTTATAATATGAGATAGCTAGTATTATGTTGTAGAATGAAAGAAAAAAATAAAGCAATTTTTCCCTCATTGGCATGAAAAATCATTTATTGCATAGTTAATGATGTAGCAATGTAAGTTTAATGAATGGAATTTTTATCATGTTACAAGAAGGAAATAATTATGGAATAGAGCATGTTGTATACATTAGAATGCTCTTTAAAGTTTCATATTACATTAGTAAAGATGAAATAGAAAAAGTTTCATTTGTGGACATGACTATTTATTTTAGGCTCGTGTATTATTCTTAGAGAAAATTTGGAGCCAAAGTCTCCTTGAAGGAAAAATAAAAATAATCATTTTTTTTTGTATCTCCTCTTACTTTAGAACAACCAAATAGTGGATTCCTTTAAATGTTTAGGAGAATATTGGATTTTGCAAGGATTAAACATACATATGAAGGGTATCCCTTGGCTATTGAAAGTTAAAGTAAATAACTTGAAAATTCTTATGTTTTGACGTCATTGTATTTGAACATACATATAGCATTTTCATCTAAACTATACAAGTATTAGAAATAGCTTTATAGAGGATCATTTCTCAAGGGCTTACAAGACTTAAAGAGTAGGGATGACAAGTAATATGAAGGAAAAGGGTTAGAGGGATCTTTTATTTAATTTTCAAGGTTATACTTGTTCTTGGAAGGATAATACGTGAAAATGTATATAAAATCTAACTCTATATCCATTTAAAGAATATGATGTGAACTTACACATATTTATTACCCATCTATTAATCTTGATTTTAAAAAAAATTAACACATTATTCATGACTAAGTCCATACTAGAAGCATTCCAATATGTTTTTCTTAAATCTAAACAAATCAAATTTAAGATAGAAAATAATAAATAAATCAGTCTACTAAAAGATAAGAAAATATGCGTATATTTCATAAATAGTTTATAATGAGAATGGAGTTCTTATATTCAATTTTATTACCTTATAGAATGTAATAACTTATATATATATATATATATATATAAAGAAAAAAAAAGAGTTTTATATTATATACTAAATTATAAGTATATGCTAATAATATAAAATATCCACATATATATAACAATCATCATTTGTATTATGGAAACTTTATATATATGTATATTTTTAAGTTATTTATATTTGATATTATTTATTTCAAATTTTTTTCCCTTAACTGTATGGTATTAGATGAATATAAAATAAAATAGTAACAATAGTATAACATTAAGTTACATTTGATGTTCTAAAATAGTAGTATAACATTAAATGACATTTGTTGTTCTAAAACAACAATATAACAATAAATAAGAATGCATTTGTTGTTTGTGATAGCAGGAAAGAAAAATTACATTTGCTGTTCTATAACAACAGTATACTTAATTAAAAAAAATGCATTTGCTATTTTGTGATAGTAGCTAAAAAAATATATATATTGGAGATCTATAAGAGTAGTCAAATATAAAATAAATGAATAAAAGAAAGAAATAGTGCTTTTGTTGTTTGTACCAGTATCATAAATTGATACAAAGTTGAATAAACTCAATGTTGTTCTGTAATGGCAGCAAAAAAAAAAAGAAAAGAAAAGAGGGGGCAAATGCATGGATTTGTGAAACCAGTAATAACAAATTTATAAAATATATCCTCTGTCAGCTTACAAATAAATATACATATTTACTTCACAGCCAAAATGAATAAATGAATAAAAGTGAAGATCTTTGTTTGAAATGGAAGTATACACGATGAGATTGCAAATCCGAAACCCCTACACTGCTGCACCAGTGTAAATAGATCTGCAATAATGATCAGAATAGATAAATAAGGGTTTCAAATAAACAAATACTGAAGAATTCATCTAATAAGCTTTCAAGAAATAAATAAAATTTATACCTGTTCAATTCAGAAGTGAGATGATGGCTCGTTTGAACCAGCATCTGCCTTTGCACCTGTAATGTTCTCTTCCCATGCCGCCATCATCCATCTTGCACAAATGAGGTGAGTTGAATAATAGCAACTCGATTTAGGTTAAGTTTTGCTTCTATCATATTTTAGGGTTTTCACGTAGACCTATATTTTTTTTAAGGATTAAAATATGGTGATTCAAGAATTTTCATTTTCTTTGGGTTTCCCACCCATTCGTTTGAAATGGACTCCAAAAGAGATCAAAATCCATTGATGGGGTTGCCTTATCTTTTTGGGATGAAAGCCAACCAACCCCAAGCTTTTATACAAGCATTTCAGAGTAAATTGTGAGCAATACAAGAGGTAACATATTATTATTATTTTAATATGGAATTTAATAGTTTTCTTAATGAATAATAATAGGGGTATGGAAAAATAGATCTTAACTTTATTAATTGATAGTAATGGGTATCTTTCTATAACGAAATCACGATAATAATGAAAATATATAAATAAATAAATGATAATGATAATATTAGTTTTATGGATGATATTTTCATTACTGTTGTCTAGATAATATTAATACTAGTCTTGCGAGAAGTAGTAATATTAAGATACCAATAAAGAAAATTAATGATAGTAATATTAAGAGAATATTTTGGCCTTAATAACATTAATACCATTAATGCTAAGAAGTACCGTAAATGACTATAATGATAATAATATGGTTATACTATGCTTAGAATGAATACTAATATTAAGTATATTATGTTATTGTTAATAGTTTTGGCAACAATGTTAGTAGGAAAATTAGTAAATTTACTAACGGTTATGTCTTGGGAAAACCTTAGCAAGCCTTGCTGTTAGGTTCAATAATAAGGATTGGAGGAGGTATTTGAACTAATACAAGTTCTATAGAAATAGAAATGTTCCTTTAAAGAATTGATAATACTAATATTAATTATAATGTTAATATCCATATGAAGATAATACTGTAGTATGAATATTAATCCTAATAGGAAACATTGAATCGGTGAAAGTTCAATGTTAAGCATGATAGAGGAATGACTATAATCATAACAAGTTGTGATATTTGTTATAAGGTTAATGTTAGTATTACAATTAATGTCATTAGTAATATGAGAAAACAATAATCAAGTATAGACAACATATGGTGTTATTAATATCAAGAATGATTTAATAATCAAAACAATAATACTAAGGTGGAAATTCAATAAACCAATAGCTAATAGAGTGACATAATAATAAATCCTATCAACAATGATACTAGTTTTAAAATTCATATTTATACTAACTACCATGCCACTGTTAATCCCAAGGAATCAAACTTATGGTAAACACTTCTACCAACACCATAAGATAATAAAGCTAATGCTAATATCAAGGACGAATGTAGTGCGAAGGCTAGAATGTTTCTTTCAATGGTAAAAGATATTATCAGTATTTTAATAAGCATTAACATGAGATTTAACCTCTGGGATTATCAATGATGAATAGTAAATGGTGTATTATATAAATGTATGTTGTTTCCAATAAAATATGTAGTAGCTAGGTTTGGCCCATACTATAATGTGGGCATGTTATCATGTTAGTGATAAACTCTAAACACTTATAAAGATGATTTGCATAATTAATGTTTGTTTTTAAAAAAAAAAATTGTTGGATTTTTCTAGCAAAAATTTGGGCACGACAAGATATATATCCATATATACAAACCAAGACTACTGTGGTTCATTTGACAATGCAACAATAATTTATATATACATATGTATATCTAAACAAATGTGTATGCTATCTTTATTCGTATTTATGTAGACTTTGATTTTAAAAGAGTTAAAAATAGTATATATAAGTATTATTTAGGTTCTAAGAAAATCACCACAATACAACCATAGCATTCAATGATATAGCATTGAGATGTTATTAATAACAGAGCATTTAATGGTGTAGTATGTGTAACATGTTCATAACAAAGCTATAAAATTGTTTGCACTTAGCCAGTGCAATGTGTCTAT
Organism: Sequoia sempervirens; assembly: GCA_007258455.2. Classification (NCBI taxonomy): domain Eukaryota; kingdom Viridiplantae; phylum Streptophyta; class Pinopsida; order Cupressales; family Cupressaceae; genus Sequoia; species Sequoia sempervirens. The sequence goes on along the minus strand of VDFB02270651.1, from coordinate 200,977,170 downwards.
CGAAACTGAATATATTGAAAAACACCAAAAATAGTGCACAAAACTATATTTCAAACCAGCAACAATGTAATTTTTTGAGGCTGCAAACATTGAATATTGCATTCGCTTGCTCATGCCATCTTGATTGCCATTGTACAGCACTGTGAGCAACCATTTACCATTTTTCTTTTGTGTTCCAAGGTGGAAAAGAGCCCCTTCTTGCATATATATTTTAATAAGCTGGAATGTTTAAAACATGTTGCTGACTTGCAGAACTTTCACCCTCTACTTATTGTTCCTTCTTGTCATTGTGCATCTTTGAAAATATGCCCATTTTTACAGAGGTCCTTGCTTGGCATGTCAATGAAGTTACATAGTTAGGAATAAATATAGTATACACATCTATTTAGATATAGCAGTGTATATATAAATAGATATATACATATGTACATATGGATATATATATCTGGTTATATGTGTTTTTTTAAATGTGTGTAGACAAAGGGGAATTCAATGCATATATGTACTTAATCATTTTTATTCTAAAAAAAATGTAAAGCGCAACATAGCTACACAATTTTGGACTAGTTGCGTGCATCCAATATTGTATTCTTGTAAACATGACATATAGCAATAGTAAAATAGTGAAAATGGTTAACACATAAATCTATAGAATACTTGTATATATATTTTTATATATTCCAATGTTCAAACCATGTTATTCCTCTTGTGATCATCCATAGATATGCATTTATATACACATGGATACACATATATTTTGTTATATGTTTATGTGTAATTACTACTTTAAATATATCTATGGTTATACATGTATATTCATATATGCTAATATGGTTGAGTTTATATGTATATTCCTAGATCGTCCCAATACATTCAAGTTCAACAATCCAATCAATTGTTGAATTAAAAAAGGCTAAAAAATAGCAATGGAACCATTTTACTATACCCAATATAAAGAGAAAATTTGTGCAAAGCGTCATACAAAATACTTGCAACAAAGGCTACCTGTAGCAACCACACATGCAGCTCTGCATGCTGTCAATCTTCCCTTGCAACTCCCATTGGCAATGGTAAATCCCACTCCTTTTGCCTTGGATTGTCTTGTTCGCCCAGGCTGCCAAAGTGTGCATGGTATTTTGGACATAAACATACCGATATCAACGTCACATGATATGTTCAATATACAATCTTAGATCAATCCCCTCATTACACCAGTGCACTAACAACACCTCAAAGAAATTTTCAATGATTGCTACCTTTCTTCAATTAAACAATTCTAAAAACGTATAGATACATTGTTGAACCTTGTTGTTTGTTAGATATGCAAAGAAAGCTACATTGGGATGCACACTCGTGCATCCAGTTCAATAACCATGTGTGCTAGATGTTATTTTGAAAAAGGCTCTCACTATTTCAGCTCTACAAATGGCATGGACCCAGGCCCACAACCATTCTTGCTAAAAAAGCTAACACATGTTGAAGAATTGCTTATTACTAGGGTGGCTCCAATTTTACAAGTGTCCCACGCTGGAGGAGGGCAGTTTAAATACAATGGTCACACAATAAGCTTTCTTCAAGATATCTCAAGCATTGTAAAACTTTTGTCACGCCGATTACAAGACCTTGAGGTTGTGATTGTACGACGGCCCACCATTGAAGGTGCAAACTATGATTGCTATGTTAATAAACATCATTTCATGGATGCATTGAAATATAAAATTCAATATGAAAAATACTACAATGATGTTGAGATTGATGTTGAGGCTCTTAATATGTTACCTGATATTGTTGTTGATGTCTCCAATTTCTTGCATACAATAGAGCAAGTTTCCGATGAAGACTTGATTCCATCAACCAAGCTCAACAAATTTTGTTGAACATGAAAATGGCTCTTCAACCTTTTCATCATTTATCCCTTTCTTTCCAAATGCTACATGAAAGCTCCAAGCCATCAAACAGGTATTACAAATTGGAAAAAAGGAGAAGAATATCTTGTGTTGGCCTGAAATTAACTCTTCTCCTATTAATGAATACAACACTGAAGGTTTATTTACAATGGCTTTTCCAACATTGTTCCCCATTGGAGCAACACTTCCCCTCCAACAAAGTGTACCATAGAAAAAAGGAAACTTGCTTGATTTAGGGAACAATTAATGATAAATTGAACTTAATGAGGCCTTGATTTGGTGTTGGGAGGTTTTTTCCCTTAATTCAAACATTATAAAATGTATTTAATGAAGGCTTTCAAAATAAACTCAATGTTAATCTAGTGTTGTAATGTGTCTTGCACATTCACATTGGATATTGTGTCTTCCTAGGCTAAGTAGACCTCATTTTAGTGTTGTAAAGTGTATCTAATCACACTTTCACATTGAATTTTGTGTCCCAAGCCATAATTTACTTTTACATCATCATTAATAGACCCCTATCACCCCATGTTGTGCATCCTGAGGCAATATTTGATGAAATACCCAACAAAGTCATCATATAAACCTTATTTCCCTACTTCCTAGCATCTTAGCTAGAAAATGGGCCCCTCTAGGACTAATTTTCCATCTGTGGTGAATGATTCCCTGTTAGGTGGGACTAATTCACCCAAGGTGGTGAATGAGTCCCATTTGGGCCATTTTTTACTTTTGAGCAAGAAATTTTAGAATTTAAGTTTTATTTTTCTTCATGTCAGCCTTAGGGATCCAATTTATGGGTGAATTAGGAGAATTTCCTATAAATACAAACTTCTAAGCCCTAATTCATAATCTCTTAACTCATGTAATGCCCCATCATAATAACCTAAGGAATGTTGCAATAGTGTATAAAAGTGAAATAATTTTTTTTTGTTAAAGTATAATTATTAAGTTAATTAGTTGCATACATTCATTAAGTTACACGACGTTACACTACTTTGAGTTTCCATAGACGACTTTAGTATTTCGCATTGCACATATTAATTAACATAAACGTAAAAGTAAACCTTTGCAACATTGTGATGACACTCCAGCTAAAGTAACCATCTACCTTGTGTATGTAGTACATTCAATTGTCTTAAATCTGGAAGCAATGTAACCATCAATTAGTTATGTACTTGTGTCTAGGGTTAGAAGATTATGTCTAGGTAACCATATTACTATCTCCTAGCACGGGGGGTGGACCTACGGGTACCACATGGTTGGGTGGAACGTGCACCTTACTCCGTTGGGTCCCCAGTTTATGATCATGGCAAAGAGAGCTTCATGGATGGAGAGCTCGTACTTGGAAACAGATGTACTTTCTTTATTGCATTATTGTAAAACTTGTATTGTAAAGCATCCCTCAATTGTTATGAAGTGAACATTGTAAAATGTAATTATTATTGAACTACCTCATTAGATGAATGAGTATTGTAATATCTTATCAAATGCAATGTAAGAAACATGTTTGTACTTTATACTATCTTGAATGGAATCTCATATGTTATGCAATGTTTACTTTTAGGTTTATGTTAATTAATATGTGCAATGTGAAATACTAAAGTCGTCTATGGAAACTCAAAGTAGTGTAATGTCGCATAACTTAATGAATGTATGCAACTAATTAACTTAATAATTATACTTTTAAAAAAAAAAATTATTTCACTTTTATACACTATTGCAAAAAAATTTAGAATTTAAGTTTTATTTTTCTTCATGTCGGCCTTAGGGATCCAATTTATGGGTGAATTAGGAGAATTTCCTATAAATACAAACTTCTAAGCCCTAATTCATAATCTCTTAACTCATACACAACTCATTCGACATTTATCTTCTCTTTCAAGTCTAGCAAGTTAGGGTTTTATCACTCTAAGTCATCAAGTAAGCTTCCAAAAGACATTCAAGGGCAGATTCTTCATGTTTTGCTATAGAAATTCAAGATCAAACATCATGGAAAGGTACTAACTTCATTGTTTCATGCTTCATTACATTCTTTTATCATTTTGGTTTAATTACCTACAAAGGGGTTTGACCAAGGAAAACCCCAATGCCCTAACATCCAACATTTCTCTTTCTCTTCTTATGTGTTTTCAAATTTTTTCAAGTCATCTCTTCATTGGATAAGTCAAAATACAAAGTCACTTACAGGTCCAAATTTGACAATTTTAGAATCGGGCACTTGGAGAAGCAGAAAGTGCAGACTGAAGGCTCTTGTTTCCACCTTTGAATCTTCAAAAATTCAAAATTGGACTCATTTTCCATGGGTGGTGAATGAGTCCCACTTCTAGGCCTGATTTTGGTTTTCTGCATTTTTGGATACCCATTTGTCTGAAACGAGTTCCGGAATAGTTTCACAAAATTGGGATTGATTCACCCAAAATGGCGAATGAGTCCCACCAGGCCTAAAAATTAGGATCAGTAGCATTCCAAAATTCATTTCCAATCTTCATCAATATCTTAGGTGCGCACTTTCAGTTTCATCCATTTCTGTTACAATTTGCATTCATTTCTAGGTGTCTTTTGCATTACACAATATGTTTTCAAACAAGTTGCATTCCAATAGTTTCACATTAATAATCAATCATTTTCATCAATTATCAGCATTTAGATCATTTTATTTAGTCATAATTACATCATACATTCCTTAGTTTAAGTGAACCACCACAATTTTTGGGGTCTATCTCTCTCCTTTTAGGTGAAAAACCCTAAGAGTGCAAGAGAAGTACATAGCACCACAAAAATTGTTGGTTCATTTTGGTGAACCTGCTTTTGAATACTTTTCTTTTTTGATTTGGAGTCCTTCATCATACATCTAGCTTGCATTGACCTTGCATTAGGGTTTGCATGGATTCATTTGCATGCTAGGTTTCCAATTTTGCATTCATGAAAAGTGCATTTAGGTTGCATTTTTGGCATCTAAAATCATTAAAATTTTCTGAAATTTTGCATTTTCATCTTAGGTATGCATCTTACAGCACATAAAACATCAAAATCCATCAAAAAGATTTGAAAATTCTGAAAAAAATCCATACTAGGACTCATTCGCCACCTTGGGCGAATTAGTCCCTTTTCACCCCAGAAACTAACTTTTACAGAACTGAAAACCCTATTTTTAAGCTTCTGTTTGGTGCCATTACCTAGCTGTATTAGTTGGTTGCATTTCTGAAACATGCATTTCATTATCTATCTAGCTTAAATTAGCTCATTTCAAGCATGGTTTAAATTTCACATTTGCATTCTCATATTGTTACATAGCATAATCAATCAATTATTATCTAAAACTTACATTTCATTTCAGCCTTTTACATTGCATTTTGAGTTGGCATAGATTGTTATTTCAAAATGTTAGTTTCAATCTTCTCCAAATTTGCAAAGAAAAAGTTAGTTTTAACAAGTATTCTAGTCCTTCATTCAATGCATTCCCTAGTTATGATAGTCTCTTAGCACAAGAGAATGAAAATGTTAATGATTTTCTTAAACTTACACTCCCTCCTATCTCTCCTATTTGTGTGGATGATGTGTTAGAATGGAATACAAACATAGATCACCATGATGATCATTGTTTTACTTCTCCCAATACCTCTCCTTTTAGTGATGAAGGTATCTTGGTGAAAGAAGATACAATCATTGAGCATCATGAAGGTCTTGTTTGTTCTTCTCCTCATTCCCCTTGGGAAGATAGTATAACAATACAAGATGAATGCATTGCCACCACTTTACATAGTCTCCATTCATCTCCCAACACCTCCTCTATTTGTGATAATGCTTTTGTGAATGATCATGAAAAACACATTTGTGAGGAGGATATTTTATATCAAAAAACTCAATGATTGAGAGTTATAACATTATTTTTCTCCTTCCTAATGTTCCTAACAATTGGAAGGGTATATTTGAACAAGAAGATCCAATCATTGGCACACATGAAAATCCTAGTTGTCCTCCCCTTGATGTCTCCCCTCTTTGTGATGATGCTTATTTACAACATCTAACCATCACATGTGATGAACCTCTTGAAAGATATCCTACTAGGGTAGATATTATGGTATAAGATAATGAAATTATGGAAAAAAATCAAATTTCCCCTCTCCTAATATCTCTTCTATGAGTGAAGATTATATTATGGTGTTACAAGATCCAATTGATGAGACTCATGAAAATCTTCTGGAACAAGACACTTCAACCATTGCTTGCTCCCCTAATTGGGATGAACCAATCCTTGAAAGTCAAGAAAATTTGGATTGTCATTCTCTTAACAACTCTCCTCCTAGGGAGACTATTATGGTGCAAGAAAATGATGTCTTCCTTAGGGGTGCATCAAACCAAGACCACCAAGGTTATGCATGCGCAATGTCCATTAGATCCCCTTCAATCAATGAACCACATACATACCCCATGAGAAATCCTAACAATCCTCTAATTCTTTACCCAACATCACACAAGCAACAACCTCAAAACCAACCCAAACTCATCCTTTACCCACCTAAGAATAATGTTTCATACCAACCAAGTTACAATGGCATTGCTCACATATGTAACAAAGTATATACAATCAAAGCCAACCCCAAATCTGAACATCTTATGAAATAACAAGGAAAAGGATGTGATGCTATAGAACAAAGTATCCATGCCCCTCTAGCTCCCAAAACACAAGCACAAAATCATGGTCTTCATGATTTTCCTTTCATAGAAATCAACCCATCCAACAACCCTTCATTCAACATCAATACTATCACACAAGATTCTTCCAAGAAAACTCTAACTTTGGTACATCCTGAATTGATAGATACCTCATTAAACATGTATCAAGCAGAAAATTTGTTTCGGTATCCAAATAAATAACATTACTTGCTGCTCCTTTCCATGTAATAGTTGTAGAATCATAGCATACTCACTATTGCATGTTTTTCATCCATCACAAGGATCAACATACCATTATCCATTCTAGGCTCACCCTTGTTCTGCACTAAGTGGGGGGGAATGGTTAGAAAGATTTATCCCCATATGTCACTTGTTGTTGTCTCTTTTGACTAGTCATTAACCTTTCATGAACATATAAGAGCAAGCTTGGGATGTGGACAACATACCTTAAGTTGGCCCGCATGTGACATACTCATTCATGATGTAGCTCAATTCAGAAACATATGACTTGGCATAGGGCTTTCCAAGTTGGCTCTCATGTCTTCTTTCATTTATCCTTAGCTACTTTAAAGAAATTTCTCACAGTAATGGTGTAGCAACCACTTTAAAGTGGGGGCATGCATACACAACATCTTTGTGCAAATTTTAAGGTGTATTTTTTCTTTTTCCTATGATGTTTCCTCTTCTTGGTGGTGTCATTGGGTTTGATTCCTTCCAAGAGTGTACGACCAACTGAAGTGGCCTGATGTGAATGAGGCATCCCATGGATAACGATCTGACACCCTGACTTGTCCTCTCTTGGAGACATTAGGCACAATGCTCCCCAAGAAGAAGACCTTACATGAACAAATCAAAATCCCCTTTAGAAAAATTCTTTACATATTCAAAAGCATTTACAAAAATCATTACATTGTGGTGCCTTATCAATGTTATCAGGAGCATAAATTTGGTATGCTTTGTATAATGGGAAGCTGACACACTGGCATGACTTTCTCATTATACAGTGGGAAGCCGACACACTGGCATGACTTTCTCACTAAACCACTTCTTTGGGACATCTCACCCCACGGACAACCCAATGTTCTGTGGCCCTAGAGTGAGCACATCTTTTCCACCCCATTTTTATTTTCTTTAGTTTTTTCCATTGCATGATTGTGTATCTTGTTTGTTTGCTAATCATTCACCTTGTGTGTGTCTTCTTATGCTTATGTTGATTTGACTTAGGATCTTGGATCCTAGGGGCTTGATCGATGCCTTGATCTTTTTCATCCTTTATCATTCGCATTGTTACGATTGGACCCCTCTTGAATGTCTACTTTAGTATGAGTTTGAAGCAAGTTCATCCTCTCACTAAAGTGGGGGCTAAATGTACCATAGAAAAAAGGAAACTTGCTTTATTTAGGGAAAAATTAATGATAAATTGAACTTAATGAGGCCTTGATTTGGTGTTGGTAGGTGTTTTTCACATTCACACTAGGTCTTGGACCCTTGCAAATGCATTTAACAATGTCTTGTAAAGGTGTTGTAAAGTGTTGTAAAGGACTTTCACGCTTTTCTAGACTTAATGAACCTATTTTCCCTTAATTCAGCATTATAAAATGTATTTTATGAAGGCTTATAAAATAAACTTAATGTTAATCTAGTATTGTAATGTGTCTTACACATTCACATTGGATATTGTGCCTTCCTAAGCTGAGTGGACCTCATTTTAGTGTTGTAAAGTGTATCTAATCACACTTTCACATTGAATTTTGTGTCCCAAGCCCTAATTGACTTTTACATCATCATTAATAGACCCCTTTTACCCCATATTGTGCATCCTGAGGTAATATTTGATGAAATACCTGACAAAGTCATCATATAAACCTTATTTCCTTACTTCCTAGCATCCTAGTTAGCAAATGGGCCCCTCTAGGACTAATTCACCATCTGTGGTGAATGAGTTCCTGCCAAGTGGGACTAATTCGCCCAAGGTGGCAAATGAGTCCCATTTGGGCCATTTTTTTACTTTTGAGCAAGAAATTTTAGAATTTAAGTTTAATTTTTCATGTTGGCCTTAGGGATCCAATTTACGGGTGAATTAGGATAATTTCCTATAAATACAACCTTCTAAGCCCTAATTCATAATCTCTTAACTCATACACAACTCATTCAACATTTATCTTCTCTTTCAAGTCAAGCAAGTTAGGGTTTTATCACTCTAAGTCATCAAGTAAGCTTCCAAAAGACATTCAAGGGTAGATTCTTCATGTTTTTCTACATAAATTCAATATCAACATCATGGAAAGGTACTAACTTCATTGTTTCATGCTTCATTACATTCTTTCATTATTTTGGTTTAATTACCTACGAAGGGGTTTGAACAAGGCAAACCCCCATGCCCTAACATCCAACATTTCTCTTTCTCTTCTTGTGTGTTTGTAGATTTAGGCATCTTGGAAGCTTAGAAATCATTGAATATTTCATTGCAAATTTTTTTTAGTCATCTCTTCATTGGATAAGTCAAAATACCTACAAAAAGTCACTTACAGGTCCAAGTTTGACAGTTTCAAAACTAGACACCTGCAGAACTAGAAAGTGCAAATTGAAGGCTCTTATTTCCACCTTTGAATCTTCAAAAATTAAAAAGTGGACTCATTTTCCAAGGGTGGCGAATGAGTCCCACTTCTAGGCTTGATTTTGGTTTTCTACATTTTTGGATACCCATTTGTTCGAAACGGGTTCTAGAATAGTTTCATAGAACTAGGACTAATTCTCCCAAAATGGTGAATGAGTCCCACCAGGCCTAAAAATTAGGATAAGAAGAATTCTAGGAGTCATTTCCAATCTTCATCAATATCTTAGGTGCACACTTTTAGTTTCATCCATTTCTATTACAATTTGCATTCTTTTCTAGGTGTTTTCTGCATTACATAATGTGTTTTCAAATAAGTTGCATTTCAATAGTTTCACATTAATAATTGTAGGATGCTAAATCTGCATTTTTCTCAAACGAACAACTAAACTTTAAGCAAATCAAATAAGACATCCTTATGGAATAATACATCAATGCTTCATAAATGCAAACGAAATAAATAACAAAACCAAGCATATGAAAACATGAAATGAATCCTATCCCATATTGGATTGGTGCTATTGTTGAAAATAGCCCTTTCCCAATCCTTGCTTAAAGCTAAATGATATGATGATATGAAGATGGTGGAGTGATGGTAGGAAAAATCAGTTCTCCTGAAGAGAGTGACTTTACATGAGTGATTATGGATGATTTGCTTGAGGATGAAGCCTCTATTTGTAGATTTTCAAATGCTAAGAGTGTCAAACATGGAGGATGTGGGACTAAAGATAAGCCAATGGGGAGAGGCCACTTGTCATCATGTGAGTGGTTGATGCATGTGCAAGATTTGGGAAATGTGCCCAAGAGGGGGAAATTTCAAATTCAAATTTGAGAGTAAATGCTGAGTGGGGGACATGTAAGAGTTTATTAATTGCTTTGTTGGATGTACATGCCCACTTGGTTTTGAATTCAAACTTGATGGAATATTCCTCAAAGATGCCATGTTGAGTGAAAATGCTGATTTAAATAAATCAATAAATGGATTTATTTGTGCAAGTGGGATTATCTAGAGGATGTGATGGGTAGTTAGGTTAGTTTTAATCAGGATTAATTTGCTAGGATGATGATTAGGTGAGTTTGACCAATTTGACTCAAATATTTGATTTATTTAAATCGGAAAAGGAGAAATATGAATTTATATTTAATTAAATAAAAGGCTTGATTTATTTAATTAAAAGGATGGTGATGTTAGGATCAAGTTGATTTATTTAATTTAAATTGATAACTTTAGGAGATTGAACAAATAAACTTGATTTATTTATTTGATGAGCGAATGTGATGCATAATGTCAATTTGACGTGTTTACATTTTTCCCCTCTTTGAAGCAATGTACTTGTTGCGTTGGTTCAAAGAATAATCTTACCGCGATCAAAATTAAAAAAAATTCTGATTTTTTTGGATGCCCTAGCGGAAAGTACACTAGTACATTGCCCCCTCAAGAAATCGAGCGAAAAGATTCGATTTGAGGGTCGATCTCATGATAAAGAGTTTCAAAATGGATTGTTATGGATGATGATGCAAATGAGATGATTTTAAGATGCTTAGAATAACAAATCTATATTATCCTAAACAACTTAAATGATGATATACTATGAAATGAATGAGATTGATGATGTGATATGCTATGATTATGCAATGGATGATTTATGCAGATGCTTAGACTAACAGATCTATATTATGATGATGATATGCAAATTCAATGCATGTGAAATGATGGATATTTCCTATTATGTATGATATGAATGATATGTGGTATGCTGACAGTCTGTGGATGCAAGATGTATGCATGATGGATGCATTGGTGATGGTGATGTTAGTGCGGAAATGAGATGATGACAAGAGGATCCCACAAGTTTATGATCTGATGAGACTTTATTAGAGATGATGATGATGACAGATGATGATAATGATGATAAATGATGATGATTTGCTTATCAAGGATTGGGATTTTAAAAGGGCTACTTACCTTATGTTTGATTACACATGTAGATATGATGCATCAAGGTATAAAGAACCAGGATGGTGTTGTACCTAGTGCGATGGAATTTGACTCAAAAAATAGATAGAAGCATTCTTGTTCACACTTGACATACGAAAACCTTGCTAGGACGTACCTAACAAAGCAAGTATTCGCCAAGTTATTTTACAAGAATGTCCAACAAGCATAGTAGACAAAAGATAATGATCATTGCCCCATTCCTATCTCTCTAAATCCTTCGTTCAGATATCATCGAGAGGTCCTTGGAATGAGCACAATAAGATAAATCAAAAGAAAAAGATCAAGTACGCAAACAAGCCAATGTTCTTCATACCTTTAGCCAAAGGGATTTGTTTTGATAGGATAAGAATCCAAGTGATATCCAAAATGATGCCCAGTGTCAGAACGATATATCCTAGGACATGCATTGTATAGGATGATGATAGTTTGATAAGTTGATTAATAGGCTATTACTATAAGGTTGACTAACATGTCTAAAAATGATCAAGAGTTTGATTTTGTTTTAACGGTTTGTTGCTTCAATTTAGATTTTATGATTTGAAGCTTTCTTTTGCTGATTGTTGTGATTGTTTCTATTTGTTTTTCCAAAGGATGAAGGTGACGATCAGTTTATTATGGATGATTGATTATCGCGAGTGAAAGCGAAACAAGATGGATGGATTTTTTCAAATATTTGGAAGTTTTTGACATTTTGAAATGTTTTGAGGCTATTTTTGGTGTTTTTGAGACTTTTACAAATGTTTTGATTTTTTAATTTTGCGATGTTTTGGGATTTTGATGTGATTTTGGATGTTTTTGGATTTTGTGGTTTTTTCAAATGTTTTTTGGATTTTGATGTTTTTTGAATGTTTTTGGATTTTTGTGTCTCGGGGGCTGATCAGAGATGAGCCTTGCCTATGTTTAAGCTCAGAGACGATGTAGTTCGGATTCCATGTTCTTGATGTTTTCTGTTTTCGACTTGTTTTTGGATTTTCGCATGATTTTAACGATTTGGATATGAACATGTGTGACGATATCAATGCTCTGTTTTGGGATTTTGTTGAAGGCCAAACTAAGGTTGATTGATCGAATCAATGGATTGATGATGATGATGATAACATTGTTGACGATACACAACAATGTGAGGATTTGATTAATCATGATTGATGATGATAACATTGTTGAGGATGCACAACAATGCAAGGATAGTGTTAAGCAACACAAGGACTGAGATGATGATGAATTGATTGGATTTGCTTGATCATGATTGATGAAGCTTGATTTGGAACAAAATTTGTTCGAATGATGTGATGTTGACGTTTCAAGTGTAACCTAGATGCGACTGATAGTGATTGTTTGGATCGATGTTTGATGAAAGATGAAGACTGATAAGGAATTTCTTCTCGTCAAAATATTCCATGGGCTAGTGATTTGGATTTTTCTCACAAGTGCTTTGACCCATTTGATTTTACGTTTTCCAATGTTCGGATCACCATATAAGGTGAAGGATATAGATCAAGATTTATTCTCGAAGCAAAAGATGCAACAATCTGGCCCCAGTGTCTAGCAATGTATGGGATGTCATGGATGGATGGATATGGATTATCTTGCAATAAGATAAGGTGTTTGGGTAAAGGATGCTCATTTTGGATAATGCTTCATGGCTCAGATAACATTGGATAGGATAGGATCAATAAAAATGACCCATGTCAAGATGTTTATCGTAAGCAAGCGTAAGGTGTGCCCCAAATTTTCATCAAGATCAAGATAACTTGGATGATGGACGCAGATGGGTGAAAATGGATTGGATCAACGGTTTATGGATGAATGGCTTTATTATGGATAAGATGGATGAAATGTTGGATTTAATACGGATGGGATAAGATGCTTCCTCCTGAACTGGTGCATGTAGATGCTCGATTCTACACATGACGCCTGTTTGCCAAGTTTTCATCATGGTCTTGCCCAAAGCGCCGCCCATGCGGTTTTCACTAGAGAATGATTTTTTATCTTTACTGTTTTCAATCCTTTTTCTAATTTTTTTGGATTTTCATATTTTTTGATTTTTTGATTTTTCTGACAGATTTTAGGCTTATGCTAAAGCTTAAGGTGTTGCTGATGTAGATGCCCCTTTCATAATTTTCCATCGATGTCATGGTTGAAGAAGCTGCTTTGCTAAGATACGTGCACTTGAATACAACTTTTGAGATTCCTGATCTGCTTCATTGATACCAAAGTTGACTTTGTCTTTGTGCACACATCATGATAGAGTGCCTTCTAAATCCTTATGATGAAGGGTTGTTGCCAATACATGGTCAATGTGAAAATTGGATATCATACGTGGAGGCGTGGATGGAGTGTGTTTAGGGATAAGAGATGGATTGGTTGACAGTTTGGAACCTTTGACTCTCCAAACTTGGGAAGATGAGCAATGATGGGTGGATATGGAAGTGTGCATGGAATTAGGACCAACTGCTTGATACACTTTGTACATCGCTTGAAAAGCCTGCTTTTTCTTTTGTGGACATCTTTGATGGATACTTTTCCCTTTTTTACTTTTCCCCATAGTTTCTTTGACTAATGGAGTTTGATAAGGATAATCTTTCTTTGTATGTTTTTGTATCCATACATATTTGATTTGTCCATTATGCTTCTCAGCTTCTTTTTCTTTGATAACGTTCTTCGTACTTTGATTCAAATATTTCCTTCGAAGTTGGTCCCAATTTGTGGATGGGGTGATGGGTGGATGAAGATTCATGATGTGGCTGGTTGTAGTAATGACATTAGTTTCATCATAAGGATTCTTCATGCTTCCTATGTTGATGCTTGCTTGAGATGAAGTTTCCCCCAGTATGGTGGTGTTAGTACCTTTATGTTTTGATTCTGCCTGTTCTGAGATGTGTTGTTCAATAAACATGCTCTGACAAATGACCACTATAGATGACATTGTTTCAATTTGTTGCTCTGCTAAATCTAAGTTATACTGTTTTGTCTGACTTGATTCCTTGAGTGGATAATGTCGGATATCTTTATTCATGATGTCCTTAGTCCGAATTTGGGAAATATCAAATCCTGATGTTGACAACTCTGTTTGACTATAGGAATCAATAACTTGCTCTTTTTGTGTAATAATGTCAGGAGTAAAAGAATCATGTTTTGAAGGAAGATCATCTATGTGTCCATCCAAAGAAAGCATCTCATGGGTAGATGGAGTGTGTGCTACATGATCATCTTGCATAGATAGGAGAGTGTCCATTAGATTATTGTAGTATCTTGAGGATACAAATTCTTGATCTTGAACGATTTCGGAGTTGCTTTCGACATGCTTTGGACCAAGTTCTTGACATGGGTCAGTTTCAAAGGATGGATTTCTTATAAAAGGTTCTTGGATGTCGTCATTAGACATGGTAAGTGGTTCAATATCCTCAAGTGTCAAGTTTAGGGTTCTTTCAGTATCTGTAACCATGAGGTCGAAGGGCGTCAATATGTCTTGGAAATGATCATTTCTAGACTTTGGTGAAGGATTTTGATCATGCTTTGGAATAAATTCTTGAGATATGTCCTCTAACTCATAAGGAAATGTAGAGACATTTTCAATATGATCATTGGTCGATGGATCATGCATTATGTCAATAGGATCAAATAATCCTAACACTCCTTGAAATAGATCACTAAAGAGTGGCTCTTGATGTATGGTGATTTGGTCATCGGATGGGGTGAAAACATCTTCAAATTGCTCATCGATGAAGAGATCTTGATCATTGTTTTCAACAATTGTGGTGGAGGGATTTCCAATGTTTTCAACCATAGGGTCAAATGATGTTGAAATTTCTTGAATTGGATCATTGTTGGTTTGTGGATTTTGACCATGATTGAAAAGTGACTCTTGACATATGTTGATTTGATCTTCGGACGAGATAGAAACATCTTCAATGTGCTCTTTGATGGATAGATCTTGACCATTGCTCTCAATAGTTGTCATTTTTTGTTCTTGTGTTTGTTGGGTAGCTTGAGAGGCTTGTTGCACTTGTTGAGCTTGTCTTGCTTGTTGTGTGGCTAGATATTGTTGGATAGCCTTTTGGTAGGCTTGGTGAGCTTTTAGCGCAATGTTATATTGTCTTGATGCGTTTGGTTTTGGTGGTAGTGGTGGTGGATTTGGAATCGTATTGGATGTAGTGACAAGTGGTTGAGATATGATTGGAGTGATTGTGAGGGTTTGAGATATGATGGGTTTGATCAAGGTGATAGGAATGGTTGGAATGACCAAGGTGATAGGTCCTTGGGAGACTACATTTTGATTTGTGATGATTGATGTTGTCATTTGATTAGATAACATTTGGGTATGTGCAGGATCATGATGGACCAAAAAGTGGCAATATGATGGGTATTTGTAGGGTATGTGGCTGACGACTTTTTTGTAACCAAAAATTGATGAAATGAAAAGGGTTTTTAAAGGAGATTCTCAGCTTTCCACCAACATAAATTATGCTTTACTTTGAATTTACTAAATAATTATTATTTATTTTCTATTTGAATTACGACTAAAGTCCCGATTGATAGGCTGATTGAAAAACATCTATAACTTGCAAACGGTATCACATTTTTGGAATCCAAAACATGAATCACATTCTATGCTTTGCATACTATAAGAATAAAAAAAGAAAAATTGAATTTCATGAAGTTTTGACCAAGTTAAGGTGGTTAGACACACGATTTTTATATTTTTAAAAGTTGCAATAAAAATTTCATAATTAATTATTTACTTGGAAAAAAATTACAAAAAAATATGCATCACATCCGGACATGAGTCCTCTACTTATTTCTAAAATCTTATAAAAAAATATTATCATTTTATTGTGGTTAGGGCGGTCAGACAAACACCTACTTCTTATTTTTTCCCTGAAATTTAAGTATTACTACATTGAAATTTCAAATTTTCACCATATAGATTTTTTTTAAAATAAAATAAAACTAGTATTTTAGAAACTATATTCAATTTTATACAAATTCTATTCTTACATATTTTTGAAATAATATAGATAACTTATTCAAATTTTTACATCAAGTTGCCTAACTCTGATTTTTCTGAATTTTTTGCCACTTAAGGGCCTGTTTTTTCCATGATGATCCTGCACATACCCATCTGTTGGTGCGATGTCAATGGAATATTCAAAATATTTGATGTGATGGATTGATTGGTGTTAGGGGGATTGATTTGGATGGAGTGATTGGTGCTAGGTAAAGGGGGAGGCCCTAAACCAAGGAATGATGTTGATATGGGTAATGGTGGTGGAGATGTCTCTTGGCGCAATGACTCAACTATTTTGGTAAGTGTAGCAATTTGATTTAGCCAAATTTGTTCTTGATTTCGATCTTGACTCCCTTGATATAGTTGAATTGGCTTGTGTTTAAGCAGATTTGGAGTGTGTACTTGTGTTTGATTTTGGACAATGTTTTGATTTGGGATGATGTTCAAATTTGGCATGATAGGTTGAAATTGACCATTGTTCATGTTTGGAATATTCGTATGATTTGCAAATGTATCCATCCCAAATTTTTCCAAATTCATGTTTCGAAGACTTGTGCTTGGTGCATTCTCATTTGGCTTGTAGGGATTTGGTGGGATGACATTGTTCACTTGAAGGCTCATGCTTTGATTGTTTGGTTGACAGACTTGTAGGTTTGGATTTAGATCTACCATCGGGAAACGTGTTCCAATCTTTGATTTGGGCATACTCACACTTGTTGTGCCATTGACATTTGTAGAAGGTAATGGTCCCATGTATGGATTGTATAAGTGTGAGTGTTGATAATCAATCGACATTGTAAGGCTTTGATAGTTAAATTGATTTGGATTACTCATGATGTATGGATCAAGTTTTTATTCCATGTTCTCCTTGTGTTTTGACCTTGTTGCAAAAGTGACCTCTAAGGTTCTTAGGACTAATGACGAGATGAAGGATGAAAGGTGTAAATGATATGAGTGATGAACGTTTAGGGACTTTGGATCAATGCTTAGACTTAGGGTTTGATTTTGATTGGTTTGATTGGATAATGAACTTGTAAACCCTAAGATGTTAGATGTTATCTTAGGATGAACTTGTTCAAAGGATTGCTAATTAAATTAAATGTATGAGAAAGGATGCATTCCCATACATCTAACTAAACGAGGTGATTTTGATTTTGACGATCTACCCAAGTCTAGAATGATGTTTTCAAAAGCTCTAAAGTTGTTTGGTGGGATGGATATGATGAATGTTTGGATGGATGAAGTGTTTGATTTTATCCTAAATGAACCTAAGGACTTGTTTACTAGGCCAAGATAGTGAAGAACATCCCTTTCTCTAAGAGTAATTCGAAATCAAAACATCAATGTTTGCATGAAAACCATAAGATCAAAAGATATCAAGCACATGTGTGGGGTCCAATTGATTAAATCCTTGCTTAATGGATTATTTTTACCACAAACACACTCTTGATTAGGTTTTCAACTGAATATCCAATGTCCTAATTCCCTTTCATCCCACAAAGTGCATTATGTGGAAATCGAGGAAATCAAGGAAAAGGTTGCCTAAAGTTGACTTTAGTAGAAGCAAATTGAGATGAAATCCAAATGTTTAGAAGCATCTAAGGATACAAATCCCAAGGGCAAGCAATAACATGTGAATTTGTTCAAGGATATTTGCCTCTCCTAAAGGGTTTGCAATTTTGATGATTCATTGAATGTTGGTTTTCAAATGTTTTCGATAAAAGCACTGTGTTTTCAAGCAATGTAACATCCTAGCTCAATTGGTACATTTTTCTTAGTGGGCTTGCTTCATGCCCTTCATAGTAGAAGAGATGATTTTACATGCAACCAAGGACAAAATATAAAGGTATGTTAAGAATGAAGTCTTAACCTCTATATTTCAACCAAGATCGGACATGGCAAGTAACTTCTTGGAATCTAAGTTCCAATGCACCACTTTGATAAACTCATTGGATGGACTGGTTGGCTTCTACAAACAAGGTTCTTAATGACTGAACATCGGGGACATGGCACCTTGTGAGCATCTAGCAAGCCACTAAAGGCTTTAATCAATCCTACTAGGGGCTCTTATACATTTTATGGTAGTACCCCATTCTGAAAGACACTATATGGCTAAGGCCTACATACCATGAGGACTTGACAGTTTAGTCTTATCCATTTATATACCGGTTGGAGTCACCTTCGAGTTCTCCTTTCGGATGTGTCTCTTAGGCAGGCCCCTCTAAAGGTGACTCAAAGCAATAAAATGCATTTTGAGTGTTTCTCTTACACCCTAGATCACACGAAGCGCAAGGGGAGAGGATACGCATTCAAAATGCATCAAAGACAAAATCACTCAACTCAAACACTTGTTCTTTTTAGCCTCCAAGCAATGATGAGTTCATTTTAAGCACCAAAAATCAAGTGTGAAGTTTGTTTGCTCAATTTTAGCCCTCAAAGAAATGTCTAGTAAGTTTCTAAGTTCAATTTTAATCCAACTTTGAAAAGATCAAATCAGTGATTTAGTTGGTCTAAAATAGAAAACAAAAGTGGGAAATAGACACTTCAAGCTATTACAATAAGCATTAATAAATACTTTTTTTCTTTCAAGTTTAAGTTCATATTTTCAACTCAAATTATGCTAGCTTTTGATTCCCATGTGTAAGCAACCACCATTGTTTCTTGAGACCAACCTATCATGTAATGTATCTGCAAGAAAAAAAACAATGGTTATAACCACAAAATTAGATTTTTTTTAAAAAGCATGAGAGAATTTTCATTATTATAAACACAAATGACTTATTTTTTTTAGATCAATCTTTTTACTTTTCTATTTTCCAACTATCAAGAATTCTTTTTGTAGAAAGCTATGATTTGCAAAGAATAATTATGTGGCAGAGAAACCCCCTCTTGCAGAAAAGAAGACAACTTCCCAGGCTGAAAAGAAGATTCCCAGTTAGATAAGGTAACTTCTTGTCATCTTTAATGAGAGTAAGCACAGTTAGTCGAATATCTTTAAAAAGGTCTCTTTCACATACTTCGATGACCACCTATCAACAGTCCGCCAAAGAGCATCATTGATTTTTCATAAAGAAAACAAGAGGAACCTATGCACCATTCAAAGTTTTGTCTAGATTTTGAAGTAGCTTCAGACTGATTCTTTACAGGCTTTAAATATTCTCTCTAATATTGATCACTACATGGAAACAAAAAATATTAAAGATAATGTTGAAGCTAACTGCAGAGGAGTATTTGTCATGGCTGCTAAATGCTTAAAATAAAGTAATTAAATGTTTGATTTACTCCCTGACTTGACCGTTGTATTTCCTGATCAGGTTGAAGTACGTCATACAGAAGCAAACAACATAATCCATTCTATAGATCTGTACCCTCTCAACCATGTACAAACTAGAACGATCTTTCAATGCTTGACAAGCTAGTAATCACTTGTTTATAGTGCGTTCTTGCTATTAAATGCGCTCCTTAGGTGTTTTTCTAAACAACATGATCCTTGGTCCAAAAAGCAAACGCTTATGTCACTATTGCTCCAGCTCTCCATAACAGTTTGAGGTTTGATAGAAACTGCTTTGAGAACCACGCTAAAGTAATAATACTAGCTGGAAAGTTTTCAAAGAACCTGCAAATGGCAGGTGTAAAAGGTGAGCCACCATAAGTGTTGAAGACGGCTTAAGTCAGATGCACTTATGACACAACTTTCAAACTCGTGCCCAAAAAGGATATGCACATTCTGACAGAATGCCTTGATCAAATGTGGACGTCTTGACAGAATGCCACAATGAAATGTTATCTCATGGAACGTAGTAGTTGTAGGATATGCATAGTAGTTGCAGGATCCATTCAATAATATTTAGCAATCTCTGACAGTGTCCTCTCAAAACCAACTACAAAACCCCTAGCATTGTCGGTAGTGCCAAGATTTCGTTACCGTCTTCATTCGGCAATGGGGAATTTTATTTGAATTCTTCTTTTTCTTGTTTGACGGTGCCAACTATCGTGTTCCAGTTCAGACTGCACAACAATGCTTTTATTAGAAGATCAAAGCATCGTGAACATCAAATGATTCAAAATGTGGAAGCATAGACAAGGCGCATTAGCTGGTAAGTGGCAGGTTTGTAACTTTAAAAATATCTTAGACACACTAGCATTTCTTCCTAGCGCTTGATTTCAGCTAGCTGTAAACATACTTTATCAACATTAAATTCATATCTACTTATATCAGGTTGATGCATTTATTGGTAAAAAAGCGACAACCACTGCAAATTTGAAATAAAATACAATTTGAGAAGACACTTAGACATAGTTCATTCCCTTTTCACACGTTGGCACTTAATGGTAGAAACCAGCAGAGATAAGTACGCCCATATTATATTATACTGAGTGATGTGATTGACAGCAAGCAAGTTGGATGCCTAAGATGGAAAATGGCAGGTGATTCACAACTTAAAGGAAAATGTCTTAAACATAGACGTTTCTCTGCAGTGAGGTAAATGCGCAAACCAGGATAGACAACAACTACGTACTTCTCTGGATACAACTTTCATGAAAGAAAATCAATACGGCAGAGAAGACAAGCATTTGGATAGATATGTAGGTCGTTGGAAAATTGGCATGGAATGAGTGAAGCCAAAGAGATGGCATATCCTACACGGTGAGCTTCCTTCCTCTATTTTCCGGCCCTAGTCATCATAGTATATCTAATTATGGATGCATGTCACCTGACTTCTTTCCAACACAACATAACTCTTCTTTTCTTTTTTTTCTTCTGTCTTTGTATGAATCTTGCCCACAATTTCTCGCTTCTATCTTTTCTTTTAGAAAAGACAACCACTATGATGAAAGAAAAGCATTGCGACAGAAAAAAAAGACAGCCATGTGAATAGATGTAGATGTGGTGGAGAATTAATGATTTTCTTCATTAAAGTGATTTCTTTCATGTACAGAAGACAATGGACATCTCTACCATTAGTATCATGCCAAATTAAATCAACTGATAGAGACAAATAAACGTCATCATAATCATAGCAACAACATGAAATCAACTAAGTAGATGACAACTTGAATAAGATGTCACAATTTTTGCAAGAAAGATTCAACTAATCAATGCAAAGATATCATTCTTTCATCCAATCAAAGAAAGGAGATTAAAAAAAGTTTATGAAAGCTCAATAAAGAACATTTAGCAAGGTGCCACAATAGTCAAGTAGCAACAAACATTTTAGCATACAGAAAAATAGTGATGTATCATTCAAACTTCAACTGAAAAAGATTCGCCCTCCTTCTAGTGCCAAATGTAGGATGCTAAATCTGCATTTTGCTCAAATGAACAACTAAACTTTAAGAAAATCAAATAAGACATCCTTATGGAATAATACATTAATGCTTCATAAATGCAAAGGAAATAAATAACAAAACCAAGCATATGAAAACATGAAATGAATCCTATCCCATATTGGATTGGTGCTATTGTTGAAAATAGCCCTTTCTCAATCCTTGCTTAAAGCTAAATGATATGATGCTATGAAGATGGTGGAGTGATGGTAGGAAAAATAAGTTCTCCTAAAGAGAGTGACTTTACATGAGTGATTGTGGAGGATTTGCTTGAGGATGAAGCCTCTATTTGTAGATTTTCAAATGCTAAGAGTGTCAAACATGGAGGATGTGGGAATAAAGATAAGCTAATGGGGAGAGGCCACTTGTCATCATGTGAGTGGTTGATGCATGTGCAGGATTTGGGAAATTTTCCCAAGAGGGGGAAATTTCAAATTCAAATTTGAGAGTAAATGCTGAGTGGGGGACATGTAAGAGTTTATTAATTGCTTTGTTGGATGTACATGCCCACTTGGTTTTGAATTCAAACTTGATGGAATATTCCTCAAAGATGCCATGTTGAGTGAAAATGTTGATTTAAATAAATCAATAAATGGATTTATTTGTGCAAGTGGGATTATCTAGAGGATGTGATGGGTAGTTAGGTTAGTTTTAATTAGGATTAATTAGCTAGGATGATGATTAGGTGAGTTTGACCAATTTGACTCAAATATTTGATTTATTTAAATCGGAAAAGGAGAAATATGAATTTATATTTAATTAAATAAAAGGATTGATTTATTTAATTAAAAGGATGGTGATGTTAGGATCAAGTTGATTTATTTAATTTAAATTGATAACTTTAGGAGATTGAACAAATAAACTTGATTTATTTATTTGATGAGCGAATGTGATACATAATGTCAATTTGACGTGTCTACAATAATCAATCAATTTCATCAATTAACAACATTTAGATCATTTTATTTAGTCATAATTACATCATACATTCCTTAGTTTAAGTGAACCACCACAATATTTGGGGTCTATCTCTCTCCTTTTAGGTGAAAAACCCTAAGAGTGCAAGAGAAGTACATAGCACCACAAAAATTGTTGGTTCACCAAGGAATATTCAAATTTAGTTGCATGAATATTCCCTCCACTTAATGAGATATTTTGACCATATATTTGGAAAACATGTCAAGTTTAGGTATTTCCTCTACAACTTGATAGTGAGACATTAAAGTCAACAAACTGCTTTTGTCTTCATAAGAGCATATTTGGAAGACAAAATCCCAAAGTATTTGTCTACATTGCATGAATGGCTTCAAGTTGCTCCTGATGACCAAATAGAAAAGAAACTAATGTGTTTTGGTGCATCATTGTGTGGGACTCACTCCTTTTGGAACTATTTTTGGGCCCATCTATCTACAATGATTGAACTTGGGATACCTACCCTTTTTTTCACTCTGAGCTTTGCAAACACAAAATGGTTTGATATGCAAAATGTTCTCTTTTGTGGCTCATTTGGTGATGGAGCCTTCAACAAAGACCCTGATAGATAGTGTTATTCAAAATCCACATATAAAATCTTTATATCTACATCATAGATTCTCAATTTTCCATGAAGAGGTGATTGAAAAGCTTTTGCACGCAAAATATTATTAGTATAGATATGAATGGCAGCATCATGGCTCTACACATGTGCATGGTTTTTTATGGATTTTAGAATCCCCGAACATTGACACTCTTGATTGGTCCAATCACCATGATGTTACCATGGCAAGGAAATGTTTTGATAGATATGTTTCAACTTGGAATCCACATTGCCCTACACAAAGATTGCTTAGAATGTACCACTGTTCTGAAGAAAATTTGTGCTTACTTTCCACAAGCCAAATTATTTCCAGTGATCCAATCATGGATTATGAACAGTTGCTAAATACAGTTGAAAGGCACACAAAATGCTCTAAATAAACTTGTTTAAGGAAAAAAGGAGAGCAATTACAATGCCTCTATAAAGCACCTTGGCAACAACAAATTACCTCTACATTAACATCTGATACTGAGTCTAACAAATCCTACAAGCCAGCAAGAAATGACGATCGCCTAAATATTCATAGCCCACCCATGCGTGCAATCTGGCATGCCAATGTTGATTGCCAACTAGTTGTTTTTAGGAAAATTGTATTAAATTATATCTCCAAATATGCAGCTAAATTTGAGAAGAAATAAAAAAATTACCTTGATATGTTGAAAAGACTTGCAAATAAAAATATAGTTGAGGATAGAGCACTGCTTGCATATCAAAAATTCATGATGAACATTCTTGTGGAGTGTGACATCTTTGCACAGGAGATGTGCCATATGTTACATAAATTTCCCCTTGTCACTTTAAGTTGACAATATGTTTGCTTGAATGTTGGAAAAAAGGCATGGTTCCGTATAAATAAATATGATGTTGATGAAGGCCTGCCAACAAATTATATTCATTTCTATATGCAAAGACCTCTAGAGCTAGGTGTTGTATCCCTAATTGACTCATTCCACTTATACACACATTCAGACCAGTACAAAAAGGAAAAATCAAAATTGAGACACCAACTTGTAATTGTTCTTTTGTACCCCTTGTTCAAGGTTGTTCCCCTTAAAGATACAAAAATATTTGACACATTTCTTTGGACATAACTTATGTTATAAAAACCTTTCTAAAACATACACACAGATATAGGTCTTTCCAAACAAGACATAATACAAAATTGGAAAGTTTTTAAAATAGTTGGTTATGATCCTTGGCATGTTAATAGAATTCTAGCTACATTCATGATTGAAGAACAACATGGCAGTGATAGTGATGATTTGAACCTTCAACCCTCTATGGATGAATATGAATGGTAAGTTTTGTCTCAGCTTGGTGCTACTACTAAATTTAGTATAAATCAGCTCCATCTATGGGGTAAGCGAGACTTTGATATGAACAATTCATGGAATACAAACCATGTGCCTGAACAACTTCATAATATTGCTTTGCAGTTCATTCCATCGGCCAAGGCACAACATGAGCAAGCTATGATACAATCCTTGCCTATAAGTACATTAGACCATCAGCTTTCACCAAAACAATAACTAGCTCTTCAAATCATCCAATCCCATCACATGCAGCCTTCTCCCAAATCCCTTATCCATATGATCATTCAAGGAACAGTCGAAATTGGTAAATCCTTTTTGATAAATTGTATAAGGAAACAAATAAACATCGAGCTCCTACTGGATGCAATAGCCTGCTGCTTACATTGGCCCCTATAGGTGTTGTTTCCTACAACATATGTGCCTCCACAATCCACACAACCCTCTATATTCCCCTAAAGGATATGAATCCTTTGCAAGGCCAACCATTGACAACATTCTAAAAACAATTTAAATATATTCAATACATTTTGATAGATGAAATGAGTTTTCTAGGCCCAAAGTTGCTGCTCAAAATAGATAGTCGATTGCACCAAACATTATCTGATAACCAAATGCAACCATTATGTGGTGTTTCTATCATCCTTATTGGTGATCTTTCCTAGTTGCTACTAGTCATGGATACTCCTATTTATGCTTCACGCTCATCAACTATAGCCTTATGGAATACTTTCATAGTCTCAGTAACATTGGACACTATTTTCTACTAACAACGAGATAGTCCTGCCCAACAAAATTTTCGGGCAATCCTTCTCCATATAAGAAATGGTGAGGCTCTCCACGCTGATTAGGAAGATCTTATGAAACAAAAAAATAAAATGCTCTCGCCCATAGAAAGAGAACAATTTGATGTTGCAACACATTTGTTTGCCACAAATGACTTAGTCACATTCCACAATAAAAAAAGATCAAACAATTAAACATGCCCATAGCCATTAGCACTGCTCGAGTAGCACAACAAAAGACATTTGATTATGGAGATGATGACCAGCTTCTCTCAGAACTGATGCTTTGTGTTGGTGAATAGGTGATACTAACAAAAAAATTGTGGATTCAGGTTGGGCTAGTCAATGGATCCCTTGGTCTTGTTATAGCTATTGTGTACAATGCATGTTGTAAACCGCCAGATCCACCTGACTATGTTGTTGTCCACTTCCAAAGTTACATTGGCCCACCATGGGACCCACAAAACCCAAGAGACATCCCCATCCAAGCTGTAACCTGAGGCAGTCAGACACAAATTCCACTCACCATGGCATGGGCAATCACAATACATAAAGCACAAGGCTTAACATTAGACAAAGCAACAATAAACATAGACAACAAAGAAAGGCATGGGCTAAGTTTTATAGCTATCTCTTGTGTTAAATCAATTGAAAGACTCTGCATTGATCCAACATTCTCATTTGAGAGATACTCTAGACTAAGTAACAATGAATAAAGTGCTCAACGTTGTAGTGAAGAGGCCCAGTTGGAACAGCTCCAGCCCCTGCCAAATGCTTTTGTCCTCACCTCGTGTTTTAGATCATGAAAAAGGTTTCAAAATATTTATTTTCACATTGGTTCCATGCCGTATACCATCCTCTTTTGAAGGATTTTAAGTTAAATTTTATAGAAACATACCAAGTAATAACCTGTGCAAAATGGGTATAATGCCAAAGATGAACAAAGATACCAAGGAACGATAAGCAGAGGGAAAAACTTATACAAGTCAGTGACATGTTTTGATCATTCCAGTCTATTAAAATATATATTCAACTATTCTATAAACATTTTCAAGAATATTGTGTTGTATTTTACTGGTTAATTTTAAATTATGCACCTATGCTCTATTTTCCATTTCTTGTGCCTATATACTCTAAGTTTTGTTGCGACATTAAATTTCCCCTGTTTATTCAATGCTTTCCATCCTCTTCAACCTTGCACATTAAAGATAATTTTCTTGTTGTTTACTGTCTTTTGTACCTTCAGCAATACAATTTCTATTAAATTAACTATGCAAATATGCACCCATAAATATTAATCTTCCCACTTCTCCTTTCAACATTTCATTGTTTCATACTTTTTGTATATGACATTCAAAAGAATACACTCTTTTGTATATTCCACCTATCCATGTTTGTCTAGGTGTCTTTAAATTCCATGATGTCAATTCTTTATTAGGATACCTATTTTTATAAAATTACCACAACAAAGAATACACTATAATATGAGAGATCATATATGAAAACACTAGATTTTTTCCTTGTTCACTTTGAGCAAAAAAACACTACAATATGAAAGATCATATATGAAAACACCAAATTTTTCCCAACTTTGTTATTGTATGATATATGATGAGACTCCATGAAATTACTCATGGGTGTTTCATACTTTTCTTGCTCAGGGGTTTGGCTAGAGCCCACAAGGCTTCATGATGCCAATATGGTAGGGAGGAGAATGAGCATGGGTTTTGTTATTTTTCCTTTTATGCCAAATTTTTCTTGCTAGATAGATAGATATTTATACAAATCCTTCCATACACTTGGCTTCCAGAAACATACTCTACTCTACCCATTGAATTTCTCCATGTGTGTACAACTATCCTTTCAGCTTATCCAATTGATTATTTATACAAAGTTCTTTACCAGGATACCAATTTCCCCTAAAATTATCACAACATTTGTATTATGTCATTCTAAATGTATTTGTATACAATATACCATTGCAATCTAAGGAATGATATATTAAAATCATCAATTTTTTACAATTTTAACAATGTATGATATATACAATACTCCATCAAATTCCCCATCAGTATTTTCTACTTTTCTTGATTGGTGATTCTGCTTAAGCCCATGAGTCTTCATGATTTTCACATAGGGTTCACATTGCATACAATTCTCTTTCAACTGATTTTAATATGTAGTATTCTAGACATACAGTTGCAGTTGTTACAAATTGATACATATGCACATTCAAACAACATTAAGTGTTAAAGATGCACAGGGATACCAACCAATAATAAGTAGAGGTTGAAAGTTCTATAAGTCAATAACATGTTTTGAACATTCCAGTATATTAAACTATATATGCACATACTCTAGAAACATTTTCAAAAAAATTGTGTTCCATTTAACTAATAAGTTTAAAATTGTGCAACTATGTTCTATTTTCCATTTTTTGTGCCTATATACCTTGAGTTTTTTCATTTATCCTTCATTCTTTGCTTGCACGTATTCTTATGTACATTCTTGTTAGCTTTTCAATTAGTTTTATTTGATTCAAATAGCTAGAAAATGTTGATCTAGAGAATTCTCTTTTGAGCATTTCACTATTTTTCTCTTCCTGTAAATTACATTCAGAAATATATAGTCTTGTCTACATTGCATTTTTGTCTAATATATATGATAAGACTCCATGCAATTTGTGACGAGTTTCCCGAACCTATTTACATTGATGGTGGAGTTTTTTGACCACGTGGGTTGGCGGTGGTGGAGTTGGTTGCCTCGATCAACAGAAATAGAATGGTAAGTATTTGCTCATGTGAGGGTTAATGCATCCTGGCATTGTTGTGCGATGGCATGAGAGGAAGTAATATTGTTGCAGTATAATATTCTGCACTAAAATCTTAGTATTTATAATCATGGCATGGTTTCTTTGGAATTCATAAAATCATGGCTGTTATATTTATTGCAATGTATTTTTGCAGATTGGAGGGTTTTACAAGTGTTGTGCTCCACAATCTACAACGTTTGGCCTCATGTTGTTGTTGTGAGTTGTTTTGCAATGTCTTTTTGTCATTCCATACACATCTAACCACAGGCATATATTTTGATAGATTCAAATAAAATGTTGCTTTGCAGTAATATCATGTTGGGATCAATGCAAGCATAGATGGACAACGAGATATGAAGCACATGTATGGGACAATTGGTACCTAAAAGATGACCATAGTTGTAAGCATAAAAAAGGTTTGTTTTATAAATTTATATTTTACTAAGTTATACATTCAACCCTTTTCTTCCTGCATCACTAGATAGGCTCCATTACATATCAAAATCAAGTATTTTTATAAAGTTATTTGTATGCATTATATGCGTTGAAGGAAAACCTTTGATATTTCTTTGATGTCTTCCTTTTAACAATATCTGGGTATTTCATCCACAAAATTGGTTCTATTTTGAAACAAGATCTCCCATATATTCTTCTTTTCCTATATTTATCAACATTACAAACAAGTTCCATCTTGCCCAATTCTTTATCAGCGTTCTCTTTTTTTAAAAGTTATTGCAGCGATAAAAGCACTGTAAAAAGGAAATCATATATGAGAACACACAATTTTTTTGCAACTTTTTCATTGTGTAATATATGATGAAACTCCATGAAATTTCTTATGGTGTTTCATACTTTTCTTGCTTGGGAGTTTGGCAAGAGCCCACAAGGCTTCATGATACCAATATAGTAGGGAGGAGAACAAGCGTGGGTTTTGTGCTTTTTCCTTTCACTGTCATAAATGTGTTCCTATATATATACATGCATGCAAAAATTCTTACATGCACTTGACTACAATAAACATAGTCTATTGTACACATTACATTTGTCCATGTTTCTACAGTTATCTTTTCAGTTTATGGAAAAAATTATCTATAGGCAGCTCTTTATCAACATAGCCATCTTTTTAAAGTTGCTACAACAAAAAAAATACTACAATATAAGAAATCATATATGAAAACACCCAAATTTCCCCTACTTCACCATTGTGTGATATATGATATGACTCCATTAAATTTCTAATGGGTCTTCCATACTTTTCTTGCTCGGGGGTTTGGCTAGAGCCCATGAGGATTCATGATGCCAATATGGCAGGGAGGAGAACGAGCATAGGTTTTTTGGTTTTTCTTTGCATCATCATATATTGACTGCTACAAATACACAACATACTATATTCTACTAATTGCATTTCTCCATGCATATACAACTATCTTTTCAACTTGCCAAATCAATTATTTAAACCCAGTTCTTTATGACGATACCTATTTTCTTTAGGTTATGACAACAATTATATGATGTGATCCTAAATTTTTTTATGTAAACAAAACCTTTCCCATATTTTAAAACTTATACATAGATAGAAAAAATTGAAACATATTGATACAAGATTTGAGCTATGTCCTTTGGTAGTAAATATTGAAGAAAAATAGAGAAATTGTATAAGAGGTATTAGAATAAAACTTATTTGCTACTAAATATTATAGACAAAAACCACATTAAATAGAACTTTAAA
Source organism: Sequoia sempervirens (assembly GCA_007258455.2). Taxonomy (NCBI): domain Eukaryota; kingdom Viridiplantae; phylum Streptophyta; class Pinopsida; order Cupressales; family Cupressaceae; genus Sequoia; species Sequoia sempervirens. The sequence continues at coordinate 200,947,425 of VDFB02270651.1, read as the reverse complement.
ATATGAAGTATAGAAGAGGCAAACTATGATAATGAATAGTTTGTTATGGGGAACTGAAAAAAAAAAGAATATCATGAAGAACAATTTGTTATCGGGAACTTCAAAAAGATGAGAAAAAAAGAATATCACAAAACATATTGATACAAGACATATAACATGTTCCATCCAAACAAAATAACCATGACACTTAATAGTTTGTTATAAGGAGCTTCAAACAAATGAGGAAAAAAGAATATCATGAAGCTCATATTGGTACAAGACAAGCAGTCTACGTAACAGTTGTAAGAGGTATTAGAATAACACTTAAAAATCACACGTAAATGATAGATGAATGGAAACCTTTGGCCTACTTTCAATTTTTTTGGTTTGTGTATGTTTTTCTACCTCTCTTAAAGTTCTATTTAATTTCGGTTTTTGATCATCTGTCATTTACCTATGATTCTTAAGTGTTTTTCTAATAGCTCTTTTACAATTTCTCAAATGACAGATGATCAAAAACCCATTTTAAATAGAACTTTAACATATGGAGAATAGAAGGTGTAAACTACAGCTATGAACATTTTGTTATACAGAGCTTCTGATGTACAAAATGTGTATAGCACCAAAGATGCACATAGATAACAAGGAACAATAACTAGAGGTCGAAAAACATACATAGACCAAAAAAAAATTGAAACCAGTCCAAAGGTATAGGTCAATGTCATGTTTGTAGTTTATACCAATCTACAAAATTTTAGAATTTTGAAAGTTAAAAACAATTCGATTGTCACAAGGAAAATAGAATAAGAAACTCAAAGTGTCATGCCAAGCAAAAAAATACATGAGGACACAATCCTTAATTAAATGCACCAAAACATTTACCTGGGTTAAGATATGAAGAATACAAGATCTAAACTATGGAAATGAACATCTTGTTATAGGGAACTTCAAATAGATGAGAGAAAGAGAATATCATGAAACATATTGATACAAGACAAGCAACTATGTAACAATTGGCTTGTCAATTCAAAATTCAAGCTACATTATTTGGCACTAAATATTATAGACAAATAGGGAAACTGTAAAAGAGCTATTACAAAGACACTTAATAATCACAGGAAAATGAGATGATAAAAAACCCACATTAAATAAAACTTAAAAACATGGAGAATAGAAGAGGTGAACTACAATAATGAACATTCTTTTATGGGGAAGTAGATATTGATACAACACAAGCAATCTATGTAACAGTTGGCTTGTCAATTCAAAATTCAAGCTACATTATTTGGCACTAAATATTATAGACAAAATAGAGAAATTGTAAAAGAACTATTAGAAAAACACTTAAGAATCACAAGTAAATGACAGATGATTGAAAACCCACATTAAACACATCGATACAAGACAAGCAGTCTATGTAAGAGTTGGCTTGTCAATTCAAAACTCAAGCTACGTTCTTTGGCAGTAAACCCACATTAAATAGAACTTGTAAAGCCAATGGGTAGCAATAATCTATGCAAAATGGGTATAACACCATAGACTTAATTGAAAAATTGAGATACATTACTTGGCACTAAATATTATAGAAAATAAGAGAAATTGTAAAAGAGCTATTAGAATAACACTTAACAGCCACTAAACTAATTTTATCTTGAATATCTTTATGCTTTCATACTAACCCTCTGCATATATATATATATGAAATTACTCCTATGTTAATTTTCAATTGCTCCTATGTTAATGGGTATAACGCCAAAGATGCACAAAGATAACTACAAACAATAAACGAAGGGCGAAAAAATTACTTTCCCTAACCATATTTTTTTTATGAAAGAAAGAAGATTTAACTACAATTTATCCATCCATACAAAGCCATAATCTCTTTGAAGTTCCAAAATGGGTATAACGCCAAAGATACAAACATATAACAAGGAACAATAGGCAGGGAGCGAAAGACATGAACAATAAATTAATCATTCTAACACCTCTTATACAATTTCTCTACTTTTATTCAATATTTATTACCAAAGAACATAGCTCGAATCTTGTATCAATATGTTTCATGATATTCTTTTTTTCTCATCTATTTGAACTTGAGACCCATCCACAAAGCCCGATTCTGTAGACTATAGAAGAGTATAATAACTAAAAAGGTGCATCTAACTTCACAAACATATATATCAGTATAAATTTTGTTTTGGAAGTGCTTATATTTGCATTACATGGCTAAGATGTATATGTAGAAATGTGTTTGTGAAACATGAGCACATATAACAACCAATAACTAGAAAGGAAAAAAATGTAGTCATGCACAAAATGAAAACCAAGTTGAAGGCGACAATTTTTACAATAGTCTACTATGAAAACAACACCACAATGGCTCTTTCAATAATGCAACCTAATCAATATATTTTCTTGCACATTTCAGAGCACATCAATGTTAAAACCCTCCAACCTACTATCGAACAGAGATGAAGGAGACAATTTTTTCAATACTCTACTATCAAACCAACACCACAGTGGATCATTTGACAATGCAACCAAAAACAATATACTTTCCCACACTGCAACATTGAATATTGCATTTACTTCCTCCCTCGCCATCATACAACAATGTTAGGATGCATTAACCCTCACGTAAGCAAACACTTACCATTCTTCTTCCACGTATCAAGGCAACCAACTCCACCACTACCAACCCACGTAATTAGAAAAATCCACATCATCATAAAAAACCCCAAGAAACTCAGCACCGACTATCAACGATTATTGATTTCCGGCCCGAGAAATTCTATTCATAGTTGGGTTGATGAAAATCCTAGCAGAAATTACTTGCATTAAGATATGAAGAATACAAGAGATAAACTACAACAATGAATAGCTTGTTACAGGGAGCTTCAAACAGATGAGAAAAAAGAGAATATCATGAAACATATTGATACAAGATAAGCAATCTATGTAACAGTTGGAATTTACCTGTGATTCTTAAGTGTTTTTCTAATAGTTCTTTTACAATTTCTCTATTTTCTATATAATATTTAGTGCCAAATAATGTAGCTTGAATTTTAAATTGACAAGCCAACTGTTACATAGATTGCTTGTGTTGTATCAATATGTTTTATGATATATTTTTTTCCCAGTTCCGCAAAGCAAACTGTTCATTATGTAACAGTTGGAAGTCTATGTAACAGTTGGCTTGTCAATTCGATGACCATTTTTACTATATGCTTCCTTAGATTGCAATTGTATTTTTTATAGAAATACATTTAGAATTGCATAATATAAATTATGTTGTTATAAATTTAGGGAAAATTTCCATCTTGATAAACAATTGTATGTAAATAATCTTTTAGATAAGTTGAAAAGATAATTGTACACATGTGCAGAAATGCAATAGGTAGAGTACACTATCTTTTTTGAAGTCAAATGTATGATTGTTTTCCCACAAAAAAAATGTCATTGAAGATTTCCCCTTTTACAGCCATTGTAGATTGTGGTTTATGTGATTGTTAAGGGAAACCACACACCATTTAAATGTGATTGTGAGAGGACAAAAAAATTGTTGATTGCATCACATTTTTTATCCCTACAAGCACATGACAATGGTGTATGTTGCTCCATTCAACTAAACCATTTGCAATGCCATGGTTGGCCTAGTTTTCATTTCGTACATGACTACATTTTTTTCCTTTCTAGTTATTGGTTGTTATATGTGCCTATGTTTCACAAACACATTTTTGCATATACATCTTAGCCATGCAATGCAAATATAAGCACTTCCAAAACAAAATCTATATCGATATATATATGTTTTTGAAGTTAGATACACCTTTTTAGTTATTATACACTCTTCTATATATTCCATCTATCCATGTTTCTCCAACCATCTTCAAATCCCATGATGCCAATTATTTATTAGGATACCTATTTTTGTCAAGTTGTCACAACAAAAAAAAAGACTACAATATTAGAGATCTTGTTTGAGAATGCCAGTTTTTCCCCAACTTTGTTATTGTGTAATATATGATAAGAGTCAATGAGATTTTCCATGGACCTTACCTGTCTTTCTTGCTCGATGGTTTGGCTAAAGCCCGTGAGGCTTCATGATGCCAATATGGTAGGGAGGAGAATGGTCGTGGGTTTAGTGCTTTTTCCTTCCATCTTCATATATTTGTTGTTGCTTATATGCATGGACACACAAATTCTCACATGCACTTGTCTACCAAAAAAATACTCTATTCTATCCATTGATTTTGTCATTGCTTCCACAACTCTCTTTTCAACTTCTCCAATAGATTACTTATACAAATTCTTTACCAGGATGCCATGTATTCAAAATGTTCCATTTTATCTCTTTGTATTTACAATGGATAATGTTAACCTCTTTTATTGTATATCTATATTATTTCCTTTATAATGTTGCACAAATACAATAGACATTCAAGAAAATTAGTGTATTGTGAATTGTCTATTTCAAATTCTTTAATGGTCCAACCACTTGATCCAATGTTGCTCACCCTTATTAAACACCATCAACAATACATGTAAGTACAAAACTTTTCCATTATCAATAAATAGATTCAGTGAACCAATTGTAAATATTATTAATTATTTTTAGTTTCACATTGTCTATATTGATTTAACACATATACTTACTCACTTTTTATGCTTCCTTTTTTATTTTTCTTGCCCGTCCACTAACATACCCTTGCCTTCTATTTGCAGGAACTAGACTTAAGCATGCAAAATCATTCAAAAATCAGGATACCTTTTTTTTTTAAAGTTACTAGAGCAAAGAAAACGCTACAATATGAGAGATCATATATGAAAACACCATATTTTCCCCAACTTTGTTATTGTGTGATGTGTGATGGAACTCCATGAAATTTCCCTTGGTTGTTTCATACTTTTCTTGCTCAGGGGTTTGGATAGAGTCCACGAGGCTCCATGATGCCAATATAGTAGGGAGGATCACGAGCGTGGGTTTTGTGCTTTTGCTTTTAACACCATATATTTGTTGTTACATAGATACACGTGTACACAAATCCTTATATACACTTGGCTTCCAGAAACATAGTCTATAATATGTTTATCATGTCATAGCAAGTGGTGGGGAACCACTTGAGACTTTGGTCACATCACCTTAAAACAAGGCATACCTTTTAATTCAATTATTCTAACAATGCAAAATATGTGTATCGTGTCATCACATTCTTCTTTTGGTGAGATCTATTTATTTGTTTTGGATCAAAGATGGTGTGAGTGAGTCTTCTATTGGACTATGAACATCTTTACTCTCTAAGTGATATTTTCCCCTATCTAATCTTTTTTGGGCTAATCAAATGGTATAAATTGATCAATATAATATTTTCGCTTTCTTCTTGAATAAATGCATTTACATATTTGTTTTTATTTAGACAAAAATTCAAGTTTTTATTATATTTGGTCATCCATTTATTATTATTTTTTATCTAAATCCTTTTTATTTTTTTCAAAATTTCTTTGGCATTAGGACATCTATTTGCTTCTATTTGTTCAAAATTTTAATATCTAAAAAATCAAACCATAATTCGTACACCAATTAAGGAGCATGTTTTTACACATAGGTTGGCTTCAACTTAAATACATATCTATCGATATGCTTGATCTATCCATCTAATTATCCATAATAATATATAAATTGATTTTTCAACATCTCTCTTCATTATGATCTACTCCACCTATTTTATCCTAGGTAAAGTCCAAAATCATGTAAGGTTCGCCTCCTACTATGAACTAACCTCACGTTATTTCATATTGGTTTATTAACACGCTTTCCCTTTCTCGACTCAATCAAACAATTGCAAATATTACTGATTATTTATATTTCACATTGCATTCCGAAAAAAAATTGTTTCTTACTTCCCATTGAATAGCCATTTGTGTTGGACCCCTATCAGCTGATCATTGCATGCCTATTCATGCGAATGTTAGTAATATATGATAAATGGTATACATATAATGAAATCAGTTAGGTATTATTTAATAATTAAAAAATGTATTAAAATTATTAGATTATGGTATATTAAAATTTATTATACTTATAAGTTTACATTGGTGTAATTTTAAATACTATTAAATTATTAATAAAAATATATTATAATTTTTATTTTAGAATAAGTGTTCTATAATATTTGTAAAAAAAGAATATATTATACATATTCAAAATAATAAGATGGATGGAAGAAGTCATACCCCAAATTCTAAAGAAGAAAAACAACATTGCCAAATTGTGAGAGTTATATTGCTAGAGCTTGGAGAGGGGTCATAATCACCCAATTATTCCTAGATACATACATCTACAATGTCTAAACCATCGAGAATAGGATCCCAGCCAATAGTCACATCTCTTCATTTTCTTCATTTGTAAGAAACTAAGTAGCATGAACACAAGAAATGAAAAATGCAAGGTAAGGGAACTTTCCAAAGTCCAATCATCAAGAATCTTGTTTCTAATGAGGTTGAGAAGATATTGAAGGAGGATGGGAGGGCTAAGATCAATTTCCAAGAATTCTAGGTATACCCTCAACATCCACGTGAAGGAGAGCAACCCCTACTATACATGGTGTGTTACCTGAATGATCTAAAAGCATCTATATATGTGTCACCTCAATTGCAACTACACTTATTGTAACTTGAACCTATATAAGAACTTTGGAAAAAAATTATAGCTTTATGAAAAGTGAAATGGGTGTCAAAAAAATAAAAATTAATATAGCATAATTTTTTACCTTTTCAAAAGATAAAAAATTTCTCTTCCTTGAAAGTGTGCAAAAATAGTTCATTTTAGTAGGAATTTTGGGTCAAAAAGATTGAAATAGTCATGAATCTAATTCCAAGTGTCGTAAGCTCTAGGATAAAACTAGAAAAGTTGATTAGTAGTTTCTTGTTTTCAAAAATATAGACAATGAGAGTGTACAACTCCTAGATGTGTTTATTTGGTATTAATGGGAAATCTATGATAAATGATGCATAAGGTAAAATAGGGAAGCTCAAAAAATTTCATTTTTGAAAACATGAAGAGGAGAAGAGAATCCATACGTGGTTCAATTTAGACACCATTTGAAAATGTAAAGAAAGGCAAAAATAAATCTTCTAAGGTCTATGGTTACAAAATTGCATGTCTATTTTTTATTTTTAATCTTTTCACCATAAAATTTTAACCCTAATTTATGAAGCATATTAGGGGAATTAAATCGCTAGTTATCTAGTATGTCTACAAATCCTTATGGGAAAGCCTACATTTCAATATGACCTCAAGCTAAATGGTAAAAGTCCTAGTAGTCTTTAAACAATGATCAGATTAAACCTTGATTCCCTTATTTTAAAATTTAAAAGCATGAATCCAATATAAAATTATTGTAATTATAAAATTATTTTATTATAAGTTAAAATTATATTATAATTTTAGTTTTCAATAATTATAAATACTATAGTTAAAATTTAATTTTAATTTATTGAAAATTATAAATATCATAATTACTATGATATTAAAATCATGGGTTCTTATAGAAAATAGTAGAATTATTTTATTTTGTTTTGTTTTTAATTATCTTGTCACTTAAATCCTAAAAATCATTCAAGTTGATGAATTTTATAAATATGATATATTATCCCTATCTAAAAACCACTTGATCAGAGGGTGCCAAAACATTATCACATTATTGACATTCTAAATACTCCTCCCAAGGATGATGTTCTAATTTCATCTAAGATAGAATAAAATTAAGCATATGATTTGGCTTTGGCAACTATAAAATCTTCCCTAATAAAGAGATGTGAGAGGGGTGAGGAGTTTTAAGATAATTTGTTTTGTCTCTCTTTCTTTCGTGATAAATGCATGCACTGCTTCATCTTCTAACAAGATGTGATGTAGAATTTACATAATCAAACATACTCCTACTTTAGAGTTGTATAAAAGGAAACCTTTAAGAATTATGTCACACTTTCATGTACTCTATTGAAGGAATCAAATTCATCACCTTTAAATTAGGATTGGATAGTGGGAAATAACAAAAAGAAAGTACCATATAGAAAGACACACATGATGACCTGCAAATGCTATAAACCTCAAAAAAATTATTACATATAGTAAATGATATGTTTCTAGAATCACATGCTTTGACACTTTTTATGTGGTCCCTAGGTAACTAAGCTAGGTTTAATAGCTAAAAATTTATGGATTCTTTTAGTTGTAGATAAAATTAATATAGTTGTCTTTTATTCAAGGATAAGAAGATTTCATTTAAAATGGGTGTAATATTATGAGCATGCAAGAAACACAAAAATATTAATAGTAAGTATAGATGCTATAGGGGAAGAGAATTCTTTCAAATGTTCTCCCCATGGAAAGGGATAATAACTATATAAATTGATCATATCAATTAGTCACTTCTATTTATATGATTGTAAAGGTTAAAGATTTTTGTTTTCTCTTGGGCATGTATAAGTAGTGATGTAACAATATATGTGTATTCAATAATATTAATTTTAAATAATATTTAATTTTTATGTGTATCTATGAATACCATTAAAAGACCTAAGCATATAAAAATAAGATTTATGTGGAAAGAAATAGGGATTGGGAGGAAAATAAATTTTTACATTGAAACAATTAATATTTCAGACTGTAATAAAGAGAGTACCTTTTGAGTATTAGGAGTCTAGAACAGAAAATAGGAGGAGAAAATAAGGGATAAAAACACAAAAAGATATAAACAACAAATAACTCACTAAATCATTTGACTGCAAAATCTGATGAAAATATCCTACGAAATATGTATAATTTGATGTATTGTTGGGTGCTTGTAAAATTTGATGTGTAATTTTCAAAATTTTAAAAGTTTATCCCCGACGTTTGTCAAAATTTTGACGAACCTGGGTTTCATCGAAATTTCGACTATCAGTTTCGACAAACATGAAAAATAAGAAAAAAATAAAATTGTGGCCAACATAAAGAAAAGTGAGTTCACTAATTTATTGTGACAGTGTTTTGCTCTACTTGAGATAGTTTCTGGAGAACTAAGGATGATTTTCTTTGGAAAATTTAGAAAAAATTCAAGAAGATATCGCCAGGTTGAGGGTAGTCATTGTCTTTTTGCAGAATTCAGTTGTGAAGTCAGATTTGTAGTTCTAGGTTTGAAAATCATATTTTAAAGCAACATCTCATCATATTTCATTTTTAGAGGTTTAGGGTTTTGAGAATTTCATGTCCAGATTTTGTTGTGTGGGAATCACCATAAGATCACAACCAAGGAACATATTCTTGTGATTATAATTATGTGATCCATAACTCTATTGGTCATGTGGCATAGTTGTGCTATAACAAATATAGGATGCATTAATGTGTGACCCAAGTTTAATGTGGCTATGTTGTGATAGAAATGGAGGCACTCATATAATGTAGTTAATTCAATTTGTATAATGTAGGTGCCAATAATCATTGGGTGCATTCAGGTTGTCTCAAGTTTAGCAGGTTACGATGTAATTATAGCATGATCTAAGAGTGATTACCTCTTGCTGCAATAAAGAGCCTATAACTTTGGTTGATATGCAAAGTGGTTGTGTTATATCAATTATGTAATGCATTGAAGCACAATCCATGTTTAATGGGCTCTTCTAGAGAGTGATCAAGATTTTCTAAACATTATGAATGTTACTTAAAAGTGTATAGCTTAAACTACAAACCAAGTTTGTTACACACTTGAATGCAATCTGGGGTTACTGCAAACTATAATAATGTGATCTACTAATAACCATTATGGAAGGTATTAAAGAAAGACCCATGCTATATAGGATACACTTCCATGATCAGGTTTGCATACCTTAATGATCAAACAAAAGCTTCCCACACACTCTAGGATACAATCCAAGATCATACCATAACTTTGTCAAGACAACTAATTTTCTGATTCAAGATTTAAGGTTGTTTTTTTAATACCAATAGAAGCATTGGTAAGAGCATGATTAGGGTACAAACCCTAGGCCTCGGTAGAAACATAAACAATAACTCTAGCAGATTAGTGAGGTTGCAATACCAGAAAGATTGAGACATTATAGCTAATAACAAAATCTTGCAATCTAAAGATTGTAGCCAATAACAAGCACACTATGTAGCTTAGTGACATTTGTAAATGCAATCTATGGTAAGAATAATGACAATCACTTGAGATGTGACAGTCAAAAAGAGGTTGAGCAGTGACAAGATAATAAAGCTCAAACCTTTCATAGTAAAGTGGAGATTTTAATAGTGAGTTTCTTTACCCCCTTGCTGACCTTAAGGGTTTTTCAAATGATTTTGGTAGTGTTAGAAAAGGAAAATGCAATCACGGAATGACTGTCCAAATGAAGTAATAGTGGTAATCATAGGTTCAATGTTTCTTCTTAGCCATTAATTTATAATGGAGGTAGTGGATTGCATGTTTGAGCAGTGTTTTGAGACTCATCAAAGATGGGAGAATAGTGAATAATACCTTGTGGACTATGAAGTAGTGTCAATAAGGTTGAAGGATCTTAAGATCTACAATACCATGAAACAATGAGTCCCCTGTAGTAAGTAGGTAGTCTATAGGGCATAGTTTGATTTTATAGAAGGATGCTCATGAAAGGAATCTTCAAGTGATAGTGAGTGAGCTGTTTGAGATTGTAGTTGAGGGTGCAATACCTAGTCTTAAAGGAAGTTAGCAAAGCAATAAATGTTTAAGAAAATAAAATCATACACAACAAACAATTCACAATGTTATCTTGCATAATGCCTTGAGTTTGAAGACAAAAATATCATTATATCTTGATGAAAGTGGTGACCTTAATGGTCAATCACTGGAAACCATGATTTTAAAACATGCTATTGTGCTTATGGAGGAAACATTTTAAGCAAGGCAGTGAGTGGTAGTTTGGAACAATGGTAGGTATGAAGGACTTGCTTTATATGCATACTATACAGTCTAGCTTAAGACAATGTTCTTAGAAGAGATTGAAGGCGGATTATGGAACTCAAGGGTTACCATGAAAAGGATTAAAGCAAAGACTGAGATCTATTTAAAAGCCATGGTCTTGAAGATATTAAATATGTCACATGCAAAACCCTAGTAGTTGGAGTAATGAATACCATGCCAAAGAGGATAGTGTGCTAGGGCAGATTTAGGAGATCTCCACATTATCTAATTATAGGGAAATACATCATTTATTTATTTTTTTAATTAAAATAAATCATTCTAAACCCTATATAGGATACATTGATACTTCAAAAGCCTCTGAAGGAATTTGAGATTATGCAAATATATGTCAAGTAAATACCTAGATTACAAATAGTAGCGGGAACAATGTAAGATTTGTTGAGTAGAGCAGGAATGAGATAAGCAACAATGAATCTTATTCCTCAATTCACGCACATCTCCTCATTGTTCTCAGTCATTATTTATTGAAACACTTCTCCATTTTGGAAATCTATGCTTGAAAATAAAATTTTGACGAAGGTTTTAGAGTATGTTTATTAAAATGAAAACTCCATTCTGGTGGGCTACACCTAAAAATAAGATTTTGACAAAAGTTTTAGGGTATGTTTGTTAAAGTTTTAGAGTATTTTGGTGGGCTATATTCTTGATTCCTTAAATGATTTATTCAAATGGATTGTGACTAAATAAATGACTAACTATTTAGTCATTTTTATTTGTGTGACTAAATAATTTTTAATCAATGACCAAACTAGTAATTTATTTACTCATTTATAGACGAGTTGCAAAAAATGAGCATAATTTAGTCATTTTTAGTTGTTGTGACTAAAATTTTTAGTCACCTAATCATTTATTTTCCAAATTCTACTAGTGTGTGCTTCCTTGTGCGATTAGGGATTTCTCAATGTTGAGGGCCCTAGGGATAAGCTCATCATAAGAAGTGACACATTGCATCTTTAAGTAAAAGGATAAATCCATATTGACATTAGCAATGATGATTCCGACTTGTTGCTCCTTATGAATGGGTCACTTGCTTTTACTAGCTCGCTACCTCCATCGTTGTAGGAAGTTTGCAATCAAGTTCAATATTTTGATTTTAGGAGTCTAACAGTTGGAAATCATAGTAAAATAATAATTTACTATGTTTTGGAATTAGCATTTTAAAGTGTTTTTTGGGGTCATTAACTTCAGACTATCTTCTCTTTTGCAGGGGTGGTTGCATGCCAATTTTTTTTGGTGTAAAATATTAGAATTATTAGATTTTGTTACCTATCTATGAATAAAATTATTGGAGTGTGAGTTTGATATTTTTTGAAGATCTAAATAGTCAAGCTTGGTAAAGAAAAATTATGCTAGATAATATTAGTCCAGAAAAAAATGAGGAGACACTTGATAGATTGTGGGCTAGATTGAAAAGAAAGGGTGATGGGAAATGTTATTGTCCTTGCAATAATTGCAAGGGCTTAAAGACGATATGACTTTTAATCACAACAACTGAGAAAAATTGTAGGCAACATGGTCATGTTGAAGGAGGGCATGATTATCGTCCATTGGTAAGTTGTTTATTATATGTGTTTATATTGATTGAATTTGTAGATTTTTATATCATTTTAAATATATATATATATATATATATATATATAATCACTTGATCATGATCATGGTTTATTTGTGTCTATCATTATTATAAAGGTGGAGTGCCCTAGAGTAGATGATATGGATTATCAAGACCTGAAGAATGTGGTTTTGCAAGCAGACGAACATGGAGCTGTGAATATCAAAGATGAAGTTGATGATCCTATGGAAGAAGATGATCATGTGCCAGAAAACACAGTTGAAGATGATGGTACAAATACATTGATCTATGACACATTTAGTGGTAGAGTTGATCATGATGATCGAGGTGACTTTGATGATGTTCATGTTTTACCTGTACTTGAGAAGGCATACGAGCCCCTTTATGAAGGCTCCCAAACAACTCTTCTCTTTGATGTATTGTTATTGTTGAACTTGAAGGTTATGAATGGTTTATCAAACATAGAAATCTCACGGATGTTAAGGTATGTCATACATGTCATTTTTTTTCATCTATTTTAATTGTTGTTAGTTCATCACTAGTAAATAAAGGATGAAATATGTACCATTAATATTCTTTATATTAAAAAATTATGTTTTGTTGTAGATTGATTGGTGAATTTTTTTTACCACGATAAAATATTTTACCTTGCTCATACTGAGATTTATCTGGAATTATGAAAGATATTAGAATGGAGTATAAAGCAATAGATGCATGTCCCAATGATCATATTATATATTATAACCAACATGAATTTGCAACAGAATGCCCGAAATGTCATATCAATAGATATCAAACATATCAACTAACAAAAAAGGTGCCTTGCAAGGTTCTTCGTTATATTCCATTATTCCACATATGCAATGATTATTTAGGTGTGAAGGCTTAGCGCAATTTATGGATTACCATGCATGAAATAGAAGTGGAGTTGAAATTATTTGAATGTCTGTAGATGGTTTTGCATTTAGGGACATGGAAAAAAAATGGCCACACTTTAAAGAAGAACCTCGTAATTTCAGGCTTTCATTGGGAGTGGACGATGTCAATCCATTTGGAGAGCTGAGATCTATTTACTCAGTATGGCCTGTTTTTGTTATCAAAAATAATATTCCTCCATGGATGTCAATAAAGAGGGAGCACATAATGTTTTCAATGATTGTTCCAGGTATTTGTTTACATCAATTTTCTTTAATGTAGTAGCATTTCATTTTTCTTATTTGTTGCATAATGACATATTTTTTCCATTCAATAGTCATGTACATTAATTTATATATATTACAGTAAAATGGTTATAATAATTATGTAATGTTTATGTTCATTCAATTAGGTAAGTACCAAGTTAAATATATGCATGCATATATCGAGCCTCTTATCGACAAGTTACTAAAGTTATGGAATGGCGTCACTATGTATGACGTGTCTAGACCAATAGGACAAAGAAAATTTCAATTCCATGCAATGCTTGTATAGACAATTCATGATGCCCCAGGGCTAACACATTTTTGTGGTATGTTATAACGTTCGACTGCACTTTAACAATATTTAATTTTATGAGGTAGATATCATGCATGTTTTTAAAATAATCTATTCATTATATATAGTTAAAAAAATTGGCATATTTAATCCAATTATATATGATCTTGTAGGTCTTCAAACAAAGGGAAAATTTGCATGTCCAATTTGTGGTCCAAATATGAAATCTCGTTGTTCAACAAGTTTAGGAAAGCAGGTGTTTGATGAGTATAGGCACTTCCTCCATATAAATCATAAGTATCGAACTACTGAAAAACATCTTTTCAATGGGAAAGAAGAGACTACATCAAAACCACAAAGAATGACACCTCACCTATGAAAGTTGGAATATAATAGAATTAATCATCAAGGTTATACATCAGGTCAAATTGTTTATCTATTATATATAATATGTTTTGAATTTATATTTTTATATTGTGTTGTGTTTACTCATGTTGTAATTAACAATGATTGTCGTTGTTAATTTGATTAACTTATATGATTCATGAAGGTCATCAAGGCATTAATGGTCGGCTTCCACAGGGACTAAAAAGTTATCCCAAACAATTTAGTAGGTTGCCCTACTATGAGCAGCTACAAATTATGCATTTTTTTGATACAATGCATATCGAAAAGAATATATCAGAAACTGTGTATGAATATGTGATCAATCTAAATCAATATAACAACACAATTAATAAAACATTAAATCAAAGAAACTAAAAGAAAAACAAAAATAAGCAAACTGTTTTATGGCAGCCTCTTTGAAGTCATCTTATTGCTCTCTATCTCCAGTGTTTCATCTTTGCTCAAGTTGCTCTCAGATTTGGAATGCCAAGCTCAACGAAGTAGGCTTCTGAAGAATGAGATATTAAAAATGCATATTATGCTAAATACAAGATTATGCTATGATGAGAATATTGCTGAAAATGCTAAAAATGCAAGAATGTAATGTATGCGTATGTTGTGTTCGTCCAGTGTTGTAACCAATGCCTAGATTTGTACATGCATTTATAGAGTTTTTCAAAGATTTTGATTGGCTGGGTTGGTTAATGGCTATGATAATTCCTGACAGATCGAATGGTTGAATATGAATGAGACTGAAGAAAAAATAGAAAAAGCAAGATTTTTCTATTTTCATGGAAGAGATAAGATGAGATGATTTAAAAATCATCTTTTTAGAAGAAAAATGGAAAGATTCTGATAAGATAAATAATGAATTATCTAATTCAATTATTTATTTATGAGTGCATGTTGATTTTTCTTAACTAAATAAATATTTAATTAAGATTTCGAGGAAATCAGAAGATTTCATAATTAAACAGAATATCTAATTATGATTTGAAAAAAGCATAAGATCTTTAATTAAATAAAATATTTAATTAAATTTGAAGAAATGATATTAATTAAATAAAAGTATTTAATTAATTAGAGGAAAGTTTTAAAATAAAAAGAAAAGAGATATTTAGATTTAATTAAATTCAAAAGATGATAATTAACTTAAATAAATAAAATGTATTTATTTAATTTAATTAAATAGATATATGGAATAATTAAATAAAATAGATTTATTTAATTATGGTGGGAGAATAAAATGAATGAACACTATAATTAAATTGATTAAATTTAATTACATGTAGAAGATTTTTTTAGAGGAATTAATTAAATAATACATATTTAATTAAATGTCAGGAATAATTAAATATGACCAATTTTACGCATATACATTTTTCCCCTCTTTGAAGTGATGTGTGAAACACATTGCTTCAAAGAAAATAAAAATTTTATTGCCCCTGATATGTTTGTGATGCTGATGCTGATGATGCCCCCTCGGGAGGTAAATCACAGATGAAGATTTCAAAAAAAATATGATAACAACATTGAATTAGATGATGATATTATGCTGGTGATTCGGTGATTTAGCTCCCGATAATTGATGTAAAAGATGCCCTTGGTGAAAAATAAAGGAAATGCCATCAAAACCGTCCTAAATTGACCCATATAAGGTAGAAAGGGTAAAAGTGAGTCATTTTCACCTTTTGACTACAATGTTTTTGATGCTCTAATAGTGACATAGTGAGATGTAGATCCCATATCACACTCACAGATTCGAGCGGGCACGTCAATTTCAGAGACCAGTAGCGTATGGACCACCGGTGAGTCGATTAAACCTCTTGTGATTTGAACTTTTATGAATTTGATCAATTTTTTGCAAGTTTTTACGCGGATTTAGGATTAGAAATGTTATTTTAGCGCATTTGCAGGCATGTTTTAGCGCTATCAAAGTTTCTTTTAGCGCATCTAGGGTTTTCTTTAGCACTTTTAGGTGCAGGGTAAAAACAAGCGGTCTAGCACATACGAAGTATAGAGTAGCGCTTCCAGGGTAGTCGGCTGGGTAGGTTACTTTAGCGCATCCAAGGCACAGAGTCGCGCATCCCGGAATTGGCTAGAACAGAGGTAGAGTAGCACTTTTAGGGTACAAAGTAGCGCATACACGGGGTAGTTTAGCGCTTTTAGTGTTTTAGCGCATCTAAGTGAGGAGATAGCGCATATGCTGCTTAGATTAGCACATCTAGGGTTTTAGCGCTTATAGGAGAAACTTTAGCGCTTTTGAGTTTTAGCGCATCAGAGGCGCAGAGTAGTGCATCTGGGGAAAAATTTGGCAGAATGCCATGATAAAAAAATTTTATGGTCTATATTGCGTTCTTGGTCAATAGATAAAGAAATTGTTTTGCCATCATGCTGATATGGATAAATGGTAGAAAAGCTGATGATTAACTGATAACTTTGCTTCTCCAATAGAAGACAACGAGTAAGTGCCTTATAGGACTTCTGATAAATTTGCTTTCTGCGATAGAAAACAAATAGTAAATGATTGATATGACTCCTGATAAATTTTCTTTTTGCAATAGAAAACAAATAGGTAAATGATTAATGTGAAAACATATTTGCATTTATGCTTGAAATACAAATAGAATGATGTTTTGATTGTGTGATATGGGTCACTTGATATGGGTCACTCACATGATATGGGTCATTCACATGATATGGATCACTGACAGATACAACACATGATAGGAGTCATTGGTATGAGTCTGATTAGTTGTCTTTGTGATGACAATAGGAGGTGTTTGACAACCTCCAGATTAGAGAGCATTTTTTGATATGTTGGGATCAGAGAGGAGAGTTGACTCTTGCAGAGGTATAGTAGATAGGGGACTGTGGATTAGGATCATTGTTGACTATCCCACGAGGGATTCGAGCCAATAGAAGGCTATTGACTGCATTGGCCGAGAGGTGGCATTCGGATCATAACACCTTTCATTTGTTGACTGGTGAGATGACCGTGACACCCGAGGATGTATACAGGATTCTAGGGATTTTTGTGGTAGGTGCTCTTGTGGTTTATGACCACAAGGAGATAGGTGGGATGGAGGCACTAAGGAGGATCTGTGGTGATGCGTCCATATCCAGATATTGGGTGCCATGGGTGGATTTTAGCAGGTACCCAGCCTTAGTTGCCGTGTTGGCAGCATTTATTGGAGGTTTCCTTGGACCGGACCATCGATCGAAGGAATTTTTAGTTGGGTGGGGGAGGATGCTAGAGTGGATGGTGACCCAGCCACGGAGGTACTCTTGGAGGAGTTGCATTTTAGCGCATTTGTATCATGATCTACATCAGGTGGTCTACCGAGGGTCGACGAGTTTGGCTAACGGTGTGACTGTGCTCCAGATCTAGGCGTAGGAGCATATTGCGGTGACGAGGCTAGAGTGTGCTAGGGCGAGGCCACCAGGCAGGTCATACGTATATGCATATTCAGGTCCACTTATCCAGCCCAAGCTGGGCAAGTTGGAGTACTGGCGACATGTGCTCGACGATGTGGACTCAGTTATATGGAGACCATACACAGACTGTGAGCCTTGGAAAACAAATCACTTGGAGATGTTGTTTGTTTGTATACCCTGGTATCTAATAGGATGGACCCCGTTCATTATTGAGCAATTTTTAGCCTTGCGGGTTCAGAGACAGTACAGTTTTTCACAGGGTATGCCATAGGGTGTTGCTCATTATGGGCGGCGCAAGGATGATCCTGGATGGGGTCATTGCATTGTATATCAGGTAGCATACATAGAGTACTCGAGCTTACAGCCTGAGGTATGGGCGTACAAGCCAGCGGTTATAGATGCAGGCATGTCAGATGAGTACTTAGTATACTTCCATACTCATCAATTTCCACGGTTTACATGTCCAGATGAGCCATGGCCCATTGCTATGGTACAACAGCCAGAGGAAAAGAGACAGGAGGGTGTGGCCGGTGGAGAACAGGCAGTGGGTGGCAGAGAGGAGGAGGGGGAGGATGATAGCGAGGAGGTTGACAGGGATGATGACAGCTCAGATGGTGGGGATGATGGGGGAGATGATGGAGGAGAGTCAGAGAGAGCAGTGAGGCAGAGGATGGATAGCCTGGCTAGTGCACAGGTTGTTTGGAGGCCCAGATCTGGTCGTAGACCACTGACGATCATCAGGATGTCCTCTTCTTCTCAGTAGACACAGGTAGCCACCTTGCAGGCCCAGGTGCAGACTATTCAGGGACAGTTAGGTCAGGCACAAAGTTTGATAGTGTAGTTATCGCAACTTGTACAGGCACAGGCTCAGGTTCTAGCATCAGCACAGGTAGTTCAACTTGCCCTAGACCCATAGATAGCCCAGTTGATGGCAAAGAGGGATGCATTCAGATGGAGGGTAGTGGAGGCCGAGGGTGTAGCTTAGAGGCTCATGGGCACTGTAGAGAGTGCATCATTGCGAGAGGCTATCGCGGAGGGTATGGAGATGGTGAGGGAGGTGGACTATTACCGTCTGAGATACGAGGAGTTATGCCCGCCTGAGTGCAGAGAGCCATTCCCATGGTCCCACACGAGGACTAGGAGCAGATCTCAAACATGTACACAGAGCCTAGGGGTTACCGGACCTCGGCGGGATCCTGATGCAGGTACTAGTGGCAGGCCTCCTCCTTCCGGACTAGCTCCATCAGGGGCATCGACCATCTAGTTTGTGATGTATATCATTTTTGGAGCATGTATATGCATTTGTAGATCATATCCCATGTATTTCCCCTTTGTACTTTTGCAGTTTCCTTGGACATTGGACATTTGTATCATTTTTGTGAGTGTTGATATGCAGCGGCGATGATTTTTGATGATGTGATGTGCATTTATGAGATAATTTATATGATGACTATCATGATTTTTTTTTTTTCTATATGTTATGGATTTGGTATGCATTTTAATGATATGATGACTAATGTGATATGCAGGAAAGTTTGGTATGATGTATGTATGATGATGAAAATTAGTGATGATGCGTACTATTGATATTATGCAGGTGGTTGACTTATGATGGGATTTTTGATATGTTGTATGGAAAATGATATGAAAATGCATGTATGTAATGCTTGTTTTTGTATTTTTCAAATGCAAGTAATGATAATATGATGGAAAATGAATGTGGTGTTTATGAGATGTGTTATGAATTTGGAATATGAATGGATATGAAAAATGATAGGATGATTAATGAGATGAGATGAATATAATGTGACAAATTAATATGAAATGATAATGATTAATAATAATATGATGTGTGATAAGATGATAAATGGTAAAGGATATGAAAATGATGAGTAGATGATAATGATATTATGAAATGATAAATGATAACGAGATGATAAATGATAAATGATATGGAAATGATAACAAAATGGTAAATGATAAATGATATGGAAATGATATTGAAATGACATGATATGAAATGAGAAATGATAATGAAATGATAAATGATATGGAAATGATAATGAAATGACATGATATGAAATGAGAAATGATAACGAAATGATAAATGATATATGATATGGAAATGATAATATGAGATGTCATGATATGAAATGATAAATGAGAAATGATATGGAAATGATAAATGAAATGACATGATATGAAATGAAATAATAATGAAATGATAATAAATATGATAATGGTAAATGAAATGGAAATGATAATATGAGATGAAACGATATGTGATAATGATATGAAATGATATGATAAATGAGAATATGAAATGAAATATGAGAATGACTAAAGAAATGATAATGAGATGATAAAATGATAAATGATAAATGAAATGATAAAATGGTAATAGATATGATAATGATATGAAGATGATAAATGATATGAAATGATAATGAGATGTATGATAAATGATAAATGAATTGATAAAATGATAATGACTAAAGAATTTTAAATAATGGATCCCAAATGAAATGCAAATGAATGGTAAATGATAGATGATAGGACCTAGATGAAATGATAATGAAGATGGAATGATAATGAAAGGAGAGGTGATAATGAAACAAATGTCCGAGTGTCCTCCACAAATAGTCCAAAGAGACATGACAGCCGTTGATATATATAATTTTTTAACCTTTCAAAAACTCCAATGTAAATCCGGTATGCAGATATATGTACACTAATCTAAAATGAAATGCAACTAAATGAAGCAAACTAGTCGTTGAGCCTTTTGATAGCTTTCTTGAATGATCATAGAGCGTTATAAAATGTTGAAATTATGTACAAGCATCAGAGGGGAAATTAGCACTAATGATGACTTGAGTACAACTTTCATGACTTTTATAGAGCAAGCGAACAAAAGCATCGAGGTATAATTGAACCAAGATGACCTGAGCATTTCTTGCATAAAAAGACAAAGATTAACCACTTTCTGATGCAAATGTGGGACTTTCATCGATGATATTGCTTTGGAAATCATGTCTCGCGACATATTTGCAACATATAGATAGTTAACCTCAAGACAACAAACAAAGAAAAATCCTCTTTCCTTGTTACTCTAGTTTTAGTACATCATCGAGTGTGCTCTAGAGAGATGATATCGAAAATTAAACAACCATTATTCAAAATGAAGAATTGTTATTTGAAACATTATTCAAATTTTAGATCATCCAGATATGAGTCATGATATGGTACCCATTGAAAACTGTTGTAATACGAATCGATGATTGGATAGTTGTTCATGTGATTTGATTGGGTTGTTTGTTCGTATGATTGGATTTGATGTCCTTGTCTAGTTGCCTCGATAAAAACCTTAAAGTTGATTGGACCTAGTATGTCAACGTTTGCCCCCTAGTATTGACACAACTTGCTGTAATGAATATGTACAAAAGTCAATCCATGGTAGGATATTATCGTGCTAGGAAAATGATGACAACATGATGCTAGTATGGACCTAAGATGACAAAGAAGATGGGTGAGATGAAAGCTGAGAAGCTAAGTGCAAAATGAGAACTAATAGATGGAGAGCTTCAAATAGTGTCAGTCTGCTAGATTTTCACTATTTGTTTTTATTGCATTTTTCTTGTCAATAGACTGCCTGTTTGCCAGGTTTTCACCCTTTGACTTCCCCTTTTTTTTAGGACTTTTTCTGCTATTTTTGAATTTTTTCAGGACTTTTTCAGCTGTTTTTTTATTTTTTTTAGGACTTTTTCTGCTGTTTTTTGATTTTTTTCAGGACTTTTTCTTTTGTTTTTGGATTTTTTCAGGACTTTTTCTGCTGATGATAACTGCTTCAGACATAATACTTTTTCATGTGCATGTTGTTGATGGGTTCATCAAACAGGTCCCCTTCTTGCATTGATAGTTTGTATGCTCCCGAATCGTAGACAGGGATAACCACATAAGGACCTAGCCAATTTGGTTCAAAATTTCCTTTCTTTTCTCTATCATGCTGATTTCGTGGGTTTTCTTTCAAAACCAGATCACCCACCTGAAAGGTACGTGTCTTTACTTTGTGGTTGTAGCTGCGAGACATCATCTGTTGGTATGCTTTCAAATGGTTAGATGCTCTTTGTTTCTTTTCATCTAGGAGTTCTAGTTCTTGGAGTCGGGAAACTCTGTATTCATCATCTGTTGTGAGGCCCTTCAACGATACTCTAAGTGATGGGATTTCAACTTCTAGCAGTAAGATGGCTTTTGCTCCATAGACAAGAGCAAATGGCATTGCTCCTATTGGTGTTCGAATACTGGTTCTGTAGGCCCATAAGGCAGGATTGAGTTGAAAATACCAATCTTTCCCTGAATCATTCACAGTTTTCTTCAAAATTTTCAATATTGTTTTATTTGAGGCCTCTGCTTAGCCATTCCCTTGTGGATAGTAAGGTGTTGAATATCTATGTTGAATATGAAATCTCTCACAAAGTTCATCAACATCCTGATTCTTGAATGGTCATCCATTATCAGTAATAATGGAATTGGGGATGCCATACTGACAAATAATATAGTTTAGTATGAACGATGATATTTGTTTGTCAGTAGCTTTGGTAAGAGGTACTGCCTCAATCCACTTGGTGAAGTATTCAGTTGCCGTAATGATGAACTTGTGCCCGTTTGATGAGGAAGGATGAACTATGCCTACTAGATCTAACCCCCATTGAGAGAATGGCCAAGTCGGTGTAAATGGCTGAAGTTCCTGTGCAGGAGCATGAATGAGATTCATGTGAATCTAGCATTTTGAGCATTTTTTCACAAAAGTAAATGATTCCCTCTCCATTGTAGGCCAGTAGTATCCCATTCTAATCAATTTTTTGGATAAGGTCAATCCACTTGAATGAGTACCATAGATGCCACCATGAACTTCTTGTAAAGCTTTGTCAGATTCATTGTGTTCAAGACATCGAAGTAACGTACCATCAAGACCACGGCGATAAAGGATGTTAGCGATAAGGGTGTATCGAGAGGATTGGGGGATAAAGCTTCATTTTTGGTTACGAGATAAATCAGGCGGTAAAATGTCATCTTTTAGGTAGGCATAAATCTTGCCATACCAAGGTGAATCGGATCCTACCAAGTGGAAAATGATTTGGATTTTGGGTGTATCATAGGCAGGCGTAAATGATTGTTCCACCAGAAATTCATAGCAAGTCTGGTTTCCAGTGAGTTGTAACAATGACGCGATCGTAGCCATAGCATCAGCTGCTTTGTTATCAAGCCTTGGAATTTGTGTGAATTGGATGTTCACAAAATACTTTTTGAAGTCATCCACCATTTTTTTATATGGCATCAGTTTATCATCCTTGGTCTGGTAGTCGTCATTGATCTGATTAATGACTAACTGTGAGTCACCATACACTTGTAGTTCTGTAATCCTCCATTCCAGTGCTATTTTAAGTTCAGTGATTAATGCTTCATATTCAGCTATGTTGTTGGTGCATGGAAACATTAGCCTATATGGTCGAGGAGTGGTGTGTCCTTGAGGGGTGAGAAAGAGTATTCCTACCCCTGATCCATGTTGAGTGAAGGAGCCATAAATATAAGGACCATGTTTGTTTCGATTCTGTAGTAAAGACATTAGCATCTGGAAATTCAATGTGTAGAGGATGGTCTGCTTATAGTGGTGCTTCTGCTAGTTGATCAACAATAGCTTGACCTTTGATTGCCTTGCGATCAACATAATGGATGTCAAAATCACTCAGAATCATTACCCATTTTGCTAATCTTCCTGTCAGTGATGCTTTGCTTAACAGATACTTTAGTGGATTAACCTTTCAAACAAGATTGATTGTATGTATTAACATGTAATGCCAAAATTTCTGTCAAGCAAAGACTACTGCTAAACAAGCCTTTTCAATGGAAGTGTAGTTGAGTTCACAGCTTGTCAGTGTTCTGTTGATATAATAAATTGCACGTTCCTTCCTTGTATGGTCTTCTTGTGCTAGCAGTGCCCCCATGGATGCTTTTGTTGTGGCTATATACAAAATCAATGGCTTGTCTGGATTTGGTGGTACTAGCACTGGTGGAGTCATTAAGTACTGTTTGATTTGTTGAAAAGCCAGTTCCCACTTGTCATCCCACTTGAAAGGAACATTTTTATGTAGTAGATGTGTGAAAGGTAGACTTTTGTTGGCCAGTTGTGTGATGAATCTCCTTATAGACTGGAGTCGTCCCTGTAGTGACCTTAATTGACTGATGTTTCTTGGGGGAGGCATTTCCATGATTGCCTAAACTTTAGCAGGATCTACTTCAATTCCCTTTTTTGAAACAATATACCCTAAGAGTTTTCCAGATGTGACCCCAAAAACACATTTCTTGGGATTGAGGCGAACTTTGAATTTCTCCAATTTGGTAAATATTTTAGACAATATTTCCAGGTGTCCTTCTCTGGTGTATGATTTTTCCAATATGTCATCTACATAATCTTCCATGAATGTGTGCATCATGTAATGAAATATTGTAGTCATGGCTCTTTGATAAGTAGCCCCAACATTCTTTAGACCAAAAGGCATGACGTTCCAACAGTAAGTTCCCCATGGACACGTGAAAGTTGTTTTCTCCTGGTCGTCAGGTGCAATTTTGATTTGGTTGTAACCAGAAAAACCATCCATTAATGAATACATGGCATGTCCAGCTGTCAGATCAACTATGGTGTCGATGTTGGGGAGTGGGAAGTCATCCTTAGGACATGATTTATTAAGATCTCTGAAGTCCGTGCACACTCTGACACTTTTATCTGGTTTATATACAAGAACAATGTTAGAGATCCATTCAGCATAGTTGAATGATCTTATGAAGCCTACATCTGGGAGTTTTCTCAGTTCTTCCTTAACTAGTAATGCAACATGGGGGTTCATCTTTCTGAGTTTTTGTTTTACAGGCTTAGCTCCTGGTTTGATAGACAAGTGATGCATGATTAGATCAGGATCAAGACCTGGCATGTCCGCATAAGACCAAGCGAAGTTGACTTGATTTGCTCTTAAAAAATCTATGAACTCTGGTAACTCTGTCTCTGTCATGGATGCAGCTAATTGTAAAATCTTTGGTTTTTCTGATGTTTCAAGAGTGATAGCTTTTGTAGGCTCAATCAAGATAGGCGATCGCTCATGGTAGTATTCCAGGAGAGTGTCAAGATTCCCATCGTCTGGTGCCTTAAAAAGGTTTTCACCATCCGATACGCTCTTTATTTTATCTTTTACTTGATCTAATACTGCCAGATTCTAGTTTTCACCATTAGATCTTTCTTTTTGATTTCTAATTTTGCAACTAGGAAACTTGACACCCTCCTGGTTACAGACTTTATGTCGAAAATCACTGGTGGAACAATCATTTATGTCATCTGTGGAAAGGAAATTTATATAGCTTCGTCATTTGGAAACATAGGTATAATGATAGGTTCAGATGAATCCCAATGAATAAGCTTAGGATGAATAAGCGGTAGTGAGTCATTAGGTTGTGTGAAGTCGGCTATGGTTATGGTCATAATGGAGTTGATTGTAGGATCTGAGGTATGAGGTGGATCAATGATGGTACCATCCTCATGATAATCTTGTTCGTTTAAATCTGGCTCAGTATCACTAGAATCATAGTGACTTTGTAGTTCAGATTCTCGTGTCTGGGTCTCTGAACCTTGACCTTCAATTAGAGTAGGGGTATATTTGTGTATCACATCAATCTTTTTATCCCTCCAGAATTCATTATTGTAAATGGTATCCCATTCATATTCAACAGAGTCTGTGTCAGAGTTATTATCCACAAAGTCCTGAACTGTTGCTAAACATGCTTCTCGAGAATTTGAATTTTCTTGAAATGAGGAGATCGTGTCATGCAATTGTTTAGATGTTCTTTCTTTTGAGTTAGTATCATAACCTAATCTAGTTTTCTCGTTTGCAACAAGTGCTAGTGGATTAATAGGTTCAACTACTCCTTTTCTTTTGCCGATGGGGCCCTTATCATAACCCATCTTCTACATGATAGAATACCCTTGTCCATATTTTTCTGTTGGTAATTTGACATTAAAAACTGCTTCATTTTCATCTTTATAGAGCCAATTTAGGATTTCCCTATCTTCAGGATCTTCCATGGGGAATCTTTCCTTAATGAATTTTCCATTAAACTTTGTGATTGGCTCTGTTGGTGGTCATGTCGACGTCGATGCTGCTGATATTTGATGTTGGGTGACGAAAGGTTGTCCATGTGATCGAGGCGATGCAAGTAAATTAGCCAAACAAAGAGAGTATTCCCCAACTCCATGGTCCTTGAATTTCAATTTCTTGTCCAAACTATTGGCTAACTTACTGATTTGTGTGTCAATTATTAGAGAAGTACTAGCATGAGCTTTTCGATTATTAGGAACCAAAGTATCCTGACTAGTTTTGAGATTGGCACAAGTTTGAGTCTTTGAGTTATCAGCAGGTATTGTGATTTCCTATCCATCATATGGAAACTTGAGACATTGATGATACGTAGATGGGACAGCTTGCATTTCGTGGATCCAAGGACGACCCAACAAAATTTTGTATGCAAGATCACGATCTAATACTTGACAGAAAGTATTTTTGATTACAGGGCCTACTCTGATTGGCAACATTATTAGACCTTTGGATGCTCTTTCTTCATCATCGTAGGCTTTTATGGTAATCTTTCTTCTGAAATCAATGGATTCCTCAGAAATTCCCAGAGCCTTGACCAACTTCATAGTACATATGTTTAAACCAGTGCCTCCATCTATTAGAACTCGTCTAACACAAAACTTGTGAACCATGACCTCTAAATATAATGATGGATTATGAGGATGAGTTATGGAAACATCATCCTTTTCAGAGAATGAAAGGCATGTGGGTGAGGATAAATTTCCTACCATGGTTTGAAAGTGGTTCACATCCAAATCAGTGGATACCATTGTTTCAAAAAGGGCCTTTTCAAGAATTTCTTTATGTGTCGGGGAAATCTTCAAGAGTTCTAAAATAGAAATCTGTGCAGGGGTTTTTTGAAGTTGGTTAACCAAATCATATTGATGTTGAGAGGTAGGTCCAGTGGATTTTGAGGAGGCACCCTTTAAGACAACTTTGGCTTGCACCCTTGTTGTTGCATTGACTTCCCTATATTCCATCTTTTCCTTGACTTTTATAACATTGATCCGATCATCGTCAGTGTAGATATGATTAATTATTGGATCCTCAATATGATTCACATTTTTTTTAGAAGACTCACCTTTTTGATAATTAGGTAAAGGATTACGAAAAGCTGGGTGATCTTCATTTGATTTTTGATGTCCTTCTATTGTGATGATGTCATTGTCGATTAAGTCTTGAATAACATTCTTCAAGGCTTGACAATTATTTGTGCGATGACCCTTGCACCTATGATAGTCACAATAGTATGCCTCGTTCCATGATGGAGGCTTTACACTAGGTTCATAGTTTCACTGAGGTGGCAAGGTAATGACATTTTTGGCTATTAATTCTTTGAGTGTGGATTCCAAAGATTGACCTATAGAAGTATAATTTCTTCTACGAGAGAAGAACGAAAATCGTTGTGGGTTCGTGTTTGAGGTATTCCCTAAGGAGTTATGATTGTTATTGGTTCCTCGGTAACCTTGATCATTGGTAGTCCCTTGATTGGGAGTAGAATGTTGATTTACATTGTTCCTCAGAGGAGGAGGATTGTTCCCCGATTTGTAACTGAGTTAACATTGTTGTTACAAGTACTTGGAGTACTAAGAACAAATGGCTTGGTCGAGACATTATTTGCATCAAAAATACCATCATTCACCACGTTCTTGTTGCGAGTCCAAAATTTAGACTTGTCCTGATTGTTGTGATGATTGAATGAGCTTGGATTGTCTTTGTCATGTTTGATTACTCCTCTTTTGACCAAAACACCTTTAATGGTTATGGCATCTTCAATCAATTTTTCAAAAGGAGGACAATGTAAGTTCAAATGATAGCTCATTTATGAATTTAAGCTGTTAATGAAGGTAACCATCTTTTCCTTTTTAGGAATAGGACGTGGATATCTAGCGAACATTCTTCTCCATCTTTGAAGAAACGTAATGAAAGATTTGCTAGGTTTTTGTGCAACTTTGCAGAGATCTATTATAGTGATTTGGTGTTGGATGTTGTAAGCATATTGTGATATAAACAGGTTGATCAATTCCTCAAATGTCTTGACAGGAGGTGTAATCTTTGATAGCCATTCCATAGAGTGAGCTCCAAGACTCCTAGGAAACAACCACATCAAGTAAGTGTCTTCGTGAGAAAATTCTAATGTCATGTTTCAGAAATCTCTAACATGATCGATTGGATCTGATTTCCCATTATAGCGATCAAATTTTGGCATTTCATAATGTTTGGGAAATGGAATCATGTTGAGACTTTGATCAAAAGGATAAGGACAAATGTCCTCAAGAGTATATTTCTTTGTGGTGGTTCCCCCTTGTAACTCTTTAACTTGTCCTTGAAGTGCTTTAATTTGTTGAGTCAAAACACTAAGATCAGATGGGGGTTTTTCTTCAGGTTTGTTCCTCAAAATCTCAGTATTAAAGTCATGTGGCAATTTAGCTCCTTGGTCAGCTAGATAGAGGAAATATTTTTTTTATCGCGTTGCAAGATCTTTTCTATGGCTTTGTAAAATTTGGGATCTTGCTCAGCTTCTCTAAGGTGGCATTCATCCTCATGTTCATCATCACTATCGACAGGAGTATTGTTTATGGCTTTGTACTTGTGGAAAGGATTTTCTTCTCTATTATCCATGTTATTGTTGAAAAGTGGAATACGACTCATACTATAGAGAGGATTACTGGTTTCACCTTCTTCTTGAGTGTTTTGAGTATGACCTTCTTGTTGGATTTCCTCCCTCGATTTGATGTATTGAGATCTTGTGAAGATAGGCATGTGATTTTGAAGAAATCTTCTAAACTTAGATCACAGTTTTGATGAGTGCGACAATGATGATATATTGATCTGATAAGATGAGAATCTTATGATATGATCAAAGATGTTTCCTAATTCTTGATTATGGCTTCCGATGATGAAGGATGTCAGAATCCTATTGGGGAAGTTGAATCAATAATCAAAAAATTTGTTTTGGAAGATGCACTCTTACAGATTTGATCTTTATTTTCGAAGGAAGAATTCAAGATCACTAGAGGATTTGACTAGGATGTGAGGGATACTCAATAGAAGGTTGTGGTATATTATCAAACTCAAGAGGTTGATTAAGATTATGCTGTTGAGATAGAGCTAATATTTGATAATAAGCCTGAGAATCCAAGGGATCTACAACATACTCGTCAGTGAACCCCCTAACAAAGTCTTGGTATCTATGAAGAAATCCACGGAAATGAAGCAAGACGTGGTGACTTTTGTACAAAATTTTTCTTCTTTGCAATGACTTCTTGTACCCTAATTGTTTCTTGGGTTTCTCGATTCTAGTGGAAATTGATTTCTTGAAAAACTTTGTTGATTTCCACTTCCTAAGCATGAGAGAAAATATTGAGAACGTTACTGGACCAAAGATGTGAATGGATTTTGAAAGGTTTCAATTGTTTGTTCTTCACGTTCATTTCAGATGATCTTTTATCTGAGTTAATGTAATGGAAGACACAACAAACATTCTAAAAAATAGTTGTTTTTAAAACCCTATACTAACATCAAGTGTATGATCAAGAAAATGTTTTTCAGCAAGTGTTTTCTTAGGTTTGTCACATGAAAGACAATTCAAGCAGACTCACTCTTAGTACTCAAGTAGGTCATACTAGTAATCAACAGCCCACATCTTAGAACTGCGTCGACTCACACAGCCATGTCACCCTCGAAAGGGCGCCCGTGTTTTTGTCTTTTCTAGGTGCGTACTCAGAGTGATGGAAGTGGATACCGGATCCCCTGAGCAAACAATCCTTGGAAGTTATATGGTGAGTGTCTTGGGGGAAGATTCTTCCCTCCCCTTGCACTGTGATTATTAGTATGTTCAGAAATTGACTTCGGTTGGGTACTACACTAGGTTCGTAGTAAGGATTTCCGTTCAGTGCGGCAATAATAAACTCCCTCAGGAGACCTCCCAACTTTTAGAACAAAGGCTTTGGGGATGGTTATCTTGCACACTACCGTCAAAAGAGGGTTTCCCCAGATTTGCTTTAAATTTTATAGTGGGGCGGAATAGCCTGGCGTTGGCTTGAACCCACTTGAGTCATTCTCGTAGGGTGAGTAATTTTTCCCACTACGGCAGGCTCTCTAAAGGATGTAATTAAAGCAATAAATTTGCATGAAATTGAAAAGGAAAGTCTGGTATTCTGATCACCCAGTTAAGGGGAGAGCATAGACCTATTGCCACAAACAAAGCAAACAAATGTTCTTTTTAAAACCCAAATCACAATGATCTAATCTAAGTGAAGATATTGCTTTACAAAAACAAGTTTGTTCAATTTTAACTGCAAGATCATTGTGTGATGACTATCCTAGATTGCTTCTTTTTAAATGCCATGTCTATCCTAGGATTGATCAATTTTATCTAGATGTGACTATCCTAGGGTTGCTTCTTTTTAACCAGAGAAAATTCTGTCTGCAGAATGCATCAGACTTAGAATTTTGTTTTTTTGTTACAACCAGATACACAGAAACAGACCTTAGATGTGCCAAAACAGACAATATATGCACAAAAACAGACCTTAGATGCGCCAAAACAGACAATATATGCGCAAAAACAGACCTCAGATGCACAGAAACATAACTCAAAAGTGCAGAAACAAAATTCAAAAGTGTAGAAATAGACCTCATATGTGCTACTTTAACTAAGTGCTGATATGAATCCGTAAATATGTAGCATGAATGCTCTAAAATCTAACTTAAATGCGCAGAAACAGACCCTAAAAGCGCTAAAACAGTTCTTAAATGCGCTACTATAATTAAATGCAGATTTAATTCTAAATGAAGTGAGACCAAATGCGCTATTTTGTCCCTTGGATGCGCTAAAATAACTCTCAGAAGCACCGAAACAGTCCCCAGATGCGCTAGAATACCTGCGAAAATAGAAAAAAAATAAAAGTCCCAGAAGCGCCGCAGAAAGTCTCGGATGTGCTAAAACGCGAAATTTTTCTGAATGCCGAACTCAGAATGAGGAAACCTGCCAAAAAACTCTAAAAGAAAATATTAAAATTGGGGCATAGGCCCCACGGTGGGCGCCATTTTATGTGTGTATGAATATGTGATCAATCTAAATCAATATAACAACACAATCAATAAAACATTAAATCAAAGAAACTAAAAGAAAAACATAAATAAGCAAACTGTTTTATGGCAGCCTCTCCGAAGTCGTCTTATTGCTCTCCATCTCCAGCGTTTCGTCTTTGCTCAAGTTGCTCTCAGATTTGGAATGCCAAGCTCAACGAAGTAGGCTTCTGAAGAATGAGATATTAAAAATGCATATTATGCTAAATGCAAGATTATGCTATGATGAGAATATTGCTAAAAATGTTAAAAATGCAAGAATGTAATGTATGCGTATGTTGTGTTCGTCTAGTGTTGTAACCAATTCCTAGATTTGCACATGCATTTATAGAGTTTTTCGAATATTTTGATTGGCTAGGTTGGTTAATGGCTGTGATAATTCCTGACAGATCGAACGGTCGAATATGAATGAGACTGAAGAGAAAAATAGAAAAAGCAAGATTTTTCTATTTTCATGGAAGAGATAAGATGAGATGATTTAAAAATCATCTTTTTAGAAGAAAAATGGAAAGATTCTGATAAGATAAATAATGAATTATCTAATTCAATTATTTATTTATGAGTGCATGTTGATTTTTCTTAACTAAATAAATATTTAATTAAGATTTCGAGGAAATCAGAAGATTTCATAATTAAACAGAATATCTAATTATGATTCAAAGAAAGCATAAGATCTTTAATTAAATAAAATATTTAATCAAATTTGAAGAAATGATATTAATTAAATAAAAGTATTTAATTAATTAGAGGAAAGTTTTAAAATAGAAAGAAAAGAGATATTTAGATTTAATTAAATTCAAAAGATGATAATTAACTTAAATAAATAAAATGTATTTATTTAATTTAATCAAGTAGATATATGGAATAATTAAATAAAATAGATTTATTTAATTATGGTGGGAGAATAAAATGAATGAACACTATAATTAAATTGATTAAATTTAATTACACGTAGAAGATTTTTTTAGAGGAATTAATTAAATAATACATATTTAATTAAATGTCAAGAATAATTAAATATGAACAATTTTATGCATATACAGAAACACTATGGAAAATATTGGATGGAAGGCATGACAAAGAAAAAATTGCCAAAATTTGTAGTGACATTCAGGAAGCCAATCATACAATGAAAATTTTCATTTAATTAAATAGCGATGGAGACCAAATTAATATAAGTGCCCTTCCTTGGTTATTAATAGAGAAGCAAAGCAATGCTATAAAAGAAGTCATACGAAAAAATTGATTTCCCACAGGATTTGTTGCGAACATAAACAATATAATAACAAAGAAAGGTGAATTTGGGTCAGGGATGAAAATGCATGATTGACATAACTTCATTAAGGTAATTATTCTGGTATTTATATACACTTGTATAATGCATGTACTTTTCAGTGTATTATGTTTACTACTTTTTGAAAAATAATGAAAAGATCATTTTATAATTGTTGTAGTATGTTCTACCTCTATCTCTCCTAGACAACTTTGACAACAATGTTAAGCAAGTTATATATGATCTTGAAAAATACATGAGGTAAGTAGTGATATTTATTCAATTCGTTGTATACATCTTATAATTTCCATTTTTCTTACTTGTCATGTAATATACTATATATTTTTGTTGAATCTCGTTAATATATTTGTGGCTTGAATCACTTGTAGATGGCTGTCATCTAAAGAAATCCATAAAGAAGATATAAATTATTGGAAGAGAAAAATTCCTCGTCTAATGTGTGAAATGAAAAAGTGTCTACCTTCAACATTTGTTAATGCACAAGAATACTACCTCATACACCAAGTTGAGGAGATTGAATTGTGTGGACATGTACACACAAGGTCAATGTGGATGGTTGAGAGGCACTTGAAATTCTTGAAGGATTTGGTTAGAAAAAGAGCACATCCTAAGGGTTCTATGCTGGAGGGATATATGGTATACTAGACCATGGTGTACATTAGTGAATATCTTCCTAAGTTTGTAGCAAAGATCTATGTAGATCGCATTTGGGATCCCAACTCCATTAAAAAATTCGAAGGGGAGTACCTAATGGGGAAAGGTAGATTAAGGAAAGTGAGAGGTAGTTATAAGATGGTCATGGAGATTAATTGGAATACATTTTACATATGTTTTTTTTATTTATATTGTACTTATTTAATTTGTAATCTTCAATATACATCAATTATAAATTAAGGTCGTATATTGTGGTATTTAACTAATTATACGTTGTTTGTGAATTTCAAATTTTTTCGATATAGTTGGTCGAGAGTGGGATGCACTACATTTGTACATTGCAAAAATCTTGATTGGATGACGGTATGGATTGAATGATGTCAACAATCTGGTCGTGCATTAACATGGGAAGGTGTGGCTTCATTGGTTAAAGAAGCTCATTGTAATGGAGATTCCAATAATACACAAAGGGAAATTGATTTAGCATATGGTTTAAGAGATAAATAGGTACATATAAATATATTAATCACCCATATTATTTAATTATTTTCAATTATATTGATGTATACATATGTTGAGAATGTTTTCTTTGCATACATTCGGCCAAGAATAAATATGTTTATCAACTGACGATATTGCAATAATTTTTACATGTTTGACATATTGCAGGTGAAACACCACAAGGCTATGTGGTGCAATGGTCATAAATTTCAAATCAAAATGTTGGATGACATGAAGAAAACTTGTGATTCTAGTATAACTGTAGTCTTTCAAGTGACTAATGTTGCATCTAGAAGTGACATACATCCATAAGTCTCAAAAAATTGATACTATGGGATTTTGGATGATATACTTGAGTGTGACTTTAAGTCCTTCAGATTAATTTTTTTGTCATCCTATGGTACAGGCTAAGATTAAATGAAAATGATCTTGAGAGAAATGTTATTGAACATGATAATGGATTTACCATGATTAATACAAGGTTGATCAAGCGAGCTAGAAATGAGCCCTATGTTCTTGCAAGCCAATGTGAGCAGGTATTTTACTCAGAGATTCTAGGTAAACTAGGTTGGTCATTTGTTGTTAGACATGATCCAAGAGGAAGGATGGTAAAGTATAATGTGGTGAAAGAAGAAGATACCAAAGAACTAGAAGATAATGTAGATGATGATCAGGATTAACAGTTAGTTGATGATGTCCCTGACGAAGATGTCAAAGAGGAGGAGCTAGATCATGATGATGTAGGAGTTAATGTTCATGAAGATGATATCTGTGTGGATGATGAC
Source organism: Sequoia sempervirens (assembly GCA_007258455.2). Lineage (NCBI taxonomy): Eukaryota > Viridiplantae > Streptophyta > Pinopsida > Cupressales > Cupressaceae > Sequoia > Sequoia sempervirens. Next base: position 200,913,076 of record VDFB02270651.1, on the reverse strand, counting down.
ATTATCGAAACTAATATCAATGATGATGATGATGATATGACCAATCCTTACAATGTTCAATCTAGATCGGATGATATAGACAAAGAGTTGGATGAAGAAGAAGATCAATGACATTGAAATGTATGAGTTATGCGATTATATTATCTATTTGATATTAATTTCTTGATAGAATTATATTTGAATTATGTGGTTACATAATTAATTTATGATGTTTTAATTTTTATGCCATTACATAATTAATTTAATGATGTACTTTTTAATGTTTGAAAGGTCAAAAAATTAAAACATTTCAATAGTGATGTTAACAACCTTGAAATTAGTGTGTTTTATGTTTCATGTGATCATAAAAGATTAACAAGTTAGTTGTAGAGGTGGTTGTTCAGTGGTTGATGTGTAAAGGCCATTAAAAGGAATAAAGTGATCATTGTAATGGTTGTTGATGGTTGAGGATTTAAAATACAAGCTCTTGACATTTGAAAACCTATGTTTTTCTTCAAATTTTATGTGTTTTTCCTATTATGCAGCACTGTACAGTCACATGCAGCCATATTTTGATGTGAAATCAATTCCAAGTCGTGAAGATATGTGTTAGCTTTGATTTTAATATGATTTGAGGGCTTAAGATGTTGATTTGAGCTAGAAAGCTCCATTTCTTTGCATACAACCCGGTTACCTTGTTTTTGAGGGTTTTGTAGTCCAAACATGATATAAAGGGGCTCTTAAACTTTTTGTGATTACTGTAAATTGTGTAAGAGGCCCCATGGATACTGTTGTAATTTTAGGATGTATGAATAGGGTGCAAGATGAGAAATAAAGAAGGTATACCTATTTTCCTCAAGAGCTTTTTGAAGAAAAGCATGTGAAATGAGAGGTACTTTTTGGCCCAATCCTTCTTTGCTCCTTCATTTTCTATAAGAAAGATTTCAAGGCTAGAAGTATGGGTTAGCAAGTTAGATATTTTTTGGTCGATTCTAGGTAGAGTTGTAGATCAAATTGTAAATTTCGATGGTTTTAAGGAAAATGCAATTTAGGTTTTGACTAGTCATTCTGTAGTAGGTTTTGAATTCATGGGGATTTGATGTTTTATGACAATACTGGTATTTGAATATAAATGATTAATTCAAACTCATGTCTTTCCATTGTACATGCATATTTGAATTTTGAATAAGATAATCAAGGGTTGTATCTTTCATCTCACTCTTGTGGTGTGTATGATTTCTGTTTTGGCTTTAATTTGAGGAATTAATTAAAAGGCTTGAATGGGATTGTAGGTGGATATGTTATGTATAAGGATTTGATAAGTAGTATTGGGTTAGAATACATGTTGATGAAATTGTAAAGCAATTTTCTCAAGGATCTTATATATTAGGTCTTAAATTTGACATAAACCCTTAGATGTTTATGAATTTGACTCCCTCAATGGATATATGACACTGATGTAAGTTGTGTACAAATTTTAATGGTTCAATATTTTGTTTGTCTTTACCTAGCGCTTGCTACAAATTACAAATTGAAAATCAATGACTATTTTACACTATGGAATGTGTTGTAATATCTCATGCTCCAAATAGTTGATATTATTGATGAACAACCAATTCTATTCAGTATTATGCTATTATGTTGAGCTATTAAATGAGATTATCTATTATTGTTAATGTTGTTTACGATAATGGTGTAGAGGTTGTAAACGCATTAAGGGATCACCCTCCCGAGTCTTAAAGTGTAGGATGTCTTTAAAATCCTTGTCAGTTGGTCTAGGTCGTTCGAGATGCCCTTGATTGGAATTGGAAATTCCATAGGTAAATTAGAAGACCAACTTGGTTATAGTAAAAACAACCAATAGGTAGAGGGGAGAGAGATAGAGGGATTTAGTGAGAGAGAGAGAG
>VDFB02270651.1:200881136-200911090 GCA_007258455.2 Sequoia sempervirens | reverse complement strand
TAACCCATCTTCTACATGATAGAATACCCTTGTCCATATTTTTCTGTTGGTAATTTGACATTAAAAACTGCTTCATTTTCATCTTTATAGAGCCAATTTAGGATTTCCCTATCTTCAGGATCTTCCATGGGGAATCTTTCCTTAATGAATTTTCCATTAAACTTTGTGATTGGCTCTGTTGGTGGTCATGTCGACGTCGATGCTGCTGATATTTGATGTTGGGTGACGAAAGGTTGTCCATGTGATCGAGGCGATGCAAGTAAATTAGCCAAACAAAGAGAGTATTCCCCAACTCCATGGTCCTTGAATTTCAATTTCTTGTCCAAACTATTGGCTAACTTACTGATTTGTGTGTCAATTATTAGAGAAGTACTAGCATGAGCTTTTCGATTATTAGGAACCAAAGTATCCTGACTAGTTTTGAGATTGGCACAAGTTTGAGTCTTTGAGTTATCAGCAGGTATTGTGATTTCCTATCCATCATATGGAAACTTGAGACATTGATGATACGTAGATGGGACAGCTTGCATTTCGTGGATCCAAGGACGACCCAACAAAATTTTGTATGCAAGATCACGATCTAATACTTGACAGAAAGTATTTTTGATTACAGGGCCTACTCTGATTGGCAACATTATTAGACCTTTGGATGCTCTTTCTTCATCATCGTAGGCTTTTATGGTAATCTTTCTTCTGAAATCAATGGATTCCTCAGAAATTCCCAGAGCCTTGACCAACTTCATAGTACATATGTTTAAACCAGTGCCTCCATCTATTAGAACTCGTCTAACACAAAACTTGTGAACCATGACCTCTAAATATAATGATGGATTATGAGGATGAGTTATGGAAACATCATCCTTTTCAGAGAATGAAAGGCATGTGGGTGAGGATAAATTTCCTACCATGGTTTGAAAGTGGTTCACATCCAAATCAGTGGATACCATTGTTTCAAAAAGGGCCTTTTCAAGAATTTCTTTATGTGTCGGGGAAATCTTCAAGAGTTCTAAAATAGAAATCTGTGCAGGGGTTTTTTGAAGTTGGTTAACCAAATCATATTGATGTTGAGAGGTAGGTCCAGTGGATTTTGAGGAGGCACCCTTTAAGACAACTTTGGCTTGCACCCTTGTTGTTGCATTGACTTCCCTATATTCCATCTTTTCCTTGACTTTTATAACATTGATCCGATCATCGTCAGTGTAGATATGATTAATTATTGGATCCTCAATATGATTCACATTTTTTTTAGAAGACTCACCTTTTTGATAATTAGGTAAAGGATTACGAAAAGCTGGGTGATCTTCATTTGATTTTTGATGTCCTTCTATTGTGATGATGTCATTGTCGATTAAGTCTTGAATAACATTCTTCAAGGCTTGACAATTATTTGTGCGATGACCCTTGCACCTATGATAGTCACAATAGTATGCCTCGTTCCATGATGGAGGCTTTACACTAGGTTCATAGTTTCACTGAGGTGGCAAGGTAATGACATTTTTGGCTATTAATTCTTTGAGTGTGGATTCCAAAGATTGACCTATAGAAGTATAATTTCTTCTACGAGAGAAGAACGAAAATCGTTGTGGGTTCGTGTTTGAGGTATTCCCTAAGGAGTTATGATTGTTATTGGTTCCTCGGTAACCTTGATCATTGGTAGTCCCTTGATTGGGAGTAGAATGTTGATTTACATTGTTCCTCAGAGGAGGAGGATTGTTCCCCGATTTGTAACTGAGTTAACATTGTTGTTACAAGTACTTGGAGTACTAAGAACAAATGGCTTGGTCGAGACATTATTTGCATCAAAAATACCATCATTCACCACGTTCTTGTTGCGAGTCCAAAATTTAGACTTGTCCTGATTGTTGTGATGATTGAATGAGCTTGGATTGTCTTTGTCATGTTTGATTACTCCTCTTTTGACCAAAACACCTTTAATGGTTATGGCATCTTCAATCAATTTTTCAAAAGGAGGACAATGTAAGTTCAAATGATAGCTCATTTATGAATTTAAGCTGTTAATGAAGGTAACCATCTTTTCCTTTTTAGGAATAGGACGTGGATATCTAGCGAACATTCTTCTCCATCTTTGAAGAAACGTAATGAAAGATTTGCTAGGTTTTTGTGCAACTTTGCAGAGATCTATTATAGTGATTTGGTGTTGGATGTTGTAAGCATATTGTGATATAAACAGGTTGATCAATTCCTCAAATGTCTTGACAGGAGGTGTAATCTTTGATAGCCATTCCATAGAGTGAGCTCCAAGACTCCTAGGAAACAACCACATCAAGTAAGTGTCTTCGTGAGAAAATTCTAATGTCATGTTTCAGAAATCTCTAACATGATCGATTGGATCTGATTTCCCATTATAGCGATCAAATTTTGGCATTTCATAATGTTTGGGAAATGGAATCATGTTGAGACTTTGATCAAAAGGATAAGGACAAATGTCCTCAAGAGTATATTTCTTTGTGGTGGTTCCCCCTTGTAACTCTTTAACTTGTCCTTGAAGTGCTTTAATTTGTTGAGTCAAAACACTAAGATCAGATGGGGGTTTTTCTTCAGGTTTGTTCCTCAAAATCTCAGTATTAAAGTCATGTGGCAATTTAGCTCCTTGGTCAGCTAGATAGAGGAAATATTTTTTTTATCGCGTTGCAAGATCTTTTCTATGGCTTTGTAAAATTTGGGATCTTGCTCAGCTTCTCTAAGGTGGCATTCATCCTCATGTTCATCATCACTATCGACAGGAGTATTGTTTATGGCTTTGTACTTGTGGAAAGGATTTTCTTCTCTATTATCCATGTTATTGTTGAAAAGTGGAATACGACTCATACTATAGAGAGGATTACTGGTTTCACCTTCTTCTTGAGTGTTTTGAGTATGACCTTCTTGTTGGATTTCCTCCCTCGATTTGATGTATTGAGATCTTGTGAAGATAGGCATGTGATTTTGAAGAAATCTTCTAAACTTAGATCACAGTTTTGATGAGTGCGACAATGATGATATCTTGATCTAATAAGATGGAAATCTTATGATATGATCAAATATGTTTCCTAATTCTTGATTATGGCTTCCGATGATGAAGGATGTTAGAATCCTATTGTGGAAGTTGAATCAATAATCAGAAAATTTGTTTTGGAAGATGCACTCTTAAAGATTTGATCTTTATTTTTGAAGGAAGAATTCACAATCACTGGAGGATTTGACTAGGATGTGGGGATACTCAATAGAAGGTTGTGGTATATTATCAAACTCAAGAGGTTGATTAAGATTATGTCATTGAGATAGAGCTAATCTTTGATAATAAGCCTGAGAATCCAAGGGATCTACAGCATACTCGTCAGTCAACCCCCTAATGAAGTCTTGGTATCTATGAAGAAATCCACGGAAATGAAGCAAGACGTGGCAACTTTTGTACAATTTTTTTCTTCTTTGCAATGACTTCTTGTACCCTAATTGTTTCTTGGGTTTCTTGATTCTAGTGGAAATTGATTTCTTGACAAACTTTGTTGATTTCCACTTCCTAAGCATGAGAGAAAATATTGAGAACGTTACTGGACCAAAGATGTGAATGGATTTTGAAAAGTTTCAATTGTTTGTTCTTCACGTTCATTTCAGATGATCTTTTATCTGAGTTAATGTAATGGAAGACACAACAAACATTATGAAAAATAGTTGTTTTTAAAACCCTATACTAACATCAAGTGTATGATCAAGAAAATGTTTTTCAGCAAGTGTTTTCACAGGTTTGGCACATGAAAGACAATTCAAGCAGACTCACTCTTAGTACTCAAGTAGGTCATACTAGTAATCAACAACCCACATCTTAGAACTGTGTCGACTCACACAGCCATGTCACCCCCGAAAGGGTGCCTGTGTTTTTGTCTTTTCCAGGTGCGTACTCAGAGTGACGAAAGTGGATACCGGATCCCCTGAGCAAACAATCCTTGGCAGTTATATGGTGAGTGTCTTGGGGGCAGATTATTCCCTCCCCTTGCACTATGATTATTAGTATGTTCAGAAACTGACTTCAGTTGGCTACTACACTAGGTTCGTAGTAAGGATTTTCGTTCGGTGCGGCAATAATAAACTCCCTCAGGAGACCTCCCAACCTTTAGAACAAAGGCTTTGGGGATGGTTATCTTGCACACTACCATCAAAAGAGGGTTTCCCTAGATTTTCTTTAAATTTTACAGTGGGGCGGAATAGCCTGGCATTGGCTTGAACCCACTTGAGTCATTCCCATAGGGTGAGTACTTTTTCCCACTATGGTGGGCTCTCTAAAGGATGTAATTAAAGCAATAAATTTGCATGAAATTGAAAAGGAAAGTCTGGTATTCTGATCACCCAGTTAAGGGGAGAGCATAGAGCTATTGCCACAGACAAAGCAAACAAATGTTCTTTTTAAAACCCAAATCACAATGATCTAATCTAAGTGAAGATATTGCTTCACAAAAACAAGTTTGTTCAATTTTAACTGCAAGATCATTGTGTGGTGACTATCCTAGATTGCTTCTTTTTAAATGCCATGTCTATCCTAGGATTCATCAATTTTATCCAAATGTGACTATCCTAGGGTTGCTTCTTTTTAACTAGAGAAAATTCTGTCTGCAGAATGCATCAGACTCAGAATTTTGTTTTTGTGTTACAACCAGATGTGCTGAAACAAACCTTAGATGTGCCAAAATAGATAGTATATGCGCAAAAATAGACCTTAGATGCGCCAAAACAGACAGTATATGCGCAGAAACAGACCTTAGATGCGCAGAAACATAACTCAAAAGTGCAGAAACAGAATTCAAAAGCACAGAAATAGACCTCAGATGCGCTACTTTAACTAAGTGCTGATATGAATCCGTAAATATGTAGCATGAATGCTCTAAAATCTAACTTAAATGAGCAGAAATAGACCCTAAAAGCGCTGAAACAGTTCTTAAATGTGCTACTGTAATTAAATGCGGATTTAATTCTAAATGAAATGAGACCAAATACACTATTTTGTCCCTCGGATGTGCTAAAATAACTCTCAGAAGCGCCGAAACAGTCCCCAGATGCGCTAGAATACCTGTGAAAATAGAAAAAAATAAAAGTCCCAGAAGCACCGCAGAAAGTCTTGGATGCACTAAAACGCATAATTTTTCTGAATGCCGAACTCAAAACGTAGAAACCTACCAGAAAACTCTGCAAGAAAATATTAAAATCAGGGCATAGGCCCCATGGTGGGCGCCATTTTATGTGTGTATGAATATGTGATCAATCTAAATCAATATAACAACACAATCAATAAAACATTAAATCAAAGAAACTAAAAGAAAAACATAAATAAGCAAACTATTTTATGGCAGCCTCTCCAAAGTCATCTTATTGCTCTCTATCTCCAGCGTTTCATCTTTGCTCAAGTTGCTCTCAAATTTGGAATGCCAAGTTCAACGAAGTAGGCTTCTGAAGAATGAGATATTAAAAATGCATATTATGCTAAATGCAAGATTATGCTATGATGAGAATATTGCTGAAAATGCTAAAAATGCAAGAATGTAATGTATGTGTATGTTGTGTTCATCCAGTGTTGTAACCAATCCCTAGATTTGCACATGCATTTATAGAGTTTTTCAAAGATTTTGATTGGCTAGGTTTGTTAACGGCTGTGATAATTCCTGACAGATCGAACGATCGAATATGAATGAGACTGAAGAGAAAAATAGAAAAAGCAAGATTTTTCTATTTTCATGGAAGAGATAAGATGAGATGATTTTAAAACCATCTTTTTAGAAGAAAAATGGAAAGATTCTAATAAGATAAATAATGAATTATCTAATTCAATTATTTATTTATGAGTGCATGTTGATTTTTCTTAACTAAATAAATATTTAATTAAGATTTTGAGGAAATCAGAAGATTTCATAATTAAACAGAATATCTAATTATGATTTGAAGAAAGCATAAGATCTTTAATTAATAAAATATTTAATCAAATTTGAAGAAATGATATTAATTAAATAAAAGTATTTAATTAATTAGAGGAAAGTTTTAAAATAGAAAGAAAAGAGATATTTAGATTTAATTAAATTCAAAAGATGATAATTAACTTAAATAAATAAAATGTATTTATTTAATTTAATCAAGTAGATATATGGAATAATTAAATAAAATAGATTTATTTAATTATGGTGGGAGAATAAAATGAATGAACACTATAATTAAATTGATTAAATTTAATTACATGTAGAAGATTTTTTTAGAGGAATTAATTAAATAATACATATTTAATTAAATGTCAAGAATAATTAAATATGACCAATTTTATGCATATACAGAAACGCTATGGAAAATATTGGATGGAAGGCATGACAAAGAAAAAATTGCCAAAATTTGTAGTGACATTCAGGAAGCCAATCATGCAATGAAAAATTTTATTTAATTAAATAGCGATGAAGACCAAATTAATATAAGTGCCCTTCCTTGGTTATTAACAGAGAAGCAAAGCAATGCTATAAAAGAAGTCACACAAAAAAATTGATTTCCCACAGGATTTGTTGCGAACATAAACAATATAATAACAAAGAAAGGTGAATTTGGGTCAGGGATGAAAATGCATGATTGACATAACTTCATTAAGGTAATTATTCTGGTATATTATATGCACTTGTATAATGCATGTACTTTTTAGTGTATTATGTTTACTACTTTTTGAAAAATAATGAAAAGATCATTTTATAATTGTTGTAGTATGTTCTACCTCTATCTCTCCTAGACAACTTTGACAACAATGTTAAGCAAGTTATATATGATCTTGAAAAATACATGAGGTAAGTAGTGATATTTATTCAATTCGTTGTATATATCTTATAATTTCCATTTTTTTTACTTGTCATGTAATATACTATATATTTTTGTTGAATCTCATTAATATATTTGTGGCTTGAATCACTTGTAGATGGCTGTCATCTAAAGAAATCCATAAAGAAGATATAAATTATTGGAAGAGAAAAATTCCTCGTTTAATGTGTGAAATGAAAAAGTGTCTACATTCAACATTTTTTAATGCATAAAAACACTACCTCATACACCAAGTTGAGGAGATTAAATTGTGTGGACCTGTACACACAAGGTCAATGTGGATGGTTGAGAGGAACTTGAAATTCTTGAAGGATTTGGTTAGAAAAAGAGCACATCCTAAGGGTTCTATGGTGGAGGGATATATGGTATACTAGACCATGGTGTACATTAGTGAATATCTTCCTAAGTTTGTAGCAAAGATCCATGTAGATCACATTTGGGATCCCAACTCTATTAACAAATTCGAAGGGGAGTACCTAATGGGGAAAGGTAGATTAAGGAAAGTGAGAGGTAGTTATAAGATGGTCATGGAGATTAATTGGAATACATTTTACATATGTTGTTTTATTTATATTGTACTTATTTAATTTTTAATCTTCAATATACATCAATTATAAATTAAGGTTGTATATTGTGGTATTTAACTAATTATACGTTGTTTGTGAATTTCAATTTTTTTCAATACAGTTGGTCGAGAGTGGGATGCACTACATTTGTACATTGCAAAAATCTTGATTGGATGATGGTATGGATTGAACAATGTCAACAATCTGTTCATGCATTAACATGGGAAGGTGTGGCTTCATTGGTTAAAGAAGCTCATTGTAATGGAGATTACAATAATACACAAAGGGAAATTGATTTAGCATATGGTTTAAGAGATAAATAGGTACATATAAATATATTAATCACCCATATTATTTAATTATTTTCAATTATATTGATGTATATATATGTTGAGATTGTTTTCTTTGCATACATTTGGCCAAGAATAAATATGTTTATCAACTGACGATATTGCAATAATTTTTACATGTTTGACATATTGCAGGTGAAACACCACAAGGCTATGTGGTGCAATGGTCATAAATTTCAAATCAAAATGTTGGATGACATGAAGAAAACTTGTGATTCTAGTATAACTATAGTCTTTCAAGTGACTAATGTTTCATCTAGAAGTGACATACATCCATAAGTCTCAAAAAATTGATACTATGGGATTTTGGATGATATACTTGAGTGTGACTTTAAGTCCTTCAGATTAATTTTTTTTGTCATCCTATGGTACAGGCTAAGATTGAATGAAAATGATCCTGAGAGAAATGTTATTGAATATGATAATGGATTTACCATGGTTAATACAAGGTTGATCGAGCGAGCTGGAAATGAGCCCTATGTTCTTGCAAGCCAATGTGAGCAGGTATTTTACTTAGAGGTTCTAGGTAAACTAGGTTGGTCATTTGTTGTTAGACATGATCCAAGAGGAAGGACGGTAAAGTATAATGTGGTGGAAGAAGAAGATACCAAAGAACTAGAAGATTATGTAGATGATGATTAGGATTAACAGTTAGTTGATGATGTCCCTGACAAAGATGTCAAAGAGGAGGAGCTAGATCATGATGATGTAGGAGTTAATGTTCATGAAGATGATATTCGTGTGGATGATGACATTATCAAAACTAATATCAATGATGATGATGATGATATGAACAATCCTTACAATGTTGAATCTAGATCGGATGATACAAACAAAGAGTTGGATGAAGAAGAAGATCAATGACATTGAAATGTATGAGTTATGCGATTATATTATCTATTTGATATTAATTTCTTGATAGAATTATATTTGAATTATGTGGTTACATAATTAATTTATGATGTTTTAATTTTTATGCCATTACATAATTAATTTAATGATGTACTTTTTAATGTTTGAAAGGTCAAAAAATTAAAACATTTCAATAGTGATGTTAACAACCTTGAAATTAGTGTGTTTTATGTTTGATGTGATCATAAAAGATTAAAAAGTCAGTTGTAGAGGTGGTTGTTCAGTGGTTGATGTGTAAAGGCCATTAAAAGGAATAAAGTGATCATTGTAATGGTTGTTGATGGTTGAGGATTTAAAATACAAGCTCTTGACATTTGAAAACCTATGTTTTTCTTCAAAATTTATGTGTTTTTCCTATTATACAGCACTGTATGGTCACATGCAGCCATATTTTGATGTGAAATCAATTCCAAGTTGTGAAGATATGTGTTAGCTTTGATTTGAATATGATTTGAGGGCTTAAGATGTTGATTTGAGCTAGAAAGCTTCATTTCTTTGCATACAACTCGGTTACCTTGTTTTTGAGGGTTTTGTAGTCCAAACATGATATAAAGGTTCTCTTAAACTTTTTGTGATTACTGTAAATTGTGTAAGAGGCCCCATGGATACTATTGTAATTTTAGGATGTATGAATAGGGTGCAAGATGAGAAATAAAGAAGGTATACCTATTGTCCTCAAGAGCTTTTTGAAGAAAAGCATGTGAAATGAGAGGTACTTTTTGGCCTGATCCTTCTTTGCTCCTTCATTTTCTATAAGAAAGATTTCAAGGCCAGAAGTATGGGTTAGCAAGTTAGATATTTTTTGGTCGATTCTAGGTAGAGTTGTAGATCAAATTGTAAAGTTCGATGGTTTTAAGGAAAATGCAATTTAGGTTTTGACTAGTCATTATGTAGTAGGTTTTGAATTCATGGGGATTTGATGTTTTATGACAATACTGGTATTTGAATATGAATGATTAATTCAAACTCATGTCTTTCCATTGTACATGCATATTTGAATTTTGAATAAGATAATCAAGGGTTGTATCTTTCATCTCACTCTTGTGGTGTGTATGATTTCTATTTTGGCTTTAATTTGAGGAATTAATTAAAATGCTTGAATGGGATTGTATGTGGATATGTTATGTATAAGGATTTGATAGGTAGTATTGGGTTAGAATACATGTTGATGAAATTGTAAAGCAATTTTCTCAAGGATCTTATATATTATTTCTTAAAATTTTCATAAACCCTTAGATGTTTATGAATTTGACTCCCTCAATGGATATATGACACTAATGTAAGTTTTGTACAAATTTTAATGGTTCAATATTTTGTTTTTCTTTACCTAGCGCTTGCTACAAATTGAAAATCAATGACTATTTTACACTATGGAATGTGTTGTATTTATCTCATGCTCCAAATAGTTGATATTACTAATGAACAACCAATTCTATTCAGTTTTATGTTATTATGTTGAGCTATTAAATGAGATTATCTATTATTGTTAATGTTGTTTATGATAATGGTGTAGAGGTTGTAAACGCATTAAGGGATCACCCTCCCGAGTCTTGTAGAGCCCAAAGTGTAGGAGGTCTTTAAAATCCTTGTCAATTGGTCTAGGTCGTTCGAGATGCCCTTGATTGGAATTGGAAATTCCATAGGTAAATTAGAAGACCAACCTGGTTACAGTAAAAACAACCAATAGGTAGAGGGGAGAGAGATAGAGGGATTTAGTGAGAGAGAGAGAGGGAGGGAGTGGGAGAGAGATAGAGGGTAGAGGGTTAAGGGTAGAGGGGAGGGAGACAAGAGTGAGTGAGAGAGAGAGAGAGATACTTGAGAAAGGGAGAGGGGGTAGGAGGGTGAGAATTGAGAGAGAGAGGGAGGGAGCGAGGGAGTGGTAGAGAGATAAAGGGTAGAGAGTTAAGCATAGAGGTTTAGGGTTTAGGGTTAAAGGTAGAGGGGAGAGAGATAGAGGGAGTGATTGAGAGAGAGACCTGAGAGAGGGAGATGCTTGAGAGAGAGAGGGAGGGAGTGGGAGAGAGATAAAGGGTAGAGGTTGGCCGAGGGTAGAGGGTTGGCTAATGGTTAATGGTTTAGGGTTAGGAGGGAGAGAGATATAGGGAGTGAGTGTGAGAGAGAGACCTGAGAGAGGGAGAGGGGGTAGGAGGGAGATTCTTGAGAGAGAGAGAGGGATGGAGTGGGAGAGAGATAGAGGGTAGAGGATTTAAGGATTTAAGGGTTAAGGGTAGAGGGATAAGGGTAGAGTGGAGAGACTTAGGAGTGAGAGAGAGAGAGTTAGGAGGGGGAAGGGTGAGGGAAGAGGGGAGGAAGAGGAGAGAGAGACCGAGAGAGGGAGTGGTGCTAGGACAGAGAGACTTTAGAGAGAGAGAGGGATGGAGTGGGAGATAGATAGAGGGAGAAAGGGTTAAGGGTAGAGGGTAGAGGGTTTAACCTGTTATGGTTTAAAAGGGTTAAGGGTTTAGGGTATAGGCTTTAAGGGTAGAGGGAGACACATAGAGGGAGTGAGAGATAGAGAGAGACCCAAGAGAGGAGGAGGGATAGGAGGGAGATACTTGAGAGAGAGAGAGAGGTAGAGGGTAGAGGGTTTAAGGGTTTAGATTTTAAGGGTTAAGGGTTTAAGGTTTAGGGTTAAGGGTAGAGGGGAGAGAGATAGAGAGAGGAGTGAGAGAGAGAGACCTCAGAGAGGGAGAGGGGGTAGGAGGGAGATACTTGAGAGAGAAATATAGTGTAGAGGGTAGAGGGTAGAAGGTTTAAGGGTTAATGGCTTAGGGTTATGGGTAGAGGGGAGAGGGATAGAGGGATTCCGTGAGAGAGAGAGGGAGGGAGTGGGAGAGAGATAAAGAGTAGAGGGTTAAGGGTAGAGGGTAGAAGGTAGTGGGTTAAGGGTAGAGGGTGGAGATAAGAGGAGGAGGAGTGAGAGAGACCTCGAGAGAGGAAGAGGGGTATGAGGGTGAGACTTGAGAGAGAGGGAAAGAGGGAGGGAGTGGGAGAGAGATAAGGGGTAGAGGGTTAAACATAGAGGGTAGAGGGTTTAAAGTTTAAGGGTTAACAGTTTAGGGTTTAGGGTTTAGGGTAGAGGGGAGAGAGATAGAGGAATGTGAGAGAGAAAGAGAGAGACCTGAGAGAGGGAGAAGGGGTAGGAGGGAGAGACTTGAGAGAGAGAGAGGGTAGAGGGTTTAAGGGTTAAGGTTTAATGGTTTAGGGTTTAGGGTTATGGGTAGTGATGGAACTTCAAATTTTTGTTCTCTGTGTTCTATTTTATCCCGCCTTGTGTCTCTGGTCATCTATGGTGTTTGGGAAAAGCCTAAGGTTGGGGTTTTACCTTCATCCTCATGTAAAACCCTAGTGTTCATCTTACACCTTGGATGGGATCTATTTGGCTGTTACTTTTTGGGAAGGTTTTAAAACAACTTAAGCCCCATCACTTCGTCTAGGCTAGGACCCCTTTTGTTTTATCATTTTATTTCCTTCACCTTACTTTATTTTTCCTAAGTCCTTTTTGGTCCTGTGTTCCCTCGTTAAAACAACATATGTCATTGTTTGTCATTGGCCTAGTGATGTCCCCTTATTCCTTTAGGCGAGAGGGCCCAGTAGTCATGCAGACTAACTTTCTCAGCATGTAGCAATTGACTGAAATACCATAGAACGTTCATTTTTATTTTGAAATGTAGACTGGTTTGTTATTTATCTATAACTAAGGTTTGGTGGTGCGACTCATCATGCAACTCACCATATCGGCAGATCTTTTGAGAAGTGTCTAAAATTTGAATTTTTAAAGGTTCGACCAAAACTTAATCATGGAACCCCTAATAGTTGAACAAAAAAAATCATTTATTGCTTGTAGAATATCATATTTTTATTTAAATTAAAATTAATATACAACTTGGACCAAATACTTATTGATAACCATAAATCTTTGATATCTCTACCTTTTATATTCAACACATATGGACTAATAGTTGAACAAAAAAAATCTATTTGTTGTTATAAAAACAACACATAATTATTTAAAATACAACTTATATTGAACAAAAATGGACCAATAGCTGAACACTAAAACTTTTTGAAAATCCTTCACAATTAATGGGAGAATACATGTTATTCATTGTTCTCACCTTTCATATTTGTGATAGAAAAATATTAATATAAAATTATTTCAATGCTTGTACATTGCTACCCCAATTGTTGCACACATACCCAACATTTTTCACTATGATAGCAATACTTGCTTAAATGAGTGTCTTATTTTATTAAATGAGCATTTTTATTTTAAATGATATACTTATAGTGGAGAGTTAATGATTTTATTTGGAAACAAAAATACTTATTTCACTTCTTCGTGAATGTATTTATGTTTTTTTCATATAACATTTAGAGGTTCTCATGTGTTCAAGTATGGGTCCATTTTTTATCAACATTTGGTTTTTTCTTTATTTACATTTGGACTGTTTATTTACAATATTTAGTATAAATATGTGGTAAGACTGGGTATTATCATCACAACTGAGTGAGTGACTATTCTACCCCGCACGACTGCTAGGCCCTCTCCCCTAATAAATGTTTTTACTTTATAGAGGGACAAGTCCGCATGGCCATAGATCAATCATCATGTGATCTCATTCGTTCCACACCATCCCATGATGACCCCACCACATTGTCTTTGTTGATCGTTATATCATAGGTGAGCACCACGTGTCTCATCCGGTGAAGTCGAAGGAATGATAAATACTTTCATGCATGTTTAATACATTATGCCATGGGTTATTAAAGCAGTTATAAGATGCACGTGTCTTAAATCAACAAAGATGTTATAATCTTGGTAGAAAGGTGCTCAATGGTTAATAACAAGGCTGGTGACTGTGTTGAATGAACAGGATTTCCGATGGTTGAAATCCATGGTTTCCCACCATTGTGTGATCAAAAGTTGCGAGGTCTTGATTGATTGTGATATCATGGGTGGGTGCCACATGGATATCCTTGGCAACGAGTAGTATGGTGGGCCCCTTATTGCCATGGTGGAGACTATGTCAGTTTTCTTTGAAGGCAGTCATCTGATGATCTGACCAAGGTGAAGGATTGATGGCTAATATTTGAATCTGCATCAAATGCGATTAGAGCCATTCGTGTAGTGTGTGAGTAAGCTTTAATGGTGGCCATGACATCTGTTGCCATGGTTTGATCGAAATAAAGAAAATATTAATAAATGGGGATTGTAGGTGGATATGTTATGTACAAGGATTTGATAAGTAGTATTGGGTTAGAATACATGTTGATGAAATTATAAATCAATGTTCTCAAGGCTCTTATATGTTATGTGTTAAATCTTTCATAAACCCTTAGATTTTTATGAATTTGACTCCCTCAATGGATATATTGCATTGATGTAAGTTGTACTAATTTGTATGGTTCAATATTGTGTTTGTCTTTACCTAGTGCTTGCTACAAATTAAAAATCAGTGACTATTTTACACTGTTGAATGTGTTGTAGTTATCTCATGCTCCAAATAGTTGATATTACTAATGAACAACCAATTCTATTCAATATTATGCTATTATGTTGAGCTATGAAATGAGATTATTTGTTGTTAATTTTTTTTACAATAATGGTGTAGAGGTTGTAAACGCATTAAGGGATCACCCTCCCGGGTCTTATAGAGCCCAAAGTGTAGGAGGTCTTTAAAATCCTTGTCAGTTGGTCCAGGTCCTTTGAGCTACCCTTGATCGAAATTGGAAATTCCATAGGTAAATTAGAAGACCAACCTGGTTATAGTAAAAGCAACCAACAGGTAGAGGGGAGAGAGATAGAGGGATTTAGTGATAGAGAGAGGTAGGGAGTGGGAGAGAGATAGAGGGTAGAGGGTTAAGGGTACAGGGGACGGAGATAAGAGTGAGTGAGAGAGAGAGAGACTTGAGAGAGGGAGAGGGGGTAGGAGGGTGAGACTTGAGAGAGAGGGAGGGAGGGAGGAGTCAGAGAGATAGAGGAGTGAGAGAGAGAGATACCGAGAAAGGAGGCAGGAGGGAGAGCTCCTGAGAGAGAGGGAGGGAGGGGAGAGAGATAGAGGAGGGCTAAGAGTAGAGTGGAGAGACTTAGGAGGAGAGAGAGAGGGAGGGAGGGAGTACCTAGGAGAGAGATAGAGAGGGTCATGGTTAAGGGTTTAAGGTTTAGGGTTAAGGGTAGAGGGAGAGAGATGGAGAGAGGAGGAGAGAGAGAGACCCCTGAGAGAGGAGAGGGGCAGGGAGGAGAGACTTGAGAGAGAGAGGTGTGTAGAGGTAAATGGTAAAAGGGTCAAGGCTTGGGGCTTAAGGTTAAAGGTTTAGGCTTATGGGTATAGGGGGGAGAGAGATAGAGGATTCAAAGGAGAGAGAGAGGGAGGGACCTGGGAGAGATAGAGAGTAGACTGCTAAGGGTAGAGGGGTAGGAAGGTAGAGGGTTAAGGGTAGAGGGTATAAGGTAGAGGGTTAAGGGTAGAGGGGAGGGAGATAAGAGTGAATAAGAGTGAGAGAGAGACCTGATAGAGGGAGAGGGGTTAGGAGGGTGAGACTTGAGAGAGAGAGGGAGGGTAGAGGGTTTAAGGGTTAAGGGTTTAGGCTTATGGGTAGAGGGGAGAAAGATAGAGGGATTCAGTGAGAGAGAGAGGGAGGGGAGAGAGATCGAGCAGGCATGTACAAGGTTAAGGGTAGAGGGTAGAGGATTTCATGGGTTATGCCTAGGCTTATGGTTAAGGGAGAGAGATAGAGGGAGAAAGTGAGCAGAGAGAGAGACCTAAGAGATGGAGAGGGGGTAGGATATTGAAGATACTTGAGAGAGAGAGAGAGAGGGAGGGAGTGGGAGAGAGATAGAGGGAGGAAGGGTTAAGGGTAGAGGGTAGATGGTTTAAGGTTTTAGGGTTAAGGGTAGAGGGGAGAGAGATATAGGGAGTGAGTGAGTGAGAGAAAGACCTAAGAGAGGGAGAAGGGGTAGGAGGAAGAGACTTGAGATAGAGTGAGTGAGTGAGTGAGTGAGAGAGGGACCTGAGAGAGGGAGTGGTGCTAGGAGGGAGAGACTTGAGAGAGAGAGATAAAGGAAGGGAGGGTTAAGGGTAGAGGGTAGAGGGTTTAAGGGTTTAGGGTTTATGGTTTAGGCTTAAGGGAGAGAGATAGAGGAGGAGTGAGAGAGAGAGAGACCTAAGAGAGGGAGAGAGGGGGCAAGGATATTGAAGATACTTGAGAGAGAGAGGGAGGGAGGGGAGAGAGATAGAGGAGTGAGTGAGTGAGAGAAAGACCTAAGAGAGGGAGAAAGGGTAGGAGGGTGAGACTTGATAGAGTGAGTGAGTGAGAGAGAGACCTAAGAGAGGGAGGGGTGCTAGGAGGGAGAGACTTGAGAGAGAGAGAGATAAAGCGAAGGATGGTTAAGGGTTGAGAGAGACCTAAGAGAGGGGAGAGGGGTTAGGATGGAGAGACTTGAGAGAGAGAGAGGGAGGGATTGGAAGATATATAGAGGGAGAGGGGGGGTAGAGGGTAGATGGTAGATGGTTTAAGGGTTTAAGGTTTAAGGGTTATGGTTTAGGGTTTAGGGTTAAGGGTAGAGGGAAGTTTTGGTTTTTTTTTACAATGTAACTAGGTTGGTATTCTAATCTACCTATGGAATTTCCAATCCCAATCAAGGGAAGCTTGAAGGACTTGGACCAACTGACAAGGACTTTAAAAAATCCTCCTGCACTTTGGGCTCTGCAATACCCGGGAGGGTGATCACTTAATGTATTTACAACCTCTGCACCAATATCATAAACAACATTAACAATAACAAATAATCTCATTTAATATCTCAACATAATAGGATAATATTGAATAGAATTGGCTATTCATCGACATTATCAGCTATTTGGAGCATGAGATAACTACAAGTACACAATCCCAAGATAAAATAGGTCATTGATTTGAAATTTTTAGCAAGCTCTAGGTAAAGACAAATAAATATTGAATCATACAACTTAGATCAGTGCCATATGTCTATTGTGGGAGTCAAATTTATAAGTATTCAAGGGTTTATGACATATTTAACACATAACATATACGATCCTTGATAACATTGCACTGCAATCTCATCAATATGTATTGTATCCTTATACATAACATATCCGCCTATAATAAAATTTAAGAATTTTAATTAATCCCTTGAATTAAAGCTAAAATAAGGATCATACACACCCCAACAGTGAGATGAATGAAACAACCCTTAGTTATCTTATTCAAAATTCAGATATGCATGTACATTAGAGAGACATGAGTTTGAATTTATCATTTCAACTCAAATGCTAGTACTATTATACAACATTAAATCCCCATGAATTCAAAAACCTATTACAGAATGACTCAGAACCTAAATTGCATTTTCTAAAACCATCAAAATTTACAATTTTCTCTGCAACTTCACCTAGACTGAACCCAAAATTATCTAACTTGCTAACCCGTACTTCTGGCCTTGAAATCCTTCTTATAGAAAATGAAGGAGCAAACAAGCATCGAGACAGAAAGTACACATGTCACGAGCCAATTAGAATACCTGGTGACATTCAAATTTTTTTTACAACAACAATCACCCTGGAGAACATTCTGTTCATCGTGCCAAGTAAGAAAAGTTGATGCAACAACAAAAGCCACAAGAATCCCGCGCCAGGACTACCACCAAAGAAAAACTAGAAACCGTTGCAACTGCAACAACTTATTTTCCAACCGTTAACATCCCACTTCTTTTATTCTTCCCCAGTTAAATATTTAGTTACCCATTTATGATATTCTTCATTAGTTGGCCAATCAAAATAAAATGCCTCATTTACCTTAGCATTATAAGGTTTATATTTAACTGCTACCTGATTTGCATCTCTTTGAAAAATTCCAAAAATGAGTTGGTGCTAATGATTTTATCCATACAGCTCACCAACAAATCATAATCTGAGTCATCACAAATTAATTTAATTTGGTTGTTGATGACCTCATTTTCCTGATCTTGCCACTACTGGAGTGACCTAATATTCCCCTGCTCATCAATTATATTAGGTAATAATGTGTTACCCCAATCATCAAAATTCTTCACCAATTCCCTGATCCTCCTACTCAAGTCATCTGGTAAGGTCTGAAAACCTTGCAATGAT
Organism: Sequoia sempervirens; assembly: GCA_007258455.2. Taxonomy (NCBI): domain Eukaryota; kingdom Viridiplantae; phylum Streptophyta; class Pinopsida; order Cupressales; family Cupressaceae; genus Sequoia; species Sequoia sempervirens. Next base: position 200,893,294 of record VDFB02270651.1, on the reverse strand, counting down.
TTGACTAACACATGAGTAGGATTTAATGATTGGGGCCTATTATTTGTATCAAACCTTGAGGCTGTATACATTATACCCAAATCACTGGCCCTAGGGATCCAATTTTCAATTAGTGGTATCACTACCTCTTGGTGCCTATCTATATTCTTTATTGCATCAAATAATAAAGAATATAAAGAATGTATAGATGATAATATATTATCAAAATTCTCATTTAAGTTCCTCAAGAAAATAGTGACAATCTCATTTTTCTTTGAAAGAGATCCCTCCTCACTTACCTTTAATGATGCATGTAATTCTTCAATTTTCTGCATGAGTTGCTTCTTTGTAGGATCGACAAAGCACTTTGTTTCTTCATCAATTTTTTCTAAAAGAGGGGTGAGGGAATGATTCTGACTAGGAGATCCTGGTGTAGAAACAATTGGAGAAGCAGGAGGCACTAACCCTGATGTGGAAGGTAATGAACTAATTCCTGGAGCACTTGATGTCTCCCCAATCTATTTATAACTTAACCTATCCACCTCAGTCTGCAACTCAACATTATTTTTTTTCTTTTTCTATATTCCTCAATCAACAAGTTATAGTTCTCCATTAGGATCTTCTTTTCAGTCTCCTCTTTCATCAGTCATTTGGGCCAATTTGGCCACATTCACAATTAGATTAGTGGCCTTAGTGGTTGAGGTTTCTGAAGCTCTTTTTATTATTAACCCTCCTTTGAAATTTGGGTTAATATCTGTAACATATGGCTTTCTCCCTTGTGGGGCCAATGCCCAAATTTCCAAAGTCTCAGAATCTTCACTGAAGGTAGAGTCTTGCAGTGCTTCCTTGACCTCTTCTTAAGAGTCTTGCAAGGGATGCTTGGACTTTAGAATAGCATTAAATGCCACAACATCTACAATGTCCCATTTAGGAAGAATCAATATACTAGCCTAAGTCACTAGTTTTCTTCCTTCCTTAGGATTAATGGTCGCTAATTCTTCCATTAATTCAGCTTTCACTTCCTCATCATTCTCCTAGTCTGACCTGTCAGGTCTCAACTCTCTCCTCTTTTTACATTTATCTTGACATTCCTCAAATTTCATCCTCCATACCAATTTCAAGAAGACAAGAGTTTTTATAAATGCATCATAATCAAGAAAATTCGTACATGAATCCATTCTTGCATCTTGTACACATTTTCCTTTCATATCTAAATTGGATAAAACCAATTCAATTGACCTAGGAGGGGAAGGCATATCAATCTGCATATCTTGATTAGTAACAACAATCTCATCCATCACATCCTCTGTGGCTGATCAATACTTTTCCTCTTAGGGATTGGTTCAGATGGTGGTGATGAAGGACGATTTTCTAGTGATGATTCCAAATCAATAATCTTAATTTCCCTAGGTGTTTTGAGATTTGGACCTGGATGTGTAGGAAATTTCATTATTTGTTTACCTTTTTTGTCCACTTCTTCATCACTACTGTCATCCTTTTTCCTCTTGTAAATGGGCCACCTTTCTATAGGCTGGTATGTTGGCCTTGTTTCCATTGGCCTAGCACCTTGTTCTTGCACACCTAGACTCAATTCCAAGTTTATCTTATTGGTCCTCAAGGTGCCCATAATTTCCTTGAAGTTCTCCATCAATTTTTTTTTTCTTATGGTGTGGACTGAACTCCAACAATGGATCATACTTTGGATCCATTTTGTGCACAATATCTAATAGCTTATCATAAGCTATCCATTTCTCCTTGTTCAACTCCTGCCTATTTAGATCAAATTCATTTCTAATCAGTTCTTCAGGAAAGTTGAACTCATGCACAAACTTGCCACCTGTTATTCTCTGTCTGGAAATGGAAAAGAAGCCCTCAAAATCATGCTACCTCTTTGTACCATACCTTAAGTGGTAATCATCAAAGAATTTTCCAAATTGTACCCATCAACCCTTTGAAAATACAAAATTAGATACCACTATATAATCTGGGAAAAAGGTTCCCTTACCCCTCCCAGTGAGGTTATCCTCATGGATACAACCTATTTTCCACATAACCTCTGCAAATCCCACTCTTGGTGGCACATTGTATGGCAGTATATCAGGGATTCCTTGAAAACTGTATGCCCTCAGAAAAATGCTGACTGGGTATGGAATAATGTCACCCTAGTTATGGTAGACTTTTAATTCTAGCCTCCTCCCCTTTGGTTTGAGGAAATCATGCAATTCCTTAGGGATCCTGGGTACATTCACCATCAGTCTGGCACTCAATCTAGAAGCAAATCAATTATCAAATTGCACATAACTAGTGCCTTCTTTAGTACACGATAAGTCTGTAGTCCATATATGTACATGCAATCTTTCTCCATCAACAAATTGCCTTAATTCCATCTTCTCAAAAAAGAAGTCAGCATTCTTGCACAATAACATATGCATCAACATAGAATACCAAAAGAATTGAGTTCCTATATCATTCTGTAGAAACTTCAACAACCCTTCATGTATCCTTTCACCCAAGAAGTAGGAAAAAACATGTCACAGAGAAATTGGGGTGTTGTATTTGCACCCCCATGAACATGTAGGCAATGGGCATCACCGTGCTAGGATTGAAACCTAAAATCTAGAACAATGAATAAAAATTGGCCAGGAAATGATTTGCAAAGCAATTTACTCTGAATGGTTCTTGGTCACTAGAGCTAATATGAAATATTGAGCCCCTTGCCCTAGCCAGACGAGGTGGAAGCAACTTAGCTATGAAAAGAGACTTTAATTTTCCATATTCCTGCTTCATTTCCTCAAGATTGATAGGAACCAAGTATACACTCAGCTCACTCAAATAAAAAACCTATTGGACCTCTTCTTTGTTAATGATCAATAGAACCCTTCCATCATTTTCCCTAATTACCCACGTGATAGGGTCATATCTTGCAACCACGACCCTAAACAAATCTATATTAGGGAACACATTAGGCACAAACAACTTCCCAAAATCATAGATCCATCCATTTGAGAAGGGGTGAGGAAAATTCCTCTATCCATACCACAGTCCAAACATCTCCAAACTTGTAAGAGGAACCCTAACATTGGCTATATTTGAACAATTATATACCAATCCCTCCCCTAGGATTTTTCCTCGCATCAAAACCAACCCCTTCTTCCTATCATTTTTTGACAATGGAAATTGATCCAAGAAATCATCATATAGGTTCCTACTCAAATAATCAATTTTTCTAGAGTGTTGCTTTGGAGGTTCCATCTTGGATAAACTAGGGCTTACTTACTATTTAACACTTCAAATAATTAGGACTAACCAAAAAATGAAATTACAGAATAAAACCCTACAATTCCTCATAATTCAATCAACCTACATCCCTAAAAATTCATAAACAAGCCCAATAACAAGCATACAATAAACCTTTTTTCAAATTCAAGTGCAGAATAACTAGGCAAAATAGAAATTAACTCACGACTTTTGTGTTTGTAGAAATCCCAATTCTTCATTGTAGAAACTCACAACTTCACTTTTGGCTCTGAGATTGCTTCACAAAATACTTGAATGCTTTGTGATACAATAAAAGCAAGATATTTTTTTTTTATTTCGATCAAATCATGCCAACAAGTGTCTCATTTTCCACTAAAGCTTACTCACCCAGTGCATGAATGGCTCCAATCATATTTGATGCTGATTTAAATATTAGTTGTCGATCTATCAGTTTGATCAAATCATCGAACGATTGCCTTCAAAACAAGCTGACACAATCGCCAACATGGAAATAAGGGGCCCACCATACCATACCTTTCCAAGGAAATCCACATGGTGGTCTCCCGCGATATCGCAAACAGTAAAGACCTTGCAACTTCCGATCACACGATAGTGGGAAACTGTAGATCCTAATCATCGGTGATCCTGTTCCTTCAAAATAGTCATCAACTTTATCATTAACCATCTAGTAGCTTTCTTGCCGAGATTATAACATCTTCGTAGATTTGAAACACGTGCATCTAAAGAACACTTTAGTAACCCGCTACATAACATATTAAAGCCGGATTAATTTACCAAGGTATTTCCCTTATTCCTTCAGCTTTACCAAATAAGACATGTGGCGGTTGCCCGTGATATTGTGATCAATAAAGAACTTGTGATTTTTGATCATGTGATGGCGGGTAATTGTTGAGATCAAATGACGATTGATCAATGGTCATGCAAACTCATCGCCTTCGCCTTCATCAGATGGGACACGTGGTTCCCACCTGCAATATTACAATCAGCCAAAGAAGTGTGGTGGGGTCATCGTGGGATGGCAGGGAATAGCTGAGATCAAACAACATTCAATCAATGGTCACACAAATTACCCTCTACAAAACAAAACATTTATTAAAATAATGAGGGGGACATCACTAGGTGGATGATAAACGATTAGCATAAGTTGTTTTAAAATGATGAAACACAGGGCTGACCAAGACTTCGGGAAAAATAAAATCCCACAAAGGAAATAAAATATTAAGACCAAAAGGACCCAACCTTAGATGAAACAATGGGGCATAAGATGTTTTAGAGGCCCTCCAAAAGTAACAATGAAATAGATCCCACCCAAGGCATAAGACAAACACTAGGATTTTACATGAAGACAAAGCTAAAACTCCAACCTTAGGATTTTCCCAAACACCATGAAAAACCAAAGACATAAGGCATGACAAGAAAGGAAAACAAGGAACAAAATTTGAAGTTCCATTAGGAAGAGAGACAGAGGGAGTGAGTGAGTGAGAGAGAGACCTAAGAGAGGGAGAGGGGGTAGGAGGGAGAGACTTGAGATAGAGTGATTGAGTGAATGAGAGAGAGAGAGAGACCTGAGAGAGGGAGTGGTGCTAGGAGGGAGAGATTTGATAGAGAGAGAGGGAGGGAGTGGGAGAGAGATAGAGGGAGATAGGGTTAAGGGTAGAGGGTAGAGGGTTTAAGGGTTTAGGGTTTAAGGGTAGAGGGGAGAGACATAGAGGGAGTGAGTGAGTGAGAGAGACCTGAGAGAGGGAGAATTGTGGGAAATTTCAAAGTTCTATTATGTAATTTCATATTTTGTTTAGCTTTAGTCTGTCTAAGGTTTGAGATAGCAAGGAAGCCCTAGTTTACTCAAGATGGCACCAACAAAGCAGCACTCTAGCCAAATTGATTATTTAAGTAGAAACCTATATGATGGCTTCCTAGATCATTTTCCTTATCAACAAATGATAGGAAGAATGGATTGGTTTTGATGCGAGGAAACACCATAGGGGAGGGATTAGTGTATAATTATTCTAACATAGCCTGATTGAGCTTCAATTTTTGCTCCTTGTGTTCCTTTCCTGTCTTGTCTTATGTTGCTAGTATTTTATGGTGTTGGGAAAATCCTAAGGTTGGGGTTTCATCTTTGACTGAATCCCTCTATCTCTCTCCCCTCTACCAATAACCCTTGTGCAGTTTTTTTACACACACCCTGCTGAAAGCAGGGACCCTCTTTTGCTTTCTCTTTTGGTGTTTTGACCCTTTGATTTTGAGGATTTGCATTGCCTTGGCATGAGCTTAAATTTTTTATCTTGCTTGCCTAAGTTATTCCTCTGGTTGCATATTGAAAATCTAGGTTCTTAGAAAAAGTTTGGGTTTTTTACTCTATTTCAGGATTTTTCGCCCCATTCGGATTTTCCCAGATCCCACTCAGACTTCAGTAAAAGGGTTTTAGTGCTTCAGTCTGGAGAATTTGGTCCTTCATGGAATTCCACCTGGTCCGGATTTTTACAGAATTATGTTTTGCTGTCGAGTTTCCAGGTTTCTTCAATTGTCTTGTCATCTACATTTATTGCTCCTTGTACGATTTGTGGAGGATACATTTAGTCGATCTTTGGGGATTCTTATGCCATTGTGCTTTATCATCTGTGTTCAATTGAGTTGAGGAGTTTATTCTTTGAATGTTAGACTTGATTTGAAAATTGTTGGATTTGGTGGTGATTTTTTGGGCATTAATGTTGTTCTTTGTTGAGTGCCAATAAACTATCATTTATTATTTATGAGATCAATTTCCACTTCATCAAATCATATGTATATGTTTCCTTGCTTTTGATTGATGAATGTAAGTAGTGCTTTGGCGTTATAGATTTGCTCAGAGTTCAAATTCTTGTATGTTTGGGAATTTCCTAGCTTGGGTTGCGTGATATTGTCTAATTTATGGTTTCCAAAGTAAGTTTTAAGTTCATTCTTTCATTCACATCTAGAGATATCTTGCTTGTGGGCCGTCGATAACCTTTGTGAGAACCCAGGAGTCGAGTTATTTGTGTCCAAGCTTGCTCTATGCGTTAATGGTCAAAATTTAGGGTTTCATGCCTAGGGCATCGCCATTTCATCTTAATTTGCTTTCGAGTGAGCCTAGAATTCAAGGAAGATCTATAGGAGGTTCAAGTTAAACTGGTTCCATACCCAGGGTCCTCAAATTTGTGATCAATCGATCAATTTGAATGAATTCGTGAGAGAACATCGATATTCAGTTTTTCTTTTAGCCTCAGGATTTTCTTGCGCTGGCGTATTTCCTCGATTTTCCTAGCCCTCTCCGTTTTCTTGGAATTTGTTGAAAATGAAGAAATTTTCCTTTTTCAAGGAATTCCAGTCCAATCGGATTTTCCTAGATTCTTTGTGATGCTTTGTGGAACTAAGAAATTGGGTGAATTGGATGAATTTAATGATAAATGATTAACATTATATGCTTTTAACTGATAGATTACACAATATTTTATGCATCCTTCCTTCATTTTGATAATCTATTGTTGATTTTGTGCCTTCAGGAAAATTTGCCTTGTCTATAATTTTTTGAAGTTCCTCCTAGACTGGTTTTCCCCAGTTAGCTTGAAATCTAGAACTATGAAGAAAGTGATTTAATGATAATTTTTGTGTTTGTTTTGATCTTTTCTTGTGTTTATTTGGATGATGAATACATTATTGATGATTGGATAATTCTGATCTTCATGTTATAATGGATATTATTGATGGTGGTTTTTGCTGAGTGCAGGCTAAATTTAACAAGGTCGTCAAGGAATTTCTAGAGATGAAATTAAATCTATGGAAAGGAAATTCAGAGTATTGGTTACTCTACCTTTGGCCGACTTGGAGAAGGAATTCTTGATAGTACAGGATAAGGAGAGGCATGCTAAGGATAAAGAGGGAAGCAGTTAATACAAGGCTACATCAAAATTTGTGCTTCCCTATTATTTTGCATGCATTGGTTCAAATTATATTGGAGATCCCAGGCCGACTTGGATGGAGTTCATGCATTTAATGCAATTTTATCTCATTTTGAATTCTCCTTGGGCCGACTTTTTTGTGGCTATTTTATTATTGTAAACTCTAGCTAGGCCAACATGCTTTTGGGGTTTTCTATAAATTTGGCATCCTACCTCATTTGTAAGATATAGATATAGAAATATAGATAGAAAAGATAGATAGTTTTGATACAAGAGAAAATTAGGCAGTAGAGAAGAGTTAGAAGTTAGTTCATTTTGAGCAAGTGTTTTAACACAAAACATTGGAATTGTTATTCTCATTTGGTGATTCAATACAATTGAGGACATTGTGATTTTTTGGTGATCTCTTTTGTGTAGAATTATCCTGCATGGTTCCTGTGATTCTATCTTTTTAAATTGCTCAAGGTTATTAGATGTATGTTATATTTAGATTTAGATCTGATGCAATGGTGTTTGTGATTTGATGCTTGAAGTGTTTGCAGAAATCCCTGGTCCATACTTTTTGTAGTTGGTTGATTGTTAGTTGCTTTGCAAAGTTAGCCTGGACCTTTATATTCATTGTGCTTAGTTCAATTGTGAAGGTTTATTCATTTCTATTGAAATGAGGTTGTTTTGAATGAATGTTCATGATCTAAAAAATATTTAATACCTTAGAAGATTGTAATGTTTCTATAAGATTACAAATTCATCTGGGTGAAGTAGGGATTAGTTTGTGAGGGGTTGGTCCATCTCAAGTATTTTATCATTCGCATTGTTAATCTTAGGAGTAGTTAAATTTAGTAATCTCTTTGAAACCATAATGTTTTGTTATTTATTTATTACCTAGGTTAGATTAAGGATTGAAGTATCATCATATTACTAGATCTGATAAGTTAAAGATTCAATATTTTCTTGTAGTAAGGTCCCTTTGTGATTACCAACATTTTCACATTTATCACTGAGTTGTTTATGCATTGTCAGGACCTAAAATTAGAGACCTTGGGGTTATATGATCTTGAGGCTTGCTGATAGAGATTTACCTTTCAAGAGAGATAGGATATTATATTCTATTTGAGTTGTTGTTGTGTAGAAAACATCATCAACAACCCTAAACCCTAAACCATTAACACTTAAACCCTAAACCCTTAAACCCTCTACCCTCTACCCTCTCTCTCTCTCTCTCTCAAGTCTCTCCCTCCTACCCCATATCCCTATCTTAGGTCTCTCTCTATCTCTCACTCACTCCCTCTATGTGTCTCCCCTCTACCCTTAAACCCTAAACCCTAAACCTAAACCCATGAAACTCTAAACCCTTAAACCTATACCCTCTACATTTAACCTCTACCCCTTATCTTTATCCCAGCCCTCCCTTTCCCTCTCTCTCTCCAAGTCTCACCCTCTACCCCTCTCTCCCTCTCCAGGTCTCTCACTCACTCCTCACTCACTCACTCTCTCTCCCACTCACTCAATATTATCTCCCTCCCCTCCACCTTTAACCCTCTACCTTCTACCCTTTACCCTTAACCCTCTACTCTCTATCTCTCTCCAACTCCCTCCCTCTCTCTCTCACTAAATCCCACTATCTCTCTCCCCTCTACAAATAACCCTAAACCCTTAACCCTTAAACCCTCTACCCTTCGGCCCCTCTACCCTCTACCCTTAACCCTATCTCCCTCTATGTCTCTCCCACTCCCTCCCTCTCTCTCTATCAAGTCTCTCCCTCCTATCAACACTCCCTCTCTTAGGTCTCTCTCCCCCCCTCTCTCTCACTCACTTAGTCACTCTATCTCAAGTCTCTCCCTCCTACCCCCTCTCCCTCTCTTAGGTCTCTCTCTCAATCAATCACTCCCTCTATCTCTCTTCCATATACCCTTAACCCTTAACCCGAAAACTTTAACCCTTAAACCATCTACCCTCTACCCTTAAACCCCCTCCCTCTATCTCTCTTCCACTCCCTCCCTCTCTCTCTCTCAAGTATCTTCAATATCCTACCCCATCTCCCTCTCTTAGGTCTCTCTCTCACTCACTCACTCCCTCTATCTCTATCCCCTAAACCCTAAACCCTTAAAACCTCTACCCTCTACCCTTAACTCTCCCTTCATTTATCTCTCTCTCTCAAGTCTCTCCATCCTAGTATGACTCCCTCTCTCAGGTCTCTCTCTCTCTCTCTCTCTCACTCACTCACTCTACCTCAAGTCTCTCCCTCCTACCCCTTCTCCCTCTCTTAGGTCTTTCTCTCACTCTCTCTCCCTCTATCTCTCTCCTCTCTACCCTAAACCCTAAACCCTTAAACCATCTACCATCTATGCAGTTCTCCCTCCACTCCCTCTATCTTTCTACTCCCACTCCCTCTCTCTCTCTCAAGTATCTTAATTCCCTACCCCCTCTCCCTCTCTCTTGCAGGTCTATCTGGTCAGGGTCCCTCCCTCTATGTTCTCCTGTAACCTAAACCTAAAACCTAAACCTAAACCATTAAAATCCTCTACCCCTCTGCCCTTAACCCTCCCTTCCTTTATCTCTCTCTCTCTCTCAAGTCTCTCCCTCCTAGCCCCACTCCCTCTCTCAGGTCACTCACTCACTCAATCACTCACTCTATCTCAAGTCTCTCCATCCTACCCCTTCTCCCTCTCCTAGGTCTTTCTCTCTCTCACTCACTCCCTCTATCTCTCTCCCCTACACCCTACACCCTAAACCCTTAAACCATCTACCCTCTACCCTTAACCCTCCATCCCTCTATATCTCTCCCACTCCCTCCCTCTCTCTCTCTCTCAAGTATCTTCAATATCCTACCCCCTCTCCCTCTCTTAGGTCTCTCTCTCACTCACTCACTCCCTCTATCTCTCCCCTTAACCCTTAAGCATTAAACCCTTTACCCTCTACCCTTAACCTTCTACATACTCTCTATCTCTCTCCCACTCCCTCCCTCTCTTTCTCACTAAATCCCTCTATCTCTCTCCCCTCTACCCATAACCATAAACCCTTAACCCTTAACCCTTAAACCACAATCCCTTAAACCCTCTACCCTCTACCCTCTACATTATACCCTCTCTCTCTCTCAAGTCTCTGCTCTCCTCACTCTCACTATCTCTCTCCTACCCTTGGCCAGCAAACTCCTAAATAGCCAAACCCTCTACCCTCTATCTCTCTCCCTGTAATCCTTCCCTCCCTCCCTCTCTCTCTCTCTCTCCTAAATCTCTCGACTCTACCCTTAACCCTTAAATACTTAAATCCTCTACCCTCTTTCTCTCTCCCACTCCCTCCCTCTCTCTCTGAAGACTCTCCCTCATACCCATACAATTTCATCAACACATAAGATCATTGAGAACATTGCTTTACAATTTCATCAACATGTACTCTGTCCCAATACTACTTATCAAATCCTTATATAGAACATATCCACCTACAATCCCCATTTAAGATGTATATAATTCTTTGTGATACCAAAAGTATAAAAATAGTTTCTTTATTTCGATCAAACCATGGCAATAGATGTCATGGCCACCATTAAATCTTACTCTTGCGCTGCACGATTGGGTCTATTCTCATTTGATGGGGATTCAAATATTAGCCATCGATCCTTCACCTTGGTCAGATCATTGGATGACTGCCTTGAAATTAAACTGGCATAGTCTCCATCGTGGCAATAAGGGGCCCACCATAATACTCCTTTCCAAGGAGATCCATGTGGCACCTGCCCGTGATATCACAATCAATAAAGGCCTTGTAACTTTTGATCACGTGATGGTGGGAAACCATGGATCTCAACCATCGGCAATCCTCTTCATTCAACACAGTTGCCAACCTTGTTATTAACCATTGAGCACCTTTCTACCAAGATTATAGCATCTTCATTGATTTAAAACACATGCATCTTATAACTGCTTTAGTAACTTGTGGCGTAATGTATTAAACACGCATCAAAGTATTTATCATTCCTTTGCCTTCACCGAATGAGACACGTGGTGCTTGCCCATGATAGCGTGATCAACAAAGACAGTGTGGTGGGGTCATCGTGGGATGGTGTGGAATGACTGAGATCACACGATGATTGATCTACGACCATGCGAACTTGTCCCTCTATAAAGTAAAAAAATTTATTAGGGGAGAGGGCCCAATAGTCGTGCGGGTTAGAATAGTCTTGCACTCAGTCATGATGATAATACCCAGTCTTACCACATATTTATACTATATATTGTAAATAAATAGTCCAAATGTACATAAAGAAAAAACCAAATGTTGATAAAAAATGGACCCATACTTGAACACATGAGAACCTCTAAATGTTATATGAAAAAAACATAAATACATTCATGAAGAAGTGAAATAAGTATTTTTTTGTTTCAAATAAAATATCATAACTCTCCACTATAAGTATATCGTTTAAAAAATAAAATGCTCATTTAATAAAATAAGACACTCATTTAAACAAGTATTGTTATCATAGTGAAAAAATATTGTTCTTATGTGTACAACAATTGGGGTAGAAATGTACAAGCATTGGATAATTTTTATATTAATAGTTTTCTATCACAAATATAAAGGTGAGCACAATAAATAACATGTATTTTCCCATTAAATGTGAAAGATTTTTCAAAATTTAGTGCTCAACTATTGGTCCATTTTACGTTCAATATAAGTTGTATTTTTAAATAATAATTATGTTTTTGTTTTATAACAAAAATAGATTTTTGTGTTCAACTATTAGTCCATATGTGTTGAATATAAAGGTAGAGATATCAAAGATTTATGGTTATCAATAGGTATTTGGTCCACTTAGGTTGTATATTAATTTTAATTTAAATAAAACTATGATATTCTACAAGCAACAAATGATATTTTTTGTTCAACTATTGGGGGTTCCATGATTAAGTTTTTGTTGAACCTTTAAAGTCAAATTTTCTACACTTAACCCATAAACTCTAAACCCTTAACCCTTAAACTCTA
>VDFB02270651.1:200860019-200881036 GCA_007258455.2 Sequoia sempervirens | reverse complement strand
TGTGTATGAATATGTGATCAATCTAAATCAATATAACAACACAATCAATAAAAAATTAAATCAAAGAAACTAAAAGAAAAATAGAAATAAGCAAACTGTTTTATGGCAGCCTCTCTGAAGTCATCTTATTGCTCTCTATCTCCAACGTTTCGTCTTTGCTCAAGTTGCTCTCAGATTTGGAATGCCAAGTTCAACGAAGTAGGCTTCTGAAGAATGAGATATTAAAAATGCATATTATGCTAAATGCAAGATTATGCTATGATGAGAATATTGCTGAAAATGCTAAAAATGCAAGAATGCAATGTATGTGTATGTTGTGTTCGTCCAGTGTTGTAACCAATGCCTGGATTTGCACATGCATTTATACAGTTTTTTGAAGATTTTGATTGGCTGGGTTGGTTAACGGTTGTGATAATTCCTAAGAGATGGAACGGTCGAATATGAATGAGAATGAAGAGAAAAATAGAAAAAGCAAGATTTTTCTATTTTCATGGAAGAGATAAGATGAGATGATTTAAAAATCATCTTTTTAGAAGAAAAATGGAAAGATTCTAATAAGATAAATAATGAATTATCTAATTCAATTATTTATTTATGAGTGCATGTTGATTTTTCTTAACTAAATAAATATTTAATTAAGATTTCGAGAAAATCAGAAGATTTCATAATTAAACAGAATATCTAATTATGATTCGAAGAAAGCATAAGATCTTTAAATAAATAAAATATTTAATCAAATTTGAAGAAATGGTATTAATTAAATAAAAGTATTTAATTAATTAGAGGAAAGTTTTAAAATAGAAAGAAAAGAGATATTTAAATTTAATTAAAAAGATTTAATTAAATTCAAAAGATGATAATTAACTTAAATAAATAAAATATATTTATTTAATTTAATCAAGTAGATATGTAGAATAATTAAATAAAATAGATTTATTTAATTATGGTGGGAGAATAAAATGAATGAATACTATAATTAAATTGATTAAATTTAATTACGTGTAGAAGATTTTTAGAGGAATTAATTAAATAATAAATATTTAATTAAATGTCAAGAATAATTAAATATGACCAATTTTATGCATATACGTAAACGCTTATGAAAAAAAAAAAAATATTGATGTATGCATGACAAAGAAAAAATTGCCAAATTTGTAGTGACATTCAGAAGCCACCAAGCAATGAAAAATTTTATTCAATTAAATAGCGATGGAGACCAAATTAATATGTGCCCTTCCTTGGTTATTAATAGAGCAACAAAGCAATACTATAAAACACTTGTCATACAAAAAATTTGATTTCCCACAGGATTGCTGTGAACATAAACAATATAATAACAAAGAAAGGTGAATTTGGGTCAAGGATGAAAACACATGATTGGCATAACTTCATTAAGGTAATTATTCCTGCATATTATATGCACCTGTATAATGCATGTACTTTTAGTGTATTATGTTTACTACTTTGAAAATAATGAAAAGATCATTTTATAATTGTTGCAGTACATTCTACCTCTATCTCTCCTAGACAACTTTAAAAACAATGTCAAGCAAATTATATATGATCTTGGAAAATACATGAAGTAATGATATTTGTTCAATTCGTTGTATATATCTTATAATTTCCATTTGTTTTACTTGTGTAATATACAGTATATTTTTGTTAAATCTCGTTAATATATTTACACTTTGAATCACTTGTAGATGGTTGTCATCTAAAGAAATCCATAAAGAAGATATAAATTATTGGAAGAGAAAAAATTCCTCGCTTGTGTGAAATGAAAAGGTTCTACACTAACATTTTTTAATGCATAAAACACTACCCCATACACTGCTGGAGGAGACAATTGTGTGGACTGCATTAACACAAGGTCACGTGGGATGGCTGAGAGGAACCTTGCACTAAGGATTTGGTTAGAAAAAGAGCACATCCTAAGGGTTCTATGGTGGAGGGATATATGGTATACTAGACCATGGTGCGTACATTAGTGAATATCTCCTAAGTTTGTAGCAAAGATCCATGTAGATTGCATTTGGGATCCCAACTCTATTAACAAATTTGAAGGGGAGTACCTGTTGGGGAAAGGTAGATTGAGGAAAGTGAGAGGTAGTTATAAGATGGTCATAGAGATTAATTGGAATGCATTTTACATATGATTTTTATGTATATTATACTTATTTAATTTTTAATCTTCAATATACATCAATTATAAATTAAGGTTGTATATTGTGGTATTTAACTAATTATACGTCGTTTGTGAATTCCCCACCCTTCACCACAAGCTTATCGAGTGGATGACCACATTTGTACATTGCAAAAATCTTGATTGATGATGGTATGGATTGAACAATGTCAACAACTGCTCATGCATTAACATGGGAAGGTGTGGCTTCATCATTAAAGAAGCTCTATCAGAATGGAGATTACAATAATACACAAAGGGAAATTGATTTAGCATATGGTTTAAGAGATAAATAGGTACATATAAATATATTAATCACCCATATTATTTAATTATTTTCACTATATTGATGTATATATATGTTGAGATTGTTTCTCGCATACATTACTTCAATAAGAATAAATATGTTTATCAACCCATCCATATTGCAATAATTTTTACATGTTTGACATATTGCAGGTGAAACACCACAAGGCTATGTGGTGCAATGGTCATAAATTTCAAATCAAAATGTTGGATGACATGAAGAAAACTTGTGATTCTAGTATAACTATAGTCTTTCAAGTGACTAATGTTTCATCTAGAAGTGACATACATCCATAAGTCTCAAAAAATTGATACTATGGGATTTTGGATGATATACTTGAGTGTGACTTTAAGTCCTTCAGATTAATTTTTTTTGTCATCCTATGGTACAGGCTAAGATTGAATGAAAATGATCCTGAGAGAAATGTTATTGAATATGATAATGGATTTACCATGGTTAATACAAGGTTGATCGAGCGAGCTGGAAATGAGCCCTATGTTCTTGCAAGCCAATGTGAGCAGGTATTTT
The DNA here is from genome assembly GCA_007258455.2 of Sequoia sempervirens. Lineage (NCBI taxonomy): Eukaryota > Viridiplantae > Streptophyta > Pinopsida > Cupressales > Cupressaceae > Sequoia > Sequoia sempervirens. Next base: position 200,878,019 of record VDFB02270651.1, on the reverse strand, counting down.
ACTTAGAGGTTCTAGGTAAACTAGGTTGGTCATTTGTTGTTAGACATGATCCAAGAGGAAGGACGGTAAAGTATAATGTGGTGGAAGAAGAAGATACCAAAGAACTAGAAGATTATGTAGATGATGATTAGGATTAACAGTTAGTTGATGATGTCCCTGACAAAGATGTCAAAGAGGAGGAGCTAGATCATGATGATGTAGGAGTTAATGTTCATGAAGATGATATTCGTGTGGATGATGACATTATCAAAACCACATCAATGATGATGATGATGATATGAAACAATCCTTACAATGTTGAATCAATCTAGATCGATGATACAAAACAAAGAGTTGATGAAGAAGAAGATCAATGACATTGAAATGTATGAGCTATGCGATTATATTATCTATTTGATATTAATTTCTTAATAGAATTATATTTGACTTACGTGGTTATGTAATTAATTTATGATGTTTTTAATTTTTATGCCATTACATAATTAATTTAATGATGTACTTTTTAATGTTTGAAAGGTCAAAAAATTAAAACATTTCAATAGTGATGTTAACAACCTTGAAATTAGTGTGTTTTATGTTTGATGTGATCATAAAAGATTAAAAAGTCAGTTGTAGAGGTGGTTGTTCAGTGGTTGATGTGTAAAGGCCATTAAAAGGAATAAAGTGATCATTGTAATGGTTGTTGATGGTTGAGGATTTAAAATACAAGCTCTTGACATTTGAAAACCTATGTTTTTCTTCAAAATTTATGTGTTTTTCCTATTATACAGCACTGTATGGTCACATGCAGCCATATTTTGATGTGAAATCAATTCCAAGTTGTGAAGATATGTGTTAGCTTTGATTTGAATATGATTTGAGGGCTTAAGATGTTGATTTGAGCTAGAAAGCTTCATTTCTTTGCATACAACTCGGTTACCTTGTTTTTGAGGGTTTTGTAGTCCAAACATGATATAAAGGTTCTCTTAAACTTTTTGTGATTACTGTAAATTGTGTAAGAGGCCCCATGGATACTATTGTAATTTTAGGATGTATGAATAGGGTGCAAGATGAGAAATAAAGAAGGTATACCTATTGTCCTCAAGAGCTTTTTGAAGAAAAGCATGTGAAATGAGAGGTACTTTTTGGCCTGATCCTTCTTTGCTCCTTCATTTTCTATAAGAAAGATTTCAAGGCCAGAAGTATGGGTTAGCAAGTTAGATATTTTTTGGTCGATTCTAGGTAGAGTTGTAGATCAAATTGTAAAGTTCGATGGTTTTAAGGAAAATGCAATTTAGGTTTTGACTAGTCATTATGTAGTAGGTTTTGAATTCATGGGGATTTGATGTTTTATGACAATACTGGTATTTGAATATGAATGATTAATTCAAACTCATGTCTTTCCATTGTACATGCATATTTGAATTTTGAATAAGATAATCAAGGGTTGTATCTTTCATCTCACTCTTGTGGTGTGTATGATTTCTATTTTGGCTTTAATTTGAGGAATTAATTAAAATGCTTGAATGGGATTGTATGTGGATATGTTATGTATAAGGATTTGATAGGTAGTATTGGGTTAGAATACATGTTGATGAAATTGTAAAGCAATTTTCTCAAGGATCTTATATATTATTTCTTAAAATTTTCATAAACCCTTAGATGTTTATGAATTTGACTCCCTCAATGGATATATGACACTAATGTAAGTTTTGTACAAATTTTAATGGTTCAATATTTTGTTTTTCTTTACCTAGCGCTTGCTACAAATTGAAAATCAATGACTATTTTACACTATGGAATGTGTTGTATTTATCTCATGCTCCAAATAGTTGATATTACTAATGAACAACCAATTCTATTCAGTTTTATGTTATTATGTTGAGCTATTAAATGAGATTATCTATTATTGTTAATGTTGTTTATGATAATGGTGTAGAGGTTGTAAACGCATTAAGGGATCACCCTCCCGAGTCTTGTAGAGCCCAAAGTGTAGGAGGTCTTTAAAATCCTTGTCAATTGGTCTAGGTCGTTCGAGATGCCCTTGATTGGAATTGGAAATTCCATAGGTAAATTAGAAGACCAACCTGGTTACAGTAAAAACAACCAATAGGTAGAGGGGAGAGAGATAGAGGGATTTAGTGAGAGAGAGAGAGGGAGGGAGTGGGAGAGAGATAGAGGGTAGAGGGTTAAGGGTAGAGGGGAGGGAGACAAGAGTGAGTGAGAGAGAGAGAGAGATACTTGAGAAAGGGAGAGGGGGTAGGAGGGTGAGAATTGAGAGAGAGAGGGAGGGAGCGAGGGAGTGGTAGAGAGATAAAGGGTAGAGAGTTAAGCATAGAGGTTTAGGGTTTAGGGTTAAAGGTAGAGGGGAGAGAGATAGAGGGAGTGATTGAGAGAGAGACCTGAGAGAGGGAGATGCTTGAGAGAGAGAGGGAGGGAGTGGGAGAGAGATAAAGGGTAGAGGGTTAAGCTGAGAGGTAGAGGGTTTAAGGGTTAATGGTTAATGGTTTAGGGTTAGAGTGGGAGAGAGATATAGGAGGAGTGAGAGAGAGACCCGAGAGAGGGAGAGGGGGTAGGAGGGAGATTCTTGAGAGAGAGAGAGGGAGGGAGTGGGAGAGAGATAAAGGGTAGAGGATTTAAGGATTTAAGGGCTAAGGGTAGAGGGCTAAGGGTTGAGTGGAGAGACTTAGGACAAAGAGAGACAAAGAGAGAGAGAGAGAGAGTTAGGAGGGGGAAGGGAGAGGGGAGGAGGGGAGGAAGGGGAGAGAGAGAGACCTAAGAGAGGGAGTGGTGCTAGAATGGAGATACTTCAGGGAGAGAGAGGGACGGAGTGGGAGATAGATAGGGGGAGAAAGGGTGAAGGGTAGAGGGTATAGGGTTTAAAGGTTAAGGGTTTAGGCATAGGCTTCATGGGTAGAGGGAGACACATGTGAGGAGTGGGAGAGATAGAGAGAGACCTAAGAGAGGGAGAGAGGATAGGAGGGAGATACTTGGAGAGAGAGAGAGAGAGGGTAGAGGGTAGAGGGGTTTAAGGGTTTAGGATTTTAAGGGTTAAGGGTTTAAGGTTTAGGTTAAGGGTAGAGGGAGAGATAGAGAGAGGAGTGAGAGAGAGAGACCCAGAGAGGGAGAGGGGGTAGGAGGGAGATACTTGAGAGAGAAATATAGTGTAGAGGGTAGAGGGTAGAAGGTTTAAGGGTTAATGGCTTAGGGTTATGGGTAGAGGGGAGAGGGATAGAGGGATTCCGTGAGAGAGAGAGGGAGGGAGTGGGAGAGAGATAAAGAGTAGAGGGTTAAGGGTAGAGGGTAGAAGGTAGTGGGTTAAGGGTGAAAAGTGTGGAGATAAGAGTGAGTGAGTGAGTGAGAGAGACCTGAGAGAGGAAGAGGGGGTATGAGGGTGAGACTTGAGAGAGAGAGGGAAAGAGGGAGGGAGTGGGAGAGAGATAAGGGGTAGAGGGTTAAACATAGAGGGTAGAGGGTTTAAAGTTTAAGGGTTAACAGTTTAGGGTTTAGGGTTTAGGGTAGAGGGGAGAGAGATAGAGGGAATGTGAGAGAGAAAGAGAGAGACCTGAGAGAGGGAGAAGGGGTAGGAGGGAGAGACTTGAGAGAGAGAGAGGGTAGAGGGTTTAAGGGTTAAGGTTTAATGGTTTAGGGTTTAGGGTTATGGGTAGTGATGGAACTTCAAATTTTTGTTCTCTGTGTTCTATTTTATCCCGCCTTGTGTCTCTGGTCATCTATGGTGTTTGGGAAAAGCCTAAGGTTGGGGTTTTACCTTCATCCTCATGTAAAACCCTAGTGTTCATCTTACACCTTGGATGGGATCTATTTGGCTGTTACTTTTTGGGAAGGTTTTAAAACAACTTAAGCCCCATCACTTCGTCTAGGCTAGGACCCCTTTTGTTTTATCATTTTATTTCCTTCACCTTACTTTATTTTTCCTAAGTCCTTTTTGGTCCTGTGTTCCCTCGTTAAAACAACATATGTCATTGTTTGTCATTGGCCTAGTGATGTCCCCTTATTCCTTTAGGCGAGAGGGCCCAGTAGTCATGCAGACTAACTTTCTCAGCATGTAGCAATTGACTGAAATACCATAGAACGTTCATTTTTATTTTGAAATGTAGACTGGTTTGTTATTTATCTATAACTAAGGTTTGGTGGTGCGACTCATCATGCAACTCACCATATCGGCAGATCTTTTGAGAAGTGTCTAAAATTTGAATTTTTAAAGGTTCGACCAAAACTTAATCATGGAACCCCTAATAGTTGAACAAAAAAAATCATTTATTGCTTGTAGAATATCATATTTTTATTTAAATTAAAATTAATATACAACTTGGACCAAATACTTATTGATAACCATAAATCTTTGATATCTCTACCTTTTATATTCAACACATATGGACTAATAGTTGAACAAAAAAAATCTATTTGTTGTTATAAAAACAACACATAATTATTTAAAATACAACTTATATTGAACAAAAATGGACCAATAGTTGAACACTAAAACTTTTTGAAAATCCTTCACATTTAATGGGAAAATACATGTTATTTATTGTGCTCACCTTTTATATTTGTGATAGGACAAACTATTAATATAAAATTATCCAATGCTTGTACATTGCTACCCCAATTGTTGTACACATAAGAACAATATTTTTTCACTATGATAGCAATACTTGTTTAAATGAGTGTCTTATTTTATTAAATGAGCATTTTATTTTTTAAATGATATACTTATAGTGGAGAGTTATGATATTTTATTTGAAACAAAAAAATACTTATTTCACTTCTTCATGAATGTATTTATATTTTTTTCATATAACATTTAGAGGTTCTCATGTGTTCAAGTATGGGTCCATTTTTTATCAACATTTGGTTTTTTCTTTATTTACATTTGGACTGTTTATTTACAATATTTAGTATAAATATGTGGTAAGACTGGGTATTATCATCACAACTGAGTGAGTGACTATTCTACCCCGCACGACTGCTAGGCCCTCTCCCCTAATAAATGTTTTTACTTTATAGAGGGACAAGTCCGCATGGCCATAGATCAATCATCATGTGATCTCATTCGTTCCACACCATCCCATGATGACCCCACCACATTGTCTTTGTTGATCGTTATATCATAGGTGAGCACCACGTGTCTCATCCGGTGAAGTCGAAGGAATGATAAATACTTTCATGCATGTTTAATACATTATGCCATGGGTTATTAAAGCAGTTATAAGATGCACGTGTCTTAAATCAACAAAGATGTTATAATCTTGGTAGAAAGGTGCTCAATGGTTAATAACAAGGCTGGTGACTGTGTTGAATGAACAGGATTTCCGATGGTTGAAATCCATGGTTTCCCACCATTGTGTGATCAAAAGTTGCGAGGTCTTGATTGATTGTGATATCATGGGTGGGTGCCACATGGATATCCTTGGCAACGAGTAGTATGGTGGGCCCCTTATTGCCATGGTGGAGACTATGTCAGTTTTCTTTGAAGGCAGTCATCTGATGATCTGACCAAGGTGAAGGATTGATGGCTAATATTTGAATCTGCATCAAATGCGATTAGAGCCATTCGTGTAGTGTGTGAGTAAGCTTTAATGGTGGCCATGACATCTGTTGCCATGGTTTGATCGAAATAAAGAAAATATTAATAAATGGGGATTGTAGGTGGATATGTTATGTACAAGGATTTGATAAGTAGTATTGGGTTAGAATACATGTTGATGAAATTATAAATCAATGTTCTCAAGGCTCTTATATGTTATGTGTTAAATCTTTCATAAACCCTTAGATTTTTATGAATTTGACTCCCTCAATGGATATATTGCATTGATGTAAGTTGTACTAATTTGTATGGTTCAATATTGTGTTTGTCTTTACCTAGTGCTTGCTACAAATTAAAAATCAGTGACTATTTTACACTGTTGAATGTGTTGTAGTTATCTCATGCTCCAAATAGTTGATATTACTAATGAACAACCAATTCTATTCAATATTATGCTATTATGTTGAGCTATGAAATGAGATTATTTGTTGTTAATTTTTTTTACAATAATGGTGTAGAGGTTGTAAACGCATTAAGGGATCACCCTCCCGGGTCTTATAGAGCCCAAAGTGTAGGAGGTCTTTAAAATCCTTGTCAGTTGGTCCAGGTCCTTTGAGCTACCCTTGATCGAAATTGGAAATTCCATAGGTAAATTAGAAGACCAACCTGGTTATAGTAAAAGCAACCAACAGGTAGAGGGAGAGAGATAGAGGGATTTAGTGATAGAGAGAGGTAGGGAGTGGGAGAGAGATAGAGGGTAGAGGGTTAAGGGTACAGGGGACGGAGATAAGAGTGAGTGAGAGAGAGAGAGACTTGAGAGAGGGAGAGGGGGGGAGGGTGAGACTTGAGAGAGAGGGAGGGAGGGAGGGAGTCGAGAGAGATAGAGGGAGGAGAGAGAGAGAGAGCGAGAAAGGAGAGGGGTAGGAGGGAGAGTCTTGAGAGAGAGGGAGGGAGGGAGAGAGATAGAGGGTAGAGGGCTAAGAGGAGTGGAGACTTAGGAGTGAGAGAGAGAGGGAGGGAGGAGTACTAGAGAGAGATAGAGGGTAGAGGGTTTAAGGGTTAAGGGTTTAAGGTTTAGGGTTAAGGGTAGAGGGAGAGAGATGGAGAGAGGAGTGAGAGAGAGAGACCTGAGAGAGGGAGAGGGGGTAGGAGGGAGAGACTTGAGAGAGAGAGTGTGTGTAGAGGGTAAATGGTAAAGGGTTTAAGGGTTTGGGGTTTAAGGGTTAAAGGTTTAGGTTTATGGGTATAGGGGAGAGAGATAGAGGATTCAGTGAGAGAGAGGGAGGGACTGGGAGAGAGATAGAGAGTAGACGGTTAAGGGTAGAGGGTAGAAGGTAGAGGGTTAAGGGTAGAGGGTATAAGGTAGAGGGTTAAGGGTAGAGGGGAGGGAGATAAGAGTGAATAAGAGTGAGAGAGAGACCTGATAGAGGGAGAGGGGTTAGGAGGGTGAGACTTGAGAGAGAGAGGGAGGGTAGAGGGTTTAAGGGTTAAGGGTTTAGGCTTATGGGTAGAGGGGAGAAAGATAGAGGGATTCAGTGAGAGAGAGAGGGAGGGAGTGGGAGAGAGATCGATAGTATGTACAAGGTTAAGGGTAGAGGGTAGAGGATTTAAGGGTTAAGGGTTTAGGGTTTATGGTTAAGGGGAGAGAGATAGAGGGAGAAAGTGAGTGAGAGAGAGACCTAAGAGATGGAGAGGGGGTAGGATATTGAAGATACTTGAGAGAGAGAGAGAGAGGGAGGGAGTGGGAGAGAGATAGAGGGAGGAAGGGTTAAGGGTAGAGGTAGATGGTTTAAGGTTTTAGGGTTAAGGGTGAGGGGAGAGAGATAGAGGGAGTGAGTGAGTGAGAGAAAGACCCAAGAGAGGGAGAAGGGGTGGGAGGAAGAGACTTGAGATAGAGTGAGTGAGGAGTGAGAGAGGGACCCGAGAGAGGAGTGGTGCTAGGAGGGAGAGACTTGAGAGAGAGAGATAAAGGAAGGGAGGGTTAAGGGTAGAGGGTAGAGGGTTTAAGGGTTTAGGGTTTATGGTTTAGCTTAAGGAGAGAGATAGAGGGAGTGAGTGAGAGAGAGAGACCTAAGAGAGGGAGAGGGGGCATGATATTGAAGATACTTGAGAGAGAGAGAGGAGGGAGGGAGAGAGATAGAGGGAGTGAGTGAGTGAGAGAAAGACCTAAGAGAGGAGAGAAGGGGTAGGAGGGAGTGACTTGAGATAAAGTGAGTGAGTGAGTGAGAGAGAGACCTAAGAGAGGAGTGGTGCTAGGAGGGAGAGACTTGAGAGAGAGAGAGAGATAAAGGAAGGGATGGTTAAGGGTTGAGAGAGACCTAAGAGAGGGAGAGGGGTTGGGATGGAGAGACTTGAGAGAGAGAGAGGGAGGGATTGGAAGATAGATAGAGGGAGAGGGGGTTAAGGGTAGAGGGTAGATGGTAGATGGTTTAAGGGTTTAAGGTTTAAGGGTTAAGGGTTTAGGGTTTAGGGTTAAGGGTAGAGGGAAGTTTTGGTTTTGTTTTACAATGTAACTAGGTTGGTATTCTAATCTACCTATGGAATTTCCAATCCCAATCAAGGGTAGCTCGAAGGACTTGGACCAACTAACAAGGACTTTAAAAAAGCCTCCTGCACTTTGGGCTCTACAAGACCTGGGAGGGTGATCACTTAATGTATTTACAACCTCTGCACCAATATCATAAACAACATTAACAATAACAAATAATCTCATTTAATATCTCAACATAATAGGATAATATCGAATAGAATTGGCTATTCATCGACATTATCAGCTATTTGGAGCATGAGATAACTACAAGTACACAATCCCAAGATAAAATAGGTCATTGATTTGAAATTTTTAGCAAGCTCTAGGTAAAGACGAACAAATATTGAATCATACAACTTAGATCAGTGCCATATGTCCATTGTGGGAGTCAAATTTATAAGTATTCAAGGGTTTATGACATATTTAACACATAACATATACAATCCTTGATAACATTGCACTACAATCTCATCAATATGTATTGTAACCCAATACTACTTATCAAATCCTTATACATAACATATATGCCTATAATCACATTTAAGAATTTTAATTAATCCCTTGAATTAAAGCTAAAATAAGGATCATACACACCCCAACAGTGAGATGAATGAAACAACCCTTAGTTATCTTATTCAAAATTTAGATATGCATGTACATTTGAGAGACATGAGTTTGAATTTATCATTTCAACTCAAATGCTAGTACTATTATACAACATTAAATCCCCATGAATTCAAAACCTATTACAAAATGACTCAGAACCTAAATTGCATTTTCTAAAACCATCAAAATTTACAATTTTCTCTGCAACTTCACCTAGACTCGACCCAAAATTATCTAACTTGCTAACCCGTACTTCTAGCCTTGAAATCCTTCTTATAGAAAATGAAGGAGCAAACAAGCATCGGGCCAGAAAGTACACATGTCACCAGCCAATTAGAATACCTAGTGACATTCAATTTCTTTTTACAACAACAATCACCATGGAGAACATTCATGTTCATCGTGCCAGGTAAGAAAAGTTGATGCAACAACAAAAGCCACAAGAATCCCGCGCCAGGACTACCACCAAAGAAAAACTAGAAACCGTTGCAACTACAACAACTTATTTTCCAACCATTAACATCCCACTTCTTTTATTCTTCCCTAGTTAAATATTTAGTTACCCATTTCTGATATTCTTCATCAGTTGGCCAGTCAAAATTAATTGCCTCATTTACCTTAGCATTATAAGGTTTATATTTAACCGCTACCTGATTTGCATCTCTTTCAAAAGATTCCAAAAATGAGTTGGTGCTAATGATTTTATCCATACAGCTCACCAACAAATCATAATCTAAGTCATCACAAATTAATTTAATTTGGTTGTTGATGACCTCATTTTCCTGATCTTGCCACTACTGGAGTGACCCGATATTCCCCTACTCATCAATTATATTAGGTAATAATGTGTTACCCCAATCATCAAAATTCTTCACCAATTCCCTGATCCTCCTACTCAAGTCATTTGGTAAGGTCTAAAAACCTTGCAATGATTTGACTAACACATGAGTAGGCTTTAATGATTGGGGCCTATTATTTGTATCAAACCTTGAGGCTGTATACATTATACCCAAATCACTGGCCCTAGGGATCTAATTTTCAATTAGTGGTATCACTACCTCTTGGTGCCTATCTATATTCTTTATTGCATCAAATAATAAAGAATATAAAGAATGTATAGATGATAATATATTATCAAAATTCTCATTTAAGTTCCTCAAGAAAATAGTGACAATCTCATTTTTCTTTGAAAGAGATCCCTACTCACTTACCTTTAATGATGCCTGTAATTCTTCAATTTTCTGCATGAGCTGCTTCTTTGTAGGATTGACAAAGCACTTTGTTTCTTCATCAATTTTTTCTAAAGGAGGGGTGAGGGAATGATTTTGACTAGGAGATCCTGGTGTAGAAACAATTGGAGAAGCAGGAGGCACTAACCCTGATGTGGAAGGTAATGAACTAATTCCTGGAGCACTTGATGTCTCCCCAATCTGTTTATAACTTAACCTATCCACCTTAGTCTGCAACTCAACATTATTTTGCTGCATTTTTCTATATTCCTCAATCAACAGGTTATAGTTCTCCACTAGGATCTTCTTTTCAGTCTCCTCTTTCATCAGTCATTTGGGCCAATTTGGCCACATTCACAATTAGATTAGTGGCCTTAGTGGTTGAGGTCTCTGAAGCTCTTTTTATTATTAACCCTCCTCTGAAATTTGGGTTAATATCTGTAACATATGGCTTTCTCCCTTGTGGGGCCAATGCCCAAATTTCCAAAGTCTCAGAATCTTCACTGAAGGTAGAGTCTTACAGTGCTGCCTTGACCTCTTCTTAAGAGTCTTGCAAGGGATGCTTGGACTTTAGAATAGCATTAAATGCCACAACATCTACAATGTCCCATTTAGGAAGAATCAATACACCAGCCTAAGTCACTAGTTTTCTTCCTTCCTCAAGATTAATGGTCTCTAATTCTTCCATTAATTTAGCTTTCACTTCCTCATCATTCTCCTGGTCTGACCTGTCAGGTCTCAACTCTCTCCTCTTTTTACATTTATCTTGATATTCCTCAAATTTCATCCTCCATACCAATTTCAAGAAGACAAGAGTTTTTATAAATGCATCATAATCAAGAAACTTCGTACATGAATCCATTCTTGCATCTTGTACACATTTTCCTTTCATATCTAAATTGGATAAAACCAATTCAGTTGACCTAGGAGGGGAAGGCATATCAATCTACATATCTTGATTAGTAACAACAATCTCATCCATCACATCCTCTGTGGCTCATCAATACTTTTCCTCTTAGGGCTTGGTTCAGATGGTGGTGATGAAGGACTATCTTCTAGTGATGATTCCAGATCAATAATCTTAATTTCCCTAGGTGTTTTGAGATTTGGACCTAGTTGTGTAGGAAATTTCATTATTTTTTTACCTTTTCTGTCCACTTCTTCTTCATCACTACTGTCATCCTTTTTCCTCTTGTAAATGGGCCACCTTTCTATAGGCTAGTATGTTGGCCTTGTTTCCATTGGCCTGGCACCTTGTTCTTGCACACCTAGACTCAATTCCAAGTTTATCTTCTTGGTCCTCAAGGTGCCCATAATTTCCTTGAAGTTCTCCATCAAAAAAACAATTTTCTTATGATGTGGACTAAACTCCAACAATGGATCATACTTTTGATCCATTTTGTGCACTATATCTAATAGCTTATCATAAGCTATCCATTTATCCTTGTTCAACTCCTGCCTATTTAGATCAAATTCATTTCTAATCAGTTCTTTAGGAAAGTTGAACTCATGCACAAACTTGCCACCCGTTATTCTCTGTCTGGAAAGGGAAAAGAAGCCCTCAAGATCATGCTACCTCTTTGTACCATACCTTAAGTGGTGATCATCAAAGAATTTTCCAGATTGTACCCATCAACCCTTTGAAAATACAAAATTAGATAACACTTTATAATTTGGGAAAAAGGTTCCCTTACCCCTCCCAGTGAGGTTATCCTCATGGATACAACCTATTTTCCACATAACCTCTACAAATACCACTCTTGGTGGCACATTGTATGGCAGTATATCAGGGATTCCTTGAAAACCATATGCCCTCAAAACAATGCTAACTAGGTATGTAATAATGTCACCCCAGTTATGGTAGACTTTTAATTCTAGACTCCTCCCCTTTGGTTTGAGGAAATCATGCAATTCCTTAGGGATCCTGGGTACATTCACCATCAGTCTGGCCCTCAATCTGGAAGCAAATCAATTATCAAATTGCACATAACTAGTGCCTTCTTTAGTACATGATAAGTTTGTAGTCCATATATGTACATGTAATCTTTCTCCATCAACAAATTGCCTTAATTCCATCTTCTCAGAAAAGAAGTCAGCATTCTTGCACAAGAACATATGCATCAACATAGAATACCAAAAGAATTGAGTTCCTATATCATTCTGTTGAAACTTCAACAACCCTTCATGTATCCTTTCACCCAAGAAGTAGGAAAAAGCATATGTCACAGAGAAATTGGGGTGTTGTATTTGCACCCCCATGAACATGTAGGCAATGGGCATCACCGTGCTAGGATTGAAACCTAAAATCTGGAACAATGAATAAAAATTGGCCAGGAAATGATTTGCAAAGCAATTTACTTTGAATGGTTCTTAGTCACTAGGGCTAATATGAAATATTGAACCCCTTGCCCTAGCTAGATGAGGTGGAAGCAACTTAGCTCTAAAAAGAGACTTTAATTTTTCATATTCCTGCTTCATTTCCTCAAGATTGATAGGAACCAAGTATACACTCAGCTCACTCAAATAAAAAACCTATTGGACCTCTTCTTTGTTAATGATCAATAGAACCCTTCCATCATTGTCCCTGATTACCCACGTGATAGGGTCATATCTTGCAACCACAACCCTAAAAAAATCTATATTAGGGAACACATTTGGCACAAACAACTTCCCAAAATCATAGATCCATCCATTTGAGAAGGGGTGAGGAAAATTCCTCTATCCATACCACAGTCCAAACATCTCCAAACTTGTAAGAGGAACCCTAGCATCGGCTATATTTGAACAATTATATACCAATCCCTCCCCTAGGATTTTTCCTCGCATCAAAACCAACCCCTTCTTCCTATCATTTTTTGACAATGGAAATTGATCCAAGAAATCATCATATAGGTTCCTACTCATATAATCAATTTTTCTAGAGTGTTGCTTTGGAGGTTCCATCTTGGATAAACTAGGGCTTACTTACTATTTCACACTTCAAATAATTAGGACTAACCAGAAAATGAAATTATAGAATAAAACCCTACAATTCCCCACAATTCAATCAACCTACAGCCCTAAAAAATTTATAAAACAATAAACCTTTTTTCAAATTCAAGCACAGAATAACTAGGCGACATAGAAATTAACTCACAACTTTTGTGTTTGTAGAAATCCCAATTCTTCATTGCAGAAACTCACTTCGCTTTTGGCTCTGAGACTGCTTCACAAAATACTTGAATGCTTTGTGATACAATAAAAGCAGGAGAATTTTTTTTATTTCGATCAAATCATGCCAACAAGTGTCTCATTTTCCACTAAAGCTTACTCACCCACTGCACGAATGGCTCCAATCGTATTTGATGCTGATTTAAATATTAGTTGTCAATCCATCAGTTTGATTAAATCATCAAATGACTGCCTTCAAAACAAGCTGACACAATCACCAACATGGAAATAAGGGGCCCACCATACCATACCTTTCCAAGGAAATCCACATGGCGGTCGCCCGCGATATTGTAAACAATAAAGACCTTGCAAATTCTGATCACACGATAGTGGGAAACAATAGATCCTAATCATCAGTGATCATGTTCCTTCAAAATAGTCATCGGCTTTATCATTAACCATCTAGTAGCTTTCTCGCCAAGATTATAACATCTTCGTAGATTTGAAACACGTGCATCTAAAGAACACTTTAGTAACCCGCTACATAACATATTAAAGCCAAATTAATTTACCAAGGTATTTCCCTTATTCCTTCAGCTTTACCAAATAAGACATGTGGCAGTTGCCCATGATATTGTGATCAATAAAGAACTTGTGATTTCTGATCATGCGATGGTGGGTAATTGTTGAGATCAAATGACGATTGATCAACGGTCATGCAAACTCATCCCCTTCGGCTTCATCAGATGGGACACGTGGTGCCCACCTGCAATATTGCAATCAACCAAAGAAGTGTGGTGGGGTCATCGCGGGATGGCGGGGAACAGTTGAGATCAAACAACAGTCAATCAATGGTCACACAAATTACCCTCTGCAAAATAAAACATTTATTAAGGGAATGAGGGGGACATCAATAGGTGGATGATAAACGATCGGCATAAGTTGTTTTAAAATGATGAAACACAGGGCTGACCAAGACTTAGGGAAAAATAAAATCCCACAAAGGAAATAAAATATTAAGACCAAAGGGACCCAAACTTAGATGAAACAATGGGGCATAAGATGTTTTAGAGGTCCTCCAAAAGTAACAATGAAATAGATCCCACCCAAGGCATAAGACAAACACTAGGATTTTACATGAAGAAAAAGCTAAAACTCCAACCTTAGGATTTTCCCAAACACCATGAAAAACCAAAGACATAAGGCATGACAGGAAAGGAAAACAAGGAAAAAAATTTGAAGTTCCATTAGGAAGAGAGACAGAGGGAGTGAGTGAGTGAGAGAGAGACCTAAGAGAGGGAGAGGGGGTAGGAGGGAGAGACTTGAGATAGAGTGACTGAGTGAGTGAGAGAGAGAGAGACCTAAGAGAGGGAGTGGTGCTAGGAGGGAGAGATTTGATAGAGAGAGGGAGGGAGTGGGAGAGAGATAGAGGGAGATAGGGTTAAGGGTAGAGGGTAGAGGGTTTAAGGGTTTAGGGTTTAAAAGTTAAGGGTTTAGGGTTTAGGGTTTAAGGGGAGAGGGGAGAGACATAGAGGGAGTGAGTGAGAGAGAGAGACCTGAGAGAGGGAGAATTGTGGGAAATTTCAAAGTTCTATTATGTAATTTCATATTTTGTTTAGCTTTAGTCTGTCTAAGGTTTGAGATAGCAAGGAAGCCCTAGTTTACTCAAGATGGCACCAACAAAGCAGCACTCTAGCCAAATTGATTATTTAAGTAGAAACCTATATGATGGCTTCCTAGATCATTTTTCCTTATCAACAAATGATAGGAAGAATGGATTGGTTTTGATGCGAGGAAACACCATAGGGGAGGGATTAGTGTATAATTATTCTAACATAGCCTGATTGAGCTTCAATTTTTGCTCCTTGTGTTCCTTTCCTGTCTTGTCTTATGTTGCTAGTATTTTATGGTGTTGGGAAAATCCTAAGGTTGGGGTTTCATCTTTGACTGAATCCCTCTATCTCTCTCCCCTCTACCAATAACCCTTGTGCAGTTTTTTTACACACACCCTGCTGAAAGCAGGGACCCTCTTTTGCTTTCTCTTTTGGTGTTTTGACCCTTTGATTTTGAGGATTTGCATTGCCTTGGCATGAGCTTAAATTTTTTATCTTGCTTGCCTAAGTTATTCCTCTGGTTGCATATTGAAAATCTAGGTTCTTAGAAAAAGTTTGGGTTTTTTACTCTATTTCAGGATTTTTCGCCCCATTCGGATTTTCCCAGATCCCACTCAGACTTCAGTAAAAGGGTTTTAGTGCTTCAGTCTGGAGAATTTGGTCCTTCATGGAATTCCACCTGGTCCGGATTTTTACAGAATTATGTTTTGCTGTCGAGTTTCCAGGTTTCTTCAATTGTCTTGTCATCTACATTTATTGCTCCTTGTACGATTTGTGGAGGATACATTTAGTCGATCTTTGGGGATTCTTATGCCATTGTGCTTTATCATCTGTGTTCAATTGAGTTGAGGAGTTTATTCTTTGAATGTTAGACTTGATTTGAAAATTGTTGGATTTGGTGGTGATTTTTTGGGCATTAATGTTGTTCTTTGTTGAGTGCCAATAAACTATCATTTATTATTTATGAGATCAATTTCCACTTCATCAAATCATATGTATATGTTTCCTTGCTTTTGATTGATGAATGTAAGTAGTGCTTTGGCGTTATAGATTTGCTCAGAGTTCAAATTCTTGTATGTTTGGGAATTTCCTAGCTTGGGTTGCGTGATATTGTCTAATTTATGGTTTCCAAAGTAAGTTTTAAGTTCATTCTTTCATTCACATCTAGAGATATCTTGCTTGTGGGCCGTCGATAACCTTTGTGAGAACCCAGGAGTCGAGTTATTTGTGTCCAAGCTTGCTCTATGCGTTAATGGTCAAAATTTAGGGTTTCATGCCTAGGGCATCGCCATTTCATCTTAATTTGCTTTCGAGTGAGCCTAGAATTCAAGGAAGATCTATAGGAGGTTCAAGTTAAACTGGTTCCATACCCAGGGTCCTCAAATTTGTGATCAATCGATCAATTTGAATGAATTCGTGAGAGAACATCGATATTCAGTTTTTCTTTTAGCCTCAGGATTTTCTTGCGCTGGCGTATTTCCTCGATTTTCCTAGCCCTCTCCGTTTTCTTGGAATTTGTTGAAAATGAAGAAATTTTCCTTTTTCAAGGAATTCCAGTCCAATCGGATTTTCCTAGATTCTTTGTGATGCTTTGTGGAACTAAGAAATTGGGTGAATTGGATGAATTTAATGATAAATGATTAACATTATATGCTTTTAACTGATAGATTACACAATATTTTATGCATCCTTCCTTCATTTTGATAATCTATTGTTGATTTTGTGCCTTCAGGAAAATTTGCCTTGTCTATAATTTTTTGAAGTTCCTCCTAGACTGGTTTTCCCCAGTTAGCTTGAAATCTAGAACTATGAAGAAAGTGATTTAATGATAATTTTTGTGTTTGTTTTGATCTTTTCTTGTGTTTATTTGGATGATGAATACATTATTGATGATTGGATAATTCTGATCTTCATGTTATAATGGATATTATTGATGGTGGTTTTTGCTGAGTGCAGGCTAAATTTAACAAGGTCGTCAAGGAATTTCTAGAGATGAAATTAAATCTATGGAAAGGAAATTCAGAGTATTGGTTACTCTACCTTTGGCCGACTTGGAGAAGGAATTCTTGATAGTACAGGATAAGGAGAGGCATGCTAAGGATAAAGAGGGAAGCAGTTAATACAAGGCTACATCAAAATTTGTGCTTCCCTATTATTTTGCATGCATTGGTTCAAATTATATTGGAGATCCCAGGCCGACTTGGATGGAGTTCATGCATTTAATGCAATTTTATCTCATTTTGAATTCTCCTTGGGCCGACTTTTTTGTGGCTATTTTATTATTGTAAACTCTAGCTAGGCCAACATGCTTTTGGGGTTTTCTATAAATTTGGCATCCTACCTCATTTGTAAGATATAGATATAGAAATATAGATAGAAAAGATAGATAGTTTTGATACAAGAGAAAATTAGGCAGTAGAGAAGAGTTAGAAGTTAGTTCATTTTGAGCAAGTGTTTTAACACAAAACATTGGAATTGTTATTCTCATTTGGTGATTCAATACAATTGAGGACATTGTGATTTTTTGGTGATCTCTTTTGTGTAGAATTATCCTGCATGGTTCCTGTGATTCTATCTTTTTAAATTGCTCAAGGTTATTAGATGTATGTTATATTTAGATTTAGATCTGATGCAATGGTGTTTGTGATTTGATGCTTGAAGTGTTTGCAGAAATCCCTGGTCCATACTTTTTGTAGTTGGTTGATTGTTAGTTGCTTTGCAAAGTTAGCCTGGACCTTTATATTCATTGTGCTTAGTTCAATTGTGAAGGTTTATTCATTTCTATTGAAATGAGGTTGTTTTGAATGAATGTTCATGATCTAAAAAATATTTAATACCTTAGAAGATTGTAATGTTTCTATAAGATTACAAATTCATCTGGGTGAAGTAGGGATTAGTTTGTGAGGGGTTGGTCCATCTCAAGTATTTTATCATTCGCATTGTTAATCTTAGGAGTAGTTAAATTTAGTAATCTCTTTGAAACCATAATGTTTTGTTATTTATTTATTACCTAGGTTAGATTAAGGATTGAAGTATCATCATATTACTAGATCTGATAAGTTAAAGATTCAATATTTTCTTGTAGTAAGGTCCCTTTGTGATTACCAACATTTTCACATTTATCACTGAGTTGTTTATGCATTGTCAGGACCTAAAATTAGAGACCTTGGGGTTATATGATCTTGAGGCTTGCTGATAGAGATTTACCTTTCAAGAGAGATAGGATATTATATTCTATTTGAGTTGTTGTTGTGTAGAAAACATCATCAACAACCCTAAACCCTAAACCATTAACACTTAAACCCTAAACCCTTAAACCCTCTACCCTCTACCCTCTCTCTCTCT
>VDFB02270651.1:200828809-200859919 GCA_007258455.2 Sequoia sempervirens | reverse complement strand
ATGCTATGTTTTGCTTGGCAGTGAAAGAAAAAACTATTTGTAGCATTGGTATTCATGTTTCCAACTTGCTAAAGTATCTTCAAAGATAAAGTTCTACTCTTTGTTTATTTTAATTTTCATACTTGCACATTTCATAGTTTTCTAGTATGTCACTTCTATCTGATCTTGTCATAGTGACTTATCAATCCGCTGAGAAGCATTCCAAGGCAGATATAGTAGAAATATAGGACTGAACAAATGATGACAATGAGAAAAAGTTACCTAAAAGTCAATTGGAATTCATTTGTAGTATCAAAGCATACATAAAAGGGTGCCTAGGTCTATGCTTTATCAACGTTAAGTGGTAGAAGGAGAGGTCTTTTATAGAGCATCAACCAAAACATGCACCTAACTGGAAGGTGAGTTAGCGACATGAGGCTTTTGAAAGTGTGCCTAGCAGTCATGAAGCAGTGAGCAGCAGGTAAAAATGGTGCCTGGAAGGATCTAAAATGATGTTTTGAGTGGCATGATGGATGAGAATAGGCACCTAGACTGACAAGACTAACTGAAATTGATGCCTAGCATTTATTTGACTGAGCTAAAAGGCAGGTACATCAAGGATAGGTGCTTAGGTGGATGTTTATGCAATGTGAAGCAATGGTTTGAGTTGAAAGATGTGTAATGCAATGTAATCAATAATATGAATAAATTTTTAATTATTAGTTATGTCTTGTGAAGTAATTGCATAATTGCTTAAGGTTGACTTTGTACAAAACTATATTGTAATTGAATTTTTTTTCATCTATGTCGACTCTAGTTGCTGCTTATGCAATGTGAGGTAATGCTTTGAGTTTGAAAGATGTGCAATGCAATGCTGTCAACAATATGAATAAACTACATAATATAACCATTCTTTTATGCTATTGTACATCAAGATATTTGTTAACCATTGCTCACTTGATTAAAATTTCAAAGAGTTTAATTATGCACATGAGGAGGCAATTAAATTTTGATTGTCAACTTCTATATATGAAATTATCCAATAATAATCCAAGTGTATGTCCGCTATACAAAAATGGCACATCAGCGTAACTCAAAATAAGGTACAATATGTGGCATATGCCATCTCGGTAACTATTCAATATTTACATGCCAAAATGTCTATCTCATTCTAAACTCTTGGTGGATCATCAAAATGGAGCCTCTTTGAAGCACTCGTTGCCTCTGAAGGTAGCTGCACAAGAAAAAGTCAAACCACAATTGAGATTAGTTATACTATATAATTTAAAATCAAATAATTAACATCAAAATCAATATACATTAAATTATAATTGAGCTCTAAAATTGTAATGTTGATTACCTGAAATATCCGTCTCTTCAAAGGGTTAGGAGTTCTAGAATATGCCCCTCTCAAAGAACCGACCAAACCATCTTTTGTAATTTCAATCTATATAGGTGAACAAAAACATAAAACTGATCCAAGTTAGCATACAATTGTCAGTAATAGGAACATATAAATACCAAACACAAAATAAAAATGAACACATACTTGCTTTAGGTTGATCTTTTTCTTTATCTCCTTTAGGTGTTTTGACACCTCCTCCTTGAGTTGCTTCAACACCTACTCCTTCAAGTGTTCCAATATGTACGCTGCCCGGTGTTGTGGCCCTTGTCAACAAGGACGTATAGCTCATAATTCCAGCACATAAAAATGACAAGTACATATGAAACTACCAATCTATGTCGATGTATGTATAATCAATATAAGATCTTAAAATTCTTAATTCAATCAAATTTGAGTTCAATTACCTTGCCCTTATCCAACATTACCTTCCATAATCTGGACAAGGTTGCACCTTGCTTGCATAAGGTATTTCCTACATGAGAAAATAAGATAAACATATAAGTTATTATATAATTTCATTTTAATGACAATTCAAAGGACAAGAAAGTATACAATAAATAAATGTAAATGAGTGAGTGCAAAAATATATACTGTGTCGTGTCCGGCCAAATGAAATGGCCCTCAGGGTGCTATCCGTCACATTTGTCAACTCCTCCTTGGACATCAACTATTAAATAGACCATGTAAATAAATATTAGTACATTATACTATCTCTTATTAATATTCATTTAAAAACAAATGCAAGTTATAATTCACAACTTAAATTTTACTGTGTCACGCCTCCAATGTCCCCCTCTCTAGCAGGAGAGGACTCTATATGGTGTGCTCCACTCCCCTACGTCGATCTATAATGTCCACATCATGGAAGTCATAATCGGAAGTGTCTAGGGGATGCTCGGCAGGCTCTACAAGAGGACCCAAGCATATTTGGCGGCACATGGAGCAAGTATGTGGTACACAAATATGTGGACCTAATGAGGATGATGCAGCAGCACTCGAGCCATCACCAACATCACCAGAATGTGGCTGAGCTACTATAGAAGCATGCGAAACCAAAAGACCACTCAAAGAGTGAATAGCATGGATAGTCTATGTGGTGCATCCTGCATAATATCTGGATGGTATACTAGAGGTGGCGGAGGAAGGCGAGGGAGGGGAACATGTGGGCGGAAGGTATTACTCTAAGCCCCTGCTCTATCCTGGGGCATACCTCCACCAATGCCCGAGGGTCTAATGTCAAAGTAATTGACATGATGCCCTAACACAAACTCAGCATATAATTTTTTTATAAAGTAAAATGGTACATCAAATTGTTGTTGGTGGTTTCAAAAAAACCATACACCAACGATCCCAAAATTTTCTACAATGTCTCTATGAGTGCACCATTTTATAGAAAGTTTTGTTTTATTAACATTAACTGGCAAACCAGTGCGGGGGTTAACAAATAAAGAGGCTATTTGGGCTTTGGTTATTCCAAGATCTTTCACATCATCATAGGACAATCCACATGCATAATATTCTCTCATGTTTTCTCGCCACGAATGAAAGGCATTATGTTGCGAGGAGAGGGTTTCTATATTTTTAATTATTTCTTTCATTGTGTTTGACATCGAAGATAATCGAGGGACTCTCATATAAACTTCAGAAATGCCCCTTAATTGTTGCAATTTTTCAGAAATTAATTCTTGAATTGATGGCTGTGGAGGTGGTGGAGGTGGGGAGGTGGTGGAGGTGGAGGAGGTGGAGGAGGTGGAGGTGGTGGAGGTGGTGGAATTGGTGCATTTTCATTGTCCGCAGCCATAATGCCGATTCAATATAAAAACAAATCAATCTAATTAAAATTAGACAATATAAATGAAAATATTATAAAAAAACCCTAGTTTTAACAAAAATCTATAAAATTTTCTAATTTTTAATCCAAATACATAAAAAACACTATTTTTAAGTCAAAATCCATTGCAAACATTCAAATTTCATCAAAATCCATGCTAAACTCAAAATTTTCATAAAAAATCTATCAAAACCACCCAACTATTTAGGTCCAACCTTTACTGGGAGAGTTATCAAACCAATTATAGGGAATCCATAACCATCATGAGCTTTTAATCATGCTTTTGATTGTTCATAATTATCTACATAAAGTTCATGTACATACAATAACTCTTTTTTGATCATATTCACTATGTACATGGGATTAATGAGTATTCCCCTTTTCGGGTTTCTACAAACTTGATATAAAGAAGACCATCGAGTGTAGTTATAGAAGAATCAATATATGTAAAAGAAATGTCAAACAAAATATTGGTTTTTCCTTTATGATTTTGAATATTAATAATGTTTATAAATATGGAAAAATCATTATCATCTTCTTCATTATCATTGTATTGAACAAATTTTGTTGAATGAATTGGCAATGGGCTTGTAAATATTTGTAAGTATTGATTAGGTGAAAAAACCAATTTATTTCCTTTGTCATTAATAGTTCATCCAACTGGATTTGATTAGAATGAGGTCTTGCACTTGGTTATAAATATGCTTACATCTTTCCATATCATGTCGAGGTGTACGATGATATTGAAAAAATGTTTTTGCATTAAAGTTTGGTGGTAAAGGTTTAATTGTTTGAATATGACTAATTGGAGGAAGTTGAATCATATTCTTGTTTAACAATTTCAACATGATCACATGGAGAGAATCAAACAACTATGAAAATTTCCTATCTCATGGCCTAAATTTATATCTAGAGTTATGTTTACAGTAGTTACTTCTGTCTCAATATTATGAGCAGTTTGACATGAATGTTTATCAAGTAATGAATTTTTTGTTTTTCTTTTTAAATGATTGATAGTTGTTTTGAGGCATGACTTATATGATTGACCAATAGGAGCCTATGAAGGGGTACCTTCATACCAACTAATTGATATTCGATAATCATGAAGGGTTATACAAAAACGTGTTAAGGATGGATATTTCATTAGCAATTTCTTATCTTGAATATTAGGTTGTAAGTTACCTATAAACACCCTTTGAATGTCAACATCTTGAAGACTATAGGAGAATTTCAAATAAAGGGATTAGTATCATTTCATAAAGTTTTTTATTTTCTCTTTAGGTCCTTGATTACAATGAACTAAATTTGTTAATGTAACTTGAGGACTGATGTTCACTTGAAAGTGTTGGAGGAAATCACTAATGAGTTGTGTAAAGGAGGTAATTGATTGTTTGACAATGAACAAAACCAATCCAAGGCCATATCTTTCAATGATCTAGAAAAGAGTTTCACTATGAGTGAATCTTCAAAAATAAAGTCTCTACACAAGGTAGTAAAAACTAACAAATGGTTATTAGGATATTTTTTACCATTATACTTTCCAAAGCGAGGTATTTCAATGTTTTGTAGTATAGGTGTATTTAAAATAGTGAACATTAATGAACTATGTGTAAGGTATTTTGTATGTTTACTATTGGTTTGATTTTGGTTTAAGTTTGAAATTTGTTGTTGTAATAATGTCATGCTTTAAATAAAAAAGTTGATTTATCACAAAATCATTGGGCCACATGTTGTGAGAGTTTTTCAAGTATGGTGAACTAGTATGGAGGAATGGTGGGATATTATATTTCATGTTTAGGAGGGGTGATGAATATGGAGGTGTTATAGGTGAAGGGACAAAACTATTATAATTTCCACTAGAAATTCCTAAGCTTGAGTTTAAACCATTGTTATATTCCATCATTGATGCTATGACTGGAGGTGTAAAGTTGGGAATAGAAGGCATTATTGTGGGAGAGGAAACTTATTTTCCAAAAGGATTTTGAGCATTAGTCAAAAATTTCGTGAAACTAGCTACCGAAGGAATATTAGAATCTACTATATTAGCTAGGCTACGTAACACTTCTATCCCTTCCTAATCATTTACCAACTTCCCAATGCTATCCAAAAGAGGGATTGCTTCTCCATCCAAAGGTTCAATGCTTAAGAATTGTTGAATTCATTGTAGGTCTTTATCCAATTATTCTAGATTATCATTGGGGACCTTAGAAATAACATATGCCAAGTCCACATAAATGTTAGGTTACAAAAAAGACATGGGTAATGTAGGACTAGGGAGGGAATATAAGATGGATTGGGTAGACATAATACGTTGAGTGAAAGAGTTATAAGAATCAAGCTCAACATTGGCTATGATTGCAACATAGGAAGCCATAAGTCTACAACTACATCTCACGTGGGTATTAGTGAAGTGACACAAGGTCATGAAGCTCATAAATTTTCTACAAGATTCAAAACAATTTAATGCTCATACAATGAAGGGAAAACACAAAATAGTCACAAAAACTAAAATAATTTGCACACACAAAACCCAAAACAACATAAGAATCATAGATATAGAACTATGATCCAAATCTTTGTCAAAACTGATTGGACATGGAATTGGCACCCTAGACTGATGAGGTTGATTTTTGTTAAATTTAAAATCTAAAAATGAGATATAGTATTTGAGGATCCTAATTGAAGATGTTTAGGTCTGCCAATAGGAATACTTTTAGAAATGCACAAAATTTTAATTTTATATACATGCAACCATAATGCCTGATTAAATATAAAAACAAATCAATCTAATTAAAATCAGACAATATAAATGAAAATAGTATAAAAAAACCCTAGTTTTTTTAAAAAATCCAACAAAAACCTTAGTTTTTAACAAAAATCTATAAAATTCTCTAATTTTTAATCCAAATACATAAAAAATAGTATTTTTAAGTGAAAATCCATTGCAAACATTCAATTTTCATCAAAATCCATGCTAAACTCAAATTTTTCATAAAAAATCTATCAAAAAACCCTATTTTGAAAAAAATCAACTAAAATTAAACAAATCTAATTGAAAATTTGATTAGAGCAAATAAAAAATCAAGAATCTAACCTGTTGGAGATGGATTTGAAACCGGATATTTGATTTGCGCTTTCCACTGTGCGCCTGCCGCGGTTAAGCCGAATGCAAATGAGTTTTGGTCGGTTTCATTTGGCCCGAAGTTATATATATATGCCTACAAAATCGGATATCCGATTTAGATCGGATATCCGATTTGTAAGTCTAGCTTTTTGCTTGCCTCGATAGTCACCCGAGCCCCAAAAAGTCAACTCGGCATTTTCGCGTTTTTGAGTCGTAGAAACACATATTTTTTTCTCCATTGCCACTTTTTGGCATACCATGATCCTGCACATGCCCGGGGGAAGAAGGTCGACTATATTAGTTAAGACCTATGTTAATAAAAATTAAAATGTTTTTGACATGAAAAGGATAAGAATGTGGAGGTTGCTAATGAAGAAGGGCCTAATGATGATGAAGAGGTTTTCCAACCTCCCCTAAATGAAGGGGATAATTTTGGGGAAATGAATTTTCTCCCTCAAAAGGATATGGAAGATGATAAGTTGGGTGATGAACTAGAATGACAAGAAGAAGTAGGTGAAGAACAAGAAGCTAAAGAGGAAGGACAAGAGGATGATGGGGAAGAATAGGAAAATGAGAATGAAGATTACGAGGCTTTTCCTCTTTGTAATAACATGGTAGTTCATGCTTCAGGCTCTAGGGAAGAAAATCCTAAGGATGTGGAAAAGTAGGAAGTAAACCAAGGGGAAGAATAGGATGACAAAGATGAGGAAGATGAGTAAGTCAAGTATCATAAAGAACTCATGGATTCTCTTAATGCAAATATTTCCTCTTGTCTTCTCATATTCAAAACATTCTTCAAATCCTTTCTCCCTGAAATTCACCCAAATGAATATATATGCTTAACAAAACCCAGGGTTTCATCCTGTAACTCAATTTTCTAGCCTTGGCTATCAGTCAAGATCAGTCTTGAGGCTTACTAGGAATTATTTTTCATCCTCTATTCAGCAGAACTACTCTCGTAACCTTGTCATGATCTTGATTCAAAAATTATTATTTTTGGCCGATATCTTGAGGGGGTAGCACACTGACATTCCTTCGCCTACTGGGGCACAATGGGCATTAGTTAAAATCAGACTATTTTTAAAAAAAAATTCCAAGTAGAATAAAGTCTTTGAAACAACATCATAGGTACCTCACTTCAAAGAGGGGAAAAATGTAGACACCTAAAAATGTCCTAAGCATATCACACATCTTGATTTCACTTACTAACACCATTTTCTCATTATCACCCTAATTCCCCTATTTGATTAATTAATATCCAATAATTATTTAAATTCACTTTATTCTCCTATTAATCAAATAATTAAGGTTATTTGATTAACTCATCATTTCATGCTAATAATCCCTCTTGATTAAATAATTCCTAATTATTTGATTAAAGATCTTAATTCTTCCAACATGTACAACTAAGTGATTTTCATAAATTATTTAATTGACTAATTTTCTTCCAATCCTCCAACTTTCACAAAGAATATTCCCTTTTCAAATTTGAATTCTTCCCTCTAATTCAAAATATCTCCAACATATTTCCATGGAATAAGGGATATTGTTAAGGCTCTCATGGATTGTGAGCCATTGATTAATCCTTGATCCACACCTCATGGATTATGAATCATTTGATTAATCCTTGATCCACACTCACCTCTTTGATCTTCTCTCATCCATTGATTACCATTTTCAATCCTAAATGTTGATTAGAATTCCTAAATCTATAAAACAAAGCCTCTCAAACATGAATTTCATCCACAATATTCATAACATCCTTACTCTCTGGAATTCTTCAGCCAATCTTGAGCATTTTATAGAATTTTGTGAATCATTCCTCCTCAACCAAGATTTTGCAAATGGATTTTGCATTCAATTGAGAAATCTACATCACAATTATGCATCAATCCACCATGGGATTGAGATTTTTCACATTCTCATTATTTACGTGCTTTGATTTTTAGTTAAATTTTTTATATTAATCAATTTGAATGTCTTATAGATGAATTTTATTTGAGTATGGCCTTGTTTGATCATTATCTTGTAGGTTATTAATGTTTTTAGGATCCTAATTGTTTCAACTATATTGTTATTTGATCATTCATTCCAACGATATGACAATATGTATTCTTCTTTATAAATATAAATTGGGAACCATTGTAAACCAAGATACCCTTGGTTGGTTTATAAAAGCTGAAAATAAGGATGTAGAGAGGTCTTTTATATGCATTATTATGAGCTTCATTAAAAGAGAACATAATGGATGGGGTTTGAGGAGAATATTGGTGTCAAGTGTACTAAAAAATAGTGAAAGAAGTAGAAAATGTTGTATGCATATTAGTTTTAGGATCCTTAATAGTAGATTCAACATGATTGGATTGAGGATGTTGAGGGAAAGAGTGTTGAACACTTGCATTATTGAGAGGGGGGTGAATCCGTATTGACTAAAATTCATCACCTTCATCAACTTTAAACATTCATTCAATGCATCATATTAACTTTGTAGTAATGGAAAGGAACATAAAAATCATGCATCACATCAAGGAACACATGAACACCAGATTTACATGGAAAAATAAAAAAAAAGAAAAACCACGATGAGGATTAGCTAACAATATATTATAACAGGTTATAAGATATTACATAATGGGTTAGTGCTAGGCAGACTCATTGTCTGGACGACTCACTATCTAGAGAATAGAAAAGAGGGTGGCTCACTACTAGAGATTTGAACTGATATATAATGGATTTGTAATATGTTGGAGATAGTTCCAATTAAGCTCTATAAACTAATCTAGCACACTTCATGATTCACTACTATCATAATATACTCTATCACATTTGCATCACATTATGTTACATTCAAATCACACTCGCACACTTATAATCCATCACATATTTAGCTTCAACATTGAAATGAACTTACATTTATATGCACTACATTCGTAAACACCTACAACATCAATTAGGTCAACCTAGTTAGATGTATCTTGTAATGCCTCAATCTGTCGGCTCAAAAATAAACCACACATGCTTCGTAGAATAATCCAAAACATGTGACATATAAAATAGGTCGACATGGACCTATATTTATTCCCATAAGTTTGATCCAAACTTACTTTAACTCTGCACGACCTCAAACCCTTTAGGTCGACACCGTTGATGAAGCAAAAATAGAATGAACCAACTATTCATTCACCACTTGACACTTTGACCTCCAAAATACTTGCCACTTGAAAAAAAGACACTTATGACATCTATAAACACTCCCTTGAAACTACATATCCAAACATACGTCCGTGGTGGAATGCAAAGCATTCCAAATAGGTACTCTAACATTGTAACTCTGCCATATCTAGAGTGCTACTCTGCTAATTCCAACTTCAACTATGGAGGGCTTCAAGATGTGAAAACTTGGATTCAAATTCCTCCAACATTCACCAAAATTACCTCAAAACTACATAGCCAAATTCTTCATAGCAGAGAAATGTAGACCAAAAAATAGGTTCATTATAAACTGAAAACTCTACTTTGGGACTTGGGTAATTTTGCAAAACATTTGATCTATTTCAGACCAAAAAAATTGCATCTATATAATGGGTTGCCACCACTACATTCAATCATACTCACCAAACACTAGCAACACATAAATGTTGATACTACAACAATGTTGACATCAATGACAACACCATAGTAGCATCATCTGCCATACATCTACCAATCTTCGCAATGTAAAACTTCCAAAAATCTCCCCCTTTGTCATTGATGGAAACATGCCCAAACTATTCTCCCCCTTTGACATCAAGGGAAAAGGGCTCTCAATATCAAACTTTTAAAACTATCTCAACTATTCTCCCCTTATTATTTCACTCCAATGTTCAACACTTCGAACAATTTGCAAGCATAGATAAATGTACATATGAGAATAGCTCCCCCTTACAAGGTTATCCATCAATAATGATAAAAAATGTATTGCAACATTGTCTAATAATTTCACATATGTACAAGGAAATATAAAATGCATAAATGAAACATAAATGTACATAATCAACTGGAGGAGGAAAAAATATTCTTGTAAGACAACTTCAATTTTGTAATGTGTGCTTCCTAGTCCTTCTTAGCAAAGGTAAGCATGCTTCTCTAGTTTTAAAATTACCTAAGGAGGTCATCTCCTTCATCTGGTGAATTGGGTACCGGGTTCTTCTGTTCCAACTTCTCTGCATGTGCTACTACACCAGTTAAAGAGGTAAGTCTTGCACTTATCAAATCCCTTAGTTGATAGTAATGTATGATTCTCTTTTCTTTTTGTTCCTGCATCTAGAAAAATTGTCCATGTAAATTTTCTATTGCAGTCCTTGTAGCATCGTCTATGTCATTAACTGAATCATAGACTCTAGAGGCTTGAGTAAGATGTGACTTAATTGAGTTCGTTTGATCCTTAATTATCTTGGTAGAATTAGGCCAAATCAGACAAAATTGAAACAAGATTCACGCTTCATCTAAACACTTCTGCACATATTTTAAATTTTCTCGCAACTTCCCATGTGAAATACTGCACTTTTCAAATATTTTAGTCAATATTCTATCATTGAACTTCTTTGCCAACTCTTTTCCCAATCTCTCTTCAATTCCAATAGATTAGTATTTGAAAGAATCCAATAGTAGCTTTAGTTTCTCCACACCAGACAAAGACTCATTAATAGTAGCTCCAGGGACACCTTCTTGCAACACTTTGACTACTTCTTTAATCAATTATGTTCTATTTTGGTGAGTGGAAAATATCTCCTTCCTTACAGAAGCATGAAATACATTGCCAAGTTGAATTTTTTGTAGGGGAGAAATTTTTTCCATGTCCACTTGACTCTGCTGCATAGGAAGTTGTAGTAGTTGTATAGATACAATAGGTTCAAATTGCAACTGCATGTCCAATAAGCCTTTGAGTGAATCACCAATGGATTCGCCATAAATTTTTTTACTTCCCTCTTCTTTCTCCCCTCTCTTCTCCTTTTCAGCACTTTTGGACTCTTCCTCAATCTTCTTTTCTTCTTTAGACTTCTCATTATCTTCGAGAGAAGGTTGGTCTTGAACAGTGTTTTGTGCCTCTAGTTTTTCCAAGAACTTTTTAGTGTCCTCTTCTTTTCTTTGTTCATTTTTCTCATCCAAAGAGGGAAATTTTTGTTCATTTTGTGCTTCATCCTTATTTGAGATGTCCTCTTTATTTTTCTTCTATTCCTTTTTAGCCATGTTCTCCACATTTAGAGGGAAACTTCCTATTATCACATCTTCTTGAATGTCCTCTTCTGTGGGCTCATGTTCTAGTGGATGCTTAATAGGTCCATTAAATTTTGGATAGTTGTCATATTGAATTTCACTTCCATTGTCCGAAGACACACTTAATTCTTTAGCGAGTTCTTATAACTTATGTAGTGCCTCACTTTTCATCCTCTCTACATCTTCCTTATCCTTTCTCATCAAGGTGCTATGGCGGAGCCATGTTAGGAGGGTCCTCAAAGAGAACAATTTGGATCGTGCAACAAGAGTAACACAATGAAAGAAACACTAAATATAGAGGTAAATGCAGATGCAAATATTCTAATTAACAAAAAATTCAATTACATTCAGTCGACAACATCTGGGCTTACAGATTCAACTCACAAGCTTGATAAAATATACTCAAAAACATAACATTCTAACATGCTCCTATATGCGAGCTGAATATTACAATCAAATCTATATTATTCTACTCAATCAACTACTACTATCCAAATGATCGATTAAAAGCTTTTATATCATATCAGCATTTCTAGAATCATCTTTGTCAGCCAAAGATCATCACATTATCTAAGGAAAGAAAATGTAATGTGCACATGAATAGGTCAGCCTCAAATTTGAATTACTCTTCAAAAGGTGCATAAGATGAAGTGTGGACCTATAATGAAGGTCAGGGACACTCCACGAAATAATTAAAATCCCACCGTTAAGATCTGCAAGCCACGGGAATGATCCACAATGATTGAACTGGCCAAAAATTTTGAAATTATTCTGGTGTCGGTTCAAGAATCTACCATGAAATCTATAAGCGATAACTTGCCAAAAAAAGATCCAATCGTGCTCAAATCTTGGAACAAGGAAAATGAACATGTCAACGATGTACACAAATATCCACATGTTCTGGTGAGCAATGATGATGAATGCACCAAAATTAACTGAGCAAGAATAGAACAAGAACAAAAATTGAAAGAAAATATTTTGGTTGATACAAGATTGCCAAGAACCAAGGATGCTCTTGCATCAGACATCCGGGGTTATTGAAAAGTAAGTCCCTCACTTTGATGGGACAAAAGGAAAATCGAGATGGTCTACCTCAGCTTGAGAAATCCAAGAAGAATCCTGAATTGGTCTACCTTTCCACTTCACAAGATATTATTTGTACTGTCTTCCATGAGTCTTCCTCCCATCTTTGACATCCAAAATCTCTTCAATCTCATCTGATTGTTGTTTAGGAAACTGATTTTCCAATCTTTCTTTACTGTCTTCACTAAACTCTACTTCATGGTACTGATATAGATCTGCAATGTTGAATATAGGTGATATACCCATACCTTTTGGTAACTCCACTTCGTATGCATTTCCTGAATCAAATTTCTTCAAGATTTTACAAGGTCCAAACTTCCTCATCTTCAACTTATTGTATGTGCTAACTGGAAATATTTCCTTCCTCAAATATACCATCACTTCATCTCCAACTCCAAATTCCTTATGTCTCGTCTTTTCATCTGATTTCTCCTTATACTTCTGGTTCATTTCTTCCAATTGTTGTTTCACTTGAGTATGCAACTTCTTCATGTGTTTTGAAAATTCTTCTGCTTCTGCACTCCTCTTGCATTCCATACTGATGTCTCTCAACTCTGATATACCTCTAGGATGAACTCCTGTAACAATATCAAAAGGTGTCTTTCCTATACTCATGTTCACTGAATTATTGTAAGCAAACTTTGCTTGTGCAAGGACTAAATCCCAACTTCTAGTCTTCTCTCCAACCAAGCATCTCAACAAGTTCCCTAAACTCCTTTTTACTACCTTTGTCTATCCATCAGTCTGTGGGTGAAAATTAGAACTGAACTTCAAATATGTCTTCAGCTTCTTCCAAAGGGTCTTCCAAAAGTAACCAACAAACTTTACATCTCGGTTTGAAACAATACTCCTAGGTAACCCATGCAATTTGACCACTTCTTTGAAAAGCAAGTTTGCTACATGTATTGCATCTATTGTCTTCTTACAAGGTATGAAATGTGTCATCTTAGAAAATCTATCTACCACCACAAATACATAATCATTATCTCTTTGTGTCTTTGGAAAAAAAAGTATGAAATCCATATTAATATCTTCCCAAGGTCTCTCCAGAACTATCAAAGGCTTATACAATCCAACATTCTGACTACTTCCTTCTGCAACTTGACAAACTCTGTAACTCTAGACAAATCTCCTAACATCCTTATGAATCTATGACCAAAATTAATTCTCTCACCAATTCCATTGTCTTATCAACTCCAAAGTGTCATGACATTCCTCCACTATGCTTCCCCTTCACCAAGTTATCCCTCATTGAACTCTGAGGTATACAAAATTGATTACCTCTAAACAACATATCCTCCTGAACAAAATAATCCAACCATTGGCTTCTATCCTCCAAAACTAGTTCATTACATGCACTCTCCAAGGTTCCGCAAAATCCAAGTCTCCCTCATACAAGTTCTTCAACTCATCAAAGCATAATACCTCCACTCTCATCTCTGTCAGTAAATTCCCTCTCCTACTCAAAGCATCAACTCTATTTGAATTTCCACTCCTATGCTTCAAAGCAAAAGTATAACTCTGTAAGAACTCTACCTATCTCATGTGCCTCTGATTCAATTTTCCTTGGCTATTCAAATATTGCAATGATTGATGATCTGTATACAACACAAACTCCTTAGGAAACACATAATGTCTCCACTTCTTCAAGGCTTGAACTATAGCATAAAACTCCTAATCATTCATTGAATATCTTCTTTTGGCATCATTCAATTTATCACTGAAATATGCTACAGGTCTCCCTTCTTGACTCAATACTGCTCCAATTGCATTTCCACTTGCATCACAGTCTACTTGAAATACCTTATTGAAATTTGGTAAAGCCAACATAGGATGCTCAATCACCTTCTATTTCAACAACTCAAAATTTTGATCTGCTCAAGTATTACCTTCTATCCTATCTCCATTGTTTTATGTCATAGGACTACAAATAGAACTAAATTCCTAATGAACTTCCATAAACTAGCTAATCCATGAAATGATCTTACATCTCCAATGATATCCAGAGGCCACTCAACAATTTCTCTTACCTTCTCAGGATCCATCATCAATCCATCCACAGATATCAAAAATCCTAGATATGCCAATTCTTCCTTCATGAAACTACACTTCTTAATGTTTATCAACAACTGCTCTTCTCTCAACCTTTATAAAAATTTTCTTATATGTAGCAAATGTTCTTCTCTAGTCTTACTGAAAATCAAGATGCCATCCAAATACACAATCAAAAACTTACCCAATAATTTCTTCAATACCTCATTCATCAATCTCATGAAAGTACTCGATGCATTTTTCAATCCAAAAGGCATGACCAACCACTCATACAATCCTTCATTTGTCTTGAATGTTGTTTTCCACTCATCCCCTTCTCTAATTTTGATATGATGATATCCAGTCTTCAAATCTATCTTTGTGTACTTAGCTCCACTCAAGCAATCCATAATGTCATCCATCTACGGAAAGGGAAATCTATACTTCACCATGATATTGTTTATGGCTCTAGAATCTGTACACATTCTCCATTCTCCATCCTTCTTAGGTGCTAACACAATAGGTAATACACATGGACTTAAGCTTTCTCTAATCAAACCCTTCCTCAACAATTCTTGCAATTGTCTATTCAACTCCTTATTCTTTGTCAGTGTCATCCGGTATGCTGCTTTATTAGGAAAGCTAGCTCCAAGAATCAGATCGATACAATGACTAATACTCCTAATGAGTGGCAATCCATCAAGTACATTATCTGAAATGATATCCTCATACTCTATCAGAATCTCCTTTATCTCTTTTGGGTTTTCTTCTACATGCTTCAAGTCTTCAGCCTTCTTAGGCACCAAGGCATACCACACATTCTCATGTCTTAGCCCATCAAGGAACCTCCTTCCATCAACTAGATAAACCCTAGCATTCATACAAACCTAAAATTTAGGAACATCTTCCAATGGAAAAAAAGTTTACTTCATCCCATTAGCAAAAATGGTGTATATATGCTTCTTTCCATCATGAATAGCTTGTCTATCATGCTGCTAAGGCCTTCCCAACAAAACATGTCATATATCCATAGGCATGATATCACACAAAACTTCTTCATGGTAATTTCCTATCTTTAATTTCACCAAACATTGTTCACTTACCAATATCTTATTCTCATCTTGAATCTTAGCAATCTGATAGGGCTTCAGGTGTTTCAACCTTTCCAACTTCAGTTTAGTCACCATCTCTTCAAAAACCAGGTTCTCAGAACTTCCACTATCAACAATCACTTTGCAACATTTTCTAGCTACCTTGCATCTAGTATGAAATACATTCTTTCTTTGCAATGGCTCTTTCTCCAACTCACTTTGACACAATACTCTTCTAGTCACTAACACTTCTCCCTCTTCTGATTTGTTAGATGATCCAATATGTTCTTCCTCAACAAAGGTTGTCCTTCTATTGTTCTCCGTCTTCCTGCTTGTCTCTCCCTAATTGCATTCATATGCCATATGTCCTCCACCACATGATTATAACAAGTTCCCTTGAATATCATTTTCTCCTGTCCTCTATCATCTCTTCTATAACCTTCATTTTGGTAACCACCATAACCTCCTCTTTGGTAAGATTTTCCATCACCTCTCTGGTATGAATTATCATTCTTACTAACCTCCTTATCCTTATTCTGATCTAGAAAAGATCCTCTTCCTCCTCCAGTAAAAGTACTTCCTCTTGGAAATCTTCCAACTCTTCCTCTTTGTCTCTACTCATGTTTTTTATTCAACTTCTCTTTTTCCTTTAGGGCACACTAATATGCCTCTTCCACACTCACCAACTTGATCAAACTGATTTCATCCTCTATAGTCAACCTCAAACCATTCACATATTTGGCTACTTTCTCAATCTCATCCTCTGAATGTCTAATCTAATATTCAACTTGTAGTAATCCTTAGTATACTTGGTCACACTTGATTCTTTCTGCTTCAGATTTTGCAATTTTTTGGAACAAACTAATCTGATAATCTGGAAGCATAATTTTTTTTTCAACTTGTTCACCATCCGATCCCATGAATTTATCTTTTCTTTTCCTCTTCTTTTCCTATCTATCTACAAATGTTCCGACCAAAGGGATGCATGTCCTCTCAACTTTGTACAAGAAAAATTCACCTTCTTATCTTTAGTGGTACCTTCAAATTCAAAATAATTTTCCATCTCTGTTATCCAATTTATCAATACATCTAAATCCAACTTACCATTATAATCCCATGGATTGAAATGTGGTCTTGTATTCACTTTAGTTAGGGCTCTTATGAATCTCTCTTCTCACTGATCAAGGCCAGGTTTCTCTTCTCTTCCTCTTTCTTCCTATAATTCTGCTTCTTCATCACTCACATCATTAACTAGTCAACCTCTCCTCTGGGCTGTTTCAACTGCATCTAATTTGGAAACAATTCCACTTAACATCTCCAACATAGCTGGGTCTACATTTCCATGTGCTCCATTTCCTCTACCATTTCTTCTTCTCACCATCTTTACACACGTCCTCTGCAGCTGCAGGTCAGATCCTCAATTTGCTACCCCACAACAAATCTTCAATAGGATTTTGAGAAATCTAGCAATCTCATCAACTTTAGTGGAAGTGGGTGGTGTCAAGATCACTAGGGAAGGTGAGTTCATTTTTCCATTTTTGTTTATGTTTCTTATGTGGATATGGTATTATTTAAACCCTTCCAATACTACTTGAGGATGGATTACTATACTCATTGGAGACCTATACTCTAATCAAATACTGCTTACATAATGCATTTTAATAGGAAAAAGAATGTAGCTTTTTTGGAATAAGAAGTAATGCATAGGATTCTTGTTGACAGATGTGGTAAGGGAAAATGATCCGACAAACAATGTGTCAAATTCAATATTTGCTAAAATTGCACTATAGCTTCACAGAAGGGACAATCACCCACTTGGGATACTAAAGAATGAGATCTACAATTTCTTTGATAACAATTTCACAGAGCCCTTCAATAAGTTTGATAACCTCTTCCCTATTTTATTGGTGAAAGTGGTTAGTAAGCATTTCTATCCTCAAATATCTTGGTTTGAAACTTGCTTCCGTTGCCGAGCATTGTACACGATGTGTATTCTCACATCATTTTTATTCTTTGGTTTTGTTTAATTTTTCATTTTTTTGGTAAATTGGTAAACTTGCATATCCATTCAATAGTTATAGTCACAGAGGAGTGCACTATCAAGGCTATAATAGGTCCAATTAGATAGGGAAAAGCCCTATTCCTTATTATGAAGTTGAGACTATTGGGATTTTGCTATTTTCAAAGTTGGGATAACTTCTCATGTGATTAGGTACAATTCCCAGGTCATTAGGATCACCTTCCTATGGTCCTCTGCTAGAAAATTTATTCTATAGGCTAGGTTGAACTCATGCATCTTGCATCTGAGCTCTGATTCTTACCAGCTTAAATTTATCAATTATAGGTTACCCTATGAGTCAAAAATCTCTTTAGCGGTGATGAGAATAATTTCTAGTAGAAATAATTATATATTTCAAAATCATACAATGAGCATAAACAACAAACATATTATTGTTTCTGGTTTTCCCATTAATTCTCCTAGCCCTACCTTACTGAACATTAATTTCAAATACACATGCATTTACAGGAACTGCTTTTTAAATTGTTGTAGTTTTTCTAATTATTCTGAACTTTAGTAGAAAATATCTTATCTTAAATCACTACAACTAATAAACTATTGCATGGTGCTGCATCAAAAGAGTACATATCCTATAATGTCCCTTGTCCTAATTTTCCATAGAATTCCCCTATTGATAAAAAATTCTGCAAACTAGAGTTAGGGTTTTTGCTTTATCAAATAAATAACTCTTTAATGATGTACTCTTGGATTGAAACTTGCATTCACCACATGAAAAAAATTCCCAAATATGCACATATACATTTGTTAGAATTAATCCATGGCAACACATTTATAGACTATCAATGATGCAACCTATTGTAAACTAGGAGTAACATGGTGTGTCTTCCCAAAGCCATATGCCAACCTAAGAGGTTGTATACCACAACTCTCCCTATTGGTGACTTGTACCTGCTTTCCCCAACCATGCCACAACCTTGGAAAACACTTTTCCCACTTGTGGGAACGGGCGAGACATCCTGAGTGGTCTTGGTTGTACCACCCCTCCATGGCCCACCCTTTCCTTAAAGGTTGGGCAGCTATAAGTGGAATCCCTAAGAACTCACTGCTCGCCCAAGCCCTTTCCAGAAAGTGGGTTTCAGACAATCAAGCACATCATATATTCTATCACAAGAAGTTATACGTTAAATATTCTTATTAACTTATAAGCAATATGCATACACACATAAACAATGAGTTGTAGAAGAATAGCAGTCTGGGGTGATGAACTTAGACAGATGCTCGTTTGTCACCCGGTCTATTTTTTCTTCGCCTTAATTGATGATTTGTTCTTAACACTTATAGGATATCGTTAGGGTAGATCAAAGAGTCTATTATACTTAGATTAAAGCATCATACTTCCTTATCAAGTTCAAGAATTGCTGAAAGCATCACTATTGCATAATCATACACTATCTATCTACATACTTATATTTTATCATATATATATACTTAGCTTACTTCCCTTGTTATTGACTTATCTTTTTCCTTCATATATTTCTCCTTGAGCCATCTTCATATGCATCATACTCTTTCCTCCAAATCTAAGACATCATATTATTATTCTGATGCTATATGAATGTTGGTCTTCTTCTTAGGTCTATATATATCCCCATCTCTATTTACATGACTTGTTGTTGCTTTTTCCCCACTCTAATTTCTCATGATATAATTTCTTTTTTATTTCAAAGTATCCTATTATCCCACCACCAATTTTGATCTTGAACTACAGTAGATGTCTTTTCTGTTCAGAATAATTTACTATTTCTTTCCATCAATCATGTCATATGCAGTCACTATTGAATTTGACTGCATTTTCTGACAAACGTTTGTCGGTCGTTTGAATAACATTTGTTGGAAAATCGATGAATTGGTGAAAAAAAATTTGTCACTATTTTTTCGTCAAAATTTTGATGATGAATTAAACATCAATTGAAATAAGGACGTAGATTCATTGGTCGTTGGCATCATAAAATAACTCAGATGTTTGTCGAAATATCGATGAAA
Organism: Sequoia sempervirens; assembly: GCA_007258455.2. Taxonomy (NCBI): domain Eukaryota; kingdom Viridiplantae; phylum Streptophyta; class Pinopsida; order Cupressales; family Cupressaceae; genus Sequoia; species Sequoia sempervirens. The sequence goes on along the minus strand of VDFB02270651.1, from coordinate 200,840,056 downwards.
ACTTCATGTATCCACTGATGAATTACAACCAAAATGCAATTGCAATGGCTCTTCCGAAGCGTTGAAAAAACACCAAAATTTCATCGCCATTTCGATGAAATGGGAAAGGAGTTACGTCAAAGCCTTCATCGTAGCTATAGAAACTTAGTCGGACCTTTTTGGTTATTCATCGGTGGCCTTTGTCAAAATTGCGATGAAACAATGTAATTTTTTTATAAAAAATATTCATTGAAATGTACCATCATGGAGACTCTTGGTGATGACCACCAAAGCCAACCCATCGACACATAGAAAACTCACTCTGGTGAGAGATCAATCATCGACACAATATAGAAAACTCACTCTGATAGTCCATGTCTTGTCAATGACTTCCATCGACAAGACAGATCCAATGTCACACCGATATGACCTCTTCAGTAGTTTTGAACACTGTTGGTTATTAGCAAGACATTCTCAAGGTCTCACCGATTAAACAAGTGTCTAAGAGAAAGTAAACAAATGAAACCTATTTATTTTTTTATTTTTGGGTTCTTTAAATGATAGAATAGATACCATCTTCTTGTGTATAATGTACTTATATTTAGATTTAAATTTGAGACCAATTGTCATTGCACATTCCATTTTACTTGCACAGAGTATTCTATAAACAATATATTGATAATTCCAAATGATTTATGGTGTTGTACAACTCTACGTATCATCACAGTTCTATTGTTCCCCCCTAGAGAATCCTGCAAAGACAAGTTTACAATACCAAGTCAAATAATATGAAAAAGACTTACTTCCATACAAATTAAATGATTATTCTCACAATGGCAATTGTCTAATTACAACAACAATTCCATTAAAGGTTATCCATGCCTCATAAGAGATGATTGATCATACATACAAACTACAAGATGCATAGAAAAAGCATTACACTTGAGAACAACCAAGGAATAACAAGGGAAAGAGTTAAGAAATGTCTAGATTGAAGAGAAAATGTGAAGGGAAAATGTTGAGCAGTGTTAAGAAAACAGAGCTTGTAGAACATATTCTTGACCTAATCAAGCTCTTGAACAACTTAAACAAAATTAAAATAGTAACACATACATGAGACATGTAATGAACTTCCAATATCTGCTATCTTTTTCATTAATGCAGAGGTAGGTAAAGGAGAAATAATTATAATTGTAACACTATTCATAGTCCAGTAAATTATGTTCTTAATTTGTGTTCAATGGACCTCAGTTTTATTATTATAGTGCCCATCTAATACCATATTTTAATCTAGGGTTCAACTATCTCAGATCTAAAGAAGCACCCTCAATTAACCATTTAAATTACAATAAAATAAGGTAAGACTTTTACTTTTGAAAGATTGGGTACACTTGTAGGATTAAATTTCTCACAATCATCATGATTTATTGGCACACAGACACAACCTGAAACATATGAAGTAATAGATTACTACAAGTTAGTGAAATGGTCCTTAATATGTGACTGGTTTGCAAATTTATTGGTAGAAAATAAGGTTACAAATAGATCTACATGAAAAATTATGAGGACAATATACTATAATCATCAAAATAGATGAAAAGTGCAAAGGAAAGAGCCGAGCTACATCTCTAGAGCCTAAAAAAAACACATGCAAGAAACATGAAAAAAAAGAACAAACCAATTTTTGGATAAATACAAAATGGTGCCTTTAGCAAGTGATTCATATGCTTTCACACCTAAAACATGACATTAAGAATATTTTAGTCTTCCTCTGTGAAATTAACTACTTAAAAAATAAACTGAGAAACCAATATTATATACCTCTGTGTCTAGCCGAGGGTAGGTATAAGAGAAAAAAAATTCCTCAATGCAATGCCGAAAAATATCAATGTGTGTGTAGGTTTGTATTACTCAAAATATCATTTCACTGCCTAAGGAAAAATACCAAAGTGATGTTTTAAATTTCAATATTCACATAGGATCCCTTATTGCTACGCATGCATATACAAGAATTATTCAAGCTCTAAACTATTCAAAAATTAAGGATTTAATTAGATATAAGATGGAAAGTTGGTTTTTAGACATAATCCATCATCTTTTACATATCTTTATTCACTCCTAGCGCTTCAGATAAATTTGTGTAAATGAAACAAAAATGTGAATCTTTTATGACAAAGAAAATTCTTAAAAGGATGGGGGAGAGAGAAAAGGGTAAGGGGAAAGAGAATGCTTGAATGTATAGCAAAGGATAACATTTTTATTATTACAACAATGAAACAAATCTTAAGTTTGAAGCATCAATATTATTTACAACATTTATGATCAAGAATGAATGCAAGTAGAGAAAATTTTGCATACCTGTAGATGGTACAAAATTCCATGGTTAAGTGGAAGCCTCCCATCAACAAAAAGATCCAAATATCCATCTATCTATCTCAATCAAGCCTCTAAACCCTTCAAAGTTGTCAATTTTTCCACTAACTTGTTATGCACAAAAGTCAAATTTTAGTTATGTCACCACTAAAAATAGAAGAAACGAAGCTTTGAAACCAAATCCACACACAACACAATGTGGTATTCATATAAAGCCATACAAAAAAACTAAACTTAGAGCATTGGAATGGAAACAACTTCAAATTATGATGCAAAGAATGGATTCAGGGTATAAAGAATCATTTTTCTACCACCATAGTGAAAATTTAGCACTTTCTTTCATCTTTGCATATTGGTTTGATGCTTCAAACGATGCATTTTTTATATTGAAAATTGTATTACCTTATTGAGATTCTCTTTGTTTCAAAAATAGTTTAATATTATCTACTTAATATGGCCAACCACGTGATGGTGGAAGCTTATTTGGACCCTCCCCCCCTCACATCACTCTCAATTCCCCATACCCAATTATATAACATTAATCATTCATTCATCCATTAATAACATATAACATTAATTCATCCATCCATTAATAAAATATAGCATTCATTCATCCATTAATAGCATATAGCATTCATTCATTAACATATAACATTCATTAATTAACATATTCACATTCATTCATTAAAATATAATATTCATTCTTTCACTTTTTACATATTATCAAAAATACAGTTGTCATGATATGATTACAATCACTTTTTTTTTGTTTCTTTTTTAAAGCTAAAAAAATTTGAAGTGGAGTATTGTTTTGTAAATCATCTATCCCCCCTTTAGTTGTTTTTCCCTCTACTCATGATCTTAATGTACGCCTAGTCATCTGCTCACGATGTGGACACCATTGCAAGGGGGGGTCTACTGCAATAACAAGGAAATGTTAAATTGATATTTTTTATTATTATTGTTACAAATATTTCATTAATTAAAAGAACATCAGAGTGGTTCTCCTCACCTAATGGGTCCACATCATGTTCCTAAACTTCTATTATAGACTCATGCTCAACATGTTGAACACCCTCTAAATCCTGATCTATAGTTGAAACACGAAAGGTTACATTAATTAATACACAATTGAAATTAAATATGTTTAAAAGAACATCAGAGTGGTCCTCTTTACCTGATGGGGCCACATCATGTTCCTGATCTTCTCTAGCCTGATCATGCTCAACACATTGATCATGCTATACATGCTCTAAAGTTGAAATATGAAAGGTTACATTAATTAATACACCAATTGCAATTAAATATGTTTAAAAGAACTTTAGAGTGGTCCTCTTTACCTAATAGGGCCACATCATGCTCCTGATCTTCTCTAGCCTGATCATGCTCAACATGTTGATCATGCTCTACATGCTCTAAAGTACCGGGATGCACACCATGACCTTCATCTATAGGTTGTGTTCCACCCTCACCAGGTTGCATTCCAATGTCATGTGTAGTATTATCATTGCTTGAATGTTTAAAAAAATAGGCATGTAATTACTTTATGCTGTAAATTAATATTGAATAGATTGCACAAGTACTCAATTTTAAATAAACTTTATTTAGTTTATTTACCTGCATGTCATATGCAGTGGAAGATTGTGTTTGCCTAGTCAAGACTCTTAGGCATTCATCCAAGGCTCCATAGCCTTGCTAGAAGGAAATATTTAGGTCATCTTCTGTGGGGACTTTGTTGAATTTAGAGCCCTACATTTTTGCATAATATCATGAATTTTTCTTCTATGGTGTGATAAAACCAAAATTATTTTCAATTTACTATTTGGATATAATATTTCATTTATTGATGTGTCGAGCAGCCTATGAAAAGTTTGAAATATGTTAGATTATGTAAAAAGAAAGAGTAATCACTATATAATTACATTGTTGATAGTATCACATACCTTCCTTGGCTTGGTGGTGTCTTTCCTTTTTTCTTTTCAGCCTTCTCCTTTCCATCCGACACCAGGTCCTTCCACTCCCTCTCCGGAATCATGAGAGGATGCTCATACTTTTCTTTCTTCTCTAAATGTGACCTATATTGGTTCCTCGCATACTTTAGATAGGTACCAGCTTTCTTAAGGACCTTGGTTTGGTTGAATGTTTTATCACTGAAGAGCACAACTAAATGGTTAATGAGCTCATCTTTTAAATCTTGATTTTGGGCATTCCACCGTGTACGTATGGTGGGCCTAAAGAGCTCCAATGTAATATCACTTAGACATTTATAAAAAATATCATTTCCTGCAAAATGATCATGGGATCAATAGTCTAAAAAGAGCAATCAATAAGTAAATTTCAATTGGATTATATATAATAATAATTAAATCATTTTAAAGTACCTAGGACCTTCTCTATCTTTATGGGAATGAAATCCTCGGTCACCACAACTTTGACCAGCAATTTTCTCGTACTATTAATATAGGAAGATCCAGAAAATGCTCCTTAATAATCACCAGTACTAGTGGCCTCTGCATCCCCAGGTACATGTCCTGATGCATGTTATGGCATGTGTTCGTTGCACGAGGGTGCACTAATGGATGCCTGCATTGTATGTGTTGCTGACATGTTAGACAAAAATATAGGCACAAATGATGGGGTTAGATGATGTGATGTATGCGCAGGAAGATCAGGATGGACACTTGTACCAACCCCTACTCCTCGGGTAGCAATGGAGGTACCCTGATCATGGCCAAGAGCATCATGAGGATGTAAAAAATATTGTAAAAGCAACACATATTTTAGTTCATGACATAAAAGAGTACAAAACATAAAACTATGAATGAACTTATGTTATAATTAAAGACCTCATGATAGCTTACTTGCAAGTTTTGTGATCTCTAAGTCAATATTTTAACCCTCTCTCTTATCTCATTTGTTTGAGGCACTATGAATAACAACATAAGGATTTCTTCATTGCATTTTTTTGGGTCTTCCTTATCATATCGAGAGGGTTTGTTGAATAAGTGATGTCATCATCACATAATATTGACTACACATCCCTATGGATGCTCTCATCTACTGCTAGTGCATTTCCCTGATCAGTCGACTGCAACAAGAATATTAACAAAATTATTGAAATTAACCCAATAAACTTATGAGAACAACATAATAAAAAAAATTGCTCATATCTAATTTGTATAGTTACAATGAGGTAAAATTGCTAAGTAGAAGCACCTAAAGATACATCATGATCTGTGCTCTGGGTCGGAGCCTTCTCTGTATGATCAATGTCCCACTGTGACAAAAATTAAATATAAAAAAACATTACTGAAATGAAACCGATAGACTTACGAAAAAAAACATAAGAATAAAATGGTATATTGGAGTCATTAATTGGAGGTTGGGTAAAATGGTACATAGTACGTACCACCCCCATAGTAACTGTGTTTATAACTAAGCGATTCAAATTGTAATCGATTAGTAACTCTTCCCCTGCAATTATTGATTTTATCGCACATACGAATACACGGTTTCCCTCGCACGCCTTGAATATGCAATTGGGTTGCTTATTTTTTGACCCAGGTAGTGTACTATTTATAAACCCTACAATATTCCCTGATGCTTTTGGCCTTCTGTTAATGTACATAGCCACTCCCTTATTTTGATCCTTATCTTTCAACTATATATAATTTGTAGACAATGCATACCTATGCATAGTTCATGTATATCGAACTAGTTGCATCCAATCTTTTTAACTGTAACAGGGTCTGACATACTCCATCAATTTAGTAACTTTTTGTTACAGACCTTTATGTTTTCCATAAAAATAGGCCAAAACCATGTAATGAAAATGGTGCTATGCAATATATCCTCTCGTTGACGCAAAAATCAGTGTTTATTAGAGGGAGTTCCTTGGGTACCCATTATTTCTGTTGATTTTTGTACCTCAAGGGCACCTCAACGTCCCCTATGCTCTCATCATCATAAGAACATGACACCCCTTCAGCAAGAAAAAATTCCATGCATTTACATAATTTCCTTCTAATCTTTTGACCTCTAGTTGATCTCCCTCTTTTAGACATACTACATGTCTCACTTTCCTCTTCGCTTCCTAAATTTCCCTTGCTCAGGGAAGACAGATCTGACAAATACTTATTTGGTGGTACTACACTCATAAGGATGTTGGATGAAGTTCTTTCATGGTTATGTGATCCTAACGTGACATTATGATTAATCTATCATTTCATCACTAGAATTTCACAAGTTATAAGGTAGTCAAGTCTTGATAAATTGCAATTTATTGTTACTACCGTCCAAATGTTTCCATCACAAATCAAATCTATGTAACATTTTAACTCCCAAACTTTGTAACAATTGTTAAATGTGACTATGGTCCACCAATTACACAACCAAGGCCTCAAATGTATTCTCTAATTATAACCAAAGGACTTTTTCTCTTCATTCAAGTAAATAAACTTGAAGGGAAACACCACCAAGTGGTTTATTAGACACCTACATGACTAAAAATAACAGAAAATTTACATTTAATTTCCATATGTCTAAGTGGTTAATGGGGAGGGAGTGTGTACTAGGCCTGGTTAAGTCATCATAATTTTATGCTTTGGTAATAAATTCTTTTTAAGTCATCTTAAATCTTCTTATGTCTAATTTCTAGGAGAATTTGGTATGTTTTAAGGTAGGATGATTGATGAAAGAGCCCAAAGAGCCTTTCTCCATGGTATCCAGGTACACATAGCAGTGGTCTTCTCTTATATGGTTGGACATGATTTAAAGAGCTTAGCTAGGAATTATTCATTTAACCTAAGGTTTTCTCATAATTCCATCATTGAAAAAGTATGATCAAATTCTTCCATTATGAAGAATTGGTCTATGTGCCTCTAGTAATCACTATAAATGTTTGTAAGGATAAAATGACTAATTGCATCAAGTAGGAGAGAATCAACTTTGAGTTCTTCAAAGATTATATTCCTCTATTCATAATTTTTAAGGGTTGTGTGTAGAGGTTATCACTACCAAGAAGGGAGGAGACCTTTCCTTGTGATGGAACTTCAAAAAATTTCTCTTTGTGTTCCATTTTTATCTTTCCTTATGTCTCTGGTCATCTATGGTGTTTGGGAAAAGCCTAAGGTTGGGGTTTTACCTTTGTCTTCGTGTAAACCTTAGTGTTTATCTTACGCCTTGGGTGGGATCTTTTGTATCATTAATTTTTGGAATATCACAACTTGGCAGTCCAACTGGTTGTTGACACATGTGCTTTTTGGCTTGATGCTTGTTTTCTCCTTCTTTTTCTATAAGAATTATTTCAAGGCCAAAAGTATGGGTTAGAAAGTTAGATATTCTTGGTCGATTCTAGATGAAGTTGCAAAGAAAATTGTAAAGTCTGGTGGTTTTAGGTAAAATAAAATTTAGGTTTAGAGTCATTTTGTAGTAGGTTTTGAATTCATGGGGATTTGATGTTTAATTATAGCACTAGCATTTGAATTGATATGATTAATTCAAGATCATGTCTCTTTATTGTACAAGCATATCTGAATTTTTAATAAAATTATCAAGGGTTATTTTGTTCATCTCACTGTTGTGGTGTGTATGATTCTTGTTTTAACTTTAATTCAAGGAATTAATTAATTTTTTTGAATGGGATTATAGGTGGATATGTTCTTTATAAGGATTTGATAAGTAGTATTGGGTTAGAATACATATTGATGAGATTGTAAAGCAATGTTATCAAGGATCTTATATGTTATGTGTTAAATCTGTCATAAACCCTTAGATGCTTATAAATTTGACTCTTCCAATGGATATATGGCACTGATCTAAGTTGTACTTACTCATATGGTTTAGTATTTGTTTGCCTTTACATAGAACTTTCTACAAATTGTAAATCAATGACTATCTTATATTGTGAAATTTTGTTGTAGTTATCTCATGCTCCAAATAGTTGATATTATTGATAAATATCCAATTCTATTCCATATTATCCTATTATGTTGAGCTATTAAATGAGATTATCTTTTGTTGTTAATGTTTTTTATGATGATGGTGCAGAGGTTGTAAACGCATTAAGGGATCACCCTCCCGGGTCTTTTTCAAATCCCAAAGTGTAGGAGGTCTTTACAATCCTCGTTAGTTGGTCCAAGTCCTTCGAGCTGCCCTTTATTGGAATTGGAAATTCCATAGGTAGATTAGAATATCAACTTGCTTACCATAAAAACAACCAACACCTTGCATATGTTTGTGGTGGAGGAATTAAAGAAGAATTGTATGCCTCTATTTCCATTCATTAGATCTACCTTAGCCTAGCATATACTTGGGCTAATTCTACAATTGCTTCAAACTCATGCGATGAAGGCTATTTGTTATGAAATCCTAGACCTCAACCAAGATGTGGGTAGATTATGGGATTTTTTCCAAGACCTGAGGTTGGTTGATAAAAATGTGAAAGACTAAGCTATTCTTTTTTTTGTCTTATCTTATACCATTTTACGAGAATGGGGGTGCCAATGTACGAGAAGATCTTTGGAACTAGGCTTGAAAATTGTAGGTTAAAGAGAATGGGGGTGCCAAACTTATAGTACTCATTTCCCCTTGATCATTGATTTTCCCTGAGTGCCCTCAACCTCATCCTCATCGCTGATATTGACCTTGTTTTCACTTCTCCAAACTCTTACTCGGCACTGATATTGACCTTGTTTTCACTCCTCCAAACTCTTTGTCAACGTTGGTATTGACCTTGTTTTAATTCCAAAATCTTCCTCGGCGTTGGAATTGACCTTGTTTATACTAATCCAAACTCTTCCTCAGTGCTATTATTGACCTTTCACTTCTCCAATTTGATGAGCTACAACTTGATTTCATTAGGTTTTACAATATGTTAATTAAATTGAAAATTTTGGTGCCATTTAGCTAGGTTTTAATATTCTAAGATATAGTTAAGTATATATTAGCTATATTTTACATAAAAATAATATAATTATTCAACTTATTATAATTATATATTATATTCTTTAAAAAAATTATTATAATTAATAAATAATAATAAGTATATTTTTATATAATACAAAATATAATTAATATAATACATATTTAATATAATAGTAATATATATTAATATGAGAGAGAGAAACTAAATTTTGATTGGTTGTTTCATGTCAACAATCCAAGGATGTCATGTGTCCTTTGGGAGTTATGCTCAAGGTAGCATGCCATTTCATTAAAGATATGATAATTCTCCTTTAAAACCTCTTCAATGTATCCATTACACACTTAAGGAGACAAAGATAAACACAGGGAAGAAAATATAGAGAGAGAGGTAGATAATTAAAAACATATAAATAGAAAGGGAGACAAAGAGATAGAGAGAGGTATAGAGATAAAGAGATAAGGATGAATAGATAGAGATATAGGGAGGGTGATTGATATATCTCTCCCTATCGCTCTTTATATCTCTATATCTCCCACTATCTTATGTCACTCCCTCTTCCCCCTCTATCTATTGAGCTATCTCTCCCTCTCCCCCATTTCTCTCTCATTCACTCCATCTCTCCCTCCATCTCTCCTACTCTATATCTCTATTTCTATTTCTCTTTTTATCTCCCTTTCACTCCTCTCTCTATCTATTTCTATCTATATCCCTTTCTCTCCCTCCCCTCTCTATCTCCCCTCTCTATCTCTCACCATCTCTCCCTCCCTATCCCCCCTATGCATCGACTCTTCATCTCCACCTCTCTTCCTTTCTCTTCTCATATATCTCCATCTCTCTTTCTCTTCCCATATATCTCTATCTCTCTCTTTCTCTCCCCATCTATCTCTATCTCCCCATATATTAACTAAGAATCCATGCAAGCATACAATAGTATATGTTGGTAAAACTATAATAGTGTTTTATTAAATTATAAGTAACACTTATCTTTCTAATCTCAAGCCTTCTTATAAAAATAGTGTTTTATTAAACTATAGATTATTGTCACCACTCTTCATTCAACATGAAATATCAAATGTAGTAATTATTTTGTTTCTTTTTTCAAGTTTCATTAACCAAGATATTTATTGGGTTGAATAAAGTTGTGTTATGACCCTTCATCTCTTTAAAATAATTAGACAATATTAGCAAGATCGGGAAGGGGAGAAAACTAAACTCCTTCAAAATAGGGGTAGTTGTGGGTTTGGTCATTTTCTTTGTATACTATATACTTAGTTCCTCTAGGATAAATAAGTCACTTTAGATCATTTTCTTAGTGTTGTATCCCAACTAATATAGAGTAAGCTTTTTCATTTTAATTGACTACTACATATTAGTTTATGTCTTGAAAGAATTGTTTCCATTCTTTGTATTTTTACATTGGAATACAAATCATATTTAATTTCATGCCAATATGATTCTTTCATAAATATATTTGTTTGAGATAAGTGCTTCATAACCCATCTAATCAAATCATAATTAACCTATCAAAAAGGCAATAGAAATTTTATAAAGAAAAGAACACTTGACCCAATCATAAGTGTATGGCCTTCGAAGAAAGGAGTGATCCACCTTAGCAATTACAACTACCTGATTTAAACCTGGGTATGTGTAGGATCATGATGGGCCAAAAAGTGGCAACATGAAAAAAGTATCATTTTGAACTCACCAAAAAAGGCGAAAATCCTGAGTTGACTTTTTTTTTGGGTTGGGTGTCAGTACATTGCTCCATAGCAATGCCCAAGCCAAAGTACTACAAATCAGATATCCGATTCAAATTGGATATCTGATTTTTTTTGGATATCCTATTCATCTCTAATATCTAATTTGAAAAACATTTTAGAATGTAATATTTTGGATCTGTAAATCGGATATCTGATTTTTGCACACATATACCCAAGAGTAATTTGGAGGTGGAGGGTGGGAAAGAGAGA
>VDFB02270651.1:200794907-200828709 GCA_007258455.2 Sequoia sempervirens | reverse complement strand
TGTTGATTACTAGTATGACCTACTTGAGTACTAAGAGTGAGTTTGCCTAAATTGTCTTTCATGTGCTAAACCTATGAAAACACTTGCTGAGAAAACATTTTCTTGATCATACACTTGATGTTATTATAGGATTTTAAAAACAATTGTTTTTCAGAATGTTTGTTGTGTCTTCTGTTACATTAAATCAGATAAAATATCATCCGAAATGAAAGTGAAGAACAACAACTGAAACCATTCAAAAGTCATTCACATCTTTGGTCCAATAACGTTCTTGATATTTTATCTCATGCTTAGGAAGTGGAAGTCAACAAAATTCATCAAGAAATCAATTTCCACTAGAATCAAGTAACCCAAGAAACAATTAGGGTACAAGAAGTCATTGCAAGAGAAAAAAATTGTACAAAGGATTTACCCGTCTTTGCTTCTGCCATTTCATTGGATTTCTTCATAGATACCAAGACTTCATTAGGGGGTTGACTGACGAGTATGCTGTAGATCCCTTGGATTCTCAGGCTTATTATAAAAGATTAGCTCTATCTCAATGACATAATCTTAATCAACCTCTTGAGTTTGATAATATACCACAACCTTCTATTGAGTATCCCCACATCCTAGTCAAATCCTCCAGTGATTGTGAATTCTTCCTTCAAAAATAAAGATCAAATCTTTAAGAGTGCATCTTCCAAAACAAATTTTCTGATTATTGATTCAACTTCCACAATAGGATTCTAACATCCTTCATCATCGGAAGCCATAATCAAGAATTAGGAAACATATTTGATCATATCATAAGATTTCCATCTTATTAGATCAAGATATCATCATTGTCGCACTCATCAAAACTGTGATCTAAGTTTAGAAGATTTCTTCAAAATCACATGCCTATCTTCACAAGATCTCAATACATCAAATCGAGGGAGGAAATCCAACAAGAAGGTCATACTCAAAACACTCAAGAAGAATGTGAAACCAATAATCCTCTCTACAGTATGAGTTGTAATCCACTTTTCAACAACGACATGGATAATAGAGAAGAAAATCCTTTCCACAAGTACAAAGCCATAAACAATACTCCTGTCGATAGTGATGATGAACATGAGGATGAACACCACCTTAGAGAAGATGAGAAAGATCCCAAATTTTACAAAGCCATAGAAAAGATCTTGCAATGTGATAAAGAAAAATATTTCCTCTATCTAGCTGACCAAGGAGCTAAATTGCCACATGACTTTAATACTGAGATTTTGAAGAACAAACCCGAAGAAAAACCCCCATCTAATCTTAGTGCTTTGAATCAACAAATTAAAGCACTTCAAGGACAAGTTAAAGAGTTACAAGGGGGAACCACCACAAAGAAATATACTCTTGAGGACATTTGTCCTTATCCTTTTGATCAAAGTCTCAACATGATTCCATTTCCCAAACATTGTGAAATGCCAAAATTTGATTGCTATAATGGGAAATCAGATCCAATCGATCGTGTTAGAGATTTCTAAAACATGACATTAGAATTCACTCACGAAGACACTTACTTGATGGGGTTGTTTCCTAGGAGTATTGGAGCTCACTCTATGGAATGGCTATCAAAGATTACACCTCCTGTCAAGACATTTGAGGAATTAATCAACCTGCTTATATCACAATATGCTTACAACATCCAACACCAAATCACTATGATAGATCTCTACAAAGTTGCACAAAAACCTGGCGAATCTTTCATTATGTTTCTTCAAAGATGGAGAAGAATGTTCGCTAGATATCCACGTCTTATTCCTAAAAAGGAAAAGATGGTTACCTTCATTAACAACTTAAATTCAGAAATGAGCTATCATTTGAACTTACATTGTCCTCCTTCTTTTGAAAAATTGATTGAAGATGCCATAACCATTGAAGGTGCTTTGGTCAAAAGAGGAGTAATCAAACATGACAAAGACAATCCAAGCTCATTCAATCATCACAACAATCAGGACAAGTTTAAATTTTGGACTCGCAACAAGAATGTGGTGAATGATGGTATTGTTGATGCAAATAATGTCTTGACCTAGCCATTTGTTCTTAGTACTCCAAGTACTCGTAACAACAATGTTAACTCAGTTACAAATTAGGGGAACAATCCTCCTCCTCTGAGGAACAATGTAAATCAACATTATACTCCCAATCAAGGGACTACCAATGATCAAGGTTACCGAGGAACCAATAACAATCATAACTCCTTAGGGAATACCTCGAACACAAACCCACAACGATTTCCGTTCTTCTCTCGTAGAAGAAATTATACTTCTATAGGTCAATCTTTGGAATCCACTCTCAAAGAATTAATAGCCAAAAATGTCATTACCTTGCCACCTCAGTGAAACTATGAACCCAGTGTAAAGCCTCCATCATGGAATGAGGCATACTATTACGACTATCATAGGTGCAAGGGTCATCGCACAAATAACTATCAAGCCTTGAAGAATGTTATTCAAGACTTAATCAACAATGACATCATCACAATAGAAGGACATCAAAATTTAAATGAAGATCACCAAGCTTTTCGTAATCCTTTACCTAATTATCAAAAAGGTGAGTCTTCTAAAAAAAATGTGAATCATATTGAGGATCCGATAATTAATCATATCTACATTAACAATGATCGGATCAATGTTATAAAAGTCAAGGAAAAGATGGAATATAGGGAAGTCAACGCAACAACAAGGGTGCAAGCCAAAGTTGTCTTAAAGGGTGCCTCCTCAAAATCCACTGGACCTACCTCTCAACATCAATATGATTTGGTCAACCAACTTTGAAAAACCCCTGCACAGATTTCTATTTTTGAACTCTTGAAGATTTCCCCGGCACATAAAGAAATTCTTGAAAAGGCCCTTTTTGAAACAACGGTATCCACTGATTTGGATGTGAACCACTTTCAAACCATGGTAGGACATTTATCCTCACCCACATGCCTTTCATTCTCTGAAAAGGATGATGTTTCCATAACTCATCCTCATAATTCATCATTATATTTAGAGGTCATGGTTCACAAGTTTCGTGTTAGACGAGTTCTAATAGATGGAGGCGCTGGTTTAAACATATGTACTATGAAGTTGGTCAAGGCTCTAGGAATTTATGAGGAATCCATTGATTTCAGAAGAAAGATTACCATAAAATCCTACGATGATGAAGAAAGAGCATCCAAAGGTCTAATAATGCTGCCAATTAGAGTGGGCCTTGTAATCAAAAATACTTTCTATCAAGTATTAGATCGTGATCTTGCATACAACATTTTGTTGGGTCGTCCTTGGATCCACGAAATGCAAGCTGTCCCATCTACATATCATCAATGTCTCAAGTTTCCTTATGGTGGACAGGAAATCACAATACCTGCTGATAACTCAAAGACTCAAACTTGTGCCAATCTCAAAACCAGTTAGGATACTTTGGTTCCTAATAATCGAAAAGCTCATGCTAGTACTTCTCTAATAATTGACACACAAATCAGTAAGTTAGCCAATAGTTTGGACAAGAAATTGAAATTCAAGGACTATGGGAATACTCTCTTTGTTTGGCTAATTTACCTGCATCGCCTCGATCATATGGACAACCTTCCATCACCCAACATCAAATATCAGTAGCATCAACGTCGACACGACCACCAACAGAGCCAATCACAAAGTTTAATGAAAAATTCATTAAGGAAAGATTCCCCATGGAAGATCCTGAAGATAGGGAAATCCTAAATTGGCTCTATAAAGATGAAAATGAAGCAGTTTGTAATGTCAAATTACCAACAAAAAAATATGGAAAAGGGTATTCTATCATGCAGAAGATGGGTTATGATAAGGGCCCCATCGGCAAAAGAAAAGGAGTAGTTGAACCTATTAATCCACCAACACTTTCTGCAAATGAGAAAAATGGATTAGGTTATGATACTAATTCAAAAGAAAGAACATCTAAACAATTGCATGACATGATCTCCTCATTTCAAGAAAATTCAAATTCCCAAGAAGCATGTTTAGCAACAGTTCAGGACTTCGTGGATAATAACTCTGACACAGACTCTGCTGAATATGAATGGGATACCATTTACAATAATGAATTCTAGAGGGATAAAAAGATTGATGTGATACACAAATATACCCCTACTCTAATTGAAGGTCAAGGTTCAAAGACCCAAACACGAGAATCTAAACTACAAAGTCACTATGATTCTAGTGATACTGAGTCAGATTTAAACAAACAAGATTATCATGAGGACGGTACCATCATTGATCCACCTCATACATAAGATCCTATGATTAACTCCATTATGACCATAACCATAGCTGACTTCACACAACCTAATGACTCACTACCGCTTATTCATCCTAAGCTTATTGATTGGGATTCATCCGAACCTATCATTATACCTATGTTTCCAAATGACAAAGCTATCGTAAATTTCCTTTCCACAGATGACATAAATGATTGTTCCACCAGCAATTTTCGGCATAAAGTCTATAACCAGGAGGGTGCCAAGTTTCCTAGTTGCAAAATTAGAAATCAAAAAGAAAGATCTAATGGTGAAAACCAGAATATGGCAGTATTAGATCAAGCAAAAGATAAAATAAAGAGCGTATCAGATGGTGAAAACCTTTTTAAGGCACCAGACGATGGGAATATTGACACTCTCTCGGAACACTACAAAAGCTGTCACTCTTGAAACATTAGAAAAACCAAAGATTTTACAATTAGCTGCATCCATGATAGAGACAGAGGTACTAGAGTTCGTAGAGTTTTTAAGAGAAAATCAAGTCAACTTCGCTTGGTCTTATGCAGACATGCCAGGTCTTGATCCTGATCTAATCATGCATCACTTGTCTATCAAACCAGGAGCTAAGCCTGTAAAACAAAAACTCAGAAAGATGAACCCCCATGTTGCATTACTGGTTAAGGAAGAACTGAGAAAACTCCCGAATGTAGGATTCATAAGATCAATCGACTATGCTGAATGGATCTCTAACATTGTTCCTGTATCTAAACTAGATAAAAGTGTCAAAGTGTGCACAAACTTCAGAGATCTTAATAAAAAATGTCCTAAGGATGACTTCCCACTCCCCAACATTGACACCATAGTTGACCTGACAGCTAGACATGCCATGTATTCATTAATGGATGGTTTTTCTGGTTACAACCAAATCAAAATTGCACCTGACGACTAGGAGAAAATAGCTTTCACGTGTCCATGGGGAACTTACTATTGGAATGTCATGCCTTTCGGTCTAAAGAATGCTGGGGCTACTTATCAAAGAGCCATGACTACAATATTTCATGACATGATGCACACATTCATGGAAGATTATGTAGATGACATATTGGCGAAATCATACACCATAGAAGGACACCTGGAAATATTGTCTAAAATATTTACCAGATTGGAGAAATTCAAAGTTCGCCTCAATCCCAAGAAATGTGTTTTTGGGGTCACATCTGGAAAACTCTTAGGGTATATTATTTCAAAAAAGGGAATTGAAGTAGATCCTGCTAAAGTTCAGGCAATCATGGAAATGCCTCCCCCAAGAAACATCAATCAATTAAGGTCACTATAGGGACGACTCCAGTCTATAAGGAGATTCATCGCACAACTGGCCGACAAAAGTCTACCTTTCACACATCTACTACATAAAAATGTTCCTTTCAAGTGGTATGACAAGTGTGAACTGGCTTTTCAACAAATCAAATAGTACTTAATGACTCCACCATTCCTAGTACCACCAAATCCAGACAAGCCATTGATTTTGTATATAGCCGCAACAGAAGCATCCATGGGGGCACTGCTAGCACAAGAAGACCATACAAGGAAGGAACGTGTAATTTATTATATCAGCAGAACACTGACAAGCCATGAACTCAACTACACTTCCATTGAAAAGGCTTGTTTAGCAGTAGTCTTTGCTTCATAGAAATTTTGGCATTACATGTTAATACATACAATCAATCTTGTTTGAAAGGTTGATCCACTAAAGTATTTGTTAAGCAAAGCATCACTGACAGGAAGATTAGCAAAATGGGTAATGATTCTGAGTGAGTTTGACATCCATTTGTTGATCGCAAGGCAATCAAAGGTCAAGCTATTGCTGATCAACTAGCAGAAGCACCACTACAAGCAGACCATCCTCTACACATTGAATTTCCAGATGTTGATGACTTTACTGCAGAATCGAAACAAACATGGTCCTTATATTTTGATGGCTCCTTCACTCAACATGGATCAGGGGTAGGAATACTCTTTCTCACCCCTCAAGGACACACCATTCCTTGATCATATAGGTTAATGTTCCCATGCACCAACAACATAGCCGAATATGAAGCATTAATCATTGGACTTAAAATAGCACTGGAATGGAGGATTATAGAACTACAAGTGTATGGTGACTCGCAGTTAGTCATTAATCAGATCAATGATGACTACCAGACCAAGGATGATAAACTGATGCCATATAAAAAAATGGTGGATGACTTGAAAAAGTATTTTGTGAACATCCAATTCACACAAATTCCAAGGCTTGATAACAAAGTAGCTGATGCTATGGCTACAATCACGTCATTGTTACAACTCACTAGAAACCGGACTCGCTATTAATTTCTGGTGGAACAATCATTTACGCTTGCCTATGATACACCCGAAAGCCAAATCATTTGCCACTTGGTAGGATCCGATTCACCTTGGTATGGCAAGATTTATGCCTACCTAAAAGATGACATTTTACTGCCTGATTTATCTCATAACAAAAAATGAAGCTTCATCTGCCAATCCTCTCGATACACCCTTATCGCTAACATCCTTTATCATCGTGGTCTTGATGGTACGTTACTTCGATGTCTTGAATGTAATGAATCTGACAAAGCTTTACAAGAAGTTCATGGTGGCATCTGTGGTACTCATTCGAGTGGACTGACCTTATCCAAAAAATTGATTAGAATGGGATACTACTGACCTACAATGGAGAGGGAATCATTTACTTTTGTGAAAACATGCTCAAAATGCCAGATTCACGGGAATCTCATTCATGCTCCTGCACAGGAACTTCAACCATTTACACCGACTTGGCCATTCTCTCAATGGGTATTAGATCTAGTAGGAAAAGTTCACCCTTCCTCATCAAATGAGCACAAGTTCATCATTACGGCAACTGAATACTTCACCAAGTGGATTGAGGCAGTACCTCTTACCAAAGTTACTAGCAAACAAATATCATTGTTCATATTAATTAGATCAATGAAAACTACCAGACCAAGGATGATAAACTGATGCCATATAAAAAAATGGTGGATGACTTCAAAAAGTATTTTGTGAACATCCAATTCACACAAATTCCAAGGCTTGATAACAAAGCAACTGATGCTATGGCTACGATCGCGTCATTGTTACAACTCACTGGAAATCAGACTCGCTATGAATTTCTAGTGGAACAATCATTTACGCATGCCTATGATACACCCGAAAGCCAAATCATTTGCCACTTGGTAGGATCCAATTCACCTTGGTATGGCAAGATTTATGCCTACCTAAAAGATGACATTTTACCACCTGATTTATCTCGTAACCAAAAATGAAGTTCATTTGCCAATCCTCTCAATATACCCTTATCACTAACATCCTTTATCACCGTGGTCTTGATGGTATGTTACTTCGATGTCTTGAATGCAATGAATCTGAGAAAGCTTTACAAGAAGTTCATGGTGGCATCTGCGGTACTCATTCGAGTGGACTAACCTTATCCAAAAAATTGATTAGAAGGGGATACTACTGTCCTACAAGAGAGAGGGAATCATTTACTTTTGTGAAAACATGCTCAAAATGCCAGATTCACGAGAATATCATTCATGCTCCTACATAGGAACTTCAGCCATTTACACCGACTTGGCCATTCTCTCAATGGGTATTAGATCTAGTAGGCAAAGTTCATCCTTCCTCATCAAACAGGCACAAGTTCATCATTATGACAACTGAATACTTCACCAAGTGGATTGAGGCAGTACCTCTTACCAAAGTTACCGACAAACAAATATGATCGTTCATACTAAACTATATTATTTGTCGGTAGGCATCCCTAATTCCATTATTACTGATAATGGACGACCATTCAAGAATCAGGATGTTGATGAACTTTGTGAGAGATTTCATATTCAACATAGATATTCAACACCTTACTATCCACAAGGGAATGGCCAAGCAGAGGCCTCAAATAAAATAATATTGAAAATTTCAAAGAAAACTGTGAATGATTCAGGGAAAGATTGGCATGTTCAACTCAATCCCGCCTTATGGGCCTACAAAACCAGTATTCGAACACCAACAGGAGCAACACCATTTGCTCTTGTCTATGGAGTAGAAGCCATCTTACTGCTAGAAGTTGAAATCCCATCAGTCAGAGTATCGTTGAAGGGCCTCACAATAGATGATGAATACAGAGTTTCCCGACTCCAAGAACTAGAACTCCTAGATGAAAAGAGACAAAGAGCAGCTAACCATTTGAAAGCATACCAACAGATGATGTCTCGTAGCTACAACCACAAAGTAAAGCCACGTACCTTTTAGGTGGGTGATCTGGTTTTGAAAGAAAACCCACGAAATCAGCATGACAGAGAAAAGAAAGGAAAGTTTGAATCAAATTGGCTAGGTCCTTATGTGGTTATCACTATCTATGGTTTGGGAGCATACAAACTATCAATGCAAGAAGGGGACCTGTTTAATGAACCCATCAACAGCATGCACCTGAAAAAGTATTATGTTTGAAGCAGTTATCATTAGTAGAAAAAGTCCTAAAAAAATCCAAAAATAGCAGAAAAAATCCTAAAAAAATCCAAAAACAACAGAAAAAGTCTTGAAAAAAATCCAAAAACAGCAGAAAAAGTCCTAAAAAAATTCAAAAAATAGTGGAAAAAGTCCTTAAAAAAAAAAGGGGAAGTCAAAGGGTGAAAACCTAGCAAACAGGAAGTCTATTGACAAGAAAAATGCAATAAAAACAAATAGTGAAAATCTGGCAGACATACGCTATTTGAAGCTCTCAATCTATTAGTTCGCATTCTGCACTTAACTTCTCAGCTTATCTCACCCATCTTCTTCATCATCTTAGGTCCATACTAGCATCATGTTGTCATCATTTGCCTAGCACGATAATATCCTACCATGGCTTGACTTTTGTACATATTCATTACAGCAAGTTGTGTCAATACTAGGGGGCAAACGTTGATATACTAGGGCCAATCAACTTTCAAGTTTTTATCGAGGCAACTAGACAAGGACATCAAATACAATCATACGAACAAACAACCCAATCAAATCACATGAACAACTATCCAATCATCGATCCGTATTACAACAGTTTTCAGCGGGTACCATATCATGACTCATATCTGGATGATCTAAAATCTGAATAATGTTTGGAATAACAGTTCTTCATTTTGAACAATAGTTGTTTAATTTTCGATATCATCTCTCTGGAGCACACTCGATGATGTACTGAAACTAGAGTAACAAGGAAAGAGGATGATTTTTCTTTGTCTGTTGTCTTGAGGTTAACTATCTATCTGTTGCAAATATGTCGCGAGACATGATTTCCAAAGCAATATCATCGATGACAGTTCCACATTTGCATCAGAAAGTGGCTAATCTTTTTCTATTTATGCAAGAAATGCTCAGGTCATCTTGTTTCAATTATACCTCGACGCTTGTGTTCGCTTACTATATAAAAGTCATGAAAGTTGTACTTAGGTCATCATTGGTGCTAATTTCCCCTCTGATGCTTGTACATAATTTCAAAATTTTATAACGCTCTATGATGATTCAAGAAAGCTATCAAAAGGCTCAACGACTAGTTTGCTTCATTTAGTTGCATTTCATTTTAGATTAGTGTACATATATCTGCATAGAGGATTTACATTGGAGTTTTTGAAAGGTTAAAAAAAAAAATATCAACGGCTGTCATGTCTCTTTGGACTATTTGTGGACACTCAGACATTTGTTTCATTATCACCTCTCCTTTCATTATCATTTCATCTTTATTATCATTTCATCTAGGTCCTATCATCTATCATTTACCATTCATTTGAATTTCATTTGGGATCCATTATTTAAAATTCTTTAGTCATTATCATTTTATCAATTCATTTATCATTTATCATACATCTCATTATCATTTCATATCATTTATCATCTTCATATCATTATCATATCTATTACCATTTTATCATTTCATTTATCATTTTGTCATCTCATTATCATTTCTTTAGTCATTCTCATATTTCATTTCATATTCTCATTTATCATATCATTTCATATCGTTATCACATATCGTTTCATCTCATATTATCATTTCCATTTCATTTACCATTATCATATTTATTATCATTTCATTATTATTTCATTTCATATCATGTCATTTCATTTATCATTTCCATATCATTTCTCATTTATCATTTCATATCATGACATCTCATATTATCATTTCCATATCATATATCATTTATCATTTCATTATCATTTCTCATTTCATATCATGTCATTTCATTATCATTTCCATATCATTTATCATTTCGTTATCATTTCTCATTTCATATCATGTCATTTCAATATCATTTCCATATCATTTATCATTTACCATTTCGTTATCATTTCCATATCATTTATCATTTATCATCTCGTTATCATTTATCATTTCATAATATCATTATCATCTACTCATCATTTTCATATCCTTTACCATTTATCATCTTATCACACATCACATTATTATTAATCATTATCATTTCATATTAATTTGTCACATTATATTCATCTCATCTCATTAATCATCCTATCATTTTTCATATCCATTCATATTCCAAATTCATAACACATCTCATAAACACCACATTCATTTTCCATCATATTATCATTACTTACTTGCATTTGAAAAATACAAAAACAAACATTACATACATGCATTTTCATATCATTTTCCATACAACATGTCAAAAATCCCATCGTAAGTCAACCACCTGCATAATATCATTAGTACGCATCATCACTAATTTTCATCATCATACATACATCATACCAAACTTTCCTGCATATCACATTAGTCATCATATCATTAAAATGCATACCAAATCCATAACATATAGAAAAAAAATAAAAAAATCATGATAGTCATCATATAAATTATCTCATAAATGCACATCACATCATCAAAAATCATCGCTGTTGCATATCAACACTCACAAAAATGATACAAATGTCCAATGTCTAAGGAAACTGCAAAAGTACAAAGGGGAAATACATGGGATATGATCTACAAACACATATACATGCTCCAAAAATGATATGCATCACAAACTAGCTGGTTGATGCCCCTGATGGAGCTGGTTCGGAAGGAGGAGGCCTGCCACTAGTGCCTGCATCAGGATCTCGCCGAGGTTCGGTAACCCCTAGGCTCTGTGTAAGTGTCCGAGATCTACTCCTGGTCCTCGTGTGGGACCGTGGGAATGGCTCTCTATGCTTAGGTGGGCATAACTTCTTGTATCTTAGACAATAATACTCTGCCTCCCTCGCCATCTCCATACCCTCCGCGATAGCCTCTCGCAATGATGCACTCTCTATAGTGCCCATGAGCCTCTGAGCTACACCCTTGACCTCCACTGCCCTCCATTTGAATGCATCCCTCTCTACCATCAACTAGGCTATCTGTGGGTCTGGGGCAAGCTAAACTACCTACGCTGGTGTTGGAACCTGAGCCTGTGCCTGTACAAGCTACACCTATAACTACACTATCAAACTCTGTGCCTGATCTAACTATCCCTGAATAGTCTGCACCTGGGCCTGCAAGGTGGCTACCTATGTCTACTGAGAAGAAGAGGACATCCTGATGATCATCCGTGGTCTACCACCAAATCTAGGCCTTCGAACAACCTGTGCGAAAACTACCTACGCTGGTGTTGGAACCTGAGCCTATGCCTGTACAAGCTGCACCTATAACTACACTATCAAACTCTGTGCCTGATCTAACTATCCCTGAATAGTCTGCACCTAGGCTTGCAAGGTGGCTACCTATGTCTACTGAGAAGAAGAGGACATCCTGATGATCATCCGTGGTCTACCACCAAATCTAGGCCTTCGAACAACCTATGCACTAGCTAGGCTATCCATCCTCTACCTCACTACTCTCTCTGACTCTCCTCCATCATCTCCCCCATCATCCCCACCATTTGAGCTATCATCATCCCTATCAACCTCCTCACTATCATCCTCCCCCTCCTCATCTCCAACCTCCCCCTCCTCTCTGCCACCCACTTCCTGCTCTTCGCTGGCCACACCCTCTTGTCTCTCTGCCTCTGGCTGTTGTACCATAGCAATGGGCCATGGCTCATCTGGACATGTAAACCATGGAAATCGATGAGTATGGAAGTATACTAAGTACTTATCTGACATGCCTGCATCTGTAACCTCTGGCCTGTATGCCCATACCTCAGGCTGTAAGCTTGAGTACTCTGTGTATGCTACCTGATATACAATGCAACAACCCCATCTAGGATCATCCTTACGCCACCCATAATGAGCAATGCCCTGTGGCATACCTTGTGTAAAACCGTACTGTCTCTAAACCCGCAAGGCTAAAAATTGCTCAATAATGAATGGGGTCCGTCCTATCAGATACCGGGGTATATAAACAAACATCATCTCCAAGTGATCCGTGTCCCAAGGCTCACAGTCTGTGTATGGTCTCCATATAACTGAGTCCACATCATCGAGCACACGTCGCCAGTACTCCAACTTGCCGAGCTTGGGCTGGACAAGTGGACTTGAATATGCATATACGTATGACCTGCCTAGTGGCCTCACCCTATCACACTCTAGCCTCGTCACCGCAATATGCTCCCACACCCAGATCTGGAGCAAAGTCACACCGCTAGCCAAACTCATTGACCCTCGGTAGACCACCTGATGTAGATCATGATACAAATGCGCTAAAATGCAACTCCCCCAAGAGTACCTTTGTGCTGCGTCACCATCCACTCTAGCATCCTCCCCCACCTAACTGAAAATCCCTTCGACCGATGGCCTAGTCCAAGGAAACCTCCAATAAATGCCACCAACACGGAAACTAAGGCTGGGTACCTGCTAAAATCCACCCATGGCACCCAATATCTAGATATGGATGCATCACAGCAAATCCTCCTCAGTGCCTCTGTCCCACCTATCTCCTTGTGGTCATAAACCACAAGAGCGCCTACCACAGGAATCCCTAAAATCCTGTATACATCCTCGGGTCTCACGGTCATCTCACCAGTCAGCAAATGAAAGGTGTTATGATCCGAATGCCACCTCTTGGCCAATGCAGTCAATAGCCCTCTATTGGCTCGAATCCCTCGCAGGATAGTCAACAATGATCCTAATCCACAGTCCCCTATCCACTGTACCTCTGCAGGAGTCATCTCTCTTATCTAATCCCAACATATCAGAAAATGCTCTCTAATCTGGAGGTTGTCAAACACCTCCTATTGTCATCACAAAGACAACTAATCAAACTCATACCAATGACTCCTATCATGTGTTGTATCTGTCAGTGACCCATATCATGTGAATGACCCATATCATGTGAGTGACCTATATCAAGTGACCCATATTAGTGACCCATATCACACAATCAAAACATCATTCTATTTGTATTTCAAGCATAAATGCAAATATGTTTTCACATTAATCATTTACCTATTTGTTTTCTATTGCAGAAAGAAAATTTATCAGGAGTCATATCAATCATTTACTATTTGTTTTCTATCGCAAAAAGCAAATTTATCAGAAGTCCTATAAGGCACTTACTTGTTGTCTTCTATTCAGAGAAGCAAAGTTATCAGTTAATCATCAGGTTTTCTACCATTTATCCATATCAGCATGATAGCAAAACAATTTCTTTATCTATTGACCAAGAACGCAATATAGACCATCAAAATTTTTTATCATGGCATTCTGCCAAACTTTTTCCCAGATGCACTACTCTGTGCCTCTAATGCGCTGAAACTCAAAAGCGCTAAAGTTTCTCCTATAAGCGCTAAAACCCTAGATGCGCTAATCTAAGCAGCATATGCACTATCTCCTCACCTAGATGCGCTAAAACACTAAAAGCGCTAAACTACCCCGCGTATGCGCTACTTTGTACCCTAAAAGTGCTACTCTACCTCTATTCTAGCCGATTCCTCGTTGCGCGACTCTGTACCCCAGATGTGCTAAAGTAACCTACCCAACCGACTACCCTGGAAGTGCTACTCTATACTTCGTATGCGCTAGACCGCCTGTTTTTACCCTGCACCTAAAAGCACTAAAGAACACCCTAGATGCGCTAAAAAAAACTTTGAAAGTGCTAAAATAGGCCCACGGATGTGCTAAAATGACATTTCTAATCCTAAATCCGCGTGAAAACTTGCAAAAAATTGATAAAATTCATAAAATCACAAGAGGTTTAATCGACTCACTGGTGGTCCATACGCTGCTGGTCTCTGAAATCGACATGCCTGCTCGAATCTGTGAGTGTGATATGGGATCGACATCTCGCTATGTCACTATCAGAGCATCAAAAACACTGTAGTCAAAAGGTGAAAATGACTCACTTTTACCCTTTCTACCTTATATGGGTCAATTTAGGAGGGTTTTGATGGCATTTCCTTTATTTTTCGCTAGGGGCATCTTTTACATCAATTATCAAGAGCTAAATCACTGAATCACCAACATAATATCATCATCCAATTCAATGTTATCATATTTTTTTCAAAATCTTCATGTGTGATTTACCTCCCGAGGGGGCATCATCAGCATCAGCATCAAAAACATATCAGGGGCAATAAAATTTTTATTTTCTTTGAAGCAATGCTTTTCACACATCACTTCAAAGAGGGGCAAAATGTATATGCATAAAATTGGTCATATTTAATTATTCCTAACATTTAATTAAATATGTATTATTTAATTAATTCCTCTAAAAAAATCTTCTATATGTAATTAAATTTAATCAATTTAATTATAGTGTTCATTCATTTTATTTTCCCACCATAATTAAATAAATCTATTTTATTTAATTATTCCATATATCTACTTGATTAAATTTAATAAATACATTTTATTTATTTAAGTTAATTATCATCTTTTGAATTTAATTAAATCTAAATATCTCTTTTCTTTCTATTTTAAAACTTTCCTCTAATTAATTAAATACTTTTATTTAATTAATACCATTTCTTCAAATTTGATTAAATATTTTATTTATTTAAAGATCTTATGCTTTCTTCGAATCATAATTAGATATTCTGTTTAATTATGAAATCTTCTGATTTTCTCGAAATCTTAATTAAATATTTATTTAGTTAAGAAAAATCAACATGCACTCATAAATAAATAATTGAATTAGATAATTCATTATTTATCTTATTAGAATCTTTCCATTTTTCTTCTAAAAAGATGATTTTTAAATCATCTCATCTTATCTCTTCCATGAAAATAGAAAAATCTTGCTTTTTCTATTTTTCTCTTCATTCTCATTCATATTCGACCGTTCCATCTCTTAGGAATTATCACAACCGTTAACCAACCCAGCCAATCAAAATCTTCAAAAAACTGTATAAATGCATGTGCAAATCCAGGCATTGGTTACAACACTGGACGAACACAACATACACATACATTGCATTCTTGCATTTTTAGCATTTTCAGCAATATTCTCATCATAGCATAATCTTGCATTTAGCATAATATGCATTTTTAATATCTCATTCTTCAGAAGCCTACTTCGTTGAACTTGGCATTCCAAATCTGAGAGCAACTTGAGCAAAGACGAAACGTTGGAGATAGAGAGCAATAAGATGACTTCAGAGAGGCTGCCATAAAACAGTTTGCTTATTTCTATTTTTCTTTTAGTTTCTTTGATTTAATTTTTTATTGATTGTGTTGTTATATTGATTTAGATTGATCACATATTCATACACATAGTTTCTGTTATATTCTTTCCGATATGCATTGTATAAAAAAAATGCACAATTTGTAGCTGCTAATAGTAGGGCAACCTACTAAATTGTCTGGGATAACTTTTCAGTCCCTATGGAAGCCAACCATTAATGCCTTGATGACCTTCATGAAGCATATAAGTTAATCAAATTAGCAACGACAATCATTATCAATTACAACATGAGTAAACACAACACAATATAAAAATATAAATTCAAAACATATTATATATGATAGATAAACAATTTGACCTGATGTATAACCTTGATGATTAATTCTATTATATTCCAACTTTCATAGGTGAGGTGTCATTCTTTGTGGTTTTGATGTAGTCTCTTCTTTCCCATTGAAAAGATGTTTTTCAGTAGTTCGATAATTATGATTTATATGGAGGAAGTGCCTATACTCATCAAACACCTGCTTTCCTAAACTTTTTGAATGATGAGATTTCATATTTGGACCACAAATTGGACATGCAAATTTTCCCTTTGTTTGAATACCTACAAGATCATATATAATTGGATTAAATATGCCAATTTTTTTAACTATATATAATGAATAGATTATTTTAAAAAAATGCATGATATCTACCTCATAAAATTAAATATTGTTAAAGTGCAGTCGAACGTTATAACATACCACAAAAATGTGTTAGCCCTGTGGCATCATGAATTATCCATACAAGCATTGCATGGAATTGAAATTTTCTTTGTCCTATTGGTCTAGGGACGTCATACATAGTGACGCCATTCCATAACTTTAGTAACTCGTCGATAAGAGGCTCGATATATGCATTCATATATTTAACTTGATACTTACCTAGTTGAATGAACATAAACATTACATAATTATCATAACTATTTTACTGTAATATATATAAATTAATGTACATAACTATTGAATGAAAAAAATATGTCATTATGCAACAAATAAGAAAAATGAAATACTACTACATTAAAGAAAATTGATGTAAACAAATACCTGGAACAATCATTGAAAACATTATGTGCTCGCCCTTTATTGACATCCATAAAGGAATGTTATTTTTGATAAAAAAATAGGCCACACTGAGTAAATAGATCTCAGCTCTCCAAATGGATTGACACCGTCCACTCCCAATGAAAGCTTGAAATTACGAGGTTCTTCTTTAAAGTGTGGCCATTTTTTTTCCATGTCCCTAAATGCAAAACCATCTATAGGAATTCAAAGAATGTCAACTCCATTTCTATTTCATGCATGGTAATCCATAATTGCACTAAGCCTTCACACCTAAATAATCATTGCATATGTGGAATAATGGAATATAACGAAGAACCTTGCGAGACACCTTTTTTGTTAGTTGATATGTTCGATATCTATTGATATGACATTTCAGGCATTTTGTTGCAAATTCATGTTGGTTATAATATATAATATGATCATTGGGACATGCATCTATTGCTTCATACTCCATTATAATATCTTTCATAATTCCAAATAAATCTCAGTATGAGCAAGGTAAAATATTTTATTGTGGTTAAAAAAATTCACCAATCAATCTACAACAAAAATAATTTTTTAATATAAAGAATATTAATGGTACATATTTCATCCTTTATTTACTAGTGATGAACTAACAACAATTAAAATAGATAATAAAAAAATGACATGTATGACATACTTTAACATTCGTGAGATTGCTATGTTTGATAAACCATTCATAACCTTCAAGTTCAACAACAACAATACATCAGAGAGAAGAGTTGTTTGGGAGCCTTCATAAAGGGGCTCGTATTCCTTCTCAAGTACAGGTAAATCATGAACATCATCAAAGTCATCTCGATCATCATGATCAACTCTACCACTAAATGTGTCATGGATCAATGTATTTGTACTATCATCTTCAACTGTGTTTTCTGGCGCATGATCATCTTCTTCCATAGGATCATCAACTTCATCTTTGATATTCACAACTCCATCTTCGTCTGCTTCCAAAGCCACATTCTTTAGGTCCTGATAATCCATATCATCTACCCTAGGGAACCCCACCTTTATAATAATGATAGACACAAATAAACCATGATCATGATCAAGTGATTATATATATATATATAATTTTAAAACGATATAAAAATCTACAAATTCAATCAATATAAACACATATAATGAACAACTTACCAATGGACGATAACCATGCCCTCCTTCAACATGACCATGTTGCCTACAATTTTTCTCAGCTGTTGTTATTAAAAGTCATATTGTCTTTAAGCCCTTGCAATTATTGCAAGGACAATAACATTTCCCATCACCCTTTCTTTTTAATCTAGCCCACAATTTATCAAGTGTCTTCTCATTTTTTTCCAGACTAATATTATCTAGCATGATTTTTCTTTACCAAGCTTGACTATTTAGATATTTAAAAAATATCAAACTCACACTCCAATAATTTTATTCATAGATAGGTAACAAAATCTAATAATTCTAATATTTTACACCAAAAAAATTTGGCATGCAACCACCCCTGCAAAAGAGAAGATAGTCTGAAGTTAATGACCCCAAAAAACACTTTAAAATGCTAATTCCAAAACATATTAAATTATGATTTTACTATGATTTCCAACCGTTAGACTCCTAAAATTAGAGTATTGAACTTGATTGCAAACTTCCTACAACGATGGAGGTAGCGAGCTAGTAAGAGCAAGTGACCCATTCCTAAGGAGCAACAAGTCGGAATCATCATTGCTAATGTCAATATAGATTTATCCTTTTAGTTAAAGATGCAATGTGTCACTTCTTATGATGAGCTTATCCCTAAGGCCCTCAACATTGAGAGAGCCCTAATCGCACAAGGAAGCACACACTAGTAGAATTTGGAAAATAAATGACTAGGTGACTAAAAATTTTAGTCACAACAACTAAAAATGACTAAATTATGCTCATTTTTTGCAACTCGTCTATAAATGAGTAAATAAATTACTAGTTTGGTCATTGATTAAAAATTATTTAGTCACACAAATAAAAATGACTAAATAGTTAGTCATTTATTTAGTCACAATCCATTTGAATAAATCATTTAAGGAATCAAGAATATAGCCCACCAAAATACTCTAAAACTTTAATAAACATACCCTAAAACTTTTGTCAAAATCTTATTTTTAGGGGTAGCCCACCAGAATGGAGTTTTCATTTTAATAAACATACTCTAAAACCTTCGTCAAAATTTTATTTTCATGCATAGATTTCAAAAATGGAGAAGTGTTTCAGTAAATAATGATTGAGAACGGTGAGGAGATGTGCGGAATTGAGGCATAGGATTCATTGTTGCTTATCTCATTCTTGCTCTGCTCAACAAATCTTACATTGTTCTCGCTACTATTTGTAATCTAGGTATTTACTTGGCATATATTTGCATAATCTCAAATTCCTTCAGAGGCTTTTGAAGTATCAATGTATCCTATATAGGGTTTAGAATGATTTATTTTAATTAAAAAAATAAATAAATGATGTATTTCCCTATAATTAGATAATGTGGAGATCTCCTAAATCTGCCCCAGCACACTATCCTCTTTGGCATGGTATTCATTACTCCAACTACTAGGGTTTTGCATGTGACATATTGAATATCTTCAAGACCATGGCTTTTAAATAGATCTCAGTCTTTGCTTTAATCCTTTTCATGGTAACCCTTGAGTTCCATAATTTGCCTTCAATCTCTTCTAAGAACATTGTCTTAAGCTAGACTGCATAGTATGCATATAAAGCAAGTCCTTCATACCTACCATTGTTCCAAATCACCACTCACTGCCTTGCTTAAAATGTTTCCTCCATAAGCACAATAGCATGTTTTAAAATCATGGTTTCCAGTGATTGACCATTAAAGTCACCACTTTCATCAAGATATAATGAGATTTTTGTCTTCAAACTCAAGGCATTATGCAAGATAACATTGTGAATTGTTTGTTGTGTATGATTTTATTTTCTTAAACATTTACTGCTTTGCTAACTTCCTTTAAGACTAGGTATTGCACCCTCAACTACAATCTCAAACAGCTCACTCACTATCACTTGAAGATTCCTTTCATGAGCATCCTTCTATAAAATCAAACTATGCCCTATAGACTGCCTACTTACTACAGGGGACTCATTGTTTCATGGTATTGTAGATCTTAAGATCCTTCAACCTTATTGACACTACTTCATAGTCCACAAGGTATTATTCACTATTCTCCCATATTTAATGTGTCTCAAAACACTGCTCAAACATGCAATCCACTACCTCTATTATAAATTAATGGCTAAGAAGAAACATTGAACCTATGATTACCACTATTACTTCATTTGGACAGTCATTCCCTGATTGCATTTTCCTTTTCTAACACTACCAAAATCATTTGAAAAACCCTTAAGGTCAGCAAGGGGGTAAAGAAACTCACTATTAAAATCTCCACTTTACTATGAAAGGTTTGAGCTTTATTATCTTGTCACTGCTCAGCCTCTTTTTGACTGTCACATCTCAAGTGATTGTCATTATTCTTACCATAGATTGCATTTACAAATGTCACTAAGCTACATAGTGTGCTTGTTATTGGCTACAATCTTTAGATTGCAAGATTTTGTTATTAGCTACAATGTCTCAATCTTTCTGGTATTGCAACCTCACTAATCCGCTAGAGTTATTGTTTATGTTTCTACCGAGGCCTAGGGTTTGTACCCTAATCATGCTCTTACCAATGCTTCTGTTGGTATTAAAAAAAAACCTTAAATCTTGGATCATAAAATTAGTTGTCTTGACAAAGTTGTGGTATGATCTTGGATTGTATCCTAGAGTGTGTGGGAAGATTTTGTTTGATCATTAAGGTATGTAAACCTGATCATGGAAATGTATCCTATATAGCATGGGTCTTGCTTTAATACCTTCCATAATGGTTATTAGTAGATCACATTATTATAGTTTGCAGTAACCCCAGATTGCATTCAAGTGTGTAACAAACTTGGTTTGTAGTTTAAGCTATACACTTTTAAGTAACATTCATAACATTTAGAAAATCTTGATCACTCTCTAGAATAGCCCATTAAACATGGGTTGTGCTTCAATGCACTACATAATTGATATAACACAACCACTTTGCATATCAACCAGAGTTATAGGCTCTTTATTGCAGCAAGAGGTAATCACTCTTGGATCATGCTATAATTACATCGTAACCCGCTAAACTTGAGACAACCTGAATGCACCCAATGATTATTGGCACCTACATTAAACAAATTAAATTAACTACATTATATGAGTGCCTCCATTTCTATCACAACATAGCCACATTAAACTTGGGTCACACATTAATGCATCCTATATTTGTTATAGCACAACTATGCCATATGACCAATAGAGTTATGGATCACATAATTACAATCACAAGAATCTATTCCTTGGTTGTGATCTTATGGTGATTCCACACAACAAAATCTGGACATAAAATTCTCAAAACCCTAAACCTCTAAAAATGAAATATGATGAGAGGTTGCTTTACAATATGATTTTCAAACCTGGAACTACAAATCTGACTTCACAACTGAATTCTGCAAAAAGACAATGACTACCCTCAACCTGGCGATATCTTCTTGAATTTTTTCTAATTTTTCCAAAGAAAATCATCCTTAGTTCTCCACAAACTATCTCAAGTAGAGCAAAACACTGTCACAATAAATTAATGAACTCATTTTTCTTTATGTTGGCCACAATTTTATTTTTTTTCTTATTTTTCATGTTTGTCGAAACTGATAGTCGAAATTTTGACGAAACCCAGGTTCGTCGAAATTTTGACAAACGTCAGGGATAAACTTTTAAAAAATTGAAAATTACACATCAAATTTTACAAGCACCTGACAATACATCAAATTATACATATTTCGTAGGATATTTTCATCAGATTTTGCAATCAAATCATTTAGTGAGTTATTTGTTGTTTATATCTTTTTGTGTTTTTATCCCTTATTTTCTCCTCCTATTTTCTATTCTAGACTCCTCCTAATACTCATAAGGTACTCTCTTTATTACAGTCTGAAATATTAATTGCTTCAATGTAAAAATTTATTTTCCTCCCAATCCTTATTTCTTTCCACATAAATCTTATTTTTATATACTTAGGTCTTTTAATGGCATTCATAAATACACATAAAAATTAAATATTATTTAAAATTAATATTATTGAATACACATATATTGTTACATCACTACTTATACATGCCCAAGAGAAAACAAAAATCTTTAACCTTTACAATCATATAAATAGAAGTGACTAATTGATATGATCAATTTATATAGTTATTATCCCTTTCCATGGGGAGAACATTTGAAAGAATTCTCTCCCCCTATAGCATCTATACTTACTATTAATATTTTTTTGTTTCTTGCATGCTCATAATATTACACCCATTTTAAATGAAATCTTCTTATCCTTGAATAAAAGATAACTATATTAATTTTATCTACAACTAAAAGAATCCATAAATTTTTAGCTATTAAACCTAGCTTAGTTACCTAGGGACCACATAAAAAGTGTTAAAGCATGTGATTCTAGAAACATATCATTTACTATATGTAATAATTTTTCTGAGGTTTATAGCATTTGCAGGTCATCATGTGTGTCTTTCTATATGGTACTTTCTTTTTGTTATTTCCCACTATCCAATCCTAATTTAAAGGTGATGAATTTGATTCCTTCAATAGAGTACATGAAAGTGTGACATAATTCTTAAAGGTTTCCTTTTATACAACTCTAAAGTAGGAGTATGTTTGATTATGTAAATTCTACATCACATCTTGTTAGAAGATGAAGCAGTGCATGCATTTATCACGAAAGAAAGAGAGACAAAACAAATTATCTTAAAACTCCTCATCCCTCTCACATCTCTTTATTAGGGAAGATTTTATAGTTGCCAAAGCCAAATCATATGCTTAAGTTTATTCTATCTTAGATGAAATTAGAACATCATCCTTGGGAGGAGTATTTAGAACAATAATGTGATAATGTTTTGGCACCCTCTAATCAAGTGGTTTTTAGATAGGGATAATATATCATATTTATAAAATTCATCAACTTGAATGATTTTTAGGATTTAAGTGACAAGATAATTAAAAACAAAACAAAATAAAATAATTCTACTATTTTCTATAAGAACCCATGATTTTAATATCATAGTAATTATGATATTTATAATTTTCAATAAATTAAAATTAAATTTTAACTATAGTATTTATAATTATTGAAAACTAAAATTATAATATAATTTTAACTTATAATAAAATAATTTTATAATTACAATAATTTTATATTGGATTCATGCTTTTAAATTTTAAAATAAGGGAATCAAGGTTTAATCTGATCATTGTTTAAAGACTATTAGGACTTTTACCATTTAGCTTGAGGCCATATTGAAATGTAGGCTTTCCCATAAGGATTTGTAGACATACTAGATAACTAGCGATTTAGTTCCCCTAATATGCTTCATAAATTAGGGTTAAAATTTTATGGTGAAAAGATTAGAAATAAAAAATAGACATGCAATTTTGTAACCATAGACCGTAGAAGATTTATTTTTTCCTTTCTTTACATTTTCAAATGGTGTCTAAATTGAACCACGTATGGATTCTCTTCTCCTCTTCATGTTTTCAAAAATGAAATTTTTTGAGCTTCCCTATTTTACCTTATGCATCATTTATCATAGATTTCCCATTAATACCAAATAAACACATCTAGGAGTTGTACACTCTCATTGTCTATTTTTTTGAAAACAAGAAACTACTAATCAACTTTTCTAGTTTTATCCTAGAGCTTACGACACTTGGAATTAGATTGATGACTATTTCAATCTTTTTGACCCAAAATTCCTACTAAAATGAACTATTTTTGCACACTTTCAAGGAAGAGAAAATTTTTAGCTTTTGAAAAGGTAAAAAATTATGCTATATTAATTATTTGTTTTGTTGACACCCATTTCACTTTTCATAAAGCTATAATTTTTTTCCAAAGTTCTTATATAGGTTCAAGTTACAATAAGTGTAGTTGCAATTGAGTGACACATATATAGATGCTTTTAGATCATTCAGGTAACACACCATGTATAGTAGGGGTTGCTCTCCTTCACGTGGATGTTAAGGGTATACCTAGAATTCTTGGAAATTGATCTTAGCCCTCCCATCCTCCTTCAATATCTTCTCAACCTCATTAGAAACAAGATTCTTGATTATTGGACTTTGGAAAGTTCCCTTACCTTGCATTTTTCATTTCTTGTGTTCATGCTACTTAGTTTCTTACAAATGAAGAAAACGAAGAGATGTGACTATTGGCTGGGATCCTATTCTCGATGGCTTAGACATTGTAGATGTATGTATCTAGGAATAATTGGGTGATTATGACCCCTCTCCAAGCTCTAGCAATATAACTCTCACAATTTGGCAATGTTGTTTTTCTTCTTTAGAATTTGGGGTATGACTTCTTCCATCCATCTTATTATTTTGAATATGTATAATATATTATTTTTTAACAAATATTATAGAACACTTATTCTAAAATAAAAATTAGAATATATTTTTATTAATAATTTAATAGTATTTAAAATTACACCAATGTAAACTTATAAGTATAATAAATTTTAATATACTATAATCTAATAATTTTAATAATTTTTTTAATTATTAAATAATACATAACTGATTTCATTATATGTATACCATTTATCATATATTACTAACACTCACATGAATAGGCATGCAATGATCAGCTGATAGGGGTCCACCACAAATGGCTATTCAATGGGAAGTAAGAAACAATTTTTTTTTCGGAATGCAATGTGAAATATAAATAATCAGTAATATTTGCAATTGTTTGATTGATTTGAGAAAGGGAAAGCATGTTAATAAACCAATATGAAATAATGTGAGGTTAGTTCATAGTAGGAGGCAAACCTTACATGATTTTGGACTTTACCTAGGATAAAATAGGTGGAGTAGATCATAATGAAGAGAGATGTTGAAAAATAAATTTATATATTATTATGGATAATTAGATGTATAGATCAAGCATATCGATAGATATGTATTAAAGTTGAAGCCAACCTATGTGTAAAAACATGCTCCTTAATTGGTGTACAAATTATGGTTTGATTCTTCAGATATTAAAATTTTGAACAAATAGAAGCAAATAGATGTCCTAATGCCAAAGAAATTTTGAAAAAAATAAAAAGGACTTAGATAAAACAAAATAATAAATGGATGACCAAATAGAATAAAAACTTGAATTTTTGTCTAAATAAAAACAAATATGTAAATGCATTTATTAAGGAAGAAAGCGAAAATATTATATTAATAAATTTTATACCATTTGACTAGCACAAAAAGGATTAGATAGGGGAAAATGTCACTTAGAGAGTAAAGATGTTCATAGTCCAATAGAATACTCACTCACACCATCTTTTATCCAAAACAAATAAATAGATCTCACCAAAAGAAGAATACAATGACACGATACACATATTTTGCATTGTTAGAATAATTGAATTAAAAGGTATGCCTTGTTTTGAGGTGATGTGACCAAAGTCTCAAGTGGTTCCCCACCACTTGCTATGACATGATAAACATATTATAGACTATGTTTCTGGAAGCCAAGTGTATATAAGGATTTGTGTACACATGTATCTATGTAACAACAAATATATGGTGTTAAAAGCAAAAGCACAAAACCCAAGCTCATGATCCTCCCTACCATATTGGCATCATGGAGCCTCGTGGACTCTATCCAAACCCCTGAGCAAGAAAAGTATGAAACAACCAAGGGAAATTTCATGGAGTTCCATCATACATCACACAATAACAAAGTTGGGGAAAATATGGTGTTTTCATCTATGATCTCTCATATTGTAGCATTTTCTTTGCTTTGGTAACTTTAAAAAAAAAAGGTATCCTGATTTTCGAATGATTTTGCATGCTTAATTCTAGTTCCTGCAAATAGAAGGAAAGGGTATGTTAGTGGACGGGCAAGAAAAATAAAAAAGGAAGCATAAAAAGTGAGTAAGTATATGTGTTAAATCAATATAGACAATGTGAAACTAAAAATAATTAATAATATTTACAATTGGTTCATTGAATCTATTTATTGATAATGGAAAAGTTTTGTACTTACATGTATTGTTGATGGTGTTTAATAAGGGTGAGCAACATTGGATCAAGTGGTTGGACCATTAAAGAATTTGAAATAGACAATTCACAATACACTAATTTTCTTGAATGTCTATTGTATATGTGCAACATTATAAAGGAAATAATATAGATATATAATAAAAGAGGTTAACATTATCCATTGTAAATACAAAGAGATAAAATGGAACATTTTGAATACATGGCATCCTGGTAAAGAATTGTGTATAAGTAATCTATTGGAGAAGTTGAAAAGAGAGTTGTGGAAGCAATGACAAATGCAATGGATAGAATAGAGTATTTTTTTGGTAGACAAGTGCATGTGAGAATTTGTGTGTCCATGTATATAAGCAACAACAAATATATGAAGATGGAAGGAAAAAGCACTAAACCCATGACCATTCTCCTCCCTACCATATTGGATTCATGAAGCCTCACGGGATTTAGTCGAACCCTCGAGCAAGAAAGACAGGTAAGGTCCATAGAAAATCTCATTGACTCTTATCATATATCACACAATAACAAAGTTGGGGAAAAACTGGTGTTCTCAAACAAGATCTCTAATATTGTAGTCTTTTTTTTGCTGTGACAACTTGACAAAAATAGGTATCCTGATAAAGAATGGCATCATGGGATTTGAAGATGGTTGGAGAAACATGGATAGATGGAATATATAGAAGAGTGTATAATAACTAAAAAGGTGCATCTGACTTCAAAAACATATATATATCGATATAGATTTTGTTTTGGAAGTGCTTATATTTGCATTGCATGGCTAAGATGTATATGCAAAAACGTGTTTGTGAAACATAGGCACATATAACAACCAATAACTAGAAAGGAAAAAAATGTAGTCATGTACAAAATGAAAACCAGACGAACCATGACATTGCAAATGGTTTAGTTGAATGGAGCAACATACACCATTGTCATGTGCTTGTAGGGATAAACAATGTGATGCAATCAACAATTTTTTTGTCCTCTCACAATCACATGAAAATGGTGTGTGATTTCCCTTCACAATCACATAAACCACAATCTACAATGGCTGTAAAAGGGGAAATCTTCAATGAAATTTTTTTTGTGGGAAAACAATCATACATTTGACTTCAAAAAAGATAGTGTACTCTACCTATTGCATTTCTGCACATGTGTACAATTATCTTTTCAACTTATCTAAAAGATTATTTACATACAATTGTTTATCAAGATGGAAATTTTTCCTAAATTTATAACAACATAATTTATATTATGCAATTCTAAATGTATTTATATAAAAAATACAATTGCAATCTAAGGAAGCATATAG
Organism: Sequoia sempervirens; assembly: GCA_007258455.2. NCBI lineage: Eukaryota > Viridiplantae > Streptophyta > Pinopsida > Cupressales > Cupressaceae > Sequoia > Sequoia sempervirens. The sequence continues at coordinate 200,801,235 of VDFB02270651.1, read as the reverse complement.
TAAAAATGGTCATCGAATTGACAAGCCAACTGTTACATAATGAACAGTTTGCTTTGTGGAACTAGGAAAAAAATATATCATAAAACATATTGATACAACACAAGCAATCTATGTAACAGTTGGCTTGTCAATTTAAAATTCAAGCTACATTATTTGACACTAAATATTATATAGAAAATAGAGTTCAACTGTAAAAGAACTATTAGAAAAACACTTAAGAATCATAGGTAAATGCCAACTATTACATAGATTGCTTATCTTGTATCAATATGTTTCATGATATTCTCTTTTTCTCATATGTTTGAAGCTCCCTGTAACAAGCTAGTCATTGTTGTAGTTTAGCTCTTGTATTCTTCATATCTTAACACAAGTAATTTCTGCTAGGATTTTCATCAACCCAACTATGAATAGAATTTCTCAGGGCCGGAAATCAATAATCGCCGACAGCCGATGCTGAGTTTCTTGGGGTTTTTTATGATGACGTGGATTTTTCTAATTACGTGGGTTGGTAGTGGTGGAGTTGGTTGCCTCGATACGTGGAAGAAGAATGGTAAGTGTTTGCTCACGTGAGGGTTAATGCATCCTGACATTTTTGTATGATGGCGAGGGAGGAAGTAAATGCAATATTCAATGTTGCAGTGTGGGAAAGTATATTGTTTTTGGTTGCATTGTCGAACAAGCCACTGTGGTGTTGGTTTGTTAGTAGAGTATTGAAAAAATTATCTCCTTCATCTCCATTTGATAGTAGGTTGGAGGGTTTTAACATTGATGTGCTCTGAAATGTGCAAGAAAATATATTGATTAAGTTGCATTATTGAAAGAGCCATTGTGGTGTTGTTTTCATAGTAGACTATTGTAAAAATTGTCGCCTTCAACTTGGTTTTCATTTTGTGCATGACTACATTTTTTCCTTTCTAGTTATTGGTTGTTATATGTGCCCATGTTTCACAAACACATTTCTACATATACATCTTAGCCATGTAATGCAAATATAAGCACTTGCAAAACAAAATCTATACTGATATATATGTTTGTGAAGTTAGATGCACCTTTTTAGTTATTATACACTCTTCTATAGTTTGCAGAATTGAGCTTTGTGGATGGGTCTCAAGTTCAAATAGATGAGAAAAAAAGAATATCATGAAACATATTGATACAAGATTTGAGCTATGTTCTTTGGTAATAAATATTGAATACAAGTAGAGAAATTGTATAAGAGGTGTTAGAATGATTAATTTATTGTTCATGTCTTTCGCTCTCTGCCTATTGTTCCTTGTTATATGTTTGTATCTTTGGCGTTATACCCATTTTGGAACTTCAAAGAGATTATGGCTTTGTATGGATGGAGAAATTGCAGTTAAATCTTCTTTCTTTCATAAAAAAAATATGGTTAGGGAAAGTAATTTTTTCACCCTTCGTTTATTGTTTGTAGTTATCTTTGTGCATCTTTGGCATTATACCTATTAACATAGGAGCAATTACAAATTAACATAGGAGTAATTTCATATATATATATATATGCAGAGGGTTAGTATGAAAGCATAAAGATATTCAAGATAAAATTAGTTTAGTGGCTGTTAAGTGTTATTCTAATAGCTCTTTTACAATTTCTCTTATTTTCTATAATATTTAGTGCCAAGTAATGTATCTCAATTTTTCAATTAAGTCAGTGGTGTTATACCCATTTTGCATAGATTATTGCTACCCATTGGCTTTACAAGTTCTATTTAATGTGGGTTTACTGCCAAAGAACGTAGCTTGAGTTTTGAATTGACAAGCCAACTCTTACATACACTGCTTGTCTTGTATCGATGTGTTTAATGTGGGTTTTCAATCATCTATCATTTACTTGTGATTCTTAAGTGTTTTTCTAATAGTTCTTTTACAATTTCTCTATTTGGTCTATAATATTTAGTGCCAAATAATGTAGCTTGAATTTTGAATTGACAAGCCAACTGTTACATAGATTGCTTGTCTTGTATCAATATCTACTTCCCCATAAAAGACTGTTCATTATTGTAGTTCACCTCTTCTATTCTCCATGTTTTTAAGTTTTATTTAATGTGGGTTTTTTATCATCTCTCATTTTCCTGTGATTATTAAGTGTCTTTGTAATAGCTCTTTTATAGTTTCCCTATTTGTCTATAATATTTAGTGCCAAATAATGTAGCTTGAATTTTGAATTGACAAGCTAATTGTTACATAGTTGCTTGTCTTGTATCAATATGTTTCATGATATTCTCTTTCTCTCATCTATTGGAAGTTCCCTGTAACAAGATGTTCATTTCCATAGTTTAGCTCTTGTATTCTTCATATCTTAACCCAAGTAAATGTTTTGGTGCATTTAATTAAGGATTGTGTCCTCATGTATTTTTTTGCTTGGCATGACACTTTATGAGTTTCTTATTCTATTTTCCTTGTGACAATCGAATTGTTTTTAACTTTTAAAATTCTGAAATTTTGTAGATTGGTATAAACTACAAACATGACATTGACCTATACCTTTGGACTGGTTTCAATTTTTTTTGGTCTATGTATGTTTTTTGGCCTCTAGTTATTGTTCCTTGTAATCTATGTGCATCTTTGGTGCTATACACATTTTGTACATCAGAAGCTCTGTATAACAAAATGTTCATAGCTGTAGTTTACACCTTCTATTCTCCATATGTTAAAGTTCTATTTAAAATGGGTTTTTGATCATCTGTCATTTGAGAAATTGTAAAAGAGCTATTAGAAAAACACTTAAGAATCATAGGTAAATGATAGATGATCAAAAACCGAAATTAAATAGAACTTTAAGAGAGGTAGAAAAACATACACAAACCAAAAAAATTGAAAGTAGGCCAAAGGTTTCCATTCATCTATCATATATGTGTGATTTTTAAGTGTTATTCTAATACCTCTTACAACTGTTACGTAGACTGCTTGTCTTGTACCAATATGAGCTTCATGATATTCTTTTTTCCTCATCTGTTTGAAGCTCCTTATAACAAACTATTAAGTGTCATGGTTATTTTGTTTGGATGGAACATGTTATATGTCTTGTATCAATATGTTTCATGATATTCTTTTTTTCTCATCTTTTTGAAGTTCCCGATAACAAACTGTTCTTCATGATATTCTTTTTTTTTTCAGTTCCTCATAACAAACTGTTAATTATCATAGTTTTCCTCTTCTATATTTCATATTTTAAAGTTCTATTTAATGTGGTTTTTGTCTATAATATTTAGTAGCAAATAAGTGTTATTCTAATAACTCTTATACAATTTCTCTATTTTTCTTCAATATTTACTACCAAAGGACGTAGCTCAAATCTTGTATCAATATGTTTCAATTTTTTCTATTTGTGTATAAGTTTAAAAAAATGGGAAAGGTTTTGTTTACATAAAAATTTTTAGGATCACATCATATAATTGTTGTCATAACCTAAAGAAAATAGGTATCGTCATAAAGAACTGGGTTTAAATAATTGATTTGGCAAGTTGAAAAGATAGTTGTATATGCATGGAGAAATGCAATTAGTAGAATTCAGTATGTTGTGTATTTGTAGCAGTCAATATAGGATGATGCAAAGAAAAACCAAAAAACCTATGCTCGTTCTCCTCACTGCCATATTGGCATCATGAATCCTCATGGGCTCTAGCCAAACCCCTGAGCAAGAAAAGTATGGAAGACCCATTAGAAATTTAATGGAGTCATATCATATATCACACAATGGTGAAGTAGGGGAAATTTGGGTATTTTCATATATGATTTCTTATATTGTAGTATTTTTTTTGCTGTAACAACTTTAAAAAGATGGCTATGTTGATAAAGAGCTGCCTATAGATAATTTTTTCCATAAACTGAAAAGATAACTATAGAAACATGGACAAATGTAATGTGTACAATAGACTATGTTTATTGTAGTCAAGTGCATGTAAGAATTTGTGCATGCATGTATATATATAGGAACACATTTATGACAGTGAAAGGAAAAATCACAAAACCCACGCTCGTTCTCCTCCCTACTATATTGGCATCATGAAGCCTTGTGGGCTCTTGCCAAACTCCCAAGCAAGAAAAGTATGAAACGCCATAAGAAATTTCATGGAGTTTCATCATATATTACACAATGAAAAAGTTGCAAAAAAATTATGTGTTCTCATATATGATTTCCTTTTTATAGTGCTTTTATTGCTGCAATAACTTAAAAAAAAAAGAGAACACTGATAAAGAATTGGGCAAGATGGAACTTGTTTGTAATGTTGATAAATATAGGAAAAGAAGAATATATGGGAGACCTTGTTTCAAAATAGAACCAATTCTGTGGATGAAATACCCAGATATTGTTAAAAGAAAGACATCAAAGAAATATCAAAGGTTTTCCTTCAACGCATATAATGCATACAAATAACTTTATAAACATACTTGATTTTGATATGTAATGGAGCCTATCTAGCGATGCAAGAAGAAAAGGGTTGAATGTATAACTTAGTAAAATATAAATTTATAAAACAAACCTTGTTTATGCTTACAACAATGGTCATCTTTTAGGTACCAATTGTCCCATACATGTGCTTCATATCTCCTTGTCCATCTATGCTTGCATTGATCCCAACATGATATTACTGCAAAGCAACATTTTATTTGAATCTATCAAAATATATGCCTATGGTTAGATGTGTATGGAATGACAAAAAGACATTGCAAAACAACTTACAACAACAACATGAGGCCAAACGTTGTAGATTGTGGAGCACAACACTTGTAAAACCCTCCAATCTACAAAAATACATTGCAATAAATAGAACAGCCATGATTTTATGAATTCCAAATAAACCATGCCATGATTATAAATACTAAGATTTTAGTGCAGAATATTATACTGCAACAATATTACTTCCTCTCATGCCATCGCACAACAATGCCAGGATGCATTAACCCTCACATGAGCAAATACTTACCATTCTATTTCTGTTGATCGAGGCAACCAACTCCACCACCGCCAACCCACGTGGTCAAAAAACTCCACCATCATTGTAAATAGGTTCAGGAAACTCGTCACAAATTGCATGGAGTCTTATCATATATATTAGACAAAAATGCAATGTAGACAAGACTATATATTTCTGAATGTAATTTATAGGAAGAGAAAAATAGTGAAATGCTCAAAAGAGAATTCTGTAGATCAACATTTTCTAGCTATTTGAATCAAATAAAACTAATTGAAAGCTAACAAGAATGTACATAAGAATATGTGCAAGCAAAGAATGAAGGATAAATGAAAAAACTCAAGGTATATAGGCACAAAAAATGGAAAATAGAACATAGTTGCAGAATTTTAAACTTATTAGTTAAATGGAACACAATTTTTTTGAAAATATTTCTAGAGTATGTGCATATATAGTTTAATATACTGGAATGTTCAAAACATGTTATTGACTTATAGAACTTTCGACCTCTACTTATTATTGGTTGGTATCCCTGTGCATCTTTAACACTTAATGTTGTTTGAATGTGCATATGTATCAATTTGTAACAATTGCAACTGTATGTCTAGAATACTGCATATTAAAATCAATTGAAAGAGAATTGTATGCAATGTGAACCCTATGTGAAAATCATGAAGACTCATGGGCTTAAGCAGAATCGCCAAGCAAGAAAAGTAGAAAAGACTGATGGGGAATTTGATGGAGTATTGTATATATCATACATTGTTAAAATTGTAAAAAATTGATGATTTTAATATATGATTCCTTAGATTGCAATGGTATATTGTATACAAATACATTTAGAATGACATAATGCAAATGTTGTGATAATTTTAGGGGAAATTGGTATCCTGGTAAAGAACTCTGTATAAATAATCAATTGGATAAGATGAAAGGATAGTTGTACACACATGGAGAAATTCAATGGGTAGAGTAGAGTATGTTTCTGGAAGCCAAGTGTATGGAAGGATTTGTATAAATATCTATCTATCTAGCAAGAAAAAATTGGCATAAAAGGAAAAAGCACAAAACCCATGCTCGTTCTCCTCCCTACCATATTGGCATCATGAAGCCTTGTGGGCTCTAGCCAAACTCCTGAGCAAGAAAAGTATGAAACACCCATGAGTAATTTCATGGAGTCTCATCATATATCATACAATAACAAAGTTGGGAAAAATTTGGTGTTTTCATATATGATCTTTCATATTGTAGTGTTTTTTTGCTCAAAGTGAACAAGGAAAAAATCTAGTGTTTTCATATATGATCTCTCATATTATAGTGTATTCTTTGTTGTGGTAATTTTATAAAAATAGGTATCCTGATAAAGAATTGACATCATGGAATTTAAAGACACC
>VDFB02270651.1:200634759-200794807 GCA_007258455.2 Sequoia sempervirens | reverse complement strand
CCTCCATTACACAAGATTTAAACTCATCCAAAATCTATAAAATAACCATTCCACACGTTATTTTCAACAATAAGAATTAGATGCAAGACAAGGTTATGTTGCTAGATTGAACAAACACATTCCCTCTCAATCGAAACCAAATATCTTGAGCACATCACTTGGTCAAAGAAGTTTGTTTTCATAAGAAGATTGTTCTCTTTTTATCAGTTATTTACTTATATTTCCTCAATCAAAGGTGTAGCTAGGTATAATATAGGAACATTATTAGTCTGAATGGGTAGTTGAGTTGGCTTGGGTAGTGGGTTTGCTCCCCATTGGTCTCGAGTTCAACTCGCTCTCGGCTTAAGAGGTGTGACTTCTTGCGAGTGGGGGATCTCACCCACAAGGGACTAGTCTCGCCCTAACTCGCCTTAGGTACCCAAGGTAAGGGTTGTTGGGCTGCTGGGTTGGGTCGTAGGGACACCCCTATAGTATCAAATATATATATATATATATATATATAACATTATTTTATACATTATTTTTTATTATTTTTCTCTATATTTTTGTATATACATTCTAGAACATCTAACGAGACCACATCCCAATATAATTTTCTTCTTTGCAAAGTGTCTTTTAGTATTTTTTGTATATTTTCACACAAATTTGTTAAATTTTATAGTTTTAAATAGGCACTCACAGACCATCCACTCTATTTTTTGTGTACCCACACTCTTCCCTAACACGTCTACATTTAATTAGAGCTTAAACTATAAACCTCATCCTATGGAAAAAGTTCTGTGTAGTGGTAAAATCACACTACCTTGTGGCACATGTGCATTTGGTGTGACATATGTGAGTGTAGGACCTCCTAAAATAAGCTTATCATAGGTTGAATACCCTTTATTATACCTACACACAAAGTGATATAGATAGATTGACCATTTTGTATGTTACTTTAGGGTTTTGCACTCAACATTTAGTAGTTTTATATTTTAAAATTTTGATTTTTTATCACTCAATATATGCTTTATGTAACAATACATCCATACTCTTTGTGGTATACGAATTTTTTTTAGCAGATCTTTGATTCAAATTAATCATTTTTTTAGGTTTATAATTTTTCTTACAAATCATAATCGTTACAATAATTCTTTTGAGGATTTTGAGGTTTAGCAATGGGTGATAGGGAGGGAAAGGTTAGCAATGTAAATATTTGTTTAAGGATTTTGAGAAATAATTTGAGAAAAGATGTATAGTTGTTAATTTCTTTATTTAATTATATTGAAGGCCCAAACAAAAATACAATTTTATTTATTTTTAATGATTACCAATACTCAATTCATAAATTGATAAAAAAATATGTAATCATGATTGAATAATACACCTCAAGCAAAAAATCAACCACATACATGTCCAAATTTGAGCAATTTAGTATATTACTAACTTTGTAGAGTTTTGATATTAATATTTCAAAATGAATTAAAAGCACATAGAAAGTCATAAAACATTTTTATCATATGCATTTTTCATAACTAACACATGGTTATAAAAGTGGGTCTATATATTCGAGGAAAACATAATTGTAAATAAATTTTCAGACTTTAGAGGAATTTTGCAAAGGTTCTATGAGAAAAGTGAAAAGATTAAACATTTTCAATTTTAAGAATAATAAAATTACATATCAAAACTTTAACTCTTATTTGTTCTTGAATTATATTTTTTCTTATGTTAGATGTAATTATTACTTTATAAATTATTCTCATGAAATTTTAAGATTTAATTATTGGTTTTATTTACTCATTCTAAAAATCCTTCACTAAGTGAGACTAATCAAAATCTATATTCTATTTGACCAATTAGACACTCTTATTTCCTTTTCTATTTTCTAAGCATCTAATTTATATTTTTTCTAAAACCTTTCAAAGAAACCCCTAAATGCAATTTATAAATTGCACAACAATAAATATATATTTTTGTTTTCAATAGACAATCTTGTCATCTTAAAGAGGGATTTTTATCCCAAAAAATATTAATGATTAGCAAGTACCAATTCACATGTAACAAGTGGGAGGGAGAGAAGACACCATTAAAAGGACTTGAATAAATTACCCTTTTTCCCGGGATACCTTTTAGCACATCTAAACCATATAACTTATCAAACAATAAATTATAAAGAACATCCACCAAATCTATAAGTTTAGGTCACTAGCTATATTTGCTAGATCAAAAGAAAATAGTTGTACAATTAAAACAATATCTTATCTATCCATTTGTATAATATGTGCCTCATGATCAAATGTGTCTTAAACTCATGCATATAAATGTTATCCTTGTGGTTTTTAATCATAGTAATAGAAAATTCACTCATGTTACTTGTAGGATTTAAATGAGGACATTTTAGAGGGAAAATAGTTATAAGATGGCACTAGACTTTGATAGATACACACAAACTTAAAACACAGTCTCACAAGATATATCAAACAAATTTCATATCTTAAATTTAAAAACTATAAAATTATGAAATATAGATCTGAAAAGGAAATGCAAATTGAACCCTAAATGCCAAATCTTAAGAGGGTGAAAGATTTGATGGGTTCATCATATTGAAAAGAAATAAAATAAATATTTTCAAACAACTAAGCTAAATAAATTTATAAAAGTAATCATTTTTAGATTTAACCTATAAATAAATAATTAGAATTGTAACAACAAAACAACATAGTTTTCAAAACGATAGGATTTAAGAACTTAGATTTGAATGGGAGAATATTTTTTTGGTTATGAATTATATCTAGTGATGTTCAAATAAATTATTAGATATATTAATTTATTTAAAAAATTGTGAAATTGATTACCACATTTATAAATTTAATGAAAATGATTTGTCTCACTGAAAAAACTACTAACATCCAATATCTCAACTAAATGATATCTATAAATACTTTTAAGAGCATTTATTCCAGAAACGTCTCCATAATCAAACACCTTGATCTGATTCAACTATATGAAAACAAGTAAAGTAGCCATGTATGATGTCTGTTGGAGAAGAGAGATTTACGGGGGATTTGTTTCTATCTGTGGATTGCTGGTTACTTGAGCTATTTATGGAGAGTGCATAATTTGTGGGATTCTCCTTAATCTGTGCCTCCTTTTTTTGCTGTCACTAATTAAGGCTGATGTATCTCTATATATAGAGTTGTTGTAATCTCCATTCTTACTACTATGAATAATAACACCCTCTCTCCCTTCTCCAGTGGATGTAGGCTACGGCCGAACCACATACATCTGTGTGTTATGTGACTAGTTTACATCTGTGTGTTGTGACTGGTTTCTTCATGGTATCAGAGCGGATCTAATCTATTCTTTTATTCCGCTTGCCTATTTGTTCTTTTTTGAGAATCCTATGATAGAGGGTTTGTTTGCTTCCTTGCCGTGAGATCATCGGCCTTGCCCCGTGATCTACCTTATTCAATACCGCGCCTGCTCTTTCTACTAGTTCATGCGGAGTTCTTTTATCCTCTTCATCAAAAATCTGGTGTGTTCTGAATCTGCTGCGGAGACTTTCATTGTAAGTGCCTTTCACGATTTCTTTTTTTGTTTTCTCTTTTCATGGCTGAGTTCGATTCGAATCCTAGTTGGAGACTTCATCAGTTCCGTTAAGTGGTATTAATTATGTAGCATGGTCGAGAGCTATTACTTTGTCGCTTGGTGGCAAGAAAAAATTTGGTTTCGTTAATGGTGATAAAAAGTGTCCTCAAAATACTGAATCAGGATATGACGATTGGATATCCAATGATCAGCTTGTTCGATCATGGTTACTCAATTTGATGGAAACTCATATTGCTGAAATTTTCACCTTTTCTAATTCAGAAAAAGAACTGTGGGATTCAATCGCTGAATTATATGGGAACCAAAATAATGTTTCCTGTATTTTTGAACTCACTCTTGAGATTGTTGCAGCCCAACAAGGTGAAAAAACCTTTAGTGGACACCTTGGGAATCTAAAAAAAATTGTGGGACGAATTGAACCTGTATCGTCCACATACCACTGATGCCAAAACTGTTTTGAAACGAGCTAAGGAGGATAAAATTTCTCACTACTTAGTAGCCTAAAGCCTAAGTATAAATACATAAGGAGCAACCTTCTGATGGATGCCACATTACCCACCCTTGCTGGTGTTTGCGCTACTATTCAGTGAGAGGAAACTCTGAAAAAGACTATGAGCTCAGAATCCAAAACTTCAACTGAGAAGATTGAATCTAATGTCCTTTTGGCTGAAAAGGATGATAAAAGAAAGCCTCATTTTTTCAACAAAAACAGGAATGTTTCTCGCTACAAGGGTAAGAAGGAACTCTATCAATGTGATCACTACAAGAAAATTGGGCATACCAAGGATCATTGCTGGGAATTACATCCACATCTCAAATTTGAATATAAGGGTCGGAAGGATCATGCTGCTGTAGTTGAGACACCTTTTTCAATCAATCAGTTGGGTCATCTTCTTCAACAACTCAGTAAGACTATCTCTTATGGCAATAGTCAGTCCACTTCCACTCATGTGTCAGGTAAACTTCATGCTTATCTTACTTCCCATTCCAAAATTAATTCCTGGATTATTGATTCCGGAGCTACTGATCATATGGCCAATAGTCCTTCTTTAGTAATCAATTTTATTTCAAAAACTGATAAGCATGACATTTCTATTGTAAATGGAACTACTGTTCCTGCCTTAGGAAGTGGTAAAATTAGTTTCTTTTCTCATAGTGCTTCATCTGATGCTCTGGTTGTTCCATCCTTTCATGTTCAACTTATGTCTATTGGAAAAATTACTAATTCTTTAAATTGTGATGTCATTTTTACTCCAAAATCTGTCATCTTTCAGGATCGAAAGTCGAAGAAGACAATTGGTAAAGGAACATACTCACATGGACTTTATTTTCTAAACTCCCTCAATAAGGTGTGTCATGCCAGTGGTGTAATTGAAAGTCACACTTTACATAAACAGCTTGGACATCCATCCAACCGTATCTTGTCAAGACTTTGTCCCTCTACTTCTGTTGATTTTGATGTTTGTGACGTTTGTCAGTTTTCTAAACAAACGCATTTGCCTTTTGTTAATTCATCTTCTATGTCTACTGAGTTGTTTGAATTAGTTCACTCCGACTTATGGGGACCTGCACCTATTGATTCTTATGATGGATATAAATATTTTGTGTTGTTCATTGATGATTTTTCTTGTGCTACCTGGTTATACTTGTTAAAATCAAAAACTGAAGTGACTTTTGTCTTCAAAGATTTTCATACTATGGTGTTTAATCAGTTTGGTGCTAAAATCAAGACTTTTAGGTCTGATAATGGTACCGAATATGCTAAAAGATATTTTTTAGAATATCTTCGAAGCCAAGGCATTATTCATCAAACAAGTTGTGTCGGAACTCCACAACAAAATGGGGTAGCCGAAAGAAAGAATCGACACATCCTAGAAACCGCACGGGCCCTTATGTTTCAAATGAAGGTTCCCAAACAATATTGGTCTCATGGTGTATTGACCGCTGCATATTTGATCAACCGACTTCCCAGCCAAGTTATTGAGTTCAAGTCACCATTGGAGATACTAAAAAATAAGACACCTGACATCTCACACTTGAGGGTATTCAGATGTGTCTGTTATGTGCACCAGCAAGCAATACACAGACATAAGTTAGAAGCACGCTCTACTCGGTGTGTATTTTTTGGGTATTCTTCCACTAAGAAAGGGTACATATGTTATGATCCTGTCACTCATAAAATTGTTGTTTCACGTGATGTACATTTTGTGGAGTCTGAATCTTTTTTTCAAGCTTGTGTTGAATCTGGGAGTTAGTCGCAGGGGGAGTCTTTGTCTGACCTGGTCCCACTTCCTACAGTTACCAATGAGGATGTTGCTACTGATCAAGATGCAGAAGTTACTGAAGCAACCCCAATCCCCACATCACCTCAAGCTACTCGATGATCGAGTAGAGAAACTCGCCCTCCAAAGAGAATGAAAGATTTCTTCACTTATCATGCTACATCTTATCCTATGCAGGAATGCATGTCTTATAATAATATTTCTCAGTCTCACCTAACTTTCTTGAGTACCGTTGCTCATAATCAAGAACCTAAGACTTTTCAAGAAGCTAACTCCATTGCAGTTTGGAGGAAGTCCATGCAAGACGAGCTACAAGCTCTAGATGAAAATAAAACATGGGAGATTGTTAAGTTTCCTCCAGGAAGGAAAACTGTCGGACGTCATTTGGTGTACTAAAATAAATACAACAGTGATGGTTCCTTAGAATGACATAAGGCCAGACTTGTTGCTAGAGGATTCACACAAACGTATGGATTAGATTACCTGGAAAATTTTGCGCCTGTTGCAAAGATGAACACATTCTGGGTCCTCATTTCTCTTGCAGTAAATCAAGACTGGAAATTGTTTCAAATGGATGTCAAAAATGCATTCTTGCACAGTGATCTTAAAGAAGAAGTTTACATGAGCATCCCACCTAGGCATCCACAAGAGGCCAAGTTTGGTTTAGTGTGTAAGTTAAAAAAGGTAATCTACAGGCTTAAACAATCTCCACGGGCCTGGTATGCTAAGCTTAGTTCTATCCTTATGATGAATGGGCTGAAATGGAGTAATGCAGATCCTTCTCTGTTTGTTAAAAGAGGTAACTATGGTATTGTTGTTGTTTTGATTTATGTTGATGATATAGTCATTACTGGTGATGATCAAAATGTAATTTCTAAGCTTAAGATTATGCTACATAATAGATTTTCCATTAAAGATTTGGGAACTTTGAAGTACTTTCTAAGATTAGAAATTGCCTACTCAAAAAGTGGCATCTTTCTTAATCAACGGAAGTATGTGTGGATCTGTTACAAGAAATAGGTAAATTTGGAATCAAACCATCAGATACGCCAACGGATAGCGGAGGAAAACTGGATGATACTGGTGTATTGTTGTCTGATATTGGTCAGTTTCAGAGGTTGGTCGGTAGGTTAATCTATTTGACCATTACTCGACCTGACATTTCTTATGTAGTTAGTTTGGTAAGTCGTTTCATGCATGCTCCCAAGGCTCAACATATGCATGTTGTTACCAAAATTTTATAGTATCTGAAAGGGTCACCAGGCAAAGGTATATGGATGCGTAAGACTGGTCATAATTCTATTACTACCTATACTGATGCTGTAACACCCCTCCATTTTGTGCTATGTTGAATAGACAATGTTTTCCCCATGTTATGCTTTGTTTCTAATAACTCTTGAATTAAGGTGTTTGTTTATTGTTTGATCGCTCTCTGTTAAGTGATGTGAATATTATAATTTGATGTGATTGTATTTTATTATGAGGTTATCATTATGGCATGTTTTAGATTAGCATAGTATGTACTTGAATTAATGATGCCTTGTGTTTTGATTATGTTAATGATGTAAGCTTTGTCAGTTATTGACACTGTATTGGTGAAGAGAACGGTATTGCATCACTCGCTCGCGAGTGCCCTGTGATTTCCGCGATTCTCTCTTCACGGTGTGAATAATTTATTATATGTATACATGTGCGACATTTGCTTGTTTGCAGGATTGCAGGTACCAGACATTAGTTTCACCTAGTTTCACAGGTCTAAGCATGTCCACTACTCAACAGTAATATTGGGAGATAGTAACGGGTTACCTAGTCATACCTTTACCCTAGTACAGTGTGTCGTCAGTTTGAATTTGGTCTTAGTTTTATCATTGTTGTTCTGGGTATTTTATTCTTGTGCAAATTTAATTTGGTAGATTAAATGTGTATTTAATTTTAAATATTTAATTAAATGAATTATTGTGGTGAGGGCTTTAGAATAAATAAATTAATTAATTAATTTAATTTGGTTATGTTGAGTAAATTTTATTATTAAAATAAATGGTAATTAAATAAATAAGAATATTTAAATTGGTTGCAATTAGTAAATTGTTTTATTATATTTAAATACATGTGAATGGAAAATATCTAAATTGTTGAGGGAAAAGATATTTTAGATATTTTGTTTAAGATAACTGGGAGTTAGAAATTTGTTATCTAATGGTTGAAAATTCATTCACGGGGAGGATTTTTGGGAGAAAAGAAAAGAAAGTTGTTTCACGGGAAAAGTTTGGTATGGGTTGTGGAAAATTGGTGAGGAAATTGTGGATCTTTCGGAGGAAATTGTTTAGAATTATTTTGGTATCGAATTCTTGGCTGTGTTTTTTTGTTGTGTCTTCTGGAAGGAGGCAATTGCATTGAAGAAAGTTTTGGCTACATTGAGAATTGAAATTATAGAGAAGCTCGACAACATTTTTTTGAGGCAACATTCTTCTGTAATAGGTTCTTTACTGTTTTTGTGAAATTTGAAATTGAAAAGTTATTTTATTACTGTAATGCAAATTGGAAATGTTTTAGGAAATGATTTTTCAATACTGTAGAAGTTTTTGTTTCTTTCTTTTAAAAGATTGTCGTGAAAATGAAACCTCTGTAGAAAACAATTAAATCCTCTGTGTAATTTGTTTATTCGAAATAGATTTATACAGGAGGAAATTATAGTGGAATTATTGAACCTCTGTTGAAGTTAAATCAAAACTTAGAAACCTCTTCCTATGAAAACATAATTTATTCTTCTGTAGAAAATGATAAATTACTGTTGAAGATTTAGATCTTTGTAGGGAATGATTTTAAACAATAGAAAATACAAATAAAAGTATTTGAGAAATTAGAAAACCTCTATAGGATTGAAAATGAAATCTTCTGAGAAAAACTGAAATAATTGGAAACCTCTAGTAATTTGAAAATTAAAACAGCAGAGAGAGTGCGTCACTAAATTAATCATAACTCAAAATTTATGAACTAGGTAGGGCTGCATTTTTTATATGTTTTAGACGACTTAATTGTGCACCTTCAGTAAAATTTCAGAGAAACTCAGATCTGAAAACAAAAATTATTAAAGTCGTAACATACGGGATTTATGATTAGGGTTGTCTGAAAATTGTTAATTTATATTTATATATTTATTTAATTGTTTAAAAATATATATATTAGAAATATTGCATATAATTTTAGAATATTTAAAATATATTTAAATGTATTTTTAAATAGGTGCATGCACATGCACAATTTGATATTTTTAAATAAACGTTGGAAAGTAATAATTAGATTATGCAATTAGAATATATATATATTTATTTAAAAGAAATATTATATCATTAATTAATACATACAATGCACAAGTAGGTGTTTTATAATATGATGATTTTATTAGAAGGATTAAGATTTCTATTTATATTTGTTGTGAAATTTGAGTTAACAATTAGTTTTAATTTCCTTATGATTTGTAAACAGAAGTATTTATATATTAATAAAAGCATGTAAATGCATGGGTTAATAAAATGTTAAAATAAAATGACTTATGAGTGAAAGTTGATTTGTATTTAAATAGATATTGATTCAATTTGGATTTAGGAAATCCGAATATTAGATTATTTAAGTGCCTAAATTATTTTAAGTTGTATTATTTTCTGTTCACATTTGCGGGCAATTTGAATTGAATATTATGAGTAATTGTCAAACTCGAAGTTAAGCAGTTGGTTTAATTCGTTGTGGATTTATTAGATTTAGGAAATCCTAATGGTCATTTATTTAATTACTTGAGTGGCTTCTTATTGTTGTGTATTCTTCTATAATTGTGTATTGAGCATTGGGGATATTTGTTGTCGAGAAAATTATAAGTCTTCCAGAGATTGTAAAATTGTGAGGGTTATTGTATCTTTTGTTCGCCCTTTTTGAGATTTTCCTTAGGTAGTGCACATTTTTTTGGGTTTCAGTATTTAACATCCGTATGGATATGTGAATTAGTTTGAACACCCGATTACTATGAACGGGTTGTGTGATTTGATTTGAGCACCCAGTTATTACGAATGTGGTGTGTTGTTCTTTGCAAAATAGTTGATATTTGTTATCGTATTTTGTGCACTGTCTACCCTTGGGTTGTGGAATATGTTATTGTGTTGTCGATAGGGGAGTGGCTTTCAATAGGGGTTGGGACACAAAGGGGTCCCAGGATAACTCGTGTGAAAGTCAGTTTAATCAGTGGAAATTAAATAACCTTTATTAGGGATAGAGTAGCTTAATATTTAATCAAATAATTTAGCCTCGCTCATTGGCTCAAGGGCTAGTATGAGACTTGAGATGAGTCGGGAAGGCCTGGAATGGCAAGATCGTTATCTTATCTTCTCGAAAGATAATCGATTCCGCACTGGTGTGCATGTGGGGCCGGAATCATGAGAGGTTACCAGGATAACCCTAGAGGGGGGCCGGGACCTAGGAAGATTTCCTTTGGATAACCAATGCAACATTTGTGATGACACTCCTCCTATGACAACGGTCGATTTTTATTATACAGTGGATGTATTTAATTCAGTGGTTCTGGAAGCAATGTAACCTTATGTTTTGTGTCTTTTTGGTATAGTGTTATTTTGTGTTTACTGGTACAGTGTTGTTTTGCATTTACTAATACAGTGTGGTCTTGTATATTACTTGTGTCTAGAGGTAATAGGTTTGTCTTGGTTACCTGTTACTATCTCCTAGCACGAGGGCTGGGCCTACGGGTACCAGATGGTTGGGTGGCGTGCATCTTACATTGTTGAGTTTCTCTTCCTGTTCGTGATGGCGAGATCTTCTTGTTCGAGGAGCTCATGTGGTTCTCTGGAGTTGTTCTTCTCCTTCTTCATTGTAACTGTGGATCTATGTGTATAATTGTAATACCTCATTTGTATCGAGGTGAACCTTTGTGATGTAATTGTAATAGTATTTATGATCTATTCATTATTGGATTTAATGGTGTTGTATATGTTGAAATATGTTTAATACATTTCTATGTGTTAGATTTATCTTGAAATGGTTTAATGCTTTGTTGAAAGTTGTATTTTGAGTTTAATATTCATATGTTATGGTTGGTTAAATTTTATAAGTAATGGTGTTCACATGTAGACGCGTTGCGTAGCCTAGAGGATGTATGTGGCTTGAGTAGGTTACTTTACTCATCTTATTTTATCTTTAAGAAAAAAAATTAGTTGTGCTTCCGTAGTATTGCATCGTCCTCTAGGTTGCGGGACAGGGTTTTACAGATGCTGATTGGGCAGGATGTCCCATTGATTGAAGGTCTACAACTGGATATTGTACTTTTGTTGGAGGTAACTTGGTCACATGGAAAAGTAAAAAATAGAGTGTTGTTGCTCGTTCAAGTGTTGAAGCAGAATATAGAGCAATGGCATCAACTACCAGTGAAATTATATGGCTTCGAGTTCTGTTGCAAGACCTTGGTTATGGTTCATCTCTACCAACTCAATTATTCTATGATAATCAGGCTGCTATGCATATTGCTTCAAATCCAGTGTTTCATGAGCGAACTAAACATATTGAAGTCGACTGCCATTTTGTTAAAGAGAATGTACAAGCCAATGGCATCTGCACAACCTTTGTCCGTACAACTCAGCAATTGGCAGATATATTTACAAAAGGTCTTCTAGCTCTCAAGTTTCAAGAAATATTGTCCAAGTTGGGCTCTATTGACATTTTCGCACCAACTTGAGGGGGAGTGTTGGAGAAGAGAGATTTACAGGGGATTTGTTTCTATCTGTGGATTGCTGGTTACTTGAGCTATTTATGGAGAGTGCATAATTTGTGGGATTCTCCTTAATCTATGCCTCCTTTTTTTGCTGTCACTAATTAAGGCTAATGTATCTCTATATATAGAGCTATTGTAATCTCCATTCTTACTACTATGAATAATAACACCCTCTCTCCCTTCTCCAGTGGATGTAGGCTACGGTCGAACCACATACATCTATGTGTTATGTGACTGGTTTACATCTGTGTGTTATGTGACTAGTTTCTTCAATGTCTAATCTATCATTATGATATAGATGTCAATATAAGTTGATGCCCTAATGTTCTAATGATCCCCTTAGATACAATGGATGCTCTAATATCAGAGAGATCTATTAGATGTCTAAAATAAAGTAAAATTTGTTCATTTAAACAACACTCTAGATGACAAATCATGAATTACAGACTCAAGCCAACAAGTATCAGATAGTAAGAAGGTGTGTCCTTATGAATGACGATTATACAGCCTGCGAAGGAAGCTTATTCACTAATTGTTGGTTGTCAACATACCGACTATTTATATGGGGACTCACTCCTCTTAGAAAGAACGACATCTCAATAAAAACTCTTCCTTCACCAACCCACTGGTTTTCTTCAGAGGACATAAGACTTTCA
Organism: Sequoia sempervirens; assembly: GCA_007258455.2. Lineage (NCBI taxonomy): Eukaryota > Viridiplantae > Streptophyta > Pinopsida > Cupressales > Cupressaceae > Sequoia > Sequoia sempervirens. The sequence continues at coordinate 200,782,508 of VDFB02270651.1, read as the reverse complement.
TGTGATCGACACCGGGGTTGTGCTTGGATCTTGACAGGCATTGTCCTAGCTCTGTATTCACTTTTGATTTAGCAGATGAATGCATATGGATTCACCCTCCATATGAGACTTCACTATTCAATGCTATTAGAATGTAAATGAACAACACTAAAGTTGTCTTCATGATTGGAAACAATAGGAAAGATAAAGGGGAAGGCAAATAAATTGAAGTGCAGCAGGTGATAGGGAGGGAAAGGTGGGTAATATAAATAGTTGGTGGGTGGTGAAATTTCTCACATGAGAAGGCACAAAAGTGGAAGTGAAATTGTACAATGCTTATTGACTTTTGATTTTTCCAAAGATTTTTTTTTCTAAATATTGAAAGTTGTTTATTTTTTCACTTTGTTTTTTGTGAGTTACAACTTGTAAGTTTCTATTCGAATGAGGAGCCAAGTTAGAAAGTTGTTTTTTTACAGGTGGAGTTGTGCATAAAATATTTTTCTATTTCCGTGTTGAGTTTACATGTGGAAAGTGAGTTTTCGAAAAGCAGTTTTTTTGGCAAGTGTAGATTTTGAAGATTGGCATGTGGTGACCAAGCCTGGAATTTGATGGTCTATTTGACCGTTTTTTGTATTTTGGACCGTATATTACAACCTAAAAATTTATTAGACCGTATCATTTGACTTGCTATATTTTTATATAATCGTAAAATTGACACTTAAAATTATCATTAAGCCATAAAAAATTATTGTATATATATATATATATAAAATAAAATATTTTTTATGATAAAAATATAAATTAGTTTAGATTTGGAATAATTCTTTCTAATCTCACTTTGTATTAATATATATGATTTACTATAAATAAATAAATCTTGAAAATAGAATATTTTCAAGATTAAATATAGTTTTTTCTAAATTTTTAGAGATTTTGACATTTTTACTAATAGGTTATCATTGTTTTTTATTAATATATATGATTTATAATATTTATTATAAAAATTATATTAATTCAAAATCTTTTCAAAATAGAATATAATTGATTTTTAACTTTTTGAATATTTTAACAAGATTTATTTTCTACATAATTTAGAAACTTCTCCTTACAATTAATACTAAATTTAAGATTTTTAGATTTATTTCTAATTATCAATATTTTCTAATTTTACATTTTTTTTCATATATATAGGATATCCTTATGAATAACCACATAACACAAATTTTCACTGTTGAAAGCATTTATTTTATAGAACTGTAACTTATTTTTTCAACAACATTTTTTTGCAGTGATTCCCAATTTTGATTTTTTTTCAAGATAATATAGCATACTTATTGGTGAGCAATGAGCATGCTGAAATTTTATTTTTATTTTACAAATAATTATTCTCAGCTTTGATTTTTTTCAACATAATACAACATTTAAGGATTAAGCATTTTTTTTACAGGTGATTCACCGGCTTTGATTTTTTTCAAGAAAATATAGTTGTGTTTTATTGGTGAGCATGTTGAAATTTTAGATAATGAGTTGAATAAGGATTAAACTATTTTTCATTTTATATAATTATTTTGGATAGGTTTGAAATTGATATTTAAATATGATTTTAGATAGATCAATTTAGGGATTGAACTTTTTTTAATTTTATATAATTATTTTTTCCTAGATTTGAAATTGATATTTAAATGTCTTTTTAGATAGACCAATTCAGAAATTAAATTATGATATTTGCACATATGAAATCAATAAATTAATTTATAGTCAACTCATTCTAGTTAAATATTAAATTAAATGTTCATTGCAATTTTACAATTTTAGGAATCAATAAACAAAATAGTAATACAATTTTACAAATTAGAGAATAAATATATGGAAAAAATAATCATGTGTAATATAATTATTCTTAATCTAATACTCTATGCATTTTTATTTATCAATAAAATTTATTATATGCAAATTGAATTTACTAATTGAGTGCATGCATAGTTTCTAAAATTTGTAAATTTTCTAACATAATTATTTTATAAAATAATATTTCATAGATTACTAATATATTGATTTTTTTTAGGTACTTTAATAATATGTCTTCAAGAAAGAAGAAACAAGCAACTATTGGAGAAATGTATAAGTGGACTAGAGAGAAGGTTTCTAAAACTTCTAGTAATTCAATGTTACATGAATAGTCTCATAATAATCATCTAAAAGAAACATTTAAAGAAATATTTGGGTCCTCTTTAGATGATGATTCAAATGAAGATGCATATCAAGGTGGTGAAGGAGATAGTATTAGTGATGAAGTTGGGGAGGGGTCAAATCTCAATCAAGGGAAGCAAAAACTTCTAAAGAGAAAATTTTGAATGGAATGGTTAGAAAAATTTGTTTGGTTAAATTATTTTGAGCATGATGGTAAGATAGTTATGAAATGTAATATTTGTGAGAAGTATAAGATGTCAGGCCCATGGGGTATAGGGGATGGGTGTAGCAATTTACAATGTGATGCTCTTGTCACTCATGAAAAATTTGTAATACGTAAAGATGCTCAAGCAAGATGGATTAATGCAATGGAGAAAAAGATAAAATCTATTCTAGATCATATTTTAGAGATAGAAGATGTTAATAAGGAAAGAGTAATCACTACAATGAAAGAAACTTATTTTGTTTGTCAAGAGGACTTATCTTTATCTAAGTATGAGAAAATATGTAAATTTCTCATGCATCTAAAAACTCCTAATATGCCAAAGTCTCAAGAATACTCTACATACACAAATCGGAAGGGTGCAAATGATTTTTTTTTTGCATATGAAAATATCTTGAACAAATTCAAATAGAAGAGATGTTGAAAAGCCCTTTTTTTCACTAATGGTTGATGAAAGTACTGATAGAAGTTTAGAGAAGCACCTTGTTGTTTATGCAAGATATTTAACTTTAGAGGGTCATGGGGAACCTATTTCCATGTTTATGAAGATCATGGATGTGCCAAATGGAAAAGGGAAAACTATATATGATACCATCAATCGGTTGATAAATGATAGAGGGCTTTCATTAACAAAACTAATAGATGTCTCAACAGATGGAGCTTCTACAATGGTTGGGAATGAAAATGGATTTGTTTCTCTTTTGAAACAAAATATTCCAAATCTTATTTCAGTGCATTGCATAGCATATCGTGAATCATTAGCAGCAGCAGATGCTTCAAAAAGGATACCCGAGTTATTATTTGTTGACAAAATAGAAAATAAAGTGCATTCATGGGTCCAAAATTCACCAAAAAGAAATAATGAGTTGAATGATTTACTTAGAGTTATGCAAATTGATGTTCTAAATGTTTTGCAGATTCATGCATAATCAGATGGTTATCTAGAGGAGAAGTCATAATAAGGCTTGTGAAGCTTATGCCAGCTATCTTAACTTTGTGGAAAAAAGATAGGAAGTGTTCATCATTGTATGAAAAGACAAGGATTTATTCTATTAAGTTTTGTTTGCACATGCTTGCTAATGTTTTAGGTGAATTAAATAAATTGAATAAAATATTTCAAGAAGAAAATGTAGATATTAGGGTTATTGGTTTGGCTCTTGATGAAGCAATAGGAAATTTATATAGATGGTTTTTGAGAAAAGGTACATTTGTAGAAGGTACAACTTATCTTTCCAAATTCTTGATTGATTCTCAATTTGGATGTATTGAAGTCAAAGAAGAAGGTTTTGTCATTGATAAACATGAACTAAAATATATACCTATTCCAATTGAAGGATTTGAGTATGGTGATGCATATCATGAAACCATGTGTTGAAGGAACACAACAAAGTTTTCAACATCTTGCAGAAGGTTATATTCAATCTCTCATTGATTGTTTGAATGAAAGATTACCAGATCTTCCTCTTTTTAATGCTGCAAAACTCTTCAGTCCTTCTTATTATCCATTAGATCGTCAAACTTGAGATAATATCTCAGAGCGTTGGCTTGATAAGCTTCTCCAACATTCGCAACATACTACTTCAAATAATGTAAATGAATTTGTATCCATATTTGATGTTATCGGTTGTAAAAGGTTGTTAAACTCTTTTGTTGATGCATTGCATATGAGTTGTGAGGGTTTCAAGATGAAAGATGCATGGAGAGTCTTTCGTAACACAGAATATTGGCATAGAAGCTATCCTCATATGATGAAGTTATGGCAAGTTGTGTTTACTATTCCTGCAAGTATTGTTGATTGTGAAAGAGGATTTTCAAAACAAAACATCATCAAAGATGTTAGAAAGTCAAAGTTGGGTTTGGATACATTGGATGCATTAATGAGAGTGCCTTTAAATGGACCTCAAGAAAATGATGTAAATTGGAATAAAGTATATCAAATATGGAAGAATACAAAGTTAAGAAGAGTTCTTGACCTTTGATAACATTTATTTTTGTTTATTTTCTATGTAATGCATCATTTATTTTTGCATCTCAATTTAAAAATAATAAAATAAAATAGTTCCTTTCTTTCCAAAAGTTTTTTTTTGTGTGTAAATATATGCAAATTATATAATGAAGGTTTGTATCAAATTATTATATTTTTTATTGTTTATTTGGTATTTTTAAGAAGTATGATTCCTATAAAAAGTACTTAATTAATTTATATGATATATAATATTTTAAAAAAAAAAATTACTTGTGTTATTAAAAATAGAAATTTATAAAAAAAAAATCATATTTAATATGTATGATTAATAAAATCAATAATATTTTAATATAAAATATTTTATATAAAAAATATATAAATTAAATATTTTTTGATTGTTAATTTTTTTCATAAAATATAAAGTGACAGGGATTTAAATGAACAAACCATCACAAAATTTCCATATGACGGGTAGGGGTGGTCATCAAATTCTAGGCCTGGTGGTGACAGTTTGGAAACTTACCATGTGTGAGTGCAGTCTTTTTGGTGCTTTCCATGTTGCATCTTTAGCCTTTTGCAGTTAATTTGGAAATGTTTATTTTATGTATTGTAAACTCTTATATATGGAGCACTTGTGTATTTTGGAGATGTAATGAAGTTGTATTGAGATACCATTATGCTGCCGAAATTACTCCAAAATTGTAACACTGATAAACTCTTGTAGAAGCTTGCACTGCAAGTGTATTGTAACCATTGTTTACAGATAATACATTGTTCAGGATTTTGGAGTGTGGGGTTTTTTTTCCCGAGAGGGTTTTCCCCACGTAAATTTGGTGTTGTATGGTTTTATTGTATCTCTGTTGTTGTTTATCTTTACATGTTATGTGCATCTTCTTTATTGTAATTCTTTTAAGGGTTTGAAATTGTAAAAATTTGCACATTCTCTCCTCTAATAGATTAGTGTTGGAAGCATTTATGCGTACCTAGCTTCCTTTCATGTATTGCAACCGTTGTATTGCAGATTTTGGCACCTGTATGTCTGGAAAATTGTGAATGTGATGGGTTCGACATTTTTAAAACTTCATGAAAGCTATCTTTTATTCTTATATTACAGTTGCTTGTTTATGGTCAAAGTTTTAGCCTGAGCTGTAGGTGACAAGATGATAAGGAAAGCCAATTTTTAAAACAATTATTATTTAGTAGGATATTCTCTTCTTTTTTTAGACTCTTTTTTGGGAAGAATTTAAGGATGGCAAAAGGAGGTTTGTTATTTTGGTGTATGATTTCGTTATACATCGTTAGGGTAAAGGGGTCAATAGTCATGCAAGTTAATTTTGTAAGGCTTTTGTTTTTAGTGTGGAGATGAGGTTTTGAGGTGGTTATATTAATTTTTATTAAAATTAAAAAAAAAACACTTTTAATTTGTATTGTTTATACAAAGATGTAATTTTATTATATTAATTTTAAAAAGTCAAATGGAGAAAACGTATACAAAATATTTGTGAGGAAAAGATGATTTAGAGTCTGATTTTGATTGAGTTAAATTTAAGTCTAGGTGTTGAGAGAAGAAATAAAATTAGTACTCAAGAGTAATTGAGATAGAGAAAGTGAAAGAGAGTTTATTTGATTTATAATATGTTTTTGGCTCTATGTCAAATTTTCCAAGAAAGTAAATGAACCTAAAATCTTGATAACAAAAGTCACCACAATAGGAAGAGTAAAAAGACAATTAGAAATTACAAAACACAACGTGATACTTATTCTAATCATGAAGATATTAAAAAATACAAGGTCATGGTGGGACCAATAGGGTTTAGCCTTACCCATTAGCAAAAGAATGGTGTTTCTGGAGTCTCCCTCAATTTCCAAGTTGGAAAGGCCAACATTCGTGGTAATCTGAATACTATAGAATACCACTGCCACCTCAACAAAGTTGGAAGATTGGATGCCAAGATTAACCACATACACTAAAATCATTTTCCCATCATGATCACGAATGGCCCCACCCCCACCCACTCGACCCGAGTTATGTTTGGTTGAGCCATCAAAGTTAAGATTAAGCCAACTAGGCTTGAGCAGGGGGGGTGTGGGACTAGGGAGTGCTACTCTTATCTGAAGGTATGCGAGAACTAAGAGCATTAAGAGTCTCAGACAGATTCCAGGATGAAGCATTTGAGCTCTCCAAGTTATTGGGGTTCCTTTTTGGCTTGCAGGAGGTCATGGTGATATTCTCAACAATTTGGCTGACAACCTTATTGGTAACCACCAACCAATAGATTTTTTGTCTTTGAATATCTTGTTATTGTGTTCCTTCTAGAGTTCCCACCTAGTGATAAAAAGGGATTTTCACCATAGCTCGATGAGCATAGGGTGAGAAACCAATGGGTGCCAACTATCCAGAATACCAAGAACGTCTTTCTACCATACCCAACTAATGTTAAAAAGAGATTGAATTCTTTTATGGTTCTGCCAAGAGTAGGTGTAGTGAAATAAGAGGTGGGGGATGGATTCAGCTTCTTCCTCACGTAGGAAACAATGGTTGCTAAGATGGAGAGCTTTCTTCTTCAAATTATCTAGAGTGAGAATCTATTTATGGAAGATAGTCCACCAGGAAAAATTAACTTTGGGGAGAGATTTCCTTCTCCAAATCTTCATCCAGTCAAATAGAGGATCCTACGCACAAGAAATAATATTGTAACCTGACTTAACATAGTAATTCCCATCCTTAGGGTCAATCCAAACCAAGGATTCAGGAAAAGTGGAGTTAAAGAACTTGTGATTCTTAATAGCTCTAAGAAGCTCTTCAACAACCAAAAAAAGGGGGGGGTCATACCAATTAGGATCAATCTTCCAACGAGGTGGGTCCAAAGAGGTGTCCAAGTAATCAGAGACCTTATGCCCCAACCGAGCATAGAGGTCAAACTTCATAGCAGACAAAATTGGGTGCAGACCAAGGGCCTATGAGAAATGGCATCTATCATCCAAAAAAGAAACCAAAGTACTAGACCAAACCTACTAAGAAGAACCCAAGGAGAGAAAATTCCTAGATTTGATAAGGTTATTCCAGATTATGGATCTAGAAGGAAGAACATAATTATCAAGAAAACATAGACAATCTATGTTTTGTAAATACTTATCCTTAAGGATTGAAATCCATTCCGCCTAATTATTAAGAAGCTTTCAAGTGATTTTAGTTATGAGGGCCATGTTCATCTACCCAGTCCTTCTCAAATCAAGACTCCCATAACATTTTCTAGAGTACATAGTATCCCAATTAACCAAGGAAAAATGACTCCTCTCTTTAGTGCCTGACCAAAGGAATCTTCTTTGAATTTTCCCAAATTTCTCCTACCATACAATGGGCATAAAAAAAAAGACATTAGGTACACAACCGAACTCTGAAGAGTGGTCTTGAGGAGGAGAAGCGTACCTATGTTGCTAAGAAGAGCGCCCTTCCAAGCGAATAGCTTTCTTTGCACTCTTTCCAAGAGGTTAGACCAAACTGAGTTGCCCACCTTACCAACAGTGAGTGACATTCCTAGATACGCCAAGGGGAGAGGGAGGATCTAACAATTTTAAGGATTCTAGGTATCTTGGCTTGTAGGGAAGGGTCAACATTGAGAAAGAAGATGACGCTTTTAGTAAAATTGGTACACTGGCCAGAGGCCATAGCAAATTTTTTAAGAATATTTTTTCATCTCTTGGCCTTCACTAAAGTGGATTCCCCCAAAAGGATCATATCATCAACAAATTATTGATGAGAAATTAGTTGCGAAATAGAGGAAGGGGCAAAGCCATCCAAGGTACCATTCAAAATTTATATTCAAGATTGCAGCCGAGAACTTTAGCCATCAGAATGAAGAGATAGCAGAACTAGGGATCCCCTTGATGGATACCACTAGAAGCCGAGAAGAAACCCTATCAAGTACCATTGATAATCACAAAAAACTTGGGAGAGGTGACACACCCTTGAATAAGTTTCAATAATTTTCTTGAGAACCCGAACCTGTGAAGAGCTTGAAACAAGAAATTCTAGGACAATTTGTCATAGGTTTTGGATATATCCATCTTAAGAGCCATACTTTTTTTTATTTTTCCCATGGAGTGAAGGGTTTCATGGACCAACATGATATCATCCATAATTTTCCACCCTGGAACAAAACCTTTTTGAGCAAGATGAATCAAATTGTCCAGAAAGGGTTTAATATGATTGACCAAGAGCTTAAAGAAAATTGTGAAGAACATGTTGCAAATACTGATAGGGAAAAAATCATATAGTGTATTAGCCTCATAATGCTTGGGAATGAGCACAATAAAGGTGTTATTTAATCCCTTGAGGATATTACCAGTAGAGAGGAATTCACTAACATTAGACATGACATCTTGTCCAATGATATCCCAAAAATTCTAGAAGAAGAAAGGAGGAAAACCATCAGAACCAAGGGCCTTAAAAGGGCCAAGGGAGAAGACAAACTCCTAGATCTCATTAATCGAAGCACATATTTTCATAAACAAGACATCTTGTGGGGAGAGAGAAAGGGGAATAACATCGAAGAGGTCACCCTCCATGGAATCATTCCTAGGAGGATTGAGGAGGTTATTAAAGAAAGAAACACTAGTACAAGCCAATATTCCTCAGTAGAAAACATAGAAGCATCATCAAAAACTAACTCATAAATGGTATTCCTCTTCCTATGCCTAGAAGTCATCATGTGAAAGAACTTAGTATTTTTATCCCCCTCACAGAGCCATTGATTGTTGTTCATTGTTTCTAATCAACTTCTTCCTTCTCAATAATGTTATGAAGCTCACTTAACAAAGTCTTCTCATTATCAATCAAATATTCCTAAGCACAAACTTCCATATCCTTTTGGACAATCTATCTAAGCTAAACTTTAAGATATTTTTTTCTCAAAAATGTTACCAAAGCTACTGCTACTCCATTCCTTTCGAATGCATTTAAGAGCTTTAAGTTTGAACACCAGATTAAACATAGGAGAACCACAACCCCTAACATGCCACCAAGTAAAGAGAAGGAACTTGAACTATGAGTGATATGTCCACATGAGCTTAAATCGAAAGGGGCTCTTAGCCTTAGGAGGAGGGGTATTCCAACATAGAAGCAATATGGTATGATTCGAACCAATCCTTATGAGTGAAGACAAGGAAAAGGAGGCCATATACTAGTTGGAGGACACCAGACATCTTTCAATCCTTACTTGAATAATATTGTCACCAACATGTTTATTAGACCAAGTGAAAGAACTTCCCTCAAGGTCCAGATTAGATAGGTCACCATCATAAAAGAAGGTGTTAAGGTCCAGCATACTATCCAACAAATCCATGATACCACCTAGCTTTTCGAAGGGAAAAATGGGGTGTTGAAGTCTCCCATCACCATCTAGTTACTATGCAAAAAGGTACTCCTACATCCCAGAAGATTGATCCAAGTATTCCTTCTTAAAACCACATTATTGGGTGCATGCATAGACATTAGATAAAACCCATTCATGATGACCGAAACCTTGAGAGAAGCGAATATTGAGAAAGTTTTTTCTTTTGAAATTAGAGAACCCTTGAGGAAAGGTTTCCACATTGTAACCAACCTACCAGATGCCCCAATCGCATCAACCACCAAATGGGATGCATTGGGCCAAAAATAATTACTAGATTTGTCAAACTCAACAGCAGTCATTTTGGTTTCTTGTAAAAGGAGAATATCACACTTGAAATATTTAATAAAATCTCTAAAAATATGCTTCTTATGAAGTCTATTGAGCCCTCAAATATTCCAGGAGAGGATCAACATTTCTTACTATGTTTGGAGCCTATATTCTCTAATGTTGTCTAATTGTCATTAGCAATGTCTCTCATCATATTCTTCTATCTAGTGGTTTTAGTTGAATTATGCCCAGCCTTAAAATTGGTCCTGACATCAGTCAACTTCCTTGGGCTAGCCAGCTTGGGTGAGCTAGGTAGACCATCCAAACTTGTAACAACAAGTGTAGGAGGAACCAGACAAGGGATAACCAAAGACACCACCTCTTCAGGGATCACCTCCAGGGCATTGGTTGAACACAAGTTGCAATAGTAGCATCCGGTAAGGTGTTCAAGTTTAATGTAGAAGAGGGCTCCACTAGGCTAGCATCCAGTAAGGGGAATCCATGGGGAAACACTGGTCCACTAAGAGACATTGGGAGAAAAGAGGGGAAATGGGGGTCTAGGTAGAAGAAGCAGGCTCAGTGTGTGTAGGCACCAACATGGGGGAGAGGATCGATAAGCCAAGGAGTACAATCTCACAAGTTTGGGAAAGGGGAAAAATAGGGGATTTAGGAAGAGATAGCAAGGCCAACATTGAAGTCGATTTGGGACTAGTCTCCAACCTAGGAGAATGGGAGGCCTCCATCTTGCCCTTACCTGTAGGGGTCAAAACCTTCAACAAACCTTTAGGGAAGGAATTACACAAGTAGACAACAAAAGAGAAAAGTTGAAAAAATAGTGTGGAGTTTTCATATTCAATGGCTTGAGACCACTTACCAAGCCTAGATTCAAGAGTAACCAATGTCGGGAGCACCTTATTCGATTCAATGCTAACGTAAGCGAGCAAACACCAGTTTGTTTCATTCCTTCATGACATAATCCAGAGAGAGAAAGTTTCCAAAGGATTTGGCCACTCCCACAATAATCTCCTCATCCCAAAACTCCAGGGGAAGGCCTAGAAGATGAACCTAGGTAGGGAGCATAGCCACCAAGTGAGCTGAATGGTCAAAACCTGGTTGCCACTTACAAAGAGAAAGACTTTGTTTGCCAAAGAACCAAGGCCCCCCAATAAGGGTAGACACACAATCCTCATAAAGTTGAAGCTAAAGAAAAAAAACCTTTAGGGAGAGCCGAAGTGGAGAAAGAACCTTTGATAGCCCAGCGGGAAGAATCCCACTTGCGAACAGACTCAATGTTAGGCTGCCTACCCAAAAACCTTCCAATAAGACAATTTTCTAGCTTGGCCAATGAACGATCAACAGAGGAGTCCTTTATTTTTTTAGTGGTACCCTCATTTGAATGCAAAATCTAGACCCCATCCCCAACCGTATAAGCCTTTTAGGGAAAAATCTCTTTCCAATTAAGTGTTGGGGGTACCTTTTTTAGAACAGAGGAAATAAGAGGTGACTTAGAAGGCCTATGATAGCCATTAGGAGACACACCCTACCCGAAATAAGCGCCAAATCAACTCGCACCAAGATATTCTCGTCCAACTCCATCAACCCATGATCTGCACATTTCAAATTGTAAAGGTTTTATATTAGATGTAATTATTACTTTTAAAATTATTCTCATGAAATCTTAAGATTTAATTATTGGTTTTATTTACTCATTCTAAAAATCCTTCACTAAGTGGGACTAATCAAAATCTATATTCTATTTGACTAGTTAGACAATCTTATTTTCTTTCCTAGTTTTCTAAGCATCTAATTTATATTTTTCTAAAACCTTTTAAAGAAACCCCTAAATACAATTTATAAAGCATACAAAAATAAATATATATTTTTATCCCAAAAACTATTAATGATTAAAAAGTACCATTTTATACATAACAAGTGGGAGGGAGAGAAGACATCATTGAAAGGACTTGAATAAATTAGCATTTTTCCAAAGATACCTTTTAGCACATCTAAACCATATAACTTATTAAATTATGAAGAACATCCACCAAATGTGTAAGATTAACAACACTAGATATATTTGCTAGATCAAAAGAAAATAGTTTTACAATTATAACAATATCTTGTACAATGTGTGCCTCATTATCAAATGTGTCTTAAACTCATGTATATGAATGTTATCCTTGTGATTTTCAATCATAGTAATAGAAAATTCACTCATGTTACTTGTAGGATTTAAATGAGGACAATTTAGAAAGAAAACACTAAGATGGTAGGAGATTTTGGTAGATACACACAAAAGCATGAACTTAAACACAAGATATATCAAACAAGTTTCTTATCTTAAATTTAGAAAATAGAAATTTATGAAACATAGATTTGAAAAGAAAATGCAAATTGAACCTTAAATGTCAAATCTTGGTAGTGAAAGATTTGATGGGTTGACCAAATTAAAAAGAAATTAAAAAATATTTACAAACAACTAGGATAAATAAATTTATAAAAGCAATCATTTTTAGACTTAACCTATAAATAAAAAGTTGAGATTGTAACAACAAAACAACATAGTTTTTATAAAGATTTAAGGATTCAGATTTTGATTTAAGAATGATTTTTTTAGTTGTAAATTATGTCTAATGATTAAATCTAGTATTAGATATGGAATTATGATGTTCAAATAAGTTCTTAGATGTATTAACCCCATACTCTAGATTATTTAAGAAATGAAATTTATCATCACATTTATTAAAAAAACCTACTAACATCCATATCTAAGCAGCATCTGTTCAAGAGAATTCTTCATAATCAAACCTCTTGATCTAATTTAACAATGTGAAAACAAGTAGAGTAGCCATGTACGATGTCTAATCTACCATTATGATGTAGATGTCAATATAAGTTGATGCCCTAATGTTCTAACGATGCCCTTGATACAATGGACACTATGATATCAGATAGATCTATTAGATGTCTAAAATAAAGTAAAAATTTTCCTTATACAAATCATGAATTTCAAACTCAAGCCAACAAGTATCAAATAGTAAGAAGGTTTGTCCTTATGAATGCCGATTATATAGCCTGTGAAGGAAGCTTATTCACTAATTACCCCACTTAAATCGCTGGTTGTCAACATACCAGCTATTTATATGGGGACTCGCTCCTCTTAGAAAGAACGACATGTCAATATAAACTCTTCCTTCACAAACCCACTAGTTTTCTTCGAAGGACACAAGACTTGCATGTGACCGACACCGGGGTTGTGCCTGGATCTTGGCAGGTGTCTTCCTAGCTCTATATTCACTTATGATTTAGCAGATGAATGCATTATATGTATTCGCCCTCCAAATGAGGCTTCACTATGCAATGCTATTAAAATGTAAATGAACAACACTAAAGTCGTCTTCATGATTGGAAACAACAGGAAAGGAAAACAGGAAGGCAAATAAATTAAAGTGCAGCGGGTGATAGGGAGGGAAAGGTCAACAATGTAAATAGTTGGTGGGTGGCACAAAAGTGGAAGTGGAATTGTATAATGCTTATTGACTTTGATTTGTTTTCTAGTCATCGTCATTTTATGCTATTCAAAGTCGACAATTATTATTTTTTCTGGCATAGAATGTAGACAAATAGAGATTGAATGTGGATTTTGATAATGAAAGCCAAATTGTAAAACAATTATTAGCCGATAGGCTATTTGTGTCAAATTTTTGTTGGGTTTTTCATTCATGAATAGAATTTCCTGGCACCGAAAATTAATAATTGCTGGCAGCCGACGTCGAGTTCCTCGGAGTTGTTTATGATGACGTGGAGTTTGCTAATTACATGGGTTGGAGGTGGTGGAGTTGGTTACCTCGATACGTGGAAGCAAAATGGTAAGTGTTTGCTCGCGTGAGGGTTAATGCATCTTGGCATTGTTGTACGATGGCGTGGGAGGAAGTAAATGCAATATCCAATATTGTAGTGTGGGAAAGTATACTCCGAAATGTGCAAGAAAATATATTGATTAAGTTGCATTGTTAAAAAAGCCATTGTTGTGTTGGTTTGATAGTAGACTATTGTAAAAATCGTCGCCTTCGGCTCCATTTTATGGAGGGTTTTAAAACTGTTGTGCTCCTAAATCTGTAAGTCGTTTTACATGGGTATTTTGCATAAATGATTAATTTATTGTTCATGTTTTTCGCTCTTTGCTTATTTTTTCCTTATTATATGTTTTAATCTTTGGTGTTATACCCATTTTGGAGACTTCAAAGAGATTATGGCTCTATATGGATGGAGAAATTACAGTTAAATCTTCTTTCTTTCGTCAAAAAATATGGTTAGGGTTAGTAATTTTTTCGCCCTTCGTTTATTGTTTGTAGTTATCTCTGTGCATCTTTGGCGCTATACCCATTAACATAGGAGCAATTGCAGATTAACATAGGAGTAATTGATATATATATATATATATATATGCAAAGGGTTAGTTTGAAAGCATAAAGATATTCAAGATAAAATTATTTTAGTGGTTGTTAAGTGTTATTCTAATAGCTCTTTTACAATCTCTATATGTCTATAATATTTAATACCAAGTAATGTAGCTCGAATTTTCAATTAAGTTTGTGGTGTTATACCCATTTTGCACAGATTATTGCTACCCATTGGCTTTACGAGTTCTATTTAATGTGGGTTTACTGCCAAAGAACGTAGCTCAATTTTTGAATTGAAAAGCCAACTCTTACATAGACTGCTTATCTTGTATCAATATGTTTAATGTGGGTTTTCGATCATCTATCATTTACCTGTGATTCAAGTAAGTGTTTTTCTAATAGTTCTTTTACAATTTCTCTATTTTTTCTATAATATTTAGTACCAAATAATGTAACTTGAATTTTGAATTGACAACCCAACTATTACATAGATTGTTTGTGCTGTATCAATATGTTTTATGATATTCTTTTTTCCAGTTCCACAAAGTAAACTGTTTATTATTGTAGTTTCCCTCTTCTATTCTCCATGTTTTAAAGTTGTATTTAATGTGGCTTTCCAATCATCTGTCATTTTCTTGTGATTCTTAAGTATTTTCCTAATAGCTCTTTTACAATTTCCCTATCTGTCTATAATATTTAGTACCAAATAATGTAGCTCAAATCTTCAATTGACAAACCAATTGTTACATAGATTGTTTGTTTCAATATGTTTCAAACTGTTCATTTTTTTTAGTATCCCATAACAAACTGTTCATTATCGTAGTTTGCCTCTTTTATTCTCCATATTTTAAAGTTCTTAAGTGTTTTTCTAACAGCTCTTTTACAATTTCTCTATTTGTCTATAATATTTAGTGTCATATAATGTAGCTCGAACCTTGAATTGACAAGCCAACTGTTACATAGATTGCTTGTCTTGTATCAATATGTTTCATGATATTGTTTTTCCCACTTCCCCATAACAGACTGTTCATTATTGTAGTTCACCTCTTCTATTCTCCATGTTTTTAAGTTCTATTTAATGTGTGTTTCCGATCATCCATCATTTTCTTGTGATTATTAAGTGTCTTTCTAATATCTCTTTTACAGTTTCCCTATTTGTCTATAATATTTAGTGCCAAATAATGTAGCTATAAGAAGTGTTAGAATAACACTTATTTGCTACTGAATATTATTGACAAAAAGGGAAATTGTATTGACTTCCCCAAAACATAAATAGATACATATACACATGTATATATGTATTGAATTCCCCATTTCATAATTAAAAATATACATATAGGAAGATATGTAAGGCCCCACCTTGCATGTGATTAGTAAAGCCCTAATATGTTTTATGTGATCCTAAATAGATGGTAAGATGTATTATGGATGACAAATAGTGTGATTATTTGATAATATTCTTGCTTATGCTACCGTGAATGTAAGACCCCATTTCATATTTCTCATTTTATTTCAATCAAACAAGTAGTTAGATGATAATTATGGTGAAATGAATGATAAAAATCTTTTTAGGATTCATGGGCATTAACCTTGATTTAATTAGATGCACATGTGAATTGTTGGATATAACTTGAAAGTGTTGGGTTATTTGGCATATTAAATTTTGGTAAATGGTTCATCATTAATGTTATAAGAGTTTAAAATGAATTACTAAGGTGGTAAAAAAAATGATGGAGTGACTATTTCATTGACTATATTATTGTATTGGAGTAAGTGTGTATTTCCTTTGATTATAATGAAAATTGAATCATTAGGTTCATTTGATGTATTAATGAGTAAATAGTTCATGAGTGAAAATTATGTGAATTGGATTAGCTAATAATATGAAGAGATATATGATCTAATCATGCTGACTTTGGTAATGTGCAGGAATCAAATATGCAAATAGGAGGATAGATAAATGTTGGAATCAAATCAAATACATCTTTGGGAAGTTCTAAGTGTAGCCCTATTTGACTTAGAAGGGTTTGAGGTTTTATTATTGGTTGGGTGATTGAGTAGAATCCAATTGTAGGACATGTGATGTGAGTTTGGTTGGGGTTGGAACCCTTGGTTAAGATCAAAATTCGTATGGATTTTGTGTGGGTTTTAAAAAGGGATTACTGAATCAATTTCCTTGGTTTTTGAACAAGAATAGACCCCTAGGACCTATACCTATGGGTTTGGAACCTTTTTGACACATGTGAACTTGTCCTTGGAGTGTGAAAAGACCCCTCAAAAGTCCACATTCATGAATGTGACAAATTCAAAAAGTGTTGGGGCTTGGGAAGAGTGACTTGTCACTCTCAACCTTCTACTCCCGAAAAGTTCTTGGAATTGGCACAAGACTCACACATGTGTGAGCACTTGTGGGAAAGATTTTAGGTTTGGAGGATCCCTATATATCTCAAGAAGATGGAAGATTTGGGAATTTCCCACTTCTACTCTTGGAGAACTTGAGTGAAGATGGTAGAAAGAATGAGAAAAAGAGAGGAGTCCATCTCTTTGGAAAGATAATGATAAAAATGGCTTGGTTTGGAAAGGAAGAAGGATAAAAGAGTTTAGTACCCTCACTTGGAGAAAATAGATAAGTTCTCTCTTACTTCCATTTTCTCTTTTGTGCATTTTTCTTTTCTGTAAGAAAGTGGTATGCTGTATGGATCATGGTTGAGAATAAAGAGTAGAGAAACTAGAAGCATGAGATTTGGTGCTATGTTATATTTTATCACTTGTAAAATTTTGAAGAAAGCTCCATTCATCATCTTGGAGTTAAAAGAAAACCTTGCTCGGGGGTATGGCTAGAGCCCACGAGGGTCCATGACGCCATTAAGGTAGGGTGGACAGCAAGCCCCAATTTCTTGTGTGTTATTCTCATATTCTCAAAATGTTGGTTATAATATGAAATAGCTAGTATTATGTTGTAGAATGAAAGAAAAAAATAAAGCAAGTTTTCCCTCATTGGCATGAAAAATCATTTATTGCATAGTTAATGATGTAGCAATGTAAGTTTAATGAATGGAATTTTTATCATGTTACAAGAAGGAAATAATTATGGAATAGAGCATGTTGTATACATTGGAATGCTCTTTAAAGTTTCATATTACATTAGTAAAGATGAAATAGAAAAAGTTTCATTTGTGGACATGACTATTTATTTTAGGCTCGTGTATTATTCTTAGAGAAAATTTGGAGCCAAAGTCTCCTTGAAGGAAAAATAAAAATAATCATTTTTTTTTTGTATCTCCTCTTACTTTAGAACAACCAAATAGTGGATTCCTTTAAATGTTTAGGAGAAGATTGGATTTTGCAAGGATTAAACATACATATGAAGGGTATCCCTTGGCTATTGAAAGTTAAAGTAAATAACTTGAAAATTCTTATGTTTTGACGTCATTGTATTTGAACATACATATAGCATTTTCATCTAAACTATACAAGTATTAGAAATAGCTTTATAGAGGATCATTTCTCAAGGGCTTACAAGAATTAAAGAGTAGGGATGAAAAGTAATATGAAGGAAAAGGGTTAGAGGGATCTTTTATTTAATTTTCAAGGTTATACTTGTTCTTGGAAGGATAATATGTGAAAATGTATATAAAAGCTAACTCTATAGCCATTTAAAGAATATGATGTGAACTTACACATATTTATTACCCATCTATTAATCTTGATTTTAAAAAAAATTAACACATTATTCATGACTAAGTCCATACTAGAAGCATTCCAATATGTTTTTCTTAAATCTAAACAAATCAAATTTAAGATAGAAAATAATAAATAAATCAGTCTACTAAAAGATAAGAAAATATGCGTATATTTCATAAATGGTTTATAATGAGAATGGAGTTCTTATATTCAATTTTATTACCTTACAAAATGTAATAACTTTTATATATATATATATATATATATAAAGAAAAAAAAAGAGTTTTATATTATATACTAAATTATAAGTATATGCTAATAATATAAAATATCCACATATATATATAACAATCATCATTTGTATTATGGAAAATTTATATATATGTATATTTTTAAGTTATTTATATTTGATATTATTTATTTCATTTTATTTTTTTCCTTAATTGTATGGTATTAGATGAATATAAAATAAAATAGTAACAATAGTATAACATTAAGTTACATTTGTTGTTCTAAAACAGCAGTATAACATTAAATGACATTTGTTGTTCTAAAACAACAGTATAACAATAAATAAGAATGCATTTGTTGTTTGTGATAGTAGGAAGAAAGAAAAATTACATTTGCTGTTCTATAATAGCAGTATAATTAATTAAAAAAAATGCATTTGTTGTTTTGTGACAGTAGCTAAAAAATATATATATATTGGAGATCTATAAGAGTAGTCAAATATAAAATAAATGAATAAAAGAAAGAAATAGTGCTTTTGTTGTTTGTAACAGTATCATAAATTGATACAAAGTTGAATAAACTCAATGTTGTTATGTAATGGCAGCAAAAAAAAAAGAAAAAAAAGAAAAGAGAGGGAAAATGCATGGATTTGTGAAACCAGTAATAACAAATTTATAAAATATATCCTCTGTCAGCTTACAAATAAATATACATATTTACTTCACAGCCGAAATGAATAAATGAATAAAAGTGAAGATCTTTGTTTGAAATGGAAGTATACACGATGAGATTGCAAATCTGAAACCCCTGCACTGCTGCACCAATGTAAATAGATCTGCAGTACTGATCAGAATAGATAAATAAGGGTTTCAAATAAACAAATACTGAAGAATTCATCTAATAAGCTTTCAAGAAATAAATAAAATTTATACCTGTTCAATTCAGAAGTGAGATGATGGCTCGTTTGAACCAGCATCTGCCTTTGCACCTGTAATGTTCTCTTCCCATGCCGCCATCATCCATCCTGCACAAATGAGGTGAGTTGAATAATATCAACTCGATTTAGGTTAAGTTTTGCTTCTATCATATTTTAGGGCTTTCACGTAGACCTAGATTTTTTTTAAGGATTAAAATATGGTGATTCAAGAATTTTCATTTTCTTTGGGTTTCCCACCCATTCGTTTGAAATGGACTCCAAAAGAGATCAAAATCCATTGATGGGGTTGCCTTATCTTTTTGGGATGAAAGCTTACCAACCCCAAGCTTTCGTACAAGCATTTTAGAGTAAATTGTGAGCAATACGAGAGGTAACATATTATTATTATTTTAATATGGAATTTAATATTTTTCTTAATGAATAATAACAGGGGTATGGAAAAATAGATCTTAACTTTATTAATTGATAGTAATGGGTATCTTTCTATAACGAAATCACGGTAATAATGAAAATATATAAATAAATAAATGATAATGATAATATTAGTTTTATGGATGATATTTTCATTACTGTTGTCTCAGATAATATTAATACTAGTCTTGTGAGAAGTAGTAATATTAAGATATTAATAAAGAAAATTAATGATAGTAATATTAAGAGAATATTTTGGCCTTAATAACATTAATACCATTAATGCTAAGAAGTATTGTAAATGACTATAATGATAATAATATGGTTATACTATGCTTAGAATGAATACTAATATTAAGTATATTATGTTATTGTTAATAGTTTTGGCAACAATGTTAGTAGGAAAATTAGTAAATTTACTAATGGTTACGTCTTGGCAAAACCTTAGCAAGCCTTGCTGTTAGGTTCAATAATAAGGATTGGAGGAGGTATTTGAACTAATACAAGTTCTATAGAAATAGAAATGTTCCTTTAAAGAATTGATAATACTAATATTAATTATAATGTTAATATCCATATGAAGATAATACTGTAGTATGAATATTAATCCTAATAGGAAACATCGAATCGGTGAAAGTTCAATGTTAAACATGATAGAGGAATGACTATAATCATGACAAGTGGTGATATTTGTTATAAGGTTAATGTTAGTATTACAATTAATATCATTAGTAATATGAGAAAACAATAATCAAGTATAGACAACATATGGTGTTATTAATATCAAGAATGATTTAATAATCAAAACAATAATACTAAGGTGGAAATTCAATAAACCAATAGCTAATAGAGTGACATAATAATAAATCCTATCAACAATGATACTAGTTTTAAAATTCATATTTATACTAACTACCATGCCACTGTTAATCCCAAGGAATCAAACTTATGGTAAACATTTCTACCAACACCATAAGATAATAAAGCTAATGCTAATATCAAGGACGAATGTAGTGCAAAGGTTAGAATGTTTCTTTCAATGGTAAAAGATATTATCAGTATTTTAATAAGCATTAACATGAGATTTAACCTCTGGGATTATCAATGATGAATAGTAAATGGTGTATTATATAAATTTATGTTGTTTCCAATAAAATATGTAGTAGCTAGGTTTGGCCCATACTATAATGTGGGCATGTTATCATGTTAGTGATACACTCTAAACACTTATAAAGATGATTTGCATAATTAATGTTTGTTTTTTTTAAAAAAAATTGTTGGATTTTTCTAGCAAAAAATTGGGCACGACAAGATATATATCCATATATACAAACCAAGACTACTGTGGTTCATTTGACAATGCAACAATAATTTATATATACATATGTATATCTAAACAGATGTGTATGCTATCTTTATTCGTATTTATGTAGACTTTGATTTTAAAAGAGTTAAAAATAGTATATATAAGTATTATTTAGGTTCTAAGAAAATCACTACAATACAACCATAGCATTCAATGATATAGCATTGAGATGTTGTTAATAACAGAGCATTTAATGGTGTAGTATGTGTAACATGTTCATAACAAAGCTATAAAATTGTTTGCACTTAGCCAGTGCAATGTGTCTATTGAAACTGAATATATTGAAAAACACCAAAAATAGTGCACAAAACTATATTTCAAGCCAGCAACAATGTAATTTTTTGAGGCTGCAAACATTGAATATTGCATTCGCTTTCTCCCGCCATCTTGATTGCCATTGTACAACACTACAAGCAACCATTTACCATTTTTCTTTTGTGTTCCATGGTGGAAAAGAGCCCCTTCTTGCATATATATTTTAATAAGCTAGAATGTTTATAACATGTTGTTGACTTGCAGAACTTTCACCCTCTACTTATTGTTCCTTCTTGTCGTTGTGCATCTTTGACATTATGCCCATTTTTATAGAGGTCCTTGCTTGGCATGTCAATGAAGTTACATAGTTAGGAATAAATATAGTATACACATCTATTTAGATATAGCAGTGTATATATAAATAGATATATACATATGTACATATGGATATATATATCTGGTTATATGTGTTTTTTTAAATGTGTGTAGACAAAGGGGAATTCAATGCATATATGTACTTAATCATTTTTATTCTAAAAAAAATGTAAAGCGCAACATAGCTACACAATTTTGGACTAGTTGCGTGCATCCAATATTGTATTCTTGTAAACATGACATATAGCAATAGTAAAATAGTGAAAATGGTTAACACATAAATCTATAGAATACTTGTATATATATTTTTATATATTCCAATGTTCAAACCATGTTATTCCTCTTGTGATCATCCATAGATATGCATTTATATACACATGGATACACATATATTTTGTTATATGTTTATGTGTAATTACTACTTTAAATATATCTATGGTTATACATGTATATTCATATATGCTAATATGGTTGAGTTTATATGTATATTCCTAGATCGTCCCAATACATTCAATTTCAACAATCCAATCAATTGTTGAATTAAAAATGGCTAAAAATTAGCAATGGAACCATTTTACTATACCCAATATAAAGAGAAAATTTGTGCAAAGCGTCGTACAAAATACTTGCAACAAAGGCTACCTGTAGCAACCACACGCGCAGCTCTGCTTGCTGTCAATCTTCCCTCGCAGCTCCCATTGGCAATGGTAAATCCCACTCCTTTTTCCTTGGATTGTCTTGTTCGCCCAGGCTGCCAAAGTGTGCATGGTAGTTTGGACATAAACATACCGATATCAACATCACAAGATATGTTCAATATACAATCTTAGATCAATCCCCTCACTACACCAGTGCACTAACAACACCTCAAAGAAATTTTCAATGATTGCTACCTTTCTTCAATTAAACAATTTTGAAAACGTATAGATACATTGTTGAACCTTGTTGTTTGTTAGATATGCAAAGAAAGCTACATTGGGATGCACACTCGTGCATCCAGTTCAATAACCATGTGTGCTAGATGTTATTCTAAAAAAGGCTCTCACTGTTTCAGCTGTACAAATGGCATGGACCCAGGCCCACAACCATTCTTGCTAAAAAAGCTAACACATGTTGAAGAATTGCTTATTGCTAGGGTGGCTCCAATTTTACAAGTGTCCCATGCTAGAGGAGGGCAGTTTAAATATAGTGGTCACAAAATAAGCTTTCCTCAAAATATCTCGAGCATTGTAAAACTTTTGTCGTGCCAATTACAAGACCTTGAGGTTGTGATTGTACGACGGCCCACCATTGAAGGTGCAAACTATGACTACTATGTTAATAAACATCATTTCATGGATGCATTGAAATATAAAATTCAATATGAAAAATACTACAATGATGTTGAGATTGATGTTGAGGCTCTTAATATGTTACTTGATATTGTTGTTGATGTCTCCAATTTCTTGCATACAATAGAGCAAGTTTCTAATGAAGACTTGATTCCATCAACCAAGCTCAACAAATGTTGTTGAACATGAAAATGGCTCTTCAACCTTTTCATCATTTATCCCTTTCTTTCCAAATGCTACATGAGAGCTCCAAGCCATCAAACACGTATTACAAATTGGAAAAAAGGAGAAGAATATCTTGTGTTGGCCTGAAATTAACTCTTCTCCTATTAATGAATACAACACTGAAGGTTTATTTACAATGGATTTTCCAACATTGTTCCCCATTGGAGCAACACTTCCCCTCCAACCAAGTGTACCATAGAAAAAAGGAAACTTGCTTGATTTAGGGAACAATTAATGATAAATTGAACTTAATGAGGCCTTGATTTGGTGTTGGGAGGTTTTTTCCCTTAATTCAACATTATAAAATGTATTTAATGAAGGCTTTAAAAATAAACTCAATGTTAATCTAGTGTTGTAATGTGTCTTGCACATTCACATTGGATATTGTGTCTTCCTAGGCTAAGTAGACCTCATTTTAGTGTTGTAAAGTGTATCTAATCACACTTTCACATTGAATTTTGTGTCCCAAGCCCTAATTTACTTTTACATCATCATTAATAGACCCCTATTACCCCATGTTGTGCATCCTGAGGAAATATTTGATGAAATACCCAACAAAGTCATCATATAAACCTTATTTCCCTACTTCCTAGCATCTTAGCTAGAAAATGGGCCCTCTGGGACTAATTTTCCATCTGTGGTGAATGATTCCCTGTTAGGTGGGACTGATTCACCCAAGGTGGTGAATGAGTCCCATTTGGGCCATTTTTACTTTTGAGCAAGAAATTTTAGAATTTAAGTTTTATTTTTCTTCATGTCGGCCTTAGGGATCCAATTTATGGGTGAATTAGGAGAATTTCCTATAAATACAAACTTCTAAGCCCTAATTCATAATCTCTTAACTCATACACAACTCATTCGACATTTATCTTCTCTTTCAAGTCAAGCAAGTTAGGTTTTTATCACTCTAAGTCATCAAGTAAGCTTCCAAAAGACATTCAAGGGCAGATTCTTCATGTTTTGCTATATAAATTCAAGATCAAACATCATGGAAAGGTACTAACTTCATTGTTTCATGCTTCATTACATTCTTTCATCATTTTGGTTTAATTACCTACAAATGGGTTTGACCAAGGCAAACCCCCATGCCCTAACATCCAACATCTCTCTTTCTCTTCTTATGTGTTTGCAATTTCTTTCAAGTCATCTCTTCATTAGATAAGTCAAAATACAAAGTCACTTACAGGTCCAAATTTGACAATTTTAGAACCGGGCACTTGGAGAAGCAGAAAGTACAGACTGAAGGCTCTTGTTTCCACCTTTGAATCTTAAAAAATTCAAAATTGGACTCATTTTCCATGGGTGGTGAATGAGTCCCACTTCTAGGCCTGATTTTGGTTTTCTGCATTTTTGGATACCCATTTGTTCGAAATGAGTTCCGGAACAGTTTCACAAAATTGGGACTGATTCACCCAAAATGGCGAATAAGTCCCACCAGGCCTAAAAATTAGGATCAGTAGCATTCCAAAAGTCATTTCCAATCTTCATCAATATCTGAGGTGTGCACTTTCAGTTTCATCCATTTCTGTTACAATTTGCATTCATTTCTAGGTGTCATTTGCATTACACAATATGTTTTCAAACAAGTTGCATTCCAATAGTTTCACATTAATAATCAATCAATTTCATCAACTATCAACATTTAGATCATTTTATTTAGTCATAATTACATCATACATTCCTTAGTTTAAGTGAACCACCACAATTTTTGGGGTCTATCTCTCTCCTTTTAGGTGAAAAACCCTAAGAGTGCAACAGAAGTACATAGCACCACAAAAATTGTTGGTTCATTTTGGTGAACCGGCTTTTGAATACTTTTCTTTTCTAATTTGGAGTCCTTCATCATACATCTAGCTTGCATTGACCTTGCATTAGGGTTTGCATGGATTCATTTGCATGCTAGGTTTCCAATTTTGCATTCATGAAAAGTGCATTTAGGTTGCATTTTTGGCATCTAAAATCATTAAAATTTTCTAAAAATTTTCATTTCCATCTTAGGTATGCATCTTACAGCACAGAAAACATCAAAATCCATCAAAAAGATTTGAAAATTCTGAAAAAAATCCATACTAGGACTCATTCGCCACCTTGGGCGAATCAGTCCCTTTTCACCCCAGAAACTAACTTTTACAGAACTGAAAACCCTATTTTTAAGCTTCTGTTTGGTGCCATTACCTAGCTATATTAGTTGGTTGCATTTCTATAACATGCATTTCATTATCTATCTAGCTTAAATTAGCTCATTTCATGCATGGTTTAAATTTCACATTTGCATTCTCATATTGTTACATAGCATAATCAATCAATTATTATCTAAAAATTACATTTCATTTCAGCCTTTTACATTGCATTTTGAGTTGGCATAGATTGTTATTTCAAAATGTTAGTTTCAATCTTCTCCAAATTTGCAAAGAAAAAGTTAGTTTTAACAAGTATTCTAGTCCTTCATTCAATGCATTCCCTAGTTATGATAGTCTCTTAGCATAAGAGAATGAAAATGTTAACGATTTTCTTAAACTTACACTCCCTCCTATCTCTCCTATTTGTGTGGATGATGTGTTAGAATGGAATACAAACATAGATCACCATGATGATCATTGTTTTACTTCTCCCAATACCTCTCCTTTTAGTGATGAAGGTATCTTGGTGAAAGAAGATACAATCATTGAGCATCATGAAGGTCTTGTTTGTTCTTCTCCTCATTCCCCTTGGGAAGATAGTATAACAATACAAGATGAATGCATTGCCACCACTTTACATAGTCTCCATTCATCTCCCAACACCTCCTCTATTTGTGATAATGCTTTTGTGAATGATCATGAAAAACACATTTGTGAGGAGGATATTTTATATCAAAAAACTCAATGATTGAGAGTTATAACATTATTTTTCTCCTTCCTAATGTTCCTAACAATTGGAAGGGTCTATTTGAACAAGAAGATCCAATCATTGGCACACATGAAAATCCTAGTTGTCCTCCCCTTGATGTCTCCCCTCTTTGTGATGATTCTTATTTACAACATCTAACCATCACATGTGATGAACCTCTTGAAAGATATCCTACTAGGGTAGATATTATGGTATAAGATAATGAAATTATGGAAAAAAATCAAATTTCCCCTCTCCTAATATCTCTTCTATGAGTGAAGATTATATTATGGTGTTAAAAGATCCAATTGATGAGACTCATGAAAATCTTCTAGAACAAGGCACTTCAACCATTGCTTGCTCCCCTAATTGCGATGAACCAATCCTTGAAAGTCAAGAAAATTTGGATTGTCATTCTCTTAACAACTCTCCTCCTAGGGAGACTATTATGGTGCAAGAAAATGATGTCTTCCTTAGGGGTGCATCAAACCAAGACCACCAAGGTTATGCATGCACAAATGTCCATTAGATCCCCTTCAATCAATGAACCACATACATACCCCATGGGACATCCTAACAATCCTCTAATTCTTTACCCACCATCACACAAGCAACAACCTCAAAACCGACCCGAACTCATCCTTTACCCACCTAAGCATAATGTTTCATAACAACCAAGTTACAATGGCATTGCTCACATATGTAACAAAGTATATACAATCAAAACCAACCCCAAATCTGAACATCTTATGAAATAACAAGGAAAAGGATGTGATGCTATAGAACAAAGTATCCATGCCCCTCTAGCGCCCAAAACACAAGCACCAAATCATGGTCTTCGTGATTTTCCTTTCATAGAAATCAACCCATCCAACAACCCTTCATTCAACATCAATACTATCACACAAGATTCTTCCAAGAAAACTCTAACTTTGGTACATCCTGAATTGATAGATACCTCATTAAACATGTATCAAGTAGAAACTTTGTTTCTGTATCCAAATAAATAACATTACTTTCTGCTCCTTTCCATGTAATAGTTTTAGAATCATAGCATACTCACTATTTCATTTTTTTCATCCATCACAAGGATCAGCATACCATTATCCATTCTAGGCTCACCCTTGTCCTGCACTAAGTGGGGGGGAATGGTTAGAAAGCTTTATCCCCGTATGTCACTTGTTGTTGTCTCTTTTGACTAGTCATTAACCTTTCATGAACATATAGGAGCAAGCTTGGGATGTGGACAACATACCTTAAGTTGGCCCGCATGTGACATACTCATTCATGATGTAGCTCAATTCAGAAACATATGACTTGGCATAGGGCTTTCCAAGTTGGCTCTCATGTCTTCTTTCATTTATCCTTAGCTACTTTAAAGCAATTTCTCACAGTAATTGTGTAGCAACCACTTTAAAGTGGGGTCATGCATACACAACATCTTTGTGCAAATTTATGGTGTATTTTTTCTTTTTCATGTGATGTTTCCTCTTCTTGGTGGTGTCATTGGGTTTGATTCCTTCCAAGAGTGTACGACCAACTGAAGTGGCCTGATGTGAATGAGGCATCCCATGGATAATGATCTGACACCCTGACTTGTCCTCTCTTGGAGACATTAGGCACAATGCTCCCCAAGAAGAAGACCTTACATGAACAAATCAAAATCCCCTTTAGAAAAATTCTTTACATATTCAAAAGCATTTACAAAAATCATTACATTGTGGTGCCTTATCAATGTTATTAGGAGCATAAATTTGGTATGCTTTGTATAATGGGACGCTGACACACTGGCATGACTTTCTCATTATACAGTGGGAAGCCGACACACTGGCATGACTTTCTCACTAAACCACTTCTTTGGGACATCTCACCCCACGGACAACCCAATGTTCTGTGGCCCTAGAGTGAGCACATCTTTTCCACCCCATTTTTATTTTCTTTAGTTTTTGCCATTGCATGATTGTGTATCTTGTTTTTTTGCTAATCATTCACCTTGTGTGTGTCTTCTTATGCTTATGTTGATTTGATTTAGGATCTTGGATCCTAGGGGCTTGACCGATGCCTTGATCTTTTTCATCCTTTATCATCTGCATTGTTACGATTGGACCCCTCTTGAATGTCTACTTTAGTGTGAGTTTGAAGCAAGTTCATCCTCTCATTAAAGTGGGGGCTAAATGTACCATAGAAGAAAGGAAACTTTCTTTATTTAGGGAAAAATTAATGATAAATTGAACTTAATGAGGCCTTGATTTGGTGTTGGTAGGTGTTTTTCACATCCACACTAGGTCTTGGACCCTTGCAAATGCATTTAACGATGTCTTGTAAAGGTGTTGTAAAGTGTTGTAAAGGACTTTCATGCTTTTATAGACTTAATGAACCTATTTTCCCTTAATTCAACATTATAAAATGTATTTTATGAAGGCTTGTAAAATAAACTTAATGTTAATCTAGTATTGTAATGTGTCTTGCACATTCACATTGGATATTGTGCCTTCCTAGGCTGAGTGGACCTCATTTTAGTGTTGTAAAGTGTATCTAATCACACTTTCACATTGAATTTTGTGTCCCAAGCCCTAATTGACTTTTACATCATCATTAATAGACCCCTTTTACCCCATATTGTGCATCCCGAGGTAATATTTGATGAAATACCCGACAAAGTCATCATATAAACCTTATTTCCTTACTTCCTAGCATCCTAGTCAGCAAATGGGCCCCTCTAGGACTAATTCACCATCTGTGGTGAATGAGTTCCTGCCAGGTGGGAGATTCGCCCAAGGTGGCGAATGAGTCCCATTTGGGCCTTTTTTTACTTTTGAGCAAGAAATTTTAGAATTTAAGTTTAATTTTTCATGTCGGCCTTAGGGATCCAATTTACAGGTGAATTAGGATAATTTCCTATAAATACAACCTTCTAAGCCTTAATTCATAATCTCTTAACTCATACACAACTCATTTAACATTTATCTTCTCTTTCAAGTCAAGCAAGTTAGGGTTTTATCGCTCTAAGTCATCAAGTAAGCTTCCAAAAGACATTCAAGCATAGATTATTCATGTTTTTCTGCATAAATTCAATATCAAACATCATGGAAAGGTACTAACTTCATTGTTTCATGCTTCATTACATTCATTCATCATTTTGGTTTAATTACCTACAAAGGGGTTTGAACAAGGCAAACCCCCATGCCCTAACATCCAACATTTATCTTTCTCTTCTTGTGTGTTTGCAGATTTAGGCATCTTGGAAGCTTAGAAATCATTGAATATTTCATTGCAAAATTTTTCAAGTCATCTCTTCATTGGATAAGTCAAAATACCTACAAAAAGTCACTTACAGGTCCAAGTTTGACAGTTTCAAAACTAGACACCTGGAGAACCAGAAAGTGCAAACTGAAGGCTCTTGTTTCCACCTTTGAATCTTCAAAAATTAAAAAGTGGACCATTTTCCATGGGTGGCAAATGAGTCCCACTTCTAGGATTGATTTTGGTTTTCTACATTTTTGGATACCCATTTGTTTGAAACAGGTTCCAGAATAGTTTCACAGAACTAGGACTAATTCTCCCAAAATGGAAAATGAGTCCCACCAGGCCTAAAAATTAGGATCAGAAGAATTCTATAAGTCATTTCCAATCTTCATCAATATCTCAGGTGCACACTTTTAGTTTCATCCATTTCTATTACAATTTGCATTCATTTCTAGGTGTTTTCTGCATTACACAATGTGTTTTCAAATAAGTTGCATTTCAATAGTTTCGCATTAATAATTGTAGGATGCTAAATCTGCATTTTGCTCAAACGAACAACTAAAATTTAAGCAAATCAAATAAGACATCCTTATGGAATAATACATCAATGCTTCATAAATGCAAATGAAATAAATAACAAAACCAAGCATATGAAAACATGAAATGAATCCCATCCCATATTGGATTGGTGCTATTGTTGAAAATAGCCCTTTCCCAATCCTTGCTTAAAGCTAAATGATATGATGCTATGAAGATGGTGGAGTGATGGTAGGAAAAATCAGTTCTCCTGAAGAGAGTGACTTTACATGAGTCATTGTGGATGATTTGCTTGAGGATGAAGCCTCTATTTGTAGATTTTCAAATGCTAAGAGTGTCAAACATGGAGGATGTGGGACTAAAGATAAGCCAATGGGGAGAGGCCACTTGTCATCATGTGAGTGGTTGATGCATGTGCAAGATTTGGGAAATGTGCCCAAGAGGGGGAAATTTCAAATTCAAATTTGAGAATAAATGTTGAGTGGGGGACATGTAAGAGTTTGTTAATTGCTTTGTTGGATGTACATGCCCACTTGGTTTTGAATTCAAACTTGATGGAATATTCCTCAAAGATGCCATGTTGAGTGAAAATGCTGATTTAAATAAATCAATAAATGGATTTATTTGTGCAAGTGGGATTATCTAGAGGATGTGATGGCTAGTTAGGTTAGTTTTAATCAGGATTAATTAGCTAGGATGATGATTAGGTGAGTTTGACCAATTTGACTCAAATATTTGATTTATTTAAATCAGAAAAGGAGAAATATGAATTTATATTTAATTAAATAAAAAGCTTGATTTATTTAATTAAGAGGATGGTGATGTTAGGATCAAGTTGATTTATTTAATTTAAATTGATAGCTTTAGGAGATTGAACAAATAAACTTGATTTATTTATTTGATGAGCGAATGTGATGCATAATGTCAATTTGACGTGTTTACATTTTTCCCCTCTTTGAAGCAATGTACTTGTTGCATTGGTTCAAAGAATAATCTTACCGCAATCAAAATTCAAAAAATTTATGATTTTTTTGGATGCCCCAGCAGAAAGTACACTAGTACATTGCCCCCTCGAGAGATCGAGCGAAAAGATTCAATTTGAGGGTCGATCTCATGATAAAGAGGTTCAAAATGGATTGTTATGGATGATGATGCAAATGAGATGATTCTAAGATGCTTAGAATAACAAATCTATATTATCCTAAACAACTTAAATGATGATATGATGTGAAATGAATGAGATTGATGATGTGATATGCTATGATTATGCAATGGATGATTTATGCAGATGCTTAGACTAACAGATTTATATTATGATGATGATATGCAAATGCAATGCATGTGAAATGATGGATGTTTCCTATTATATATGATATGAATGATATGTGGTATGGTGACAGTTTGTGGATGCAAGATGTATGCATGAAGGATGCATTGGTGATGATGATGTTAGTGTGGAAATGAGATGATGACAAGAGGATCCCACAAGTTTATGATCTGATGAGACTTTATTAGAGATGATGATGATGATAGATGTTGATAATGATGATAAATGATGATGATTTGCTTATCAAGGATTGGGATTTTAAAAGGGCTACTTACCTTATGTTTGATTACACACATAGATACGATGCATCAAGGTATAAAGAACTAGGATGGCGTTGTACCTAGTGCGATGGACTTTGACTCGACAAACAAATAGGAGCATTCTTGTTCACACTTGACATACGGAAACCTTGCTAGGACGTACCTAACAAAGCAAGTATTCACCAAGTTATTTTACAAGAATGTCCAACAAGCACAACAGACAAAAGATAATGATCGTTGCCCCATTCCTATCTCTCTAAATCCTTCATTCGGATATCATTGAGAGGTCCTTGGAATGAGCACAATAAGATAAATCAAAAGAAAAAGATCAAGTACGCAAACAAGCCAATGTTCTTCATACCTTCAACCAAAGGGATTTGTTTTGATAGGATAAGAATCCAAGTGATATCCAAAATGATGCCCAGTCTCGGAACGATATATCCTAGGACATGCATTGTATAGGATGATGATAGTTTGATAAGTTGATTGATAGGCTATTGATATAAGGTTGACTAACATGTCTAAAAATGATCAAGAGTTTGATTTTGTTTTAATGGTTTGTTGCTTTGATTTAGATTTTATGATTTGAAGCTTGCTTTTGCTAATTGTTGTGATTGTTTCTGTTTGTTTTTCCAAAAGAAGAAGGTGAGGATCAGTTTATTATGGATGATTGATTATCGCGAGTGAAAGCGAAATGAGATGTATGGATTTTTTCAAATATTTGGATGTTTTTGACGTTTTGAAATGTTTTGAGGCTATTTTTGGTGTTTTTGAGACTTTTACAAATGTTTTGATTTTTGAATTTTGCGATGTATTGGGATTTTGATGTGATTTTGGATGTTTTTGGATTTTGTGGTTTTTTCGAATGTTTTTTGGATTTTGATGTTTTTTGAATGTTTTTGGATTTTTGTGTCTCGGGGGCTGATCAAAGATGAGCCTTGCCTACGTTTAAGCTTAGAGACGACGTAGTTCGGATTCCATGTTTTTGATGTTTTCTGTTTTCGACTTGTTTTTGGATTTTGATATATTTTCAATGTTTTTGGATTTTCGCATGATTTTAACGATTTCGATATGGACATGTGTGATGATATCAGTGCTCTGTTTTGGGATTTTGTTGAAGGCCAAACTAAGGTTGATTGATCGAATCAATGGATTGATGATGATGATGATGATAACATTGTTGACGATACACAACAATGTGAGGATTTGATTAATTAGGATTGATGATGATAACATTGTTGAGGATGCACAACAATGCAAGGATAGTGTTAAGCAACACAAGGACTGAGATGATGATGAATTGATTAGATTTGCTTGATCATGATTGATGAAGCTTGATTTGGAACAAAAGTTGTTCGAATGATGTGATGTTGACGTTTCAAGTGTAACCTAGATGCGATTGATAGTGATTGTTTGGATCAATGTTTGATGAAAGATGAAGACTAATAAGGAATTTTTTCTCGTCAAAATATGCCATGGGCTAGTGATTTGGATTTTTCTCACAAGTTCTTTGACCCATTTGATTTTATGTTTTCCAATGTTTGGATCACCATATAAGGGGAAGGATATAGATCAAGATTTATTCACGAAGCAAAAGATGCAACAATCTGCCCCCAGTGTCTAGCAATGTATGGAATGTCATGGATGGATGCTTGGATAGGTGTGTGGATGGATGGATATGGATTATCTTGTGATAAGATAAGGTGTTTGGATAAAGGATGCTCATTTTGGATAATGCTTCATGGCCCAGATAATGTTGGATAGGATAGGATCAATGAAAATGACCCATGTCAAGATGTTTATCGTAAGAAAGCGTAAGGTGTGCCCCAAATTTTCATCAAGATCAAGATAACTTGGATTATGGACGCAGATGGATGAAAATGGATTGGATCAATGGTTTATGGATGAATGGCTTTATTATGGATAAGATGGATGAAATGTTGGATTTATTACGGATGGGATAAGATGCTTCCTCTGAACTAGCGCACGTAGATGCTCAATTCTACACATGATGCCTATTTTCAAGGTTTTCATCATGGTCTTGCCCAAAGCGCCGCCCATGTGGTTTTCACTAGAGAATTATTTTTTTATCTTTACTATTTTCAATCCTTTTTCTATTTTTTTTGGATTTTCATATTTTTTGATTTTTTGATTTTTCTGACAGATTTTAGGCTTATGCTAAAGCTTAAGGTGTCACTGATGTAGATTCCCCTTTCATAATGTGCCATCGATGTCCTACCTAAAGAAGCTGCTTTGCTAAGATATGTGCACTTGAATACAACTTTTGAGATTCCTAATCTGCTTCGTCGATACCAAAGTTGACTTTGTCTTTGTGCACACATCGCGATAGAGTGCCTTCTAAATCCTTATGATGAAGGGTTGTTGCCAATACATGGTCAATGTGAGAACTGGATATCATATGTGGAGGCGTGGATGGAGTGTGTTTAGGGATAAGAGATGGATTGGTTGACAGTTTGGAACCTTTGACTCTCCAAACTTGGGAAGATGAGCAATGATGGGTGGATACGGAAGTGTGCATGGAATTAGGACCAACTGCTTGATACACTTTGTACGTCGCTTGAAAATCCTGCTTTTGCTTTTGTGGACATCTTTGATGGATACTTTTCCCTTTTTTATTTTTCCCCATAGTTTCTTTGACTAATGGAGTTTGATAAGGATAATCTTTCTTTGTATGTTTTTGTATCCATATGTATTTGATTTGTCCATTATGCTTCTCAGCTTCTTTTTCTTTGATAACATTCTTTGTACTTTGATTCAAATCTTTCCTTCGAAGTTGGTCCCAATTTGTGGATGGGGTGATGGGTGGATGAAGATTCATGATGTGGCTGGTTGTAGTAATGACATTAGTTTCATCATAAGGATTCTCCATGCTTCCTATGTTGATGCTTGCTTGAGATGAAGTTGCCCCCAGTATGGTGGTGTTAGTACCTTTATGTTTTGATTTTTCCTGTTCCAAGATGTATTGTTCAATAAACATGCTCTGACAAATGACCACTGTAGATGACATTGTTTCAATTTGTTGCTCTGCTGAATCTGAGTTATACTGTTCTATCTAACTTGATTCCTTGAGTGGATAATGTCGGATATCTTTATTCATGATGTCCTTAGTCTGAATTTGGGATATATCAAATCTTGATGTTGACAACTCTATTTGACTATAGGAATCAATAGCCTACTCTTTTTGTGTAATAATGTCAAGAGTAAAAGAATCATGTTCTGAAGGAAGATCATCTATGTGTCCATCCAAAGAAAGCATCTCATGGGTAGATGGAGTGTGTGCTACATGATCATCTTGCATAGATAGGAGAGTGTCCATTAGATTATTGTAGTATCTTGAGGATACAAATTCTTGATCTTGAATGATTTCAGAGTTGCTTTCGACATGCTTTGGACCAAGTTCTTGACATGGGTTAGTTTCAAAGGATGGATTGCTTATAAAAGGTTCTTGGATGTCGTCATTAGACATGGTAAGTGGTTCAATATCCTCAAGTGTCGAGTTCAGGGTTCTTTTAGTATCTATAACCATGAGTTCGAAGGGCGTCAATATGTCTTGGAAATGATCATTTCTAGACTTTGGTGAAGGATTTTGATCATGCTTTGGAATAAATTCTTGAGATATGTCCTCTAACTCATAAGGCAATGTAGAGACATTTTCAATATGATCATTGGTCGATGGATCATGCATTATGTCACTAGGATCAAATAATCCTAACACTCCTTGAAATAGATCACTAAAGAGTGGCTCTTGATGTATGGTGATTTGGTCATCGGATGGGGTGAAAACATCTTCAAATTGCTCATCGATGAAGAGATCTTGATCATTGTTTTCAACAATTGTGGTGGAGGGATTTCCATTGTTTTCAACCATAGGGTCAAATGATGTTGAAATTTCTTGAATTGGATCATTGTTGGTTGGTGGATTTTGACCATGATTGAAAAGTGACTCTTGACATATGTTGATTTGATCTTCGCAAGAGATAGAAACATCTTCAATGTGCTCTTTGATGGATAGATCTTGACCATTGCTCTCAACAGTTGTCATTTTTTGTTCTTGTGTTTGTTGGGTAGCTTGAGAGGCTTGTTGTACTTGTTGAGCTTGTCTTGCTTGTTGTGTGGCTAGATATTGTTGGATAGCCTTTTGGTAGGCTTGGTGAGCTTTTAGCGCAATGTTATATTGTCTTGTTGCGTTTGGTTTTGGTGGTAGTGGTGGTGGATTTGGAATCGTATTGGATGTAGTGACAAGTGGTTGAGATACGATTGGAGTGATTGTGATGGTTTGAGATATGATGGGTTTGATCAAGGTGATAGGAATGGTTGGAATGACCGAGGTGATAGGTCCTTGGGAGACCACATTTTGATTTGTGATGATTGATGTTGTCATTTGATTAGATACCATAGATCTGTTGGTGTGATTTCAATGGAATATTCAAAAGATTTGATGTGATGGCTTGATTGGTGTTATGGGGATTGATTTGGATGGAGTGATTGGTGCTAGGTAAAGGGGGAGGCCCTAAACCAAGGAATGATGTTGATATGGGTAATGGTGGTGGAGATGTCTCTTGGCGCAATGACTCAACTATTTTGGTAAGTGTAGCAATTTGATTTAGCCAAATTTGTTCTTGATTTCGATCTTGACTCCCTTGATATAGTTGATTTGGCTTGTGTTTAAGCAGATTTGGAGTGTGTACTTGTGTTTGATTTTGGACAATGTTTTGATTTGGGATGATGTTCAAATTTGGCATGATAGGTTGAAATTGACCATTGTTCATGTTTGGAATATTCATATGATTTGCAAATGTATCCATCCCAAATTTTTCCGGATTCATGTTTCGAAGACTTGTTCTTGGTGCATTCTCATTTGGCTTGTAGGGATTTGGTGGGATGACGTTGTTCGCTTGAAGGATCATGCTTTGATTGTTCGTTGATAGACTTGTAGGTTTGGATTTAGATCTACCATCGGGAAACATGTTCCAATCTTTGATTTGGGAATACTCACACTTGTTGTGCCATTAACATTTGTAGAACGTAATGATCCCATGTATGGATTGTATAAGTGTGAGTGTTGATAATCAATCGGCATTGTAAGGCTTTGATAGTTAAATTGATTTGGATTACTCACGATGTATGGATCAAGTTTGTATTCCATGTTCTCCTTGTGTTTTGACCTTGTTGCAAAAGTGACCTCTAAGGTTCTTAGGACTAATGACGAGATGAAGGATGAAAGGTGTAAATGATATGAGTGATGAACGTTTAGGGACTTTGGATCAATGCTTAGACTTAGGGTTTTCATTTTGATTGGTTTGATTGGATAATGAACTTGTATACCCTAAGATGTTAGATGTTATCTTAGGATGAACTTGTTCAAAGGATTGCTAATTAAATTAAATGTATGAGAAAGGATGCATTCCCATACATCTAACTAAATGAGGTGATTTTGATTTTGACGATCTACCCAAGTCTAGAATGATGTTTTCAAAATCTCTAAAGTTGTTTGGTGGGATGGATATGATGAATGTTTGGATGGATGAAGTGTTTGATTTGATCCTAAATGAACCTAAGGACTTGTTTACTAGGCCAAGATAGTGAAGAACATGCCTTTCTCTAAGAGTAATTCGAAATCAAAACATCAATGTTTGCATGAAAACCATAAGATCAAAAGATATCAAGCACATGTTTGGGGTCCAATTGATTAAATTCTTGCTTAATGGATTATTTTTACCACAAACACACTCTTGATTAGGTTTTCAACTGAATGTCCAATGTCCTAATTCCCTTTCATCCCACAAAGTGCATTATGCAGAAATCAAGGAAATCAAGGAAAATGTTGCCTAAAGTTGACTTTAGTAGAAGCAAATTGAGATGAAATCCAAATGTTTAGAAGCCTCTAAGGATACGAATCCCAAGGGAAAGCAATAACATGTGAATTTTTTCAAGGATATTTGCCTCTCCTAAAGGGTTTGCAATTTTGATGATTCATTGAATGTTGGTTTTCAAATGTTTTTGATAAAAGCACTGTGTTTTCAAGCAATGTAACATCCTAGCTCAATTGGTACGTTTTTCTTAGTGGGCTTGCCTCATGCCCTTCATAGTAGAATAGATGATTTTACATGCAACCAAGGACAAAATATAAAGGTATGTTAAGAATGAAGTCTTAACCTCTATATTTCAACCAAGATCGGACAAGGCAAGTAACTTCTTGGAATCTAAGTTCCAATGCACCACTTTGATAAACTCATTGGATGGACTGGTTGGCTTTTACAAACAAGGTTCTTAATGACTGAACATCGGGGACATGGCACCTTGCGAGCGTACAGCAAGCCACTAAAGGCTTTAATCAATCCTACTAGGGGCTCTTATACATTTTACGATAGTACCCCATTCTGAAAGACATTGTATGGCTAAGGCCTACATACCATGAGGACTTGACAGTTTAGTCTTATCCATTTATATACCGGCCCAAATGAAAAACTGGTTGGAGTTGCCTTCGAGTTCTCCTTTCAGATGTGTCTCTTAGGCAGGCCCCTCTAAAGGTGACTCAAAGCAATAAAATACATTTTGATTGTTTCTCTTACACCCTAGATCACACGAAGTGCAAGGGGAGAGGATACGCATTCAAAATGCATCAAAGACAAAATCAATCAACTCAAACACTTATTCTTTTTAGCCTCCAAGCAATGATGAGTTCATTTTAAGCACCAAAAATCAAGTGTGAAGTTTGTTTGTTCAATTTTAGCCCTCAAAGAAATGTCTAGTAAGTTTCTAAGTTCAATTTTAATCCAACTTTGAAAAGATCAAATCAATGATTTAGTTGGTTTAAAATAGAAAACAAAAGTGGGAAATAGACACTTCAAGCTATTACAATAAGCATTAAGAAATACTTTTTTTCTTTCAAGTTTAAGTTCATCTTTTCAACTGAAATTATGCTAGCTTTTGATTCCCAAGTGTGAGCAACCACCGTTGTTTCTTGAGACCAACCTGTCATGTAATGTATCTGCAAGAAAACAAACAATGGTTATAACCACAAAATTAGATTTTTTTTAAAAAGAATGAGAGAATTTTCATTATTATAAACACAAATGACTTATTTTTTTTAGATCAATCTTTTTACTTTTCTATTTTCCAACTATCAAGAATTCTTTTTGTAGAAAGCTATGATTTGTAGAGAATAATAATGTGGCAGAGAAACCCCCTCTTGCAGAAAAGAAGACAACTTCCCAGGCTGAAAAGAAGATTCCCAGTTAGATAAGGTAACTTCTTGTCATCTTTAATGAGAGTAAGCACAGTTAGTCGAATATCTTTAAAAAGGTCTCTTTCACATACTTCGATGACCACCTATCAACAATCCGCCAAAGAGCATCATTGATTTTTCATTAAGAATACAAGAGGACCCTATGCACCATTCAAAGTTTTGTCTGGATTTTGAAGTAGCTTCAGACTGATTCTTTACAGGCTTTAAATATTCTCTCTAATATTGATCACTACATGGAAACAAAAAAGATTAAAGATAATGTTGAAGCTAACTGCAGAGGAGTATTTTTTCATGGCTGCTAAATGCTTAAAATAAAGTAATTAAATGTTTGATTTACTCCCTGACTTGACCATTGTCTTTCCTGATCAGGTTGAAGTATGTCATACAGAAGCAAACAACATAATGCATTCGATAGATTTGTACCCTCTCAACCATGTACAAACTAGAATGATCTTTCAATGCTTGACAAGCTAGTAATCACTTGTTTATAGTGCGTTCTTGCCATTAAATGCACTCCCTGAGTGTTTTTCTAAACAACATGATCCTTGGTCCAAAAAGAAAATGCCTATGTCACTATTGCTCCAACTCTCCATAACAGTTTGAGGTTTGATAGAAACTGCTTTGAGAACCACACTAAAGTAATAATACTAGCTAGAAAGTTTTCAAAGAACCTGCAAATGGCAGGTGTAAAAGGTGAGCCACCATAAGTGTTGAAGACGGCTTAAGTCAGACGCACTTATGACACAACTTTCAAACTTGCGCCCAAAAAGGATATGCACATTCTGATAAAATGCCTTGATCAAATGTGGACGTCTTGACAGAATGCCACAATGAAATGTTATCTCATGGAACATAGTAGTTGTAGGATCCATTCAAAAAGATTCAGCAATCTCTGACAGTGTCCTCTCAAAACTAGCTACAAAACCTCTAGCATTGTCAGTAGTTCCAAGATTTCGTTACCGTCTTCATTCGGTAATGGGGAATTTTATTTGAATTCTTCTTTTTCTTATTTGATGGTACCAACTATTTTGTTCCAGTTCAGACTACACAACAATGCTTTTATTAGAAGATCAAAGCATCATGAACATCAAATGATTCAAAATGTGGAAGCATAGACAAGGCGCATTAGCTGGTAAGTGGCAGGTTTGTAACTTTAAAAATATCTTAGACACACTGGCATTTCTTCCTAGTGCTTGATTTCAGCTGGCTGTAAACATACTTTATCAACATTAAATTCATATCTACTTATATCAGGTTGATGCATTTATTGGTAAAAAAGTGACAGCCACTGCAGATTTGAAATAAAATACAATCTGAGAAGACACTTAGACATAGTTCATTCCCTTTTCACACGTTGGCACTTAATGGCAGAAACCAGCATAGATAATTACGCCCATATTATATTATACTGAGTGATGTGATTGACAGCAAGCGAGTTGGATGCCTAAGCTGGAAAATGGCAGGTGATTCACAGCTTAAAGGAAAATGTCTTAAACATAGACGTTTCTCTGCAGTGAGGTAAATGCGCAAATCAGGATAGACAACAACTACGTACTTCTCTAGATACAACTTTCATGAAAGAAAAGAAATACGACAGAGAAGACAAGCATTTGGATAGATATGTAGGTCATTGGAAAATTGGCATGGAATGAGTGAAGCCAAAGAGATGGCATATCCTACACGGTGAGCTTCCTTCCTCTATTTTCTGGCCCTGGTCATCATAGTATATCTAATTATGGACGCATGTCGCTTGACTTCTTTCCAACACAGCATAACTCTTCTTTTCTTTTTTTTCTTCTGTCTTTGTATGACTCTTGCCCACAATTTCCTGCTTCTATCTTTTCTTTTAGAAAAGACAGCCACTATGATGAAAGAAAAGCATTGTGACAGAAAAAAAAGACAGCCATGTGAATAGATGTAGATGTGGTGGAGAATTAACGATTTTCTTCATTAAAGTGATTTATTTTGTGTACAGAAGACAATGGACATCTCTACCATTAGTATCATGCCAAATTAAATCAACTGACAGAGACAAATAAACGTCATCATAATCATAGCAACAACATGAAATCAACTAAGTAGATGACAACTTGAATAGGAAGTCACAATTTTTGCAAGAAAGATTCGACTAATCAATGCAAAGACAGGATTCTTTCATCCAATCAAAGAAAGGAGATTAAAAAAAGTTTATGAAAGCTCAATAAAGAACATTTAGCAAGGTGCCACAATAGTCAAGTAGCAACAAACATTTTAGCATACAGAAAAACAATGATGTATCATTCAAACTTCAACTGACAAAGATTCGCCCTCCTTCTAGTGTCAAATGTCGAATGCTAAATCTGCATTTTGCTCAAACGAACAACTAAACTTTAAGCAAATCAAATAAGACATCCTTATGGAATAATACATCAATGCTTCATAAATCCAAACGAAATAAATAACAAAACCAAGCATATGAAAACATGAAATAAATCCTATCCCATATTGGATTGGTGCTATTGTTGAATATAGCCCTTTCCCAATCCTTGCTTAAAGCTAAATGATATGATGCTATGAAGATGGTGGAGTGATGGTAGGAAAAATCAGTTCTCCTAAAGAGAGTGACTTTACATGAGTCATTGTGGAGGATTTGCTTGAGGATGAAGCCTCTATTTGTAGATTTTCAAATGCTAAGAGTGTCAAACATGGAGGATGTGGGACTAAAGATAAGCCAATGGGGAGAGGCCACTTTTCATCATGTGAGTGGTTGATGCATGTGCAAGATTTGGGAAATTTTCCCAAGAGGGGGAAATTTCAAATTCAAATTTGAGAGTAAATGCTGAATGGGGGACATGTAAGAGTTTATTAATTGCTTTGTTGGATGTACATGCCCACTTGGTTTTGAATTCAAACTTGATGGAATATTCCTCAAAGATGCCATGTTGAGTGAAAATGCTGATTTAAATAAATCAATAAATGGATTTATTTGTGCAAGTGGGATTATCTAGAGGATGTGATGGCTAGTTAGGTTAGTTTTAATCAGGATTAATTAGCTAGGATGATGATTAGGTGAGTTTGACCAATTTGACTCAAATATTTGATTTATTTAAATTAGAAAAGGAGAAATATGAATTTATATTTAATTAAATAAAAGGCTTGATTTATTTAATTAAAAGGATGGTGATGTTAGGATCAAGTTGATTTATTTAATTTAAATTGATAACTTTAGGAGATTGAACAAATAAACTTGATTTATTTATTTGATGAGCGAATGTGATGCATAATGTCAATTTGATGTGTCTACAATAATCAATCAATTTCATCAATTAGCAGCATTTAGATCATTTTATTTAGTCATAATTACATCATACATTCCTTAGTTTAAGTGAACCACCACAATATTTGGGGTCTATCTCTATCCTTTTAGGTGAAAAACCCTAAGAGTGCAAGAGAAGTACATAGCACCACAAAAATTGTTGGTTCACCAAGGAATATTCAAATTCAGTTGCATGAATATTCCCTCCACTTAATGAGATATTTTAACCATATATCTAGAAAACATGTCAGGTTTAGGTATTTCCTCTACAACTTGATAATGAGACATTAAAGTCAACAAACCGCTTTTGTCTACAT
Organism: Sequoia sempervirens; assembly: GCA_007258455.2. Taxonomy (NCBI): domain Eukaryota; kingdom Viridiplantae; phylum Streptophyta; class Pinopsida; order Cupressales; family Cupressaceae; genus Sequoia; species Sequoia sempervirens. The sequence continues at coordinate 200,740,149 of VDFB02270651.1, read as the reverse complement.
AAGAGTAGATTTGGAAGACAAAATCCCAAAGTCTTTGTCTACATTGCATGAATGGCTTCAAGTTACTCCTGATGACCAAATAGAAAAGCAACTAATGTGTTTCGGTGCATCATTGTGTGGGACTCACTCCTTTTGGAACTATTTTTGGGCCCATCTATCTGCAATGATTGAAATTGGGATACCTACCCTTTTTTTCACTCTGAGCTCTACAAACACAAAATGGTCTGATCTACAAAATGTTTTCTCTTTTGTGGCTCATTTGGCGATGGAGCATTCAACAAAGACCATGATAGATAGTGTTATTCAAAATCCACATATAACATCTTTATATCTACATCATAGATTCTCAATTTTCCATGAAGAGGTGATTGAAAAGCTTTTGCACGCAAAATATTATTGGTATAGATATGAATGGCAGCATCATGGCTCTACACATGTGCATGGTTTTTTATGGATTCTAGAATCCCCGAACATGGACACTCTTGATTGGTCCAATCACCATGATGTTACCATGGCAAGGAAATATTTTGATAGATATGTTTCAACTTGGAATCCACATTGCCCAACACAAAGATTGCTTAGAATGTACCACTGTTCTGAAGAAAATTCGTGCTTACTTTCCACAAGCCAAATTATTTCCAATGATCCAATCATGGATTAGGAACAGTTGCTAAATACAATTGAAAGGCACACAAAATGCTCTAAATAAACTTGTTTAAGGAAAAAAGGAGAGCAATTATAATGCCCCTATAAAGCACCTTGGCAACAACAAATTACCTTTACATTAACATCTGATACTGAGTCTAACAAATCCTACAAGCCAGCAAGAAATTATGATCGCCTAAATATTCATAGCCCACCCACGCTTGCAATCTGGCATGCCAATGTTGACTGCCAACTAGATGTTTTTAGGAAAATTGTATTAAATTATATCTCCAAATATGCAGCTAAATTTGAGAAGAAATCAAAAAACTACCTTGATATGTTGAAAAGACTTGCAAATAAAAATATAGTTGAGGATAGAGCACTGCTTTCATATCAAAAATTCATGATGAACATTCTTGTGGAGCATGACATCTTTGCACAGGAGATGTGCAATATGTTACAGAAATTTCCCCTTGTCACTTTAAGTTGACAATATGTTTGCTTGAATGTTGGAAAAAAGGCATGGTTCTGTATAAATAAATATGATGTTGATGAAGGCCTGCCAACAAATTATATTCATTTCTATATGCAAAGACCTCCAGAGCTGGGTGTTGTATCCCTAATTGACTCATTCCACTTATACACACATTCAGACCAGCACAAAAAGGAAAAATTGAAATTGAGACACCAACTTGTAATTGTTCTTTTGTACCCCTTATTCAAGGTTGTTCCCCTTAAAGATACAAAAATATTTGACACATTTCTTTGGACAAAACTTATGTTATAAAAACCTTTCTAAAACATACACACAGATATAGGTCTTGCCAAACAAGACAATACAAAATTGGAAAGTTTTTAAAATAGTTGGTTATGATCCTTGGCATGTTAATAGAATTCTAGCTACATTCATGATTGAAGAACAACATGGCAGTGATAGTGATGATTTGAACCTTCAACCTTCTATGGATGAATATGAATGGTAAGTTTTGTCTCAGATTGGTGCTACTACTAAATTTAGTATAAATCGGCTCCATCTATGGGGTAAGCGAGACTTTGATATGAACAATTCATGGAATACAAACCATGTGCCTGAACAACTTCTTAATATTGCTTTGCAGTTCATTCCATCAGCCAAGGCACAACATGAGTAAGCTATGATACAATCCTTGCCTATAAATACATTAGCCCATCAACTTTCACCAAAACAACAACTAGCTCTTCAAATCATCCAATCCCATCACATGCAGCCTTCTCCCAAATCCCTTCTCCATATGATCGTTCAAGGAATAGTCAGAATTGGTAAATCCTTTTTGATAAATTGTATAAGGCAACAAATAAACATCGAGCTCCTACTGGATGCAATAGCCTGCTGCTCACATTGGCCCCTATAGGTGTTGTTTCCTACAACATATGTGCCTCCACAATCCACACAGCCCTCTATATTCCCATAAAGGATATGAATCCTTTGCAAGGCCAACCATTGACAACATTCTAAGAATAATTTAAATATATTTAATACATTTTGATAGATGAAATGAGTTTTCTAGGCCCGAAGTTGCTGCTCAAAATAGATAGTCGATTGCACCAAACATTCTCCAATAACCAAATAGTCGGTGGTGTTTCTATCATCCTTATTGGTGATCTTTCCTAGTTGCTGCTAGTCATGGATACTCCTATTTATGCTTCACGCTCATCAACTATAGCCTTATGGCATACTTTCATAGTCTCAGTAACATTGGACACTATTTTCTACTAACAAGGAGATAGTCCTGCCCAACAAAAATTTTGGGCAATCCTTCTCCATATAAGAAATGGTGAGGCTCTCCACGATGATTAGGAAGATCTTATGAAACAAAAAAATAAAATGCTCTCACCCATAGAAAGAGAATAATTTGATGTTGCAACACATTTGTTTGCCACAAATGACTTAGTCACATTCCACAATAAAAAAATGATCAAACAATTAAACATGCCCATAGCCATTAGCACTGCTCGAGTAGCACAAAAAAAGACATTTGATTATGGAGATGATGACCAGCTTCTCCCAGAACTGATGCTTTGTGTTGGTGAACAGGTGATACTAACAAAAAAATTTGGATTCAAGTTGGGCTAGTCAATGGATCCCTTGGTCTTGTTATAGATATTGTGTACAATGCATGTTGTAAACCCCCAGATCCGCCTAACTATGTTGTTGTCCACTTCCAAAATTACATTGGCCCACCATGGGACCCGCAAAACCCAAGAGACATCCCCATCCAAGCTATAACCTGAGGTAGTCAGACACAAATTCCACTCACCATGGCATGGGCAATCACAATACATAAAGCACAAGGCTTAACATTAGACAAAGCAACAATAAACATAGACAAGAAAGAAAGGCATGGGCTAAATTTTATAGCTATCTCTTGTGTTAAATCAATTGAAAGACTCTGCATTGATCCAACATTCTCATTTGAGAGATACTCTAGACTAAGCAACAACGAATATAGTGCTCAACGTCGTAGTGAAGAGGCCCAGTTGGAACAGCTCCAGCCCCTACCAAATGCTTTTGTCCTCACCTCGTGTTTCAGATCATGAAAAAGGTTTCAAAATATTTATTTTCACATTGGTTCCATGCCGTATACCATCCTCTTTTGAAGGATTTTAAGTTAAATTTTATAGAAACATACCAAGTAATAACCTGTGCAAAATGGGTATAATGCCAAAGATGCACAGAGATACCAAGTAACGATAAGCAGAGGGAAAAACTTATACAAGTCAGTGACATGTTTTGATCATTCCAGTCTATTAAAATATATATTCAACTATTCTATAAACATTTTCAAGAATATTGTGTTGTATTTTACTGGTTAATTTTAAATTTGCACCTATGCTCTATTTTCCATTTCTTGTGCCTATATACTCTAAGTTTTGTTGCGACATTAAATTTCCCCTGTTTATTCAATGCTTTCCATCCTCTTCAACCTTGCACATTAAAGACAATTTTCTTGTTGTTTACTGTCTTCTGTACCCTTAGCAATACAATTTCTGTTAAATTAACTATGCAAATATGCACCCATAAATATTAATCTTCCCACTTCTCCTTTCAACATTTCGTTGTTTCATACTTTTTGTATATGGCATTCAAAAGAATACACTCTTCTGTATATTCCACCTATCCATGTTTGTCTAGGTGTCTTTAAATTCCATGCTGTCAATTCTTTATCAGGATACCTATTTTTATAAAATTACCACAACAAAGAATACACTATAATATGAGATATCATATATGAAAACACTAGATTTTTTCCTTGTTCACTTTGAGCAAAAAAACACTACAATATGAAAGATCATATATGAAAACACCAAATTTTTCCCAACTTTGTTATTGTATGATATATGATGAGACTCCATGAAATTACTCATGGGTGTTTCATACTTTTCTTGCTCAGGGGTTTGGCTAGAGCCCACAAGGCTTCATGATGCCAATATGGTAGGGAGGAGAATGAGCATGGGTTTTGTTATTTTTCCTTTTATGCCAAATTTTTCTTGCTAGATAGATAGATATTTATACAAATCCTTCCATACACTTGGCTTCCAGAAACATACTCTACTCTACCCATTGAATTTCTCCATGTGTGTACAACTATCCTTTCAGCTTATCCAATTGATTATTTATACAAAGTTCTTTACCAGGATACCAATTTCCCCTAAAATTATCACAACATTTGTATTATGTCATTCTAAATGTATTTGTATACAATATACCATTGCAATCTAAGGAATGATATATTAAAATCATCAATTTTTTACAATTTTAACAATGTATGATATATACAATACTCCATCAAATTCCCCATCAGTATTTTCTACTTTTCTTGATTGGTGATTCTGCTTAAGCCCATGAGTCTTCATGATTTTCACATAGGGTTCACATTGCATACAATTCTCTTTCAACTGATTTTAATATGTAGTATTCTAGACATACAGTTGCAGTTGTTACAAATTGATACATATGCACATTCAAACAACATTAAGTGTTAAAGATGCACAGGGATACCAACCAATAATAAGTAGAGGTTGAAAGTTCTATAAGTCAATAACATGTTTTGAACATTCCAGTATATTAAACTATATATGCACATACTCTAGAAACATTTTCAAAAAAATTGTGTTCCATTTAACTAATAAGTTTAAAATTGTGCAACTATGTTCTATTTTCCATTTTTTGTGCCTATATACCTTGAGTTTTTTCATTTATCCTTCATTCTTTGCTTGCACGTATTCTTATGTACATTCTTGTTAGCTTTTCAATTAGTTTTATTTGATTCAAATAGCTAGAAAATGTTGATCTAGAGAATTCTCTTTTGAGCATTTCACTATTTTTCTCTTCCTGTAAATTACATTCAGAAATATATAGTCTTGTCTACATTGCATTTTTGTCTAATATATATGATAAGACTCCATGCAATTTGTGACGAGTTTCCCGAACCTATTTACATTGATGGTGGAGTTTTTTGACCACGTGGGTTGGCGGTGGTGGAGTTGGTTGCCTCGATCAACAGAAATAGAATGGTAAGTATTTGCTCATGTGAGGGTTAATGCATCCTGGCATTGTTGTGCGATGGCATGAGAGGAAGTAATATTGTTGCAGTATAATATTCTGCACTAAAATCTTAGTATTTATAATCATGGCATGGTTTCTTTGGAATTCATAAAATCATGGCTGTTATATTTATTGCAATGTATTTTTGCAGATTGGAGGGTTTTACAAGTGTTGTGCTCCACAATCTACAACGTTTGGCCTCATGTTGTTGTTGTGAGTTGTTTTGCAATGTCTTTTTGTCATTCCATACACATCTAACCACAGGCATATATTTTGATAGATTCAAATAAAATGTTGCTTTGCAGTAATATCATGTTGGGATCAATGCAAGCATAGATGGACAACGAGATATGAAGCACATGTATGGGACAATTGGTACCTAAAAGATGACCATAGTTGTAAGCATAAAAAAGGTTTGTTTTATAAATTTATATTTTACTAAGTTATACATTCAACCCTTTTCTTCCTGCATCACTAGATAGGCTCCATTACATATCAAAATCAAGTATTTTTATAAAGTTATTTGTATGCATTATATGCGTTGAAGGAAAACCTTTGATATTTCTTTGATGTCTTCCTTTTAACAATATCTGGGTATTTCATCCACAAAATTGGTTCTATTTTGAAACAAGATCTCCCATATATTCTTCTTTTCCTATATTTATCAACATTACAAACAAGTTCCATCTTGCCCAATTCTTTATCAGCGTTCTCTTTTTTTAAAAGTTATTGCAGCGATAAAAGCACTGTAAAAAGGAAATCATATATGAGAACACACAATTTTTTTGCAACTTTTTCATTGTGTAATATATGATGAAACTCCATGAAATTTCTTATGGTGTTTCATACTTTTCTTGCTTGGGAGTTTGGCAAGAGCCCACAAGGCTTCATGATACCAATATAGTAGGGAGGAGAACAAGCGTGGGTTTTGTGCTTTTTCCTTTCACTGTCATAAATGTGTTCCTATATATATACATGCATGCAAAAATTCTTACATGCACTTGACTACAATAAACATAGTCTATTGTACACATTACATTTGTCCATGTTTCTACAGTTATCTTTTCAGTTTATGGAAAAAATTATCTATAGGCAGCTCTTTATCAACATAGCCATCTTTTTAAAGTTGCTACAACAAAAAAAATACTACAATATAAGAAATCATATATGAAAACACCCAAATTTCCCCTACTTCACCATTGTGTGATATATGATATGACTCCATTAAATTTCTAATGGGTCTTCCATACTTTTCTTGCTCGGGGGTTTGGCTAGAGCCCATGAGGATTCATGATGCCAATATGGCAGGGAGGAGAACGAGCATAGGTTTTTTGGTTTTTCTTTGCATCATCATATATTGACTGCTACAAATACACAACATACTATATTCTACTAATTGCATTTCTCCATGCATATACAACTATCTTTTCAACTTGCCAAATCAATTATTTAAACCCAGTTCTTTATGACGATACCTATTTTCTTTAGGTTATGACAACAATTATATGATGTGATCCTAAATTTTTTTATGTAAACAAAACCTTTCCCATTTTTTAAAACTTATACATAGATAGAAAAAATTGAAACATATTGATACAAGATTTGAGCTATGTCCTTTGGTAGTAAATATTGAAGAAAAATAGAGAAATTGTATAAGAGGTATTAGAATAAAACTTATTTGCTACTAAATATTATAGACAAAAACCACATTAAATAGAACTTTAAAATATGAAGTATAGAAGAGGCAAACTATGATAATGAATAGTTTGTTATGGGGAACTGAAAAAAAAAAGAATATCATGAAGAACAATTTGTTATCGGGAACTTCAAAAAGATGAGAAAAAAAGAATATCACAAAACATATTGATACAAGACATATAACATGTTCCATCCAAACAAAATAACCATGACACTTAATAGTTTGTTATAAGGAGCTTCAAACAAATGAGGAAAAAAGAATATCATGAAGCTCATATTGGTACAAGACAAGCAGTCTACGTAACAGTTGTAAGAGGTATTAGAATAACACTTAAAAATCACACGTAAATGATAGATGAATGGAAACCTTTGGCCTACTTTCAATTTTTTTGGTTTGTGTATGTTTTTCTACCTCTCTTAAAGTTCTATTTAATTTCGGTTTTTGATCATCTGTCATTTACCTATGATTCTTAAGTGTTTTTCTAATAGCTCTTTTACAATTTCTCAAATGACAGATGATCAAAAACCCATTTTAAATAGAACTTTAACATATGGAGAATAGAAGGTGTAAACTACAGCTATGAACATTTTGTTATACAGAGCTTCTGATGTACAAAATGTGTATAGCACCAAAGATGCACATAGATAACAAGGAACAATAACTAGAGGTCGAAAAACATACATAGACCAAAAAAAAATTGAAACCAGTCCAAAGGTATAGGTCAATGTCATGTTTGTAGTTTATACCAATCTACAAAATTTTAGAATTTTGAAAGTTAAAAACAATTCGATTGTCACAAGGAAAATAGAATAAGAAACTCAAAGTGTCATGCCAAGCAAAAAAATACATGAGGACACAATCCTTAATTAAATGCACCAAAACATTTACCTGGGTTAAGATATGAAGAATACAAGATCTAAACTATGGAAATGAACATCTTGTTATAGGGAACTTCAAATAGATGAGAGAAAGAGAATATCATGAAACATATTGATACAAGACAAGCAACTATGTAACAATTGGCTTGTCAATTCAAAATTCAAGCTACATTATTTGGCACTAAATATTATAGACAAATAGGGAAACTGTAAAAGAGCTATTACAAAGACACTTAATAATCACAGGAAAATGAGATGATAAAAAACCCACATTAAATAAAACTTAAAAACATGGAGAATAGAAGAGGTGAACTACAATAATGAACATTCTTTTATGGGGAAGTAGATATTGATACAACACAAGCAATCTATGTAACAGTTGGCTTGTCAATTCAAAATTCAAGCTACATTATTTGGCACTAAATATTATAGACAAAATAGAGAAATTGTAAAAGAACTATTAGAAAAACACTTAAGAATCACAAGTAAATGACAGATGATTGAAAACCCACATTAAACACATCGATACAAGACAAGCAGTCTATGTAAGAGTTGGCTTGTCAATTCAAAACTCAAGCTACGTTCTTTGGCAGTAAACCCACATTAAATAGAACTTGTAAAGCCAATGGGTAGCAATAATCTATGCAAAATGGGTATAACACCATAGACTTAATTGAAAAATTGAGATACATTACTTGGCACTAAATATTATAGAAAATAAGAGAAATTGTAAAAGAGCTATTAGAATAACACTTAACAGCCACTAAACTAATTTTATCTTGAATATCTTTATGCTTTCATACTAACCCTCTGCATATATATATATATATGAAATTACTCCTATGTTAATTTGTAATTGCTCCTATGTTAATAGGTATAATGCCAAAGATGCACAAAGATAACTACAAACAATAAACGAAGGGTGAAAAAATTACTTTCCCTAACCATATTTTTTTTATGAAAGAAAGAAGATTTAACTGCAATTTCTCCATCCATACAAAGCCATAATCTCTTTGAAGTTCCAAAATGGGTATAACGCCAAAGATACAAACATATAACAAGGAACAATAGGCAGAGAGCGAAAGACATGAACAATAAATTAATCATTCTAACACCTCTTATACAATTTCTCTACTTGTATTCAATATTTATTACCAAAGAACATAGCTCAAATCTTGTATCAATATGTTTCATGATATTCTTTTTTTCTCATCTATTTGAACTTGAGACCCATCCACAAAGCTCAATTCTGCAAACTATAGAAGAGTGTATAATAACTAAAAAGGTGCATCTAACTTCACAAACATATATATCAGTATAGATTTTGTTTTGCAAGTGCTTATATTTGCATTACATGGCTAAGATGTATATGTAGAAATGTGTTTGTGAAACATGGGCACATATAACAACCAATAACTAGAAAGGAAAAAATGTAGTCATGCACAAAATGAAAACCAAGTTGAAGGCGACAATTTTTACAATAGTCTACTATGAAAACAACACCACAATGGCTCTTTCAATAATGCAACTTAATCAATATATTTTCTTGCACATTTCAGAGCACATCAATGTTAAAACCCTCCAACCTACTATCAAATGGAGATGAAGGAGATAATTTTTTCAATACTCTACTAACAAACCAACACCACAGTGGCTTGTTCGACAATGCAACCAAAAACAATATACTTTCCCACACTGCAACATTGAATATTGCATTTACTTCCTCCCTCGCCATCATACAAAAATGTCAGGATGCATTAACCCTCACGTGAGCAAACACTTACCATTCTTCTTCCACGTATCGAGGCAACCAACTCCACCACTACCAACCCACGTAATTAGAAAAATCCACGTCATCATAAAAAACCCCAAGAAACTCAGCATCGGCTGTCGGCGATTATTGATTTCCGGCCCTGAGAAATTCTATTCATAGTTGGGTTGATGAAAATCCTAGCAGAAATTACTTGTGTTAAGATATGAAGAATACAAGAGCTAAACTACAACAATGACTAGCTTGTTACAGGGAGCTTCAAACATATGAGAAAAAGAGAATATCATGAAACATATTGATACAAGATAAGCAATCTATGTAATAGTTGGCATTTACCTATGATTCTTAAGTGTTTTTCTAATAGTTCTTTTACAGTTGAACTCTATTTTCTATATAATATTTAGTGTCAAATAATGTAGCTTGAATTTTAAATTGACAAGCCAACTGTTACATAGATTGCTTGTGTTGTATCAATATGTTTTATGATATATTTTTTTCCTAGTTCCACAAAGCAAACTGTTCATTATGTAACAGTTGGCTTGTCAATTCGATGACCATTTTTACTATATGCTTCCTTAGATTGCAATTGTATTTTTTATATAAATACATTTAGAATTGCATAATATAAATTATGTTGTTATAAATTTAGGAAAAATTTCCATCTTGATAAACAATTGTATGTAAATAATCTTTTAGATAAGTTGAAAAGATAATTGTACACATGTGCAGAAATGCAATAGGTAGAGTACACTATCTTTTTTGAAGTCAAATGTATGATTGTTTTCCCACAAAAAAAATTTCATTGAAGATTTCCCCTTTTACAGCCATTGTAGATTGTGGTTTATGTGATTGTGAAGGGAAATCACACACCATTTTCATGTGATTGTGAGAGGACAAAAAAATTGTTGATTGCATCACATTGTTTATCCCTACAAGCACATGACAATGGTGTATGTTGCTCCATTCAACTAAACCATTTGCAATGTCATGGTTCGTCTGGTTTTCATTTTGTACATGACTACATTTTTTTCCTTTCTAGTTATTGGTTGTTATATGTGCCTATGTTTCACAAACACGTTTTTGCATATACATCTTAGCCATGCAATGCAAATATAAGCACTTCCAAAACAAAATCTATATCGATATATATATGTTTTTGAAGTCAGATGCACCTTTTTAGTTATTATACACTCTTCTATATATTCCATCTATCCATGTTTCTCCAACCATCTTCAAATCCCATGATGCCATTCTTTATCAGGATACCTATTTTTGTCAAGTTGTCACAGCAAAAAAAAGACTACAATATTAGAGATCTTGTTTGAGAACACCAGTTTTTCCCCAACTTTGTTATTGTGTGATATATGATAAGAGTCAATGAGATTTTCTATGGACCTTACCTGTCTTTCTTGCTCGAGGGTTCGACTAAATCCCGTGAGGCTTCATGAATCCAATATGGTAGGGAGGAGAATGGTCATGGGTTTAGTGCTTTTTCCTTCCATCTTCATATATTTGTTGTTGCTTATATACATGGACACACAAATTCTCACATGCACTTGTCTACCAAAAAAATACTCTATTCTATCCATTGCATTTGTCATTGCTTCCACAACTCTCTTTTCAACTTCTCCAATAGATTACTTATACACAATTCTTTACCAGGATGCCATGTATTCAAAATGTTCCATTTTATCTCTTTGTATTTACAATGGATAATGTTAACCTCTTTTATTATATATCTATATTATTTCCTTTATAATGTTGCACATATACAATAGACATTCAAGAAAATTAGTGTATTGTGAATTGTCTATTTCAAATTCTTTAATGGTCCAACCACTTGATCCAATGTTGCTCACCCTTATTAAACACCATCAACAATACATGTAAGTACAAAACTTTTCCATTATCAATAAATAGATTCAATGAACCAATTGTAAATATTATTAATTATTTTTAGTTTCACATTGTCTATATTGATTTAACACATATACTTACTCACTTTTTATGCTTCCTTTTTTATTTTTCTTGCCCGTCCACTAACATACCCTTTCCTTCTATTTGCAGGAACTAGAATTAAGCATGCAAAATCATTCGAAAATCAGGATACCTTTTTTTTTTAAAGTTACCAAAGCAAAGAAAATGCTACAATATGAGAGATCATAGATGAAAACACCATATTTTCCCCAACTTTGTTATTGTGTGATGTATGATGGAACTCCATGAAATTTCCCTTGGTTGTTTCATACTTTTCTTGCTCAGGGGTTTGGATAGAGTCCACGAGGCTCCATGATGCCAATATGGTAGGGAGGATCATGAGCTTGGGTTTTGTGCTTTTGCTTTTAACACCATATATTTGTTGTTACATAGATACATGTGTACACAAATCCTTATATACACTTGGCTTCCAGAAACATAGTCTATAATATGTTTATCATGTCATAGCAAGTGGTGGGGAACCACTTGAGACTTTGGTCACATCACCTCAAAACAAGGCATACCTTTTAATTCAATTATTCTAACAATGCAAAATATGTGTATCGTGTCATTGTATTCTTCTTTTGGTGAGATCTATTTATTTGTTTTGGATAAAAGATGGTGTGAGTGAGTATTCTATTGGACTATGAACATCTTTACTCTCTAAGTGACATTTTCCCCTATCTAATCCTTTTTGTGCTAGTCAAATGGTATAAAATTTATTAATATAATATTTTCGCTTTCTTCCTTAATAAATGCATTTACATATTTGTTTTTATTTAGACAAAAATTCAAGTTTTTATTCTATTTGGTCATCCATTTATTATTTTGTTTTATCTAAGTCCTTTTTATTTTTTTCAAAATTTCTTTGGCATTAGGACATCTATTTGCTTCTATTTGTTCAAAATTTTAATATCTGAAGAATCAAACCATAATTTGTACACCAATTAAGGAGCATGTTTTTACACATAGGTTGGCTTCAACTTTAATACATATCTATCGATATGCTTGATCTATACATCTAATTATCCATAATAATATATAAATTTATTTTTCAACATCTCTCTTCATTATGATCTACTCCACCTATTTTATCCTAGGTAAAGTCCAAAATCATGTAAGGTTTGCCTCCTACTATGAACTAACCTCACATTATTTCATATTGGTTTATTAACATGCTTTCCCTTTCTCAAATCAATCAAACAATTGCAAATATTACTGATTATTTATATTTCACATTGCATTCCGAAAAAAAAATTGTTTCTTACTTCCCATTGAATAGCCATTTGTGGTGGACCCCTATCAGCTGATCATTGCATGCCTATTCATGTGAGTGTTAGTAATATATGATAAATGGTATACATATAATGAAATCAGTTATGTATTATTTAATAATTAAAAAAATTATTAAAATTATTAGATTATAGTATATTAAAATTTATTATACTTATAAGTTTACATTGGTGTAATTTTAAATACTATTAAATTATTAATAAAAATATATTCTAATTTTTATTTTAGAATAAGTGTTCTATAATATTTGTTAAAAAATAATATATTATACATATTCAAAATAATAAGATGGATGGAAGAAGTCATACCCCAAATTCTAAAGAAGAAAAACAACATTGCCAAATTGTGAGAGTTATATTGCTAGAGCTTGGAGAGGGGTCATAATCACCCAATTATTCCTAGATACATACATCTACAATGTCTAAGCCATCGAGAATAGGATCCCAGCCAATAGTCACATCTCTTCGTTTTCTTCATTTGTAAGAAACTAAGTAGCATGAACACAAGAAATGAAAAATGCAAGGTAAGGGAACTTTCCAAAGTCCAATAATCAAGAATCTTGTTTCTAATGAGGTTGAGAAGATATTGAAGGAGGATGGGAGGGCTAAGATCAATTTCCAAGAATTCTAGGTATACCCTTAACATCCACGTGAAGGAGAGCAACCCCTACTATACATGGTGTGTTACCTGAATGATCTAAAAGCATCTATATATGTGTCACTCAATTGCAACTACACTTATTGTAACTTGAACCTATATAAGAACTTTGGAAAAAAATTATAGCTTTATGAAAAGTGAAATGGGTGTCAACAAAACAAATAATTAATATAGCATAATTTTTTACCTTTTCAAAAGCTAAAAATTTTCTCTTCCTTGAAAGTGTGCAAAAATAGTTCATTTTAGTAGGAATTTTGGGTCAAAAAGATTGAAATAGTCATCAATCTAATTCCAAGTGTCGTAAGCTCTAGGATAAAACTAGAAAAGTTGATTAGTAGTTTCTTGTTTTCAAAAAAATAGACAATGAGAGTGTACAACTCCTAGATGTGTTTATTTGGTATTAATGGGAAATCTATGATAAATGATGCATAAGGTAAAATAGGGAAGCTCAAAAAATTTCATTTTTGAAAACATGAAGAGGAGAAGAGAATCCATACGTGGTTCAATTTAGACACCATTTGAAAATGTAAAGAAAGGAAAAAATAAATCTTCTACGGTCTATGGTTACAAAATTGCATGTCTATTTTTTATTTCTAATCTTTTCACCATAAAATTTTAACCCTAATTTATGAAGCATATTAGGGGAACTAAATCGCTAGTTATCTAGTATGTCTACAAATCCTTATGGGAAAGCCTACATTTCAATATGGCCTCAAGCTAAATGGTAAAAGTCCTAATAGTCTTTAAACAATGATCAGATTAAACCTTGATTCCCTTATTTTAAAATTTAAAAGCATGAATCCAATATAAAATTATTGTAATTATAAAATTATTTTATTATAAGTTAAAATTATATTATAATTTTAGTTTTCAATAATTATAAATACTATAGTTAAAATTTAATTTTAATTTATTGAAAATTATAAATATCATAATTACTATGATATTAAAATCATGGGTTCTTATAGAAAATAGTAGAATTATTTTATTTTGTTTTGTTTTTAATTATCTTGTCACTTAAATCCTAAAAATCATTCAAGTTGATGAATTTTATAAATATGATATATTATCCCTATCTAAAAACCACTTGATTAGAGGGTGCCAAAACATTATCACATTATTGTTCTAAATACTCCTCCCAAGGATGATGTTCTAATTTCATCTAAGATAGAATAAACTTAAGCATATGATTTGGCTTTGGCAACTATAAAATCTTCCCTAATAAAGAGATGTGAGAGGGATGAGGAGTTTTAAGATAATTTGTTTTGTCTCTCTTTCTTTCGTGATAAATGCATGCACTGCTTCATCTTCTAACAAGATGTGATGTAGAATTTACATAATCAAACATACTCCTACTTTAGAGTTGTATAAAAGGAAACCTTTAAGAATTATGTCACACTTTCATGTACTCTATTGAAGGAATCAAATTCATCACCTTTAAATTAGGATTGGATAGTGGGAAATAACAAAAAGAAAGTACCATATAGAAAGACACACATGATGACCTGCAAATGCTATAAACCTCAGAAAAATTATTACATATAGTAAATGATATGTTTCTAGAATCACATGCTTTAACACTTTTTATGTGGTCCCTAGGTAACTAAGCTAGGTTTAATAGCTAAAAATTTATGGATTCTTTTAGTTGTAGATAAAATTAATATAGTTATCTTTTATTCAAGGATAAGAAGATTTCATTTAAAATGGGTGTAATATTATGAGCATGCAAGAAACAAAAAAATATTAATAGTAAGTATAGATGCTATAGGGGGAGAGAATTCTTTCAAATGTTCTCCCCATGGAAAGGGATAATAACTATATAAATTGATCATATCAATTAGTCACTTCTATTTATATGATTGTAAAGGTTAAAGATTTTTGTTTTCTCTTGGGCATGTATAAGTAGTGATGTAACAATATATGTGTATTCAATAATATTAATTTTAAATAATATTTAATTTTTATGTGTATTTATGAATGCCATTAAAAGACCTAAGTATATAAAAATAAGATTTATGTGGAAAGAAATAAGGATTGGGAGGAAAATAAATTTTTACATTGAAGCAATTAATATTTCAGACTGTAATAAAGAGAGTACCTTATGAGTATTAGGAGGAGTCTAGAATAGAAAATAGGAGGAGAAAATAAGGGATAAAAACACAAAAAGATATAAACAACAAATAACTCACTAAATGATTTGATTGCAAAATCTGATGAAAATATCCTACGAAATATGTATAATTTGATGTATTGTCAGGTGCTTGTAAAATTTGATGTGTAATTTTCAATTTTTTAAAAGTTTATCCCTGACGTTTGTCAAAATTTCGACGAACCTGGGTTTCGTCAAAATTTCGACTATCAGTTTCGACAAACATGAAAAATAAGAAAAAAAATAAAATTGTGGCCAACATAAAGAAAAATGAGTTCATTAATTTATTGTGACAGTGTTTTGCTCTACTTGAGATAGTTTGTGGAGAACTAAGGATGATTTTCTTTGGAAAAATTAGAAAAAATTCAAGAAGATATCGCCAGGTTGAGGGTAGTCATTGTCTTTTTGCAGAATTCAGTTGTGAAGTCAGATTTGTAGTTCCAGGTTTGAAAATCATATTGTAAAGCAACCTCTCATCATATTTCATTTTTAGAGGTTTAGGGTTTTGAGAATTTTATGTCCAGATTTTGTTGTGTGGAATCACCATAAGATCACAACCAAGGAATAGATTCTTGTGATTGTAATTATGTGATCCATAACTCTATTGGTCATATGGCATAGTTGTGCTATAACAAATATAGGATGCATTAATGTGTGACCCAAGTTTAATGTGGCTATGTTGTGATAGAAATGGAGGCACTCATATAATGTAGTTAATTTAATTTGTTTAATGTAGGTGCCAATAATCATTGGGTGCATTCAGGTTGTCTCAAGTTTAGCGGGTTACGATGTAATTATAGCATGATCCAAGAGTGATTACCTCTTGCTGCAATAAAGAGCCTATAACTCTGGTTGATATGCAAAGTGGTTGTGTTATATCAATTATGTAGTGCATTGAAGCACAACCCATGTTTAATGGGCTATTCTAGAGAGTGATCAAGATTTTCTAAACGTTATGAATGTTACTTAAAAGTGTATAGCTTAAACTACAAACCAAGTTTGTTACACACTTGAATGCAATCTTGGGTTACCGCAAACTATAATAATGTGATCTACTAATAACCATTATGGAAAGTATTAAAGCAAGACCCATGCTATATAGGATACATTTCCATGATCAGGTTTACATACCTTAATGATCAAACAAAAGCTTCCCACACACTCTAGGATACAATCCAAGATCATACCACAACTTTGTCAAGACAACTAATTTTCTGATCCAAGATTTAAGGTTGTTTTTTAATACCAACAGAAGCATTGGTAAGAGCATGATTAGGGTACAAACCCTAGGCCTCGGTAGAAACATAAACAATAACTCTAGCGGATTAGTGAGGTTGCAATACCAGAAAGATTGAGACATTGTAGCTAATAACAAAATCTTGCAATCTAAAGATTGTAGCCAATAACAAGCACACTATGTAGCTTAGTGACATTTGTAAATGCAATCTATGGTAAGAATAATGACAATCACTTGAGATGTGACAGTCAAAAAGAGGCTGAGCAGTGACAAGATAATAAAGCTCAAACCTTTCATAGTAAAGTGGAGATTTTAATAGTGAGTTTCTTTACCCCCTTGCTGACCTTAAGGGTTTTTCAAATGATTTTGGTAGTGTTAGAAAAGGAAAATGCAATCAGGGAATGACTGTCCAAATGAAGTAATAGTGGTAATCATAGGTTCAATGTTTCTTCTTAGCCATTAATGTATAATGGAGGTAGTGGATTGCATGTTTGAGCAGTGTTTTGAGACTTATCAAAGATGGGAGAATAGTGAATAATACCTTGTGGACTATGAAGTAGTGTCAATAAGGTTGAAGGATCTTAATATCTACAATACCATGAAACAATGAGTCCTTGTAGTAAGTAGGTAGTCTATAGGGACATAGTTTGATTTTATAGAAGGATGCTCATGAAAGGAATCTTCAAGTGATAGTGAGTACTTTTGAGATTGTAGTTGAGGGTACAATACCCATTTAAAGGAAGTTAGCAAAGTAGTAAATATTTAAGAAAATAAAATCATACACAACAAACAATTCACAATGTTATCTTGCATAATGCCTTGAGTTTGAAGACAAAAATCTCATTATATCTTGATGAAAGTGGTGACCTTAATGGTCAATCACTGGCAACCATGATTTTAAAACATGCTATTGTGCTTATGGAGGAAAATTTTTAAGCAAGGAAGTGAGTGGTGGTTTGGATCAATGGTAGGTATGGAGGACTTTATATGCATATTACTATGTAGTCTAGCTTACGACAACGTTCTTAGAAGAGATTGAAGTTGGATTATGGAACTCAAGGGTTACCATGAAAAGGATTAAAGCAAAGACTAAGATCTATTTAAAAGCCATGGTCTTGAAGATATTAAAGATGCCACATGCAAAACCCTAGTAGCTGGAGTAATGAATACAGTGCCAAAGAGGATACTATGCTAGGGTAGATTTAGGAGATCTCCACATTATCTAATTATAGGGAAATACATCATTTATTTATTTAATTAATTAAAAGAAATCATTCTAAACCCTATATAGGATACATTGATACTTCAAAATCCTCTGAAGGAATTTGAAGTTATGCAAATATATGTCAAGTAAATACCTAGATTACAAATAGTAGCGGGAACAATGTAAGATTTGTTGTTGAGGCTGAGGCGGGGAGAAATGAGGATAAGAAACAAAGAATCCTATGCCTCAATTCCATCACCTTGCCATTCCTGGAGTCATTGTTCTTGAAACACTTCTCCATTTGGAAATCATGCTTGAAAATAAAATTTTGGCGAAGGTTTTAGAGTATGTTTATTAAAATGAAAACTCCGTGCAGTGGGCTACACCTAAAAATAAGATTTTGACAAAATTTTTATGGTATGTTTATTAAAGTTTTAGAGTATTTTGGCGGGCTATATTCTTGATTCCTTAAATGATTTATTCAAATGGATTGTGACTAAATAAATGACTAACTATTTAGTCATTTTTATTTGTGTGACTAAATAATTTTTAATCAACGACCAAACTAGTAATTTATTTACTCATTTATAGATGAGTTGCAAAAAATGAGTAGAATTTAGTCATTTTTAGTTGTTGTGACTAAAAGTTTTAGTCACCTAGTCATTTATTTTCCAAATTCTACTAGTGTGTGCTTCCTTGTGCAATTAGGGCTTTCTCAATGTTGAGGGCCCTAGGGATAAGCTCGTCAGAAGAAGTGACACATTGCATCTTTAACTAAAAGGATAAATCCATATTGACATTAGCAATGATGATTCCGACTTGTTGCTCCTTATGAATGGGTCACTTGCTTTTACTAGCTCGCTACCTCCATCGTTGTAGGAAGTTTGCAATCAAGTTCAATATTTTGATTTTAGGAGTCTAACAGTTGGAAATCATAGTAAAATAATAATTTACTATGTTTTGGAATTAGCATTTTAAAGTGTTTTTTGGGGTCATTAACTTCAGACTATCTTCTCTTTTGCAGGGGTGGTTGCATGCCAATTTTTTTTGGTGTAAAATATTAGAATTATTAGATTTTGTTACCTATCTATGAATAAAATTATTGGAGTGTGAGTTTGATATTTTTTGAAGATCTAAATAGTCAAGCTTGGTAAAGAAAAATTATGCTAGATAATATTAGTCCAGAAAAAAATGAGGAGACACTTGATAGATTGTGGGCTAGATTGAAAAGAAAGGGTGATGGGAAATGTTATTGTCCTTGCAATAATTGCAAGGGCTTAAAGACGATATGACTTTTAATCACAACAACTGAGAAAAATTGTAGGCAACATGGTCATGTTGAAGGAGGGCATGATTATCGTCCATTGGTAAGTTGTTTATTATATGTGTTTATATTGATTGAATTTGTAGATTTTTATATCATTTTAAATATATATATATATATATATATATATAATCACTTGATCATGATCATGGTTTATTTGTGTCTATCATTATTATAAAGGAGTGCAAGTGCCCTAGGGTAGATGATATGGATTATTAGGACACGAAGAATGTGGTTTTCAATGACGAACATGGAACATGAATATCAAAGAGATGAAGTTAATGATCCTATGAAAGAAGATGATCATGTGCCAGAAAACACAGTTGAAGATGATGGTACAAATACATTGATCCACGACACATTTAGTGGCAGAGCTGATCATGATGATCGAGATGACTTTGATGATGTTCATGATTTACTTGTACTTGAGAAGACATATGAGCCCCTTTATGAAGGCTCCCAAACAACTCTTCTCTTTGATGTATTGTTATTGTTGAACTTGAAGGTTATGAATGGTTTATCAAACATAGAAATCTCACGGATGTTAAGGTATGTCATACATGTCATTTTTTTTCATCTATTTTAATTGTTGTTAGTTCATCACTAGTAAATAAAGGATGAAATATGTACCATTAATATTCTTTATATTAAAAAATTATGTTTTGTTGTAGATTGATTGGTGAATTTTTTTTACCACGATAAAATATTTTACCTTGCTCATACTGAGATTTATCTGGAATTATGAAAGATATTAGAATGGAGTATAAAGCAATAGATGCATGTCCCAATGATCATATTATATATTATAACCAACATGAATTTGCAACAGAATGCCCGAAATGTCATATCAATAGATATCAAACATATCAACTAACAAAAAAGGTGCCTTGCAAGGTTCTTCGTTATATTCCATTATTCCACATATGCAATGATTATTTAGGTGTGAAGGCTTAGCGCAATTTATGGATTACCATGCATGAAATAGAAGTGGAGTTGAAATTATTTGAATGTCTGTAGATGGTTTTGCATTTAGGGACATGGAAAAAAAATGGCCACACTTTAAAGAAGAACCTCGTAATTTCAGGCTTTCATTGGGAGTGGACGATGTCAATCCATTTGGAGAGCTGAGATCTATTTACTCAGTATGGCCTGTTTTTGTTATCAAAAATAATATTCCTCCATGGATGTCAATAAAGAGGGAGCACATAATGTTTTCAATGATTGTTCCAGGTATTTGTTTACATCAATTTTCTTTAATGTAGTAGCATTTCATTTTTCTTATTTGTTGCATAATGACATATTTTTTTCATTCAATAGTCATGTACATTAATTTATATATATTCACGGTAAAATGGTTATAATAATTATGCTTAGTGTTTATGTTCATTCAACTAGATAAGTATCAAGTTAAAGATATGAATGTATATATTGAGCCTCTTATTGATGAGTTACTAAAGTTATGGAATGGCATCACTATGTATACCGTCTCTAGACCAATAGGACAAAGACAATTTCAATTCCATGCAATGCTTGTATGGACAGTTCATGATGCCCCGGGGCTAACACATTTTTGTGGTATGTTATAATGTTCGACTACGCTTTAATGATATTTAATTTTATGAAGTAGATATCATGCATGTTTAAAATAATCTATTCATTTATGTGATTTAAAAAAAATTGGCATATTTAATCCAATTACATATGATCTTGTAGGTCTTTCAAACAAAGGGGTACATATCCAATTTGTGGTCCAAATGAAATCTCATCATTCAACAAGTTTAGGAAAGCTGAGGTGTTTGATGAGTATAGGCATTCCTCCATATATAAATCATAGGAAGTATCGAACCTCTTGAAAAACATCTTTTCAATGGGAAAGAAGAGAGACTACATCAAAACCACAAAAGAATGACACACCTCACCTATATGAAAAGTGGAATATAATAGAATTAATCATCAAGGTTATACATCGAGGTCAAATTGTTTATCTATCATATATAATATGTTTTGAATTTATATTTTTATATGGTGTTGTGTTTACTCATGTTGTAATTGACAATGATTGTCGTTGTTAATTTGTTTAACTTATATGCTTCATGAAGGTCATTAAGGCATTAATGGTTGGCTTCCACAAGGACTGAAAAGTTATCCCGGACAATTTAGTAGGTTGCCTACTATGAAGGCGACTAAATTGTGCATTTTGATACAATGCATATGAAAAGAATATACTTGAAACTATGTGTATGAATATGTGATCAATCTAAATCAATATAACAACACAATCAATAAAACATTAAATCAAAGAAACTAAAAGAAAAACATAAATAAGCAAACTATTTTATGGCAGCCTCTCCAAAGTCATCTTATTGCTCTCTATCTCCAGCGTTTCATCTTTGCTCAAGTTGCTCTCAAATTTGGAATGCCAAGTTCAACGAAGTAGGCTTCTGAAGAATGAGATATTAAAAATGCATATTATGCTAAATGCAAGATTATGCTATGATGAGAATATTGCTGAAAATGCTAAAAATGCAAGAATGTAATGTATGTGTATGTTGTGTTCATCCAGTGTTGTAACCAATCCCTAGATTTGCACATGCATTTATAGAGTTTTTCAAAGATTTTGATTGGCTAGGTTTGTTAACGGCTGTGATAATTCCTGACAGATCGAACGATCGAATATGAATGAGACTGAAGAGAAAAATAGAAAAAGCAAGATTTTTCTATTTTCATGGAAGAGATAAGATGAGATGATTTTAAAACCATCTTTTTAGAAGAAAAATGGAAAGATTCTAATAAGATAAATAATGAATTATCTAATTCAATTATTTATTTATGAGTGCATGTTGATTTTTCTTAACTAAATAAATATTTAATTAAGATTTTGAGGAAATCAGAAGATTTCATAATTAAACAGAATATCTAATTATGATTTGAAGAAAGCATAAGATCTTTAATTAATAAAATATTTAATCAAATTTGAAGAAATGATATTAATTAAATAAAAGTATTTAATTAATTAGAGGAAAGTTTTAAAATAGAAAGAAAAGAGATATTTAGATTTAATTAAATTCAAAAGATGATAATTAACTTAAATAAATAAAATGTATTTATTTAATTTAATCAAGTAGATATATGGAATAATTAAATAAAATAGATTTATTTAATTATGGTGGGAGAATAAAATGAATGAACACTATAATTAAATTGATTAAATTTAATTACATGTAGAAGATTTTTTTAGAGGAATTAATTAAATAATACATATTTAATTAAATGTCAAGAATAATTAAATATGACCAATTTTATGCATATACAGAAACGCTATGGAAAATATTGGATGGAAGGCATGACAAAGAAAAAATTGCCAAAATTTGTAGTGACATTCAGGAAGCCAATCATGCAATGAAAAATTTTATTTAATTAAATAGCGATGAAGACCAAATTAATATAAGTGCCCTTCCTTGGTTATTAACAGAGAAGCAAAGCAATGCTATAAAAGAAGTCACACAAAAAAATTGATTTCCCACAGGATTTGTTGCGAACATAAACAATATAATAACAAAGAAAGGTGAATTTGGGTCAGGGATGAAAATGCATGATTGACATAACTTCATTAAGGTAATTATTCTGGTATATTATATACACTTGTATAATGCATGTACTTTTCAGTGTATTATGTTTACTACTTTTTGAAAAATAATGAAAAGATCATTTTATAATTGTTGTAGTATGTTCTACCTCTATCTCTCCTAGACAACTTTGACAACAATGTTAAGCAAGTTATATATGATCTTGAAAAATACATGAGGTAAGTAGTGATATTTATTCAATTCGTTGTATATATCTTATAATTTCCATTTTTTTTACTTGTCATGTAATATACTATATATTTTTGTTGAATCTCATTAATATATTTGTGGCTTGAATCACTTGTAGATGGCTGTCATCTAAAGAAATCCATAAAGAAGATATAAATTATTGGAAGAGAAAAATTCCTCGTTTAATGTGTGAAATGAAAAAGTGTCTACATTCAACATTTTTTAATGCATAAAAACACTACCTCATACACCAAGTTGAGGAGATTAAATTGTGTGGACCTGTACACACAAGGTCAATGTGGATGGTTGAGAGGAACTTGAAATTCTTGAAGGATTTGGTTAGAAAAAGAGCACATCCTAAGGGTTCTATGGTGGAGGGATATATGGTATACTAGACCATGGTGTACATTAGTGAATATCTTCCTAAGTTTGTAGCAAAGATCCATGTAGATCACATTTGGGATCCCAACTCTATTAACAAATTCGAAGGGGAGTACCTAATGGGGAAAGGTAGATTAAGGAAAGTGAGAGGTAGTTATAAGATGGTCATGGAGATTAATTGGAATACATTTTACATATGTTGTTTTATTTATATTGTACTTATTTAATTTTTAATCTTCAATATACATCAATTATAAATTAAGGTTGTATATTGTGGTATTTAACTAATTATACGTTGTTTGTGAATTTCAATTTTTTTCAATACAGTTGGTCGAGAGTGGGATGCACTACATTTGTACATTGCAAAATCTTAGTTATTGGATGATAGGTATGGATTAGTGATGTCAACAATCTAGTCATGAATTAACATGGGAAGGTGTGGCTTCATTGGTTAAAAAGAAGCTCATTGTAATGGAGATTCCAATAATAAACAAAGGGAAATTGATTTAGCATATGGTTTAAGAGATAAATAGAGTGCATTATAAATATATTAATCACCCATATTGTTTAATTATTTTCAAGTATATTGATGTATATATATATGTTGAGATTTTTTTCTTTGCATACATTCAACCAAGAATAAATATGCTTATCAAATGATGATATTGCAATAATTTTTACATGTTTGACATGTGGTGCAGAAATTGCCACCACAAGGCTATGTGGTGCAATGGTCATATTTCAAATCAAAATGTTGGATGACATAAAGATAAAACTTGTGATTCTAGTATAACTATAGTCTTTCAAGTGACTAATGTTTCATCTAGAAGTGACATACATCCATAAGTCTCAAAAAATTGATACTATGGGATTTTGGATGATATACTTGAGTGTGACTTTAAGTCCTTCAGATTAATTTTTTTTGTCATCCTATGGTACAGGCTAAGATTGAATGAAAATGATCTTGAGAGAAATGTTATTGAACATGATAATGGATTTACCATGATTAATACAAGGTTGATCAAGCGAGCTAGAAATGAGCCCTATGTTCTTGCAAGCCAATGTGAGCAGGTATTTTACTCAGAGATTCTAGGTAAACTAGGTTGGTCATTTGTTGTTAGACATGATCCAAGAGGAAGGATGGTAAAGTATAATGTGGTGAAAGAAGAAGATACCAAAGAACTAGAAGATAATGTAGATGATGATCAGGATTAACAGTTAGTTGATGATGTCCCTGACGAAGATGTCAAAGAGGAGGAGCTAGATCATGATGATGTAGGAGTTAATGTTCATGAAGATGATATCTGTGTGGATGATGACATTATCGAAACTAATATCAATGATGATGATGATGATATGACCAATCCTTACAATGTTCAATCTAGATCGGATGATATAGACAAAGAGTTGGATGAAGAAGAAGATCAATGACATTGAAATGTATGAGTTATGCGATTATATTATCTATTTGATATTAATTTCTTGATAGAATTATATTTGAATTATGTGAGATTTACATAATTAATTTATGATATTTTAATTTTTATGCCATTATATAATTAATTTAATGATGTACTTTTAATGTTTGAAAGGTCAAAAAAATTAAAACATTTCAATAATGATATTAACAACCTTGAAATTAGTGTGTTTTATGTGCCATGTGATGTAAAAAGATTAAGAAAATTAGGAGTTGTAGATGTAGCCGTGCAAGCCCCAAAGAACAAATAAATAAAGAATGCAAACATTTTTTTTTTAAAAAGAAAGATAATTAATCCTCATACCAATATTAAACGATCATAAACATACTCATATAATTCATTCCATTAAACACAAACGACATAATCAACCATGTCCTTTGGGGCCCCACGAGGTCACATCGAAAATAGGCATTACTAAACATCATCTCATAAGATATCAAAAAGGAACTATAAATAACAACATTAGATAAATACATACATGAATTCCATCACAAGATAAATCCATGAGAAATTACATAGCCAATTAAAATTACAAAGTAGATAACTACATTACATCATATTTCAAATGTTACAACATCAATATAATTACATCATGAATCCCAAACATGTGGGATGAATACAATTTACAAGTTTATCAAAATACAAGAATCTCAACTGGAATAAATCTTCAACTGGATGAGAATGAAACCACGAACACTGATGGGGAACCCAATGGTGTGCGGAGCACATTCCACCCGACCACCCCCGTGCTAAGAGGTGACAGAGAAGTAACTCCGACCAAGAATGACAACAAAAGTACAACCATACAAAAAGTACCAACATAGATCCATCACCCAATACACCGATTAAAATGAGCAACCAATAACATCAAATCACAATGTCCTAAAGATGCAAGATGATAAATCCAATATAAATGAGATCATACAACACATGCTAAAGATGTATCAAAACAATGATCATAAATCAATTTAAATCAATTCAAACAACAATCTAAATCAATTCCCATAACCCACTTCTAGAGGAACACAATAAAGCAAACGCATGGGCAACTAAGGGAGAGTGTCATCACATAGCCTACATGGGTTCTCCTGGCCCTTCCTCCAAACTGAGGCGCCGGCCCCCATCTATGGATCTCCTGGCCCTTCCTCCTACTTGAGGCGCCGACACCATAGGGTAGCTCATGCAGAGCCGTAGACCTCTCGTGAGGACGAGGTCACGACCTTGCCAACCACGGCCTTCTTAGCCTTCCATTAGTCTGCGGAAGCACTAATGAAGGCGAGGCATCCATATTTTAAATCTTGTAATGATATTACTGCCCAACCCTCCTAAGTTAGTATTGGGTTATCACTTGTTTACTAACTCACTCGTGGGTTCTCTGAGCCTTCCCTTAAGCGGAAACCCAACCCCCACAAGGAGCCACTCTCCCTAGAGACCCAACCAAAACCAGAAAGAAATAGGGGTTGTACCATGCCAATCATGATCATCAAAATACAACAACAAGAGCAACATACGAGGCATAGACCATCTCACAATTTAAACACATAACATAATCTCGTAAATTTGGTACACCCCATTAATAAAACATAACTCAACGGAACTCAAGATGAAAAGGTATAAATTCAACAAAACCAACATCCTCTGGAAGACTAAAGTGTTAACACAAAAAGGGTTCCCACATCCATGAATTAACAAAGTCCCAAACCCAACAAGGCAACAAGATTTAATAAATAAAAGAGATAACTTATTTAATTTCAAGGTAGATTTCAAAAATAAATTCCATTCCTAAAAATACAGTCATACTAAAACCAGAATAAATAAACAACGCTGTTTTACTTTCGTAATGGATTTTTCTATCAACATTATCCTTTCAAGATTGTAATTTGACAAAATCAACAAGACAGATTCCTTACTATTTTACTTATTATTTTCATGGTAACAAATTCTGCTTTATTTCAATCAGAAAAGAAACAAAATCTATATTTTTTTTAAAATTAACAGAAAATATAATTAGAAAAGAAACAGAATCTACATTTTCTAAATAACAGTTAAATTAACAGAAAATATAGAAAAGAACAGAATCTACATTTTCTAAATAATAGTTAAATTAACAGAAAATATAATTTAATCAGGAAAGAACAGAATATTTATATATACATCTTTTTTTTAAATAACTAATACCGCAACAGTTAAACACAGAGATCAGAATAAATAAATTAATAAATATATATATATATATATTTGTTTATTTATTTATAAAAGTAAGTTTCAAAATACAATATAAAACATATTTATAAAAGTAAATTTTCGTATAATAAATAAAATGGAACTTTGTTTTTTTATACAATTCAAAATATACATATTTTAAATGGGCATTCAAACCCATACACATTGTGTGGGAAGAACCGCCGGTCAGGGCACCCACGGATTGTCAGACTGCTTCATTCTAAGTGGTAGGAAAATGGCCAAGGCCTAACCCACACAATTTATTCATAATTAAAATCAACACAAAAATTAAAATAATTAAAAGTATGGCCGCACGGTAAAAATGAACATCTAATTTTCAATGAAATTAATTCTCGTCAACATATATATATATAAATATATATATATATATATACACACACACCCAGGGGTTTGAACATGTCAAGAAAAAATAGAGAGCGGATAATTACTGTATATATTCAATTTACTATGCATGTTTAAAATAAAAAGAGAAATGTTTTATAAATATATGTATGGACCAAAATATCACAACCCGGATATCTATTGAACAGAAATTGCCTTTAAACAACTATGCATATAAATGAAATGAAATTACAATTCTACTATTCATTTCCAGATTGCAAAACAAACCCCTTTTTATAAACCACCACAAGCCAGAAACCCCAGAAATTTCATTAATCAAATAACAATTCCCAATTTCTGGTTAAACATTCTTGAATTAAACCATAACCCCAGTAGATTTTTCTTTCTACAATTATTTAATTTTCAATCCCTAAATATAAATTTCACACACCGAAAGCAATTCCTATTTAACAGAAAATAAACAATTAACCAGAATAGAACCCGGCGTCCTACGCTTGCAGCAAACTATAGAAGCCTTGCCCCTCTTGCTGCACTATTTGTTTGCTGCAAATTCTTCCAGCAACAGATCCAAATCTTCCTTCCTCTTCACCAATTTCTCCAAAAAACAGAAAATAACTCAGGCAGAAAAATGATTGGAAAAAGAATTTCTCCAGCATTCGAACAAAAATTCCCTCAAACAAAGAGAAACTCTTAATAAATTCCATGCCCAGAAACCCTTTCAATTCCTCTTCCCGTGAATACCAGAGGTCATAAAATCAAATAATATTTAACCTTAATTTCTTTTGTTACCTTTTTCCATATTTCATTTCCATTTTTTTTAAATTTTCTTTTTTATGCATTCAATTAAAAATAAATTCTAAATCCTCAAACATGAACTTTTTATTTAATTAAATATATATATATATATATAGATATCTTTCCATAACACTTTACTAACTAATTACTTTCATATTAAATAATTAAAATCAACCATTGAGAGAATCAAAATAAATAAAATATTTTTACTACTACTACTAACATTTATCCATTGCCTTATTTACTTATTATTTTATGTTTTTATTTTATAAATTACTTAATTATTTAAATCACAATGTAAAACCATACCCACATTACATAATTCATAAAATCACAATGACATACATAGACCAATACAACAATGAATATGACCAAGACGCACAAACCAAGAAGATACAAAACTGTTGACGCCTTGGTGCGGAGTTACTTTTCATGTCACCTTAATTATTCAACTTCCTGCCATTGGGTTGGTTCAATGCTCGCCCAGACCTATCGAAATAGGTGGAATTGAGTCTTATTCTTGCAAAGTCTGCATCCAACAAGGTGATATACAACATATATACATATAACCAATTTCAAAGCATCGTGAGAAGGATTCGCAGTGTAGCAGGGCGCTCGCGAATGAGTGATGCTACCTGTCCCCTCATCAAAACATATCATCATATAAAGCATTATAAAATTTACATTAATTTGCATTAATATCAGCAATTACTATTTTCTAGTCTACTGAATTCTAGAAATTTTCATCAAACGATCATAACAAAATATCATCATAATAATCATGGCGTCATAAGAGCATATAATCAATAACAGTCTATGCTACTACAACATGATATCAATAGTACCATCCAAATCACAATGTGCCAAACAATACGTAGAATGTCAAAAATCAAACAAGTAGGGCATGAGGGGTATTACATTGAATAACAAGGTCAGTTCTCTGATCATTACATCATCCAAAAATTTATTCTCTGCTTTTTTGAGTTCTCCCAGTATTTTTGCTAAAGAAACATGATTTTGCAACTGAATACAAGAATCATAATTGTTTTTAGACTATAGCTATTTGGCAATGAACAATGTTCCTGATATTAATAAAACTAAGCTAATAATTGTGTTTTACTGGTTGCATTACAGTCCATTGCCCAGGTAGTAGGAGATTGGTACTTTGATTGAGGAATGACTAAGGCAATCGACTGTGCATACCCATGCGATTCCACTTGCCATAACCGAGTTTTTGAGGATTAGGAAATTTATGGGGCTAATATATTGGAGTTAATATCTTAAATAATCTCAAGAGCATCTGCATCCTCTATACGTTATTTTAACCTTCCACGAACGTAATAAATGGAGAATTGGGGAAACCTGTGATAGATGTTCTTTCCTATTGGATGTTTTAGAAACATTCTCTATCTCCTTTTTATATGGTAACATTTCCTATTCTTTATTTACTATACACGAAACCAGGGCTTCAAGAGCTTTTTCAGTCAATTATGTATATCTAATTAATTAAGATATTTTCAAACTACAGTAGAAACCGACTTCTTTTATTTAGTTGAAATGTTTTTATTTAAAAAAATCCTCAAAGATTAAATTAATAATAAAATAAGTGTAAATGGGTGGGGGGCCTAGCTTGATTGGCTCAAGCATGTAAGAGGTTAGAAGGTCTAGTCTCCCTCTATCCCTGTGGTACCGAAGGGTGTGTCGCGTTAGTGTCACTGGTCACGTGAAAAAAGTTTACTAGGCGCACATAGGGGGGGCTAAAATAAAACAAGTGTAATCTAGTGGCAAGTACTTGTCAAGTTAATAATAAAACAAGTGTAATTTAGTGGCAATTACTTGTTTTTGTAGTATTGCAATAACAATATTTGTTGGTTAGTCGATAGATAATCCATGGTATATCAATTCAAGGGTAAATTGAATAATAGTTCGAGATAACATCAAGTTGATAGAGGACAATTTTATTTGATTAATAAATATCATAAATATTTGGTATAATATTTAAAGCATTATATTAATTTTGAAATTATAAGAATGTAATAATTGTAAAATTATAAATAATTTATTTTGTATTATGATAAACACTTTTGATTGAAGCTATAAATCGGAAGGGTCAAATCCATACAAAGGAGCAAAAAAAACACCCTACAACAACTTAGAACAACATGTAACACCAAGAGTCATAACACAAAGTCAAACTATGACACCCCATGCAGGGCGGCAACAAAACAAAAAGCGAGATGCCACCAAAGAACATGAACAACTTTTGAGGTGGTTTAGATCCATAATGTTTTAGTGATATTTGTTTCGATTTAGCTTTACAATGGATTTCTATATCAGATCCCTTTTGGATGGGATTAGAAAGGTCATCTAAACACAAAGAGGAGGATAAACCTTTTTCATTACAAGAGGGCACAAAGCTGAGAGGTGGAATGCAAAGTGTAGCCGTAACTAAACCATTACATTTCTCTATCAAAGAGAAGTCACTCTTAGAAAACTTCTTTTCCACTAAAGGACAATCTACATCACCCAACTCCATCAAGGGGACACAACTTGGTTGGAAGGATCCTAGATATTCTTAGAATTTCTATGGTTAATTGTGGAAAATCCACACACAACAATAGCATGTCCAACCTTGTGGAAATTGTGACATCACAAGAGACACCTCATAATAAGTTTGTTGAACCTATTCTCCAATTTTTGAAGAAAGAGTGATCAAGGAAGGGAGTTTCTAGTCAACAACATTGTTGACACAAAATATAGCATAGAAGAAACGCTTTCTAGATTTGGTCACCTCATCATACATAATGAGATCACCCAAAGAGAAGGCTATGGTATTCTACACTTATTTGTACCAATACTCTAATGTTAGGTCAATGATTTTGACCCACACCGAGACCTTTTCAATATGAACATTGTCAATATACAAACTTGGTCCCTACTTCATAAGGAATAGGCATGATTTTCTAAGAAACCATGGACCACCCTTTAGGGTTTGAAGATAATCATCAAGAAGAGAGAAAAATATAATGAAGTTGTTTGATAGAACAAAAATCTCAAATGCACCTTTTGCTTTCCACTTCCTCCTCACTCAAGATCTAAAACCATCCACATTTGGCCTAGCAACCAAAAAATTCCCCACAAGAGAATTCACCCACATGGAGGATAAATTGTCAATAATCTTTTCAAGGATTTAAATACATTCTCCCTATTCAAAAATTGAAAAAATAATAGTGTTGGGAGAAGGCGATATCCCCTGAGTAGAAGTCATATAAATAGGGGCATTCTGAACACCTAGTCTTAGACACACACAAGACAACTAAGCCCAACTCTCCAGGAGCCACTACCACTAGAAGAGGAGATGTCTCATTAAGAGTAGATAGAGGTAACACACACCTAATAGATATTGAACCCACATCACACTTATCATTCCAATTCATAGGGAAAGACAAGAGGGGGATGCCTCTCTTAAGGCCCAACTAGAGGATCCAAAAGAGTAAAGAAACTCTCCATGATGACACCTAACTATTCATGAATTGAGGTTTCTTGGAAGAAGCAACAGGGCCAACACTTCGGCACACATCCAAATATAGGTCTAACAATTTGATATCCCCCTCAATAGCTAGAGGATTTCACTAGGTGTTTTCAAATTAATATCTTTGCCATCACCATCCTCATTGAATCCCCTCCTTTTGAGCTCTCCTCACTCTTGCTTAATACTTGTTCAAATAGTCTGTCGTTCCCACTCATCATTTTGAAATGAGAGGCTAGTCAAGTCTTATAAATAATTTGTTGGTTCTATAAAAATAAAAATATATAATTATCAATATTATAGAAATTTGAAAATCTAATTATAAATTAATATTGTATATTTAAAGTTCATATAAAAAATACTATTAAAAATAAAAAATAAATTCAATTAAGAAAACAAATTTTAAGAAGATAAAAGTAACTATTCAAGTAAAAATAAAATAATTGTAAAATATTTCTAAAGTAAAAGACCCCTTTAAATATATTAACCTATGCTCATAAAAAAATGACAAAACATAAAATATGCACACCACTTGATTTAATTGATAACAAATTGATAACTTTGTTAAGAGTAAACCTTACCTTTTCATTATTTAAAAAAATAAGAATCCTTTCCAAAACATTACAATGAAGCAACCCCCTCTTTTGCTTGAGCTTCCTTTAAAATAATATAAATATGAACTATCCAACTATTTTTGAAAACTAAACTTTAAAAAAAAAACTAATAGAATACTCTTCCACTTGAAATTAAAATTGAAAAAATTAAGGCATGTACTTAAGCTATCATTCATTTTTTTGTTACATAATGAGATTAGAGTTCCTTAGGAATATTTTGAAGCAAGTGTAAAACATAAGATGATGTCTACAATAAACATGGTGCCTCTTTCCACAACAATTTTTTCCAATAAATTTACCCTCACCTTCAATTTATCCAGATTTACATTAAAAAACACCTTTACATAGTCGTCGTGGCTTAAATTTGATGGCCTAATGACCGTATTTAGATATTTTTTCCGTAAAATACAATCAAAATTTTAAGAAGATTGTATCAAATGAAACGAGAGATTTTGGATAGACTGTCAAAATTTATATAGAATTATAATGATATATACATTTGATTTATATATAATTTTACTTACACTAAGGTATATCATAATGTTTTAAGGGCACCTTTGAATAGATAACCGTCCTTAAAAAAATTGTTGACAGGCAAGATCGACCGTCAAATTTAAGCCCTGATAGCCATAGAAGTATACAACGTTATCAACCTGGTGCCAAGCTTAGCTAGCCTATCCTCCTCCTCACCAACAAAGAATATGTAGTTTCTTCATGTTTGCAACACATCACACATCTGTGTGGTCTCACCACACCAATACAATTCAAATATTCACCTGTTAAAATCCTCTCATGGAGGGCTATCCATGAAAAAATTCTCACTTTTGGGAGGACCATCATCCCCCAACACAACTTGTTTGGCCACAACACTACTTTTGTTTCCTTCTTCAAGACCTCATAACCCAACCTTTGTCTTACAAGTATATAGTCATATGAATAGTTTCAAATCTATTGATAGATAAAGGTATGGGAAAATCAACGTTCTTGAATAAAATACCTTTTTCATTTTTGTAAATGATGATACTCTTTGGTGGTTTAGAGTTTGAAATTTTAGTTTCTCCTAGACACTAATTATTATCTATATGTTGAAACTTGTTTTATAAATTAAAAGGGAGAGAATTTAGGTAAGATCTTTATTGTATTAAAAATAATATAGTTGTATTGTCAATTTTATTCATTCTATTAGATTTTGGAAGAATCAAGAGTGAATTCACATCCAACTTTCCAAATATCATATTTAGATGATTTTTTAATATTATTAATCTTATCATTATTTTTTTCAACATTTTTATTTTTAGCAAGTATTTTTATTTATTTATTTTAAATTTTAGTGTTTGAACATTAACAATTTTAGTTTCAATTTATTAAACATATCAAGTTTTCACAATCTTGTACAATTTTATTCAATTTTTGTTTCTAGCTTTTGATTGTGTGGTATTTTTTTCCATCGACATTTTTCGTGATCCATCATTAGGATGAATAGAGAGCATAAGGAAGAGAAATGGATTGTTGCAAACCAAGACCATCTAAAAAGGAGAGTAGAGGGGGGAGGGGGGAAGAGTTACACACGGTTTAAGGAAACAAAGAAAATAAGGAAAAAAGAAAAGTAAAAAATTAAAGAAATTAAAGAAGGAAGAGAAACAAAGGTCTTGATAGATGAAATCTATCAGGATATAAAATAATAAACATTATAGAACACAAAGACACCAAGAATTTGAGAAAAAAAGAAAAATAGTATTCAATCTAGACCAAAATCTAAAGGACAACAAAAAAATTGTGAAATATAGAATTATATTTATTAAACTTGTTCTTAATTGAGAATTTGAGAAATGTAATCCTATATGCAATAAAAATAGAATAACAAGGACTTTGGTTCTATTGCAATTAGGTTTACCAAAATTAAGAACTATTATTAGAAGCAATATAATGAACAATATAGTTCTATCCTTGAGGTTTAAGAAATATATAATTCTAAATGCATTGCAAAATAATTCAATTTAATTTATATTTAAAGAAAAGTGCTTGCCTTGACAAACTCATACCCATCAACCAACCTTCTATAATTATTTTTCTTGCTCAACCAATACCAATCGACCAACCTTCTATAATTATTTTTCTTGCTCAACCAACCTTCTATAATTATTTTTCTTGCTCAACCTATTTCTTGAACTAATTTAATCTTCTTCACTAAAATTTGTAATCTTCTTCACTAAAATTTTACTACTTTTGTCTTTATACCACACAAAAATCTTATAAGAAAATTAATTTAATGTGAAAGAGAGTTGAATTTGGTGTCAATAATTATTATTGATACAAATTTCATTTCAAAGGTTAATTTTTTTTTTTAAGAAAAGACTATTTATGAATTTTTTGGGCCCAACAACTCCTTTTTATATGTTAAATTAAGATATATCCTACTCAAATTTAATTTCCCCCTAAAAAATCCTAAGATTGCTTTGGAATTAGGATTACAAATCCCAAACCTAGTAAAAATTGCAAACCATAGGATGAGCAGTACCTTGAGACTCAACTTTAACCTTCAAACTAACACGTTAATCCAATTTGAGAAA
This sequence comes from Sequoia sempervirens, assembly GCA_007258455.2. Taxonomy (NCBI): domain Eukaryota; kingdom Viridiplantae; phylum Streptophyta; class Pinopsida; order Cupressales; family Cupressaceae; genus Sequoia; species Sequoia sempervirens. The sequence continues at coordinate 200,704,962 of VDFB02270651.1, read as the reverse complement.
ACAAACTTAGGCTTGTAGAGGAAACTCTCATGATTGTAGAAATTTGATTTATTCTTATTATAAGTATATTATTTAATTATTAATTATTTTTTATATAAACTATGTCTATATGTATATTGAAAAATTCATTACTTTTACTCTTTAAATCTAAAAATTGACATTTGATTCTCTTAACATATGCTTTAAAAAAAATCATTTTTCATCTAATAAAAGAAAATTCATTGATATTTTTGAACGTTATATCAAAAAGATATTAATTAATTTATAACATTTTCAAAAAAAAACATTTTATACAATTCTATGAGTCCATTACAATAATACATAATTTTATAAGAAAATATTTTTTTTTTATCTAAACAAAAATATCAATGGAATCTACTTTTTTAATTTTGTTGAAATTTAAAATAATACTTTTTTGAAAAACGTGATTTATCTAAAATTAATTAAAAATATTCAAAAATAAATTAATATTTTATAAACTATATTAAAAATGCTACAACTTCTATTACTAACATTATTTTGAATTTTTTTGGATAAGCTTTTCAACTTGTTATACAAAATTATCTTATATTGATATTTTGGCTTTAGGAAAATTCACCGATATTTTTTAATATATATTTGGAAAATTTTGATTAAAAATATATATATTAAAAAATATTAATGTAAATACCATCGCGGTGAATTGCTGGTGTTGAATTTTACTTGGTCGTGAATTTGTCAAGGCGGTGAATTTTCCCACGATGAATTGCTTGCAGTGAATTTTCCAATTGTTGTTGAATTTATGTAACTCGGTTAAAAGTATTGATTGAATCATGAATAGCTTACACTTACACAATACAAAAATTGATTATTAAAAAAGTTGAATCTTTAAATTAAAAGCATGTATTTTATAAAATTAATTTAGAAAATTGCACATGTAATTTTATACATACAAAGTATAATGTTATTACAAAGTAGAATTGAAACAATAACATATATTTTATATAAATTAAAGATAGTCATCAAATCAGTTCACATAGCCATTAAGATGACAAGTAGAAATTTAAAACCAATATATTATTTAGGAGGGAAATGTAATCAAACTTGAATACAATTATATTCAAGTACATCCATATGTGCTTTTGACAGGCAAACCATGACTTCTACACCTCCAACACTACTGTATGAATCAAACAATATTATAAGACCTTCAGTGAGCATTAATGAAGGCCCTACATATACTGGCTCACCCATTCCAAAATGAAAATTATTCATAGGAAATTTCATCCAACTTATTGGTATCACATCAGTTCCATCATTAAGGCTTGTTGGCCCTAAGATTTTCTTCCTTAGCTCAAAAAAATCAATCGCTGAATGTATGAAATCATCATCAACCCTAATAACTGACTTGTGGATTAACTCTGAACTAAACTCTAAAGGTCCATTTATGATCTCTGAGGAAATGGTTTGAGCACATGATTCATAGACAACATTACCAAAGTATTCTTCAGGAAAGGGAGGATTCAACCTTTTCCTTCCACCCACTGGAATGCTAGCTTTTGTTTGTACATCCTCATCAAGCCCTTGAGCTTTTGTAATGCATTTCCACATATGGGCAACAAGGATTTCAAAAGTGGTGTAGAGTTTTTTCAATTTATCAGATCCATTTACCTTTGACTTGAGTTTTTGTAAAAATATTGAATGAAAATGAAACATTTTTGTGGTTAGACTGGACATTATTGGAGAAGGCTCATGGGATATAGTATTATATTCATAATTATCAAAACATGGTTGGGGAGGATCTCTTGATTTTAATAGAGATCGGTCAAGTATTGGAGGTAGAATACTCTCTCCTCTAACAATTTTTCCCCATGAATTCATGAAAGAATTAGCTGCTTGTCCGTCTGCAACATGATGATGTTCAGCTAGGCCTATCACCAACCCTCCACAAGTAAATTGAGTAAACTACCTCAACAAACATATTTATCAAAATCTTGTCAGTATAATATATTTTGAAAATACATGCATGACTAAATTATTCTCCCCACGTGGATATAGTAAGTTATCATACCTGCATGAGTAAGAGCTCAGCGACCACGGTGGGCGTGGGTGGCACCAACTCAAGGAGGAATGCAGAGGGATGGAAGGGCATTGCATCTGCTATTCTCCCATCTGCTTTGCCTTCTATCACAACCACACCCTCGTCATTCAGATTGATGCCAAGGCAGCCATTGGGCGTGTCTTTCGTGTATCTCCCTGCCCATTCTCTGAACTCTGCCAGAACTTTGGCCAGTCCTTCCTTCAACACCTCTGAGCTCGGGGTGGGAGCTTCGAAAACATACACCACTTTGTTGTACATTGGGTATGCAGCTAAATCCAAATTGCTCAGTTCAACAAGCTCACGATGATCTTCACCCGCACAGGGTATGATCAATACACCTTCACCTCTCACCACCTTCATATTCTCTCTCTCTCACTCAAATGCAAACGCAATGTCTTGCTTTCTGCTTTCACAATGAGCGATTTTGCAAGACAGAGAAGTCCCTTCAAATAATTTGCCAATCGCATCTGTAAATATTAAAGAAAGTTCGATGCTCGCTTTTTCGAGTTTAATTGCTCTCGTTTCCCGCCTCAAAATCACGCGCAGGATTTTACCGTTCAAAATCATTTCTCGCACAGTGAGTTTCTTGGACAGGCAGTCGCTGATGGTGTGTCTAATCATTGCTTCCGTGCTTACGCTGTTTAAAGTGTTATAATTTTCTCATTCATTTCTCTGTTAGGCTAATGCTGCTGCCTCTCTTATTGACAGCGAAAAAGGTATTCCGAACAGGCTGGGCTTAAATACCACACACTAAGCTCTCTGACTAGTCAAAAGTCTGTCTTCCGTTTCCGTTTCCCCTTTCCCTTTGAACATCATTGTCATGATTATCGCTCATGGTCAGGTTGTAACATTTTTTAAAACCTTCTCCCGCCCAAGCACCAGTCATAGCCAGTTAAAAGTTGTAACATTTTTTAAAACCTTCTCCCGCCCAAGTACCAGTTATAGGCAAGTACCAGTTATAGGCAGTTAAAAGTTGAAAGTCAAGTACTTACCATGTCACATAGGGGAGAGGACCGAGTAGTTGTGCACCCTAACTTCATGCTTCTAATTATTCTACGTGGAAATTCCAAATCACTCCCAATTTTTTACAGCAGCTTACTTGGCAAGTCCCCTGCTTATAACTTTCGTTTTAGGGCCACACCATCAAATATGATGCCACATCAGCATGCTTTTTGTCAAGGTGTCTAAAAAGGCTCAAAAAAAAAGTGCTACCAATACTTGTGCATTCACATCATGGATAGTTGAGCGCTGCTGTGGCATCACATGATTGGTTACTTTTTAGATCAAAATAATACATTTTGTTTAATTATGGGTAGTCAAGTCACAACTATTGGCATTATATAAACAACTACTATCACAACTATTGGGCATTATATTAACAACTACTATCACAACTATTGAAACATGCTCAAGTATTGGGTCCTCTCCCCTAATTAAGTTTTGAGAGGTAGTTTTCCTACGTGCCCATTGAAATTGAAATTTAAAATTTGGCAAATCTTTAATATTTTTTAAAATTTAATAAATATTATTTTCACATAAATATATTTAACAATTTTAAAATATAATTATAATCTTGTTAGATTGAAATAATTTATATTAATCTAATCTTTACTATTTTTAAAAAAATATATATATTTTTTAATATTATTAAATATCATATTATTTATAATTTGTATAATTATTATGATTTATGCTTTAAAAAATTATTAACTTTTTTGTACATTTATAAATTAATATTTCAAATAATGAAAAATTATAATAAATGGAATGAGGCAAATTCAATAAGAGAAAGAAATATAGACCTCCATTATATATTAAAAATGTTAATGCCATGAATTTTCCGCAGCATGAATTGTGGTGGTGAATTTTCCTTGCAGTAAATTTGTCATGGTGGTGAATTTTCTTGCAATTTCTTTGTGATATAATTCTATATAAGATTATCCCTTCAACAAAATTCTTATTTGATGTAATTTTTTCTCTAAACAAGATTCATGATGTCATCATACATATTACTATTGATAATATCTAGTATCAATAAATTTTATAACAAATTTTAAAATATCACTTAAACACCAACACTTATTACATATTATAGATGTAATATATTTTATCTCTTTTTTAAAAAATATTAATAAGATATAATTACACTGTTAATAGACATTTTATAGATTATAATGGTTATAAATATAATGTCTAAAATAATGATATGCATACAATAACAACAAATACAATGAACTTATTAACTCATCTCACACTAACTCTCAAATTTTAGCTCTCACACTTAGAGTCTCTAGAAAAATATATACCTAGAAAGACCTCTCTCTTTCCCCCCTCTTTTTATTCCCCAAAATTTAACTCCCAAAAAACTAAATGTCTATATGTACATGCTATTTATACATGCAACCCACTTTGGTGCCAAAACAAATCCAGTCATATTTAATGTTATTTGCCTCAATGTTCAAATTCATCAACCATGTTAACTTTGTTAAATGTAATATTTGAAAATATCCCACCAATCAATTGCATCATGTAATTGATGACCAATAAATTATGTTTAATTGACTTGATGAACTAAATATTGGTTATAAAGATTAATTTAGCTACATGGGTGACACATCATCCACCTATACAAATTTATATGAAAATATGGGATTAAGATAAAACATTGACAAATAATAACATTCTCATCATCCAATCAATTCTATTACAAGCTAAGTGCACAAAAAAATGCATAAAACCCTTGAAACATTTGCATGCCCCCAATGCACAATAAAATCCCTTAATGTATTTACACTATTATGTGTGCCTAGATCTACCTTTGAGCTTTATATTCTACAATTAATGTTCATGCACTAATAAAGTACCTAAATATTGACTAATTGATATACATTAGGTACTTATTGCATTTTCCATTAGTTTAACCTACTTTATTTATACGTGGTGAAAATTTATGAAGAAAATTAGTCCTACATTATTGATACTATTAATTGGTACCCAAAGTGTTTTAATAAATTCAAAATATTAGTACCCAATGTGTTTAAATAAAATCATATTAGGTTCAGAAATCATGTGTTTATCTCCAATTGCTAACCCATTGAATGTAGCACTATATTAGTTTGATCAAACATGCAATGTACACTAACTGGTTACCAATTTTCACTAATTGATTGCAACAATTTCAAAGAGATTGGTTATACTTATGAGCTCAATTGATTAGTTAGTCAAACTATTTGATGATACACTATGAAGAATTAGTTACAAAGGAATTTCTATGTGAGGAGATAGATTTTTTTAGTCTAATTTTATAAACTATAATATTATTAAGAATGAAGTTTTTTAATAAATAAAAAAAAATAGCTCTAAAATTTATAGAATAAGAGAGCACATACAAAGAAAGAAAAATATATTTGAGAAAGATATTATAGAATACATTATGAAAAGTGATGGATCACAAACTAGTGATAAATACTCATTTCTTATTAATATTTTTTTTAAAAGAGATAAAATATATTACATCTATAATATGTAATAAGTGGTGGTGTTTAAGTGATATTTTATTTATTTTTATAAAATTTATTGATACTAGATATTATCAATAGTAATATGTATGATGACATCATGAATCTTGTTTAGAGAAAAAATTATATCAAATAAGAATTTTGTTGAAGGGATAATCTTATATAAAATTACATAAAAAAAATTGATCATGTTTAATATAACTTCTCATTGTTTAAAGCATTAATTTATAAATGTAAAAAATAAAATAAAAATTAAAGTTAAAATCATAATAATTATATAAATTATAAATAATATAATATTTAATAATTTAAAAAAATTAAAACCATTTTTTAAAAATATTAAATATTAGATTAAAATAAATAAATTATTTCAGTCTAAGAAGATTATAATTATATTCTAAAATTATTAAATATGTTTCTGTAAAAATAATATTTATTATTTTTTTTTTTAAATTAAAAATTGGCCAAATTTTAAATTTCAATTTCAACGGAATAGTGGTTGGCTGATTTTCCACGCAAAAGGCACGCTGTGAAAAAACCTCTCAAAACTTAATTATGTGACATGGTAAGTGGTTGACTTTTAACTTTTAACTCACCATGACTGCTGGTAGTTGAGCGGGAGAGGGTTTTTAAAAAAAATTACAACCTGACCGTGAGCGATAATCATGACAGTGAATGTTCAAACGGAAAACGGAAATGGGAACGGAAGATGGACTTTTGACTAGTCAGAGAGCTTAGTGTGTGGTATTTAAGTCCAGCCTTCAGAACAACAACCATCATATGTTGAAACCCCTTGATTGTGTGGTAATGATTGCAGGATATGCATGAAATGGATTTGTTGAAAAGGCTTTAGAAACTTTCAATCTTGCTCACTGATCTAATTACATAAACGACATTTAAATTATTATGTCTTACAATTATTGCACAATTGGGTATAATATAGTGAGCTAGCAAGGACATGTGTCTCAAGTCTTCTATCTTTTGAGAGAAAAGTAGGAGAAAAGAGTCAATACCAGGTGCTACATTTGTTCATAGTGATCTTCCAAAATATATTAGTGCAATAGGTAATTATGGAATGTTGCATCTATTAATTAACCTATGGTACATAGTGCAATAGGTAATTATGGAATGTTGCATCTATCAATTAACCTATGGTACATAGATGATTGTAGAAAAAATTCTCATAGACAAGGGCATCTTGGATGCTCTTATTCCCATTACTGTCCATAGTTGTAAACAAAGCATTTTTAGGTCCAACTGTGTTTTATATAGTCATTCAAATATCATTAGTTAAACCATCACATAGATCCACGAGCTCCAACTCTTGACATAAATTGACTAAAAACTATAGGCAACCTTCATGGTCCACTCACATGGCCCACTATAAATAGATAATTGCAAGAGTTCTCTAATTTTTCCTTCAAACTGTATTTCTAGCTTCAGTGTGTTCTGATTTGTTAGATGTTTTACCTACTGACAATGTTTGACCATCAAATGCATTCTAAGCAGTGAGAGACCCACAACTACACCATCTTCGATTAGACATTGATGACAAGCCATTTTCTTTGAATCCTTTTTTGAATTCATGTAGTTATGTTTGAATAGATACCCTTTTGATAGGGATATTTCCAAACGGTTTGAAGGAGTCTAATGCAAAAGATTATAAAATATGAAACTCCTAGATATAGTGGATTGTAATGTCAATGTTGTTTTTCAGTTTTCCCGTGATAGGTGTTTAATCATGAGTGTTACATTCAATGAACATATGTAACACCAATCGTGACTGACATATGATTTGTTTTTGCAAGTTGTGGTAAGTGCTTTCGTGTTGGTCTAATCTCTGGTAAAACTCATACTAAAATTCTTTGATTAACTTGACTCTGAATTATAAATTCAAGCTTGTTTTTAGTTCAAAATTTCGTAGGCTTTCCAACCATAGCTATAAGTTGCGTTTTGCAACTTAGAAACTAGGAAATCTGTTTCATATCATACAAATATATTCATTGCAATAGTTTAAATGTTCTAGAGTTCCATGGAACCCACCACAAGAGGGATGGTTGAAGTTAAATTTTGATAGGGCATCAAAAGGAAATCCTTGTCCCTCTGGAGTAGGATGCATAATCAGAGACAATAGGGGAGATACCATAGGAAAACTAGTAGTTCCTCTTCCAATAGATACTAATAACATAATAGAATTTAGTGCTCTACACATTGGACTAGTTGAATGTAAAAGGAAAGGAATAAGGAAGATAGAGGTGGAAGGAGATTCAACTATTACAATGAATGCAACTAGAACAACAATGACTCCTAATTGGAGATTAAAAGCGCATTTGGATAGAATAATGGCCATTTTAGAATACTTTGAATGTTTCACCATCAAACATGTGTATAGGGAGGAAAATAGGGAGGCCAATGAACTTTCTAAACTTGTAACAAAAGGTAAGGAGTTAAGGTAGTGGCATGAAAAGTATATGAAAAGAAACTAAACCCAAGCTAAACCAATAGTGATATCAATTAGTAAAATCAAAGAATTATGAAGATATAAAGTGGAGACAGTTGGGTAGCTATCTTCAATCCTACTAGATAGTCAACAAGAATCCATTCATATCAACTCGGTTTAAGCAGGAGGATGCATATCTAAGACATGAATATGTAAGTTAACAGAAAATAAGAGAAAACCATATTGGTGGATAAACTAGGCAAGAAATGTGAAGATGGAGATGATAGAGGTATAAGATGGAGGAGTTTAGTTGGGATAGAAACTATTATCCTTTATTAAGGTTAGGAAAGAAGGTGAAGGGCATAAAACTAAATTGGTTTAAATTTGTTTGCTCTCAACAATTAGTTAGGGCCAATCATACTAGATCAAGATACTTAGAAGATTAAAGATTGGTGGCTTCAAACGTTCCCAGGTATGGTGAAATTGATGATACTTAGGGAAATACAAACTGGTGAAAGTATTTAATCAAAGGAGAGGATTGAGGAGAAAGGGTAGACCTCTGAGCAACAGGAAAAGGGATGAATCATCCTCTCATGCTCCATGAAGAAGAGGAAGGCCTACTAGAAGCAAAAAGAGCTCGTAGAGTCCTCTTCATCAGGTCACAAGAGGAGGAAGACTTCCACACAACACTAAGAAAATTACGTAGATACGCAATCATAGATAGTTATTTTTTGAATTTAATGAATTTTGAAAGTTGATATGTTTGAAATCTTAATTAATTTTATTTCCAGCCTTTAACTCAACCATTTTAGATGCAAAAAATAATTGAGAGGGGGGGTGAATCAGTTGTACATTAAAACATTCAGTCCCTTATTAACTTTCAAACCCTTATCAAACTTTAAACCTTCATTAAGCATTAGCATAATCTAAACATGTGAAATAATAATGAAAACACAACTATATACATGAGAGAACACCATATTTACATGGAAAACCCTAAGCAGGGAAAAACCATAGTGAGGATTAGCTCACATATATATGAAGAACAACACTAAATACAATTAGGCTCACTGACAAGGGCTCACTACCTAGAAAAGAAGAAAGGCTCACTGTTGAGTGGCTTACTGCATAGAAGAAAGAAGAATACAAGACACTATTACAAAGAGATTTACTATCTCAGAGCAATAGGAAGAATCCACAACTGCAACTCTATGACATCCGCAGCCTTTGGATCACTACCTCCAACAACTTCAAGCAAATTGAAAATGTAGACACCTTCTACTCACCGCATCAAGAGTCATAGGTATTTAAGATCTCACTCAGATCACCACACTGGATTAAGTTCGCATCTCACACACTTTCCACACTACTCAACACAAAATACACCTTGCATTTATACCATATGTGACCTAAACAATCTTAATTAGGTCGGCCTTAATGAAATGTATGCACCTTAAATGTGCAACATCAAAATAGGTTGGCACCAAACACCTCTACGGTGGAAAGAAGTGAAGGCAAACCACATGAATGGTTAACTAGGACCTGAATCTACATCAATGACACCCTTCACCACACTTCCACAAACAACAAAAAACCTCCACAATTATCACTATCACACTAGGTTGGCCAAACTTGCACTAACACTAACAAGTGACAACATACATGCCTCTCTAGGTCCAAAAACAACAGGTGGACCACACAAAAATACCACACAACATACAAGAATATTCCAACATAAACATACTACATTGCAACACTACTACAATCACTTGAAACAAAGATTACTTTCATCCTATGCATCAAGATACACTACCATTGAACTCCAACATAAGAACTGAACTTGCAGATCAACACAACACCACAAACTCCAAGGGAAGATAAATACAAAAAATATAAGCATGTTCCCAAATCCATAAGATAGGAAATAACAAAGTGGAGTAATGCAAATCAATTTTTTTTTCTCCCAAACAACCTTCTTCACAAAAAAACACACTATTAAACACATCTTCTACTGCCACATGATCCAGAACTTGAAACTCTATGAATAAATGTGGAACACAACACAAAACACACCTCTATCACACTACACACTCTTTTATTCAAATTTTCTCAAAAGCACTTGGAAACCAAGTGAACCAACTGCATCAACAACACCATGAACATTTCATTATCACAAATACACAATATCTGCAACACCTACTCACAAACATGACTACATTATAGGTTAACATCAAACCATAATATAGATGACAACATAGTGTAACACTTCTTCAACAACTCTAGGGTGAAGCCGCAATAGTGGTTTACAATTTTATGGAGGAAGGAAAACTGAGAAAAAATGACCCCATGGCAAAAAAATTGGTTTTAGGGGTTCAAATGAACCTACAAGTTCAATTGAACCAAAAAGGGGTTCGACTGAACTATGGTTCGAGCAAACCCATTAATTACTAGGCCCACATTTACCGCCCAAAAAACAAAATAAAAACACATATTGAAGGGGGTTTGAATGAACCCTGGTTCTCTCGAACCCCCGAACCCCCTTTTTCCTTGATTTTTGACCTTGTTCACAAAAAAAACCTAATTTTTTACACTTCGAAGCTCGCATTGAGGATGAAATGGGAGGAGTCTCACAAAACCCAACTTGAATCAAGTAGTCCTCAGAACGAGCTATCCAACAAATATAATTTTAATATGTTTTGGTTTTATTATATATTTGGTTTTTTAGTTTTATTAAACATAGGTTTTTCATCTAAAAATGGTTGTCTTTGTTCTCAGACATGAGTGTACAGTAGATTAATAAAAAATAAAAATAAAAATATGAGTGATTCAGATATCAAAGTCCCCGACCTGCCCAAAAACAAATTTCTATTATATAGAAAAATTTCATATGCTGAGGTATACATATACTATCTGGTGGAGTTGCATCAATTTAGATTTATTTCCGACGAACCGGATTAAAATGAAAATATTCGAATAAAAAAAAACCTCGATGGATTCACTGAAAAAATTCCTACTCCGGGAAAATTTGACCGCCGCCATTTAATCACCCACCTGGGGAATTCACCCATCATTTTGAAAATTATCGGCATTATTTTTGAAGTATATATTAAAAAATGTTAATATGGTTAATTTTCCATGGCGAGGCTGGTGCATGAAGTTGGGTACTAATTTTGTGGCCACTTTTCAAAAAAGTTTTAAAAAACGTGCTTGTGTTATTTTGCATTAAAAATAAAGAAAAAGTGAAATTATTTGCCTTGGGATACCAACCCAAAGGCTTGGAGGGCATTCCCAACAAGGCTAGAGACGTGTTTTTGCAAATTCTACAATTTTTCACATAATTGAGTCTGTGCTCACCAAAAGATTGGTTCTTCTTAGCTATCCAATCCATGTAATTTTTTTCACTTTTGACAATGTTAAGCCTTTCATCCATAATTTATTTTGTTTGTATGCATTTTTTGCTAAAAATAGTGTTTGGTGTTTTTTTGTTATAAATTAACCATTCATCAAAATTTCAAATAAATTACATTTTTAGAAACTAGACTCCATTCTACAAATTTAAAAAAAAGAAAAAAAATCAATTATTTTCCAAAATTTGTAGGGGAGCATGCCAAAATTCTCTTTCAGAAGTGCCCACTTAGAAAATTAGTAAAAAATTAAATATTCATTAAAAAAATATCAAAAAAATTGTGCATCAACTAGATGCTATTAGCTAAATTTTGACCATAGCAATTTTAAAAATACTACAAAAAAGTTCACCGTGCTCAAGTTGTACAAGAGTTGCTATGTTATGTTTTTCTGACAAAAACAACACCAATTTGTGTACATCCCTCTTTTCAACCCCTTAATCTCAACCATTTTCAAAATAAATTAGTTGTTTAGAAATTAGACTTGTAACACTTCAATCCTTGTTTTTGTTCCATCTCAAAATTTTGAGTGTAACTATCCTCAATTTCATGTCCAAGGTCAGCATTTCCTGATTTCAAAAAAAAAGTGGCCACTTAAGCCCCCTATTTTTGAACCATCTTGGTGCACTTACTCGGTGGTGAATTTTACTTGAGGTGAATTTGTCACGGTGATGAATTTTCCCATGGTGAATTATTGTCTATTCATTTTTCATTGGTTAATTGTTGGCGATGAATTTTCCTAGAGCCATATGAGCCTTGTAAATTATCTTAATTAGCTACAATGTAGTGTAAAGCTCAATATCTTCATGAAGCATGTAATTGGCCAAATATGTAGATAAAATCTCCTTGGTAGAAATAAATGATATAAAAATTGATGTAGTGAATACGAAAGGAAAGTCTAGGTCCAATGTATCACGTGATATGTTCCTTTTCTACGATAAAATTTAAAAATTTACCACAAGACTTGAAAAATATAATTGAGTATCAATTGTTAATCCTAGTAGGGTTTAGTAACCAAGTTACACATTTATGGTGATTAGAATCTTTTTGAAAGTGAATATGACATTTCAAATCATGGTAGAAATTATGTTCCAAACTACGAGGTCAAATATGAAAATATGGTGAAATTTAGTAGGGTATATGGTGACTACCTAATGAATAGGAACCTATAAATAAACAAAAAAGTGAGATAATTTTTTTTTTTTGATTGATGCAATATTTCTCTTATATCTTGAAGCTCTCTTACTTAATCATCAATGAAGACTCTTATTCACCAATATTAGATATAAATTCATTAATAATAGCCTACTCATTATATAAATCTAAATTCAATGAAATTTATTCTTGCCTAAGCACTTATATTATTAATGCATATAAATTATTTTACTTGATTATGTAATCCATTATATTAAACCCTAAATTAAATCATCTTCAAATAAAATATAAGAGTTAGTAAAAAAAATAATCTTTTCATTCAAATATTTTAATTTAGGGATTTTATCAATAGTATCCATGGTATCAATATTTGAATAATAATCCTAATTAGGTTTACCATATATTGAACAAATTATTCCTTAAAAATTCCTTGTGTACTAGGTTTAATAATATCATATATATGTGAAATATTTTAATGTCTATCCTTAATATCATCATCTAAATCTAAATTATATAAATAAGGCCAAAACATATCTCTTAGAAATATGGTATAGATAGAATTAACTATATTCACATCATGGATAATTATAAATAGTTGCAAGATAAACATCATGGAGTTAGCTAGTTACTTAAATTATGAAGGATAATTCATGTCTTATTATAAGAATATGAAGGAGGAGACAAATTACACATTAGTTGGCTATAATAAGACTAGTATCAATTATAATATATAGAGAATAAGTATTAACAAATAGTTTAGGTTGATTGAAAGTCAAAACATCTCATAACATAGCCTTTATATTTAGTGTTTGCAAATTAAGTTGTTAATATATATCATTTTAATAATTTTAGTAAGAATAAATAATAAAGCAATACATGTAAAAGAAACAAACTTACAAAAGAAGTTGTAAAATCATGAATAACACAATAGACTAGAATTATGGTGGGAAAAATTTCTAATCAAACACCAAAAAGAATCATACAATAATGAGAAAAATTACATCAAGTATGTATACTTACAAACACAATATCCTAGGTTGTGATATCTATTTCAAGTATGAAAGTGTTGTCATTGATGTTAACTGGTTAACTGGTTTTCAACTAGTTGATGTTGTCATTGATGCCATGGATAATGGTTATTAGCTGTATATGTCGAGGATATTGAAAAAAATGTAATGAAGAAAGGTTGTAGGTGCTCGATGTTTGCTTCAATTTTTGCTTTGGAATTTTCTCCTATGTTTGTGTGGTTCAGATATGTTGATCATGGTTGTTGGTAGTTGCTATATCCAAATTTTGGGGTTCTAAATCATTGTACAATGAGTTATGTTCACCAATTGTGAACTATGTTTTTTAGTGTATCTGGTTGAGGTCTTGGAGAAATGTAGTTGCTCCAAATTTCTTCTTATTTGAGTCTTATGATTTGTGGTTTTTAGGATAAGCTATTGGAAATGTTTTCAAGTTAATTTTGTTATCTGGAAATATTGGATTGTGTTAAGGTTGTGTGTGGTTAATTGACTTATGTGTTTTACACTAGTTTGAATGACCTTGTGTTTAACACTACTTTCGAAGCTTATGGAAGTGTGTGGCTGGGTTTCCCTCATTCTAATTCCACCCTAGAATATTTTGATGCTGACCTAATTTGAATTTGTAAATGCAAATGGTGTATGGCCGACTTTGGATATGTTTCAAAGTTGAAGATGGTATAAATACATGTCAAGTTATTTGTGAAAGATATGAATGCAAGCAAGATAGATGCAAAATATATGCGAAATAGTGTGTATGTGATGCGAGTTTGGGTAGATCGGTGTGAAATCTAATTGTGAGGTTTTAGAAGTAGTGAGCTAAAGGTGTAATCTATCATTCAAGAATGTCTGCAAGTGTGTGAATGAATTGTAGTGGAAATCTCTGTTGCATTGAGATTGTTTTCTCTCTATAACAAATCTCTTCTATCTTCTTTGTAATTCTGTGGCAGTGAGCCCTCCGAGTGGTTAACCCTTGTTGGACATTGAGTTCTAATTTAGACAATGAGTGTTGTTTTGGCAACGAGCCTTTGTAATCGGTTTTGATATTCTCTATATTGTGAGCTAATCCTCACCTTGGTTTTTCCCTTATTGGGTTTTCCATGTAAATCTAGTGTTATTGTGTGTGTGTCATTATGTTTTTTAGTTTATGCTTTTGCACTTAATGATTAATCATATTAGAAAAGTAAAGGATTTGTGATTGTTCTAATTTCCAGTTGAAGTTTTAAAGTTTAAAAATTTGTCACAACTGATTCACCCCTCCTCTCAGTTGTCTTGTTCAACAGTATCTCCTTCCTCTTCATCTTCCCATAATGACATCATAACTACCACTCTTCCATAATCCTTACATGAATATAATAATACATTATTTCAATTTTTTGTCTATGTTTTCATTACCCACTTTTGGATCCTTTAAACATAAGAACTGGATGAAACACATCTATTCATAGGGGTAGATAAAAACCTCACCAAATAATGATATTTAGAACATGATAATTTATTGACTAAGTTAATCAATTAGTTAACATAAATTAATTATTAATCATCTCTCCTAATAATATGACCAAGACACATCTATTTATGATGTAAAACCTTTTAACATTTAGATGCATTATAATATAAATAACTTTGTAGAAACATCAAAGAATTATATATAGAAAACTAATAAATATTATCCTCTAATAATCCTACTCATTTTTATTGGGGATACATGCCCTTAATTTCTTAAAATAAAAAATAATGACTCTAAATTAGAACTTCTTTGACTGCAATGCCTTGGGATCACCAATCTAGTGATTTTATCCCACAATCTAAATCATGCGAAAAGAGGCAAATATTTATTTTTGGAACCTTTTATCAAATAAGGAATAAAAAAAATCCCAAGTTCTTGTTATAATAATCATGTCCAATATTTTCACAATGCTTTAAAATAAAATCCCAAGTTATTGTTGTAATAATCATGCCCAATATTTTCACAATGCTTTGAAATAAACAAGTACATAAAGGAAGAGACTCATCAAGTTAACCATTAAGAGGTATCATTTTCAAAAACACTTTTTAACCCTCTATGGATAATGATTAAGACCTATAATTTATATAAATATAAACAATTTGGCACTACAAAGAGATTTTCTAAAAATATCTATTACCTAATCATCAATCTAGCAACACTATAATCTCACAATTGCTCATTTTATTTCAAATGATGTACAAATGGACTTCGATATGATTTATTTTTTATTCTAAAACATATTTCAAGAAAGATCTATATAAATTTGGCTCACATAATAAGGTTTTCCTTTTCGTACCACCCATATATAGCTCATGAAATAATCTCTTAAGCCATATTGTTACCTTTGTTATTTGTATCATACTTCTTTATTCATCATCTCTAAATGAGAGGATAATAGTTCACTATTTTTTATTTTTTTGATAGTTCACTATTTATTAGTACTCCATGTAATAGAAGCTTTAGAAAAATTAAAGATATCACCACAAGTAATTTTTTATAAACAAAATCACTAGTATAGGTAGCATCACAATAATCAAATAATTTAACATTTTTGAAATTTTTGAGAATAATAAATATCATAGTTAAAATTTTCTTTAATAAATCTTAAAATTATTTGTACAATTTTTAATGATCAAGATATGGATATTGTATAAATATAGAAGCAATACCTACAACATAGGTATAATCTAGTTTAGATATGGTAAAATAGATCAATCTTCCTATTAATTTTCTATATAAAACAGGATTGGTTTTCTCACATTGAAATTTAGATTAAGATTGATTTTTACTTCAATATGTGTGGTGGTAGCTTTTAGTCAACCATCTTGAATTTTTAAAGTAAATTATATGCATAATTGGTTCAAGATACCATAATATAGTGTTGATCGTAGAATATGGTCATCCCCAAGAAATGTTGAAGGACTAAGTCATACATTTTAAATGATTGTATAGACACCCCAAATTTACCACTAACTTTTATCTTATTAATTTTTAGAAAATTAGTTAAATAAGTAATTAGTTAATTAATTATCCATTTTACTACCTTATGATAAATAACTAATTAATTTATCATTGGATTAATTACCCTTCATAATTAATCATTCCTATTCATATTCCCCCCCTAAGGTTAATTAATTAAGCCACATTAATTAAATAACCTTAGCTCCCAACTCTTCCAATTTAATCAATTAATTAATCCATGACTGGTTATATAATAAGACTAATTAGTCCTTAATATTTTTCTAATTTAAGAATCCACATCATCACCAATCCTTTTTTTCTAATTCTAGTCGTTTAATCCATGTATATAGATTAAAATATAAAAAAATCATCATATAAAAAGTACCCTCACCCCCATGCTCCCATATGTGTGAGCATGACAACATATTCCACTCCTTTCTCACACATGTGTGAATGTGCTAACTTTGACATATGCTAGCTCTCCACATCAACCCACTCCATACTCTTGCATGTGTGAGCATGCTAACTAAACCCACTCTTATCTTACACATGTGAGCATGGTAACTTGGAGGCATGATAATCATCCACCTGATCCCTTGACCTTGATGCATTTTCACCTCCTTTCTCA
Source organism: Sequoia sempervirens (assembly GCA_007258455.2). Lineage (NCBI taxonomy): Eukaryota > Viridiplantae > Streptophyta > Pinopsida > Cupressales > Cupressaceae > Sequoia > Sequoia sempervirens. The sequence goes on along the minus strand of VDFB02270651.1, from coordinate 200,687,744 downwards.
CACATGTGTGACGATGTTTGGCCCTCCACTTGACATTCCACTTACCCTCTTCTCATTTAATCATAAATACTGATTGAATCCTTTCCTTGGGTCTTGGTTTCCCCTCTCCCTTGTGACACTTGTTGCAATGCTATGTCTTCAATCCATGTACTCAAATCCTAGCCCTCGATTCAATCTTGCATCTTAGCCCTCAATTCAATCTTGCATCTTAGCCCTCCATTTTCCTCTTTAAAATATATTTAATGAGAGGCATCACCTCACATTACATCATCCATATTTATGCTAAGTTCATGATAATATTTTCTTGATCAACTCACTCACTTACACTCTCATTTTGTCCATTTGAGTAACAAAGTGCAAAGAGCACCCACATTTATCTAGGAGCATATCAACAAGTCAATAATGATTCAAGTATAAATTTTTTTTTGTTTCTTCTTATGTTACAATTTTGTTCCTTATCTTTATTATTTTTCTCTATCTAAGTATGCCTTTGTTTGAGTTTTAGATTTGTGTTTGTATTAACTAATCTATTTCTGTTGAAGCTCTTTCAAAAGGTTTGCATCTCTGATGAATTTGGTGGGGATATGTGGAATGTTCAATTTTAAATTTTTCTATTGTAAGATCAATATTTGGATATTATAAATCACATTGATGTGTGAGTTACAAGTTATTTCCTCATGGCATGCTCATTGCATGAAGCCAACCTTGACAATAAGCCTGAATTTGGATGCTTGTTTCTCATACCTCAAGAAGAATGACCCATTTTTTTAGATTTGGGGTGAGAAAAGGTCTGTCTGAAATCCAAACCTGGGTGAAGGAGAACTGGTATGAGTTCTTTTATCTTCTTTTGTTTTTTGCTTCCTCCTTCTTTGTTCTTTTCAAAGGTGATAATATAAAGAGTAAAGTGGTTAGGAAGGGTCCTTTATGGTGTGGGAATACCTTTTTTGGACCAATGGACTAGAAAGCTAATTTTTCATTGGATGATTTAAGAATGTACCCCCTTCCTATCTGTTTGTCCATGCCAAGTCTCCCAGTGGAATATCTTGATGATTCCTCTTTGAAAAAAATTGTCTCACCTTTTTGGGTTTCTTTGAAAAGTAATTTTATGACTGTAAATGGTAACCCCATTCTTAGGGTTTGGGCTCTAGTGAAAATCCTTGATTCTATCCCAAGAGCAATAAATTTAATATCTTGTAAAGGGGAATGACATCAAATAATTAATATTGAATCCTATTTTTGTAAAAAAGAAAATATTTTGGTGGATTCTATTGTTTTCTTGAGAGAATTCCCAATAGAAAAATTTGTACCTTCTACTAATCAAGGTTCTCTAGGCAACCCTCTCTCTCCTCAACTTACTTCATCAGGCTCCTAACCTCCCCAGTGCACAAACCATACCACATACTATGCCAGTGTTAGGTGAGGCCATTCCTCAAGACGTAAAACTTGGGGAAAATAATGCCCCTCTAGAATGTGAAACTCTATCTAGAAATGGTTTCTCCCAGTTTGAAGAGTTGTTGAATGGTACTTCGAAGGAGGAGAAATCGATCAATTTAGTTAATGAATTGATATAAAAGGTTGGGGAGTTTTTTTATTGAGAATTTGTTGATGAGATTCTCAGTGAGGTGGATGTTCATGTTTAGACCACTCCCTTCCCAATTTCTCAATTTGAATCTCAATTGAATTTGTCTCTTGTGCAAAAATTGCCTCCTGTGCTGGAAAATCCCATTTGTTTTCCCCCTCACCTTAGATTGCTTCTCCTCTGATTTCTCAAATGGACTCTGAAACTAAGGCTCTTGTTTCTCCAAAAAGAAAGAGAGGTAGGAAGTCAAAAAGTGAGAAAATTCAATTAGAAATTGTAATAGGAATTCAAACAACTCTCAAAAAAAACTTAAGATCCTCTTCCAAAAATTGTTATGCGAATGGCTAGTGAAGGGTCAAGTTCTAAACCTAAACAACTTGAGATGATTGTGGGGTGTAAAACCTCAAAATTGAATCTCAAAATGAGGAGAGATGGTATCTATCCTCGAGTGAAATGAAGATCCTTTTGTGGAATGTTATGGGCTTAAATGCCCCTAACAAGAGACACTTAATTAAGCATCAAATATTTGGAACTTTTTAAAGATATAGTTCTTCTATAGGAAACAATTTTTTTTGTGTCCTTGACTTCTGATATTTTTGGTACATGGTCCAATTGGTACTTCTTAGCCTCCCCATCTTTGGGTTCATTAGGGGGCTTGGCTATCCTATGGAACAAATGCAATGTGAAACTAGAGTTACTTGATTCTCATGAAAATTGGATTGGGGCTTCTATCCGGTGTCTGAATTTTTTTTTTTTTTGGGATCTTTAATGTCTATGGTTCTTGTTCTATGGTTTAAGGGAAAACCAGTTATGGAGGCAACTTTCTTCTGTCTATGCATTCCGCAAAAATGATCTCCAGGTTTTTACTAGGGATTTTAATGTTGTTCTAAATGCTTCTGAAAAATGTTGAGGCATTATCCCTCCTCTCAAATTTATGGAAGAATTCAGTGATTTGTATTGTGGAATAAGCTATATGATTGCACTTGAAAAAATGGTTCCTTTACATGGACAAAAAAGCAAAAGGACTTCTCACAGATAACTAAAAGATTGGACTATTTTCTTCTATCTGAGAATTGGTTGAATGCTTCTAGGGATTTCTCCTCCACCATTCATAGTTTGGTGGGTTCAAATCATTTCCCTATCTCCTTGTCCATTTTTGAAGATAGGTTCTCATTTAAAATTACTTTCAAATTTGAAGCAATGTGGTTCAAAGATGAAAACTTTTGTCCCACTTTTGAAATCTTGGTGGTTGAATTTCCCCTTTATAGAGGGATCTGGGATGTTCCAACTCTGCAAAAAATTAAAATACCTAAGGGGTAAAATTAAAGACTGGAATATAAATTAGTTCAAGAACATCTTTTTTGAGAAGTTAAGAGTGGAATAGGATTTGGATACTTTATATGAATTTTTCATTGGATTTTTGTTTGAAAAGGAGAAGAGTTTAAAAGCTGAATTAGATGAAATTCTTGCCAGGGAGGAATGTTTTTGATTTGAGGTAAAATAAGTTTTGAAGGGACCCTAAAACCCTTTACAAAAAAGGAATAGTTGTATCAAAAGATTATAACAATAGGCACACAACAGCCAAAAATAAAAACACCATCAACGCGACAACAAAAAAGTAGGAACAAAAAATAACACTACATATTCTTCAGGATAGCAACAACATCCATGTCGCTTGTCCCAGTCTTCTGAAGGTCATCCATTACTTCAGATGTTTCCTTAGCAGGAGCACCACCTTGCATCTCGGTCTTATTATGCATACGCACACCAGGACCACCCAAATTTACCTCACTAATCAAAATATTCTTCCCATCACCTTCCTTATCAACAGTAACATCTTCCTCCATAGGCCTAACACCACTAGCAACAACCCCACCAAGAACCATCTCCTTTCTCTTCTTGGACATAACCACAAGGGGAGAAATGTCAACAGATTCAAGCTTAACTACAGATTTATTCCCTTCCCCATCCTTCTCCCAATTAGCACTAAGCCTTTCCATTTGGTCCTCAAGGGTCAAAATTCTAAGCTCTAACATCTGCTTCATATTCAAGGTTTGCTCAACAACATTTTTTAAAGATTCAAACAACTCATCAATTTGACTCTGAGTCGAAGACTCACCCACCTTACTCACAGCCCCACAAACCTGAACATTCATCATATTAAGTTCATGAAACACCCACTTAACCAATTTAAACAAAGAGATAGGACTCTCCTTAGCCATCCCTAGAACATTAGATACATCCTCACGATAAAAATTAAACACATGTCTTTAGCCACAACAGTATCCTCCTCAGAATAGCTAACTTTATCTTGACTAACACAAATCTACTTACCTTTACCACTAGGAGTTAGAATTTGAAGCTTGTAGACCGAATCAATGATAACATCAATAGCAGACCATTTTCTATTTAACGTACCCACATCCACCCCAGGGAATCCACAACAATCTGCCCACCAACATCCTTCATTAGAGAGTCTGCTTGCATTTCCAACAATTAGATAACAAACCTATTAGCCAACTTCTTGTTATTTCCTGCCTTATGGTCCTTCTTTCTCTTTGTATGTGCAATAGGGGATGGTGGGGACTCCTCTACAACCTTCTCCTTCTAAATAATAGTAGGGGCTTCCACATTAATCGACTTAGCATTAGCTTTTTGTTCGCTACCAGTCTCATATCCCTTCAGATTAGGACCCAACTCTGCTGTACCAAAAATTCCCACATTCAGAGGCTATGAGACCACTTCCAAGGAAGCTTGGGAGTCTAAGACATAATTAGTGTCATCCTCAATTTCAGATTCCTCCTCCAAAATAATTTTCCTCTTTTTCCCTTTCTTACTACCCAACTCTTCTTTAGAAACCATGTCATACTCCACAACCAGTTTAAGTTGCTTACCCTTAGGGGCAGCAAATGGTTTGGAAACCTCAAAGGCTTTAGCATAATTAGTGATCAAAAAAATGAGCCCAACATGTAGAACATGAAATTTGGGATTCTTTTTATGATCCTTCAATCCAAATTCCAAAGATGCTAAAAGATAAAAAGGAAATGAAATTCTCTTTTTGTGGCGGAAGTGATTAAGGAGAACAAAGTGATATGTGTTTACCATAGATAATCATCCCTCGAGGGTAATAAATCTCATCAACTCCTCAGCCACATCCCTCTAGAGTGCTTTGAGCGATCTCCTCTGGTACCCTCCACTCTTAACCGACTTAAGGTCTTGAGCTTCATCATCCTTGAAAAAAATTCCATGGCATCCTTTGATTCCTTCTTGTCCTGGTAGACCTTCTTTCCTTTAGTTGAAAGCCTAGTTTTAGCAATGAAATATTCATTCACATCAAACTCTATACCCCCTAATTTCAATACCTTGTTATTCCAGGCTTTAGAAAATGCAATTGTCACCTACGGGTTGTTTCCATGCAACCTTTCCAGATAAGGTATTAACCTTCCTTTCTCCAGAATATGCCTTGAGCTCCTTCTTTTTCTTAACAGAGTCACAAGAAAAGGGCTCTGCATGATTCCTATCTCCACCCATTGCCCCATAATTTGTAGAAGACAAAAGCTTAAGAACCTTATAGGAAAGAAGAAGAAACCTTGAGAAGGAGATAAAAGTTCCCACAATCCATGTGGAAACATAAATATGGTAGAGGTAAGTAATGATTTTCAGATGCCTCCCCTTACAAACTTCAATCAAAGTACCATCAGCCCAATTACAATCTAGCTCGCCATTACCCCATAATGGCGAGCTAGATTGTAATCGGGCTTATGGTACTTTGATTGAAGTCCGTAAGGGGAGGCATCTAAAAATCATTACTTACCTTTGCCATATTTTTGTTTCCACATGGATTGTGGGAACTTTTATCTCCTTCTCGAGGTTTCTTCTTCTTGCCTATTGGAGAAAAAAATCTAGATAAATTTGGTTGAAAGAAGGGGATAGAAATTCAAAAAAATTCAAGCTTCTACAAAAATTAGGAGACAAGCTAATGAAATTATCTCCATTCAGTTGATTGTTGGGAACATTCTAACAATGGATAAAGATATTGGTGAAGAATCTACCATCTTCTGGCCTCAGTAAAACAACAAAGGTCTTTTTTTGACAATGTAGTCATTAAAAATATTCCCCTTTTTGTAACTGAAGAGCATAATAAAATGATGATGTCAGAATTCACTCTTGAAGAAGTTAAGAATGTGGTTTTTTCAATGGATTTTGAAAAATCCCCGAGTATTGATGGTTGCATGGCTAGGTTCTTCCAAAAAATGCTAGGAATTTATGGGAAAACATTTTCTTCTTGCCTTGGAGGAATCAAGAAGAAATAGAAATTTATTAAAAGATTTAAATGCCACCCTTGTCGCTCTTATTCCAAAGAAATATGATCCCTCTTCTTTTAAATATTTTAGACCCTTTGCTTTGTGCAACACAATAGATAAAATATTCACTAAAGAAATTGCTACAAGGCTTGCAAGTTTCCTCCCTTCCATTATTTTAGATGAACAAGGAGGCTTTGTGTCGGGTAAAGACACTCTGGAAGGGGCCATCTTGGCTCATGAGGTTCTCCATTCAATCATGTTGATAAATCTTCTATGGTGGTTCAAAATTTGGACATGATGGAAGAATATGATAGGGTGGATTGAGATTTTCTCATGGTTTTTTTAAGGAAATTTGGTTTTTGCTATAGCTAGTGCAAATGGATTCATTCTTGTATCTCAAGAGCTTATTTTTCCATAATTGTAAATGGCTCCCCTCATGGTTATTTTTCTCCAACTCAAGGGGTCAGGCAGGGTGACCCCTATCTCTATTTCTTTTTATTCTAGTGGTGCAAGGTTTGAGAAGACCCATCATTCATGCCAGGGCTTCTGTAGTGTCAAAAAAGGATCCCTTGACATTTTTCGCACTCGTTTGGGTCCTCCTTGTGGATTTTTGCTTAATGTTGCCTTGATTTAGTATTGTAATGTGATTGACACATTCACATTAGGTCTTGGGCCCTTGTGAACTAATGAAATTTAATGGTGCCTTGCAAAAGTGTTGTGAAGTGTTGTAACACACTTTCACACTTTTCTAGGATTTTATCAATTAACTAAGCATAATAAATACAATTTTATCTAAAATAAATCTTATCCAAGTTGTCTCATTTGGAGTGTTGTAAAGTGTTGTAACACACTTTCACATTCCTCTAGGCTTGCCATTAATAATTGGGGTTTCTTATGCTTTAATTGGCCCCATTTTACATCCATAGGCCTTATTTATGTGTATTTTTTTAGAATAATCCTAACAAATATCATTTAAAACATCAAAATTTTGAAACCCACCTTAAATTCCTAAGGTGGGACTCATTTTCCATTATGGGTGAATGAGTCCCCTTAGGTGGGACCCATTCGCCCAAGGTGGCGAATGAGTCCCCTTTAACTCAAAATTCAAATTTAATTTAAATTTTTGGTGGTTTTTTATTCTCCAAGATCCAAGGTCGGCCTATAGTGTTGTGATTTTGGGAAGTACTACATAATTGAGTATAAATACAAGGTTATTTCACTCATTTTCATACCTAGCATTTAAGTATTCATGCATATAGTTCACAAGAGCATTTGAGCATTCACCTGAGCATTCAAAGCATTTCAAGGGTAGATTATCAAGCATTTAAGAGCATTTTTCAAGTGTCATTCATCATGTCAAAGATTGTTTGCATCATGTTATTTTAGAGCTAACAATTGTCATGTAGGATTTGTAATTCAAGTAAGCTTTGCATTCAAGATCTATCAACATCAAGCTAGATTCCAAGTCTACATCCATTGGAGCCATCATTTACATGATTGCAACAGTTTATTGCAAGGGTTTGGTGAGTTGCAACATTGTCTTTTGTTCATTCATCATCCTCTTTCCACGTTTCATTCTACTTCAAGGTTTAATTACCAACAAGGGGTTTGACCAAGGCAAACCCCTATTCACTAACCCCCACAATATTTTTCCCTCTTCTTGTGTGTGATTTGTAGGGCTAGGTTGCAGATTTGCCAAGAATTCAAGTTGGAGAAAATTTTTCAAGTCCCTAAAAGTTTTCAAAGTTGTAAACAAGCCTTGGCGTAGCTTGGAGAAGACCTACAGGCTAAATTTTGAAGTTTCAGACCTAGATCTGAATCAGGAACAAAAGAGCAGACCAAGAGGCACATAATCCACTTTAGAATTTTAGAAAAGAAGAAGTGGAATGATTCTGCACTATTGGTGAATGAACCCCACTGTACATGCCTAAACAAGATTTTGTAGATCTAAATACCCTTTAATTAGCTGAAACCTCCTCCTGTGCATTTTCCATAAAACTGGACTATTTCACCTAGCTTGGCATATGAGTCCCAGTCAACTCCAACAACAGATTTTTCAGGATTCTAGACCTTCATTCTGCCTTCTCCAGTCTCCCAAGTGCACATTTCCAGTTTCATAGATTTTTGTCAATTTTCACTTACATTTTTAGGTTATTTTGCATATCACATTGTGTTTTCCAACATTTTCTTTTCCAAATTTCCACTTGGTGGTGAACCCCTCATTAGATATCATTCAATCCATAGAACATTCCCTTTGTCATATTTCAATCTCCTTTGCATTGAAATCTCAAGGGTTTGTTCTTGATTGAAAGGTTGACTGAGCCTTTCATTTAATAGTAAATGTGCAGGGACTGCATTATAAGTCTGTGGTTGGCGGAAAAGCACCTGAGTGATGTTTCTCCTCCTCAACAAGTGGCCGATGGACCAAGATTTGATAGGACAGACTCTTGGACCTTCTTACTTCAAATGAAAGGCCTTCCCTTCAAAGAAGAGATTGGTGGGGTATCCTTTAACGATTACCAACTGAGCATAGTGTTGTGTTCCTACATAACTAGGTCCTGTGCAAACAAGAACTCTTGAACTAGTATGTATTTCAGGATCACAGTGAACTGATAGTGTAGTTGCACAACAAAGTGTAAGTTGTTCCTAGCACTACTTTGGCCAAAGTATTTCCATTCAATAAAGAATGTAGGTCATCTATCACATGCACTAGCCAGGGTCAATTTGACTTAAGGCTTCCTTACTCTACACGTAGATTTTTCTATTTGGGGTAGTCCATACCCTAGACATCCTACATCAAGCTAACTAATAGAAAGGAGGACAGCTTAACAAGTACTCACAATTATCCTTCCTAAACTGGACATTTTCATCCTAGGAGTTTCATTAACTTGACTAAGTTAATCTACTAACTTGTTGTGATTGGTACCTTATTAAACACCCTCATTTCTTCCATAGTATTTAATAGCTACTTGAAAACATACACTCCTTATATGGAGTTCATAGAAATTCACTCCCTAATGCATCTATGATCCTAGTGTAATTCATACACTAATGCAAGAAGGTGCAAACAGTAGTAAATATGCAATACCATTCTTTAAATCACAAATTACTCCTTGTTTATGAAACTAAAAGAAATTCCTAATCTTCACATAATTAGTATTTATTCTTTCATAATTATATTTAGAAAATCGTTCTAGAGTACGAAGAATAGAACTAATTACAACTCCCTATCCTTGTACATTCATAAGATATAATTTAGAAATTCATTCTAAAGTATGAAAGAATAATAGCATGCTTGGTTTATGCTTTCCACAGATGATGAACTAGATTGAGTCTGCAACACTTTTAGTCTCTAGCAAAGACCTCCAGCCAACTCTCTTACTGATAATGAACTATTATGCATAGTTGAAAGACAATCTCAACCCCTCACTATTAAACTTAGAAATGATGATTGACAAAAATGGTTCTCTATCAATGTGAATTATGCTCTCAAAATATAATGTAGAATACTCTCAGAAATGATTATTTAGAATGGAAAATGTTGAAACTTCTTAAAAAAAATGAAAACTCTCATAAAATATGTTTTTGCTCTCCAGAGAAAACCTAACCTAAATTATGAATTGATGAATTGAAAGAGTGCACAGGCAGCTTTATATAGAGCCCCTGCTCAACTATTTCACTATTTAGAAGGTAAGAAAAATGCCAGATGGTTGAGCAGAATGTTTCAAACTTGCAATGTGGCGAATCAAGGAGGTGATTCAACCTTCTATGATGACAAAAAGTGCAGAAAAATTCAACATTCTACAAATAAAACTCATAACTTGACACCTATAGGCATTTTTTAGTTTTAAGCACATAAAGTCAACAGTTCATTTTGATGATTCAACAAGGGTGAAAAGGTCAAGTGCACCTGTAATCCAAGTTGCCATTAAATGGGGTTTGAGTGCCTAATATCCAGCTTTAGCCAAGTTCGCTTGACCTGGTCATGGCATGAGAATTCCAGTCACGCATTTTCTCTTCAAGGGAATTTCCTCCATTTCATTTTAATTCCCTTTCTAAAGTTTTACATAGTTTGAAATGTAATATTTCCTGCTTGGTGTGATTTTCCAAAGGAATTCGATTCAATTTAAAGACATATTATTTTATTTCAAAGAGTTAATCGACTTCCATAGTTTCAAAGAAATATTTAACTTTGACAAAATAAAGTCTCTCAGTGCAAAGTCCAGTGGGGCCAATACGCTGAAGACTTGGCTACATGGGAAGACTATGAGGAGATCTAGCGGAAGTTTCTTAACATTCTTGAAGCATTCAAGGATGATGAATAAATTAGTGTTAGGTTTTTTTAATATGCTTTGAATAATACCTTTGTTCATCAAGGATGATGAATCATAAGGGGGGGAGTATGTTACACCCTGATTGTATAGCTACTACTGCATAGGGAAATGCATTGTAATGTTTGATTTTTTTAGATGAATAAAACATATTGTTCTTGTTATCAAATGAATGTGTCCTATTTAAAATGATTGTCTCATTTTTTTGATACTTCTATTGATGTAAATTCTTGAATGAATGTGGAATATAAGTTATGGAATAATGTTATTCTAACTTTTTGTGATGTTTTATGTATATTTCCTTGTTTTGAGCATATGACTTTCATTTTCATGTCATGATGTGTAGGAAAAAAGTTCATTCCTCCAAGTAGAGGAGAGATATAACTCGGGGAGGAACTTGGTTAGGTAAACAGTAACGAGTACCAATTGAGCATGCACACACATCCTATAGACTGGGTAAGCTAAGTCAGTTTAAGTTGTGGCTAAGTCATTCGTAGGCTTGTTTGTTAACATTAGGAGTCTTATCTTCTTCTGAATGCATGAATAAGTGATGCTTTCCTGTGTAACTGTATATGGGATTATGTTACTGGTTAGGAGGTGGGCATGGATACATGTATATTGTATATACACGTATCCATAAGTGTATTCATGTCGATGCAAACGTATGAGAGAAAATTGATATGTCGTACAAATGCATTGATATAAATACATCACTCGAGCACTTTTCTGCCAACCACAGACTTATAATGTGGTCCACGCACATTCATTATTAAATGAAAGGCCCTCCCTTTGAAGAAGAGATTGGTGGAGTATCCTTTAACGATTACCAACTGAGCATAGTTTTGTGTTCCTACATAACTAGGTCCTATGCAAATGACAACTCTTGAACTAGTATATATTTTGGGATCATAGTGAACTGACATTGTAGTTGCACAACTAAGGGTAAGTTGTTCCTAACACTACTTTGGCCAAAGTATTTCCATTCAATAAAGAACGTAGGTCATATATCACGTGCACTAGCCAGGGTCAATTTGACTTAAGGCTTCCTTACTCTATGTGTAGGTTGGTCTATTCAGGGTAGTACATACCCTAGACATCCTACATCAAGCTAACTACTAGAAAGGAGGACAGCTTAACAAGTACTCACAATTATCCCTCCTAAACTAGACATTTTCATCCTAGGAGTTTAATTAACTTGACTAAGTTAATCTACTAACTTGTTGTGATCGGTACCTTATTAAACACCCTCATTTCTTCCCTAGTATTTAATAGCTACTTGAAAACATACACTCCTTATATGGAGTTCATAGCAATTCACTCCTTAATGCATCTATGATCCTAGTGTAATTCATACACTAATGCAAGTAGGTGCAAATAGTAGTAAATATGCAATACCATTCTTTAAATCACAAATTACTCCTTGTTTATGAAACTAAAAGCAATTCCTAATCTTCACATAATCAATAGTTATTCTTTCAGAATTATATTTATAAAATCGTTCTAAAGTACGAAGAATAGAACTAATTACAACTCCCTATCCTTGTACATTCATAAGATATAATTTAGAAATTCGTTATAAAGTATGAAGAATAATAGCATACTTGGTTTATGCTTTCCACAAATGATGAACTAGATTGAGTCTACAACACTTTTAGTCTCCAGCAAAGACCTCCAACCAACTCTCTTACTGATAATGAACTATTATGCACAACTGAAAGACAATCTCAACCCCTCGCTATTAAACTAAGAAATGATCATTGACATAAATTGTTCTCTATCAATGCGTATTAGCTCTCAAAATATAATGCAGAATACTCTCATAAATGATGATTTAGAATGGAAAATGCTGAAACTTTTCAGAAAACAATAATGAAAACTCTCAGAAAATATGTTTATACTCTCCAGAGAAAACCAAACCCAAATTATGTTACTAGTTAGGAGGTGGGCATGGATATATGTATATTTTATATACACGTATCCATAAGTATATTCATGTCGATGCAAACGTATGAGACAAAATGGATATGTCGTACAAGTGCATCGATATAAATACATTTATGAATACACATACATATAGGAAAAATATACAATCAAATATACATGTATGTATACCCACAACCAACTTGTTGTATATACATGAATATGAATAATAATATGTTGACATTACCTCAAAATTTACATATACACATATATACACATATACATAGGTACGTATAATGAAAGTATGTTGCTTGGGTCGCAATATACGTACTTTGCACTTAATTATGTATGTGTGTATATATATGTAAAGGTATATATATTTAATATTATAATATATATATATATATATAGTTTTTGCAAAATATATATATGTATATAAGTTTATTTAAATTATTAAATTTAAAGATATCCACATAGATATATATTATGTAAAATATATATATAAATAATAAAATAAATATATAAATATATGTTACTCTTTGAAATAAAAAGTTTGGAAATCTATTAAGTTTCAAAAGGAACTTTATTTAAATATCATAAAGTGTAGTAAGGAAATCAAAACTTGAAAATAAGAGACTTTATTTTGTCAAAGTTAAATATTTATTTGAAACTATGGAAATCAATTAACTCTTTGAAATAAAATGAAGACACTTACATCCTCCTCAAACTTTCTTCAACCTCATATTCTACAATAACAACTTCAAAATAGCTAATATTGACATCTTTTATTCATATTCTTTTGAGACTATGACCTCCTTTCACCAAAAATAAACTTAATTTTCAAACAACTTCAAAAAAAACAATTTCTTACCTTCACCCACGATTTTTTTTCAATATCAAACTCTTCATACAACCCTTTAATTTCTCCTTTGTCAACTCCTCAAAAGCTAGCGATCTGCCTTCACTTTACTTTTAACAATTTTTGACACTAATGTTGTATTGGCTTTTCTTTTGTTGATAGACTGATCTGCCTCCTCGTGATTTGATAATAGCTTAATAATACTGCTAATTTCTTTGTCGGCTAGACTAGCTACAAACTGTTTGCATTAATCTTTCAAGTATCCTGAATAAAATTAAAAGTTACCTTTCCTGGTCTGGTCTGCTCCTCTGATTGGCACTTCCTCTGACAATAGCTCTACAAACTTGCTTATCTTACTCCTGCGAGGCCTCTCTATCTTCTGGTGAGTAGTCACTTGTCTTGAAACTGCTACAGCTTTTGGTTTAGACTTCTGCAACTCCTCTGAATTATTTTCAAGCCACCAATCCTGCTCCAAATGCATTCTTTCCACAATTTCTCCTCTTAGCAATGACTACGATCTTTCTTCACAATCTGTAATCTCTTTGTTTATCGGAGACAATCTTCAGATCTGAAACTCCCCTTTACCATGCAAACAGTTTGACTTTCACTTCAACAACTTCTTTGATGGCGGCTGCGGCCTTTTCATGGATGATAGCTACTTCTTTAACAGTGGCTTCACTAGGTCTTCAAACTTTTATCAGCAACACTTCTGCTGCGAACAACTCCATTCAAGTCAAGTCAAGTCAAAAACCATCTCCATTCGAATACAAAATGAGTTTTACCTTTAACGTTTGAAGAGATATGTTTACTGAATAGAGGGTATGGAGTTTTCAGAACAATTGGCACATTTATATGTGAGTAGGTGTGATTATAATCTCCAACACTGGGCTCTATCAATTCCTCTCGTGTGTAATTATCTTTTGCAAGCTTCATGGACATTTTTATGGTCTATAGATGGCTTTCCTTGGGTGTATTTAGACATGTTTTTCTCGCAATATTGCCATGGAGGCCTCCTTCAAAAAATTTATTCCTACCAGGTTTCATGATTTAAGGACTGCCAACCTTTTTCGGTTGGAAAATTGCAGAAATCTTTTGCTATTTAGTGTTCCCATGTGGCGGACACAATTTTCACAGTCCTAGGATGGGACTGGTTGGATTCTCACCCGATGGCTTTACCAAATGAAATTGCCTCTTTGTTTTTGTTGAATTTGATGGATGTTTTATGGTGTCCTGAGCTGGTAAAATTACTTGCGGGAACTTATTTTCTCCCTCATGTGTGCCCTCTCTCGACCCTCTAGCTTGCCCTGGATGGGTACGATTTCTTACATGGCTCGAATATGATTGGAGGGGTTTTGTGTCATGAGTAGTTTCTTTCTGATTTGGCTATTACTTCTCTCCTGAGTGCGATGGTTCATGGGTTGGTGGACAACTGTTCTACAAAATTCTCTCGGTGTCTCAATGAAATGAGGCCGGAATTGGGCAATTCAGATTGTGGTATGGTGGGTAATTTATTCAATGCAGTGCAGTTTCTGATACGACATGCATTGGAGGAACCGCACCTCTTCCCATTCTTCCTTTCTCCTTCGGACCTGGCTTCTTCTTCTGAAAGTGGGACTTGACTTCTCCTGTTATGTTGGTCCAATGCTTTTCTTGCTTGGGTGGCTAGGGTTATTTTTTTCTACCACCCCTCTGTCAATACAACTATCTTTCCTTGTTTTGCCTCTGTTTTCTCTTCAAACGACTGGCATTTTTTGACCTCTGGTTTTGTTTTGTATTTTCTCCTGGCATTGTTGTATGTTCGTTCAGTATATGCTCACTCTAGAGTTCTTTCCTTGGTCTTCTTGCTACTATATGTATACATGCTGATATGTTCATGTAATTTCCTTGACTATCAATAAAAAATTTAGTGGCTATCTCATTTCTATTAAATTTTTTTTTATAAATTTGTTCTTGATTATAAATTAAAATCTTTTATTGTTAGTTATAAGTTATAATTGATTATGAATTAAAATATTTTATTGTGAATTACACATTATAAATTTAATCTTGATTAAAAAGTAAAGTTAAGAATATGAGTTGAAGCATTCTATTCTAAATCACACAGAATAAATTTATTCTTAACTATGAAATAAAACATTTTTTTTGAATTATACATTATAATATATTCTTCATTATGAATTAAAATTTTTATGCTACAAATTATTCTTGACTATGAATTAAAACTATTCTTTTAAAATGTTTCGTTGTGATTACATGCTATAAATCTATTCTTCATGCAAATTCCTAGACCTAGAATTAATATATTCTACCTAGCATGTTTCTTCATTTTTATCCTCCACCAATAAGACAAATGCTTTCAAATTTTTTGTCAAAAAGTTGAGTAACAAAACTTCCTAACCAGCCCTAGATTCTATGATTTCATTATATGCAGAAAGCTCCTCCATCTCAATGACTATTTTAACATTAATCAATGCCTTCATTCAAGTAGAATCACTTTGATGTGATAGACCAAAATAGGATTCAACTTTCTTACTAATTATGGAATGTTGCATCTATCAATTGAACTTCTCCTCATAGACAAGGGCATCTTGGATGGTCTTATTCCCATTAATGCCCATAGTTATAAACAAATCATTTTTAGGTCCAACTGTGTTTTAAATAGTTGTTCAAATATCCTCATTAGTTAAACTATAACATAGATCCACGAGCTCCAAACTCTTGACATATATTAACTGAAAAATATAGATAGCCTCCATGGTTCAGTCACATGGCCCACTGTAAATAGAGAATTGCAAGAGTTTTCTAATTTTTCTTTTGAACTATATTTTTAGCTTCAGTGCATTTTGATTTGTTAGATGTTTTACCTACTTACATGTTTCATCTCTCTTAGAGTCATCAAATGCAATATGAGCAGTGAGAGACCCATTACTACACCACCATCAATTAGACATTAATGATAGTCATTTTCTTTGAATCCTTGTTTGAATTAATCAGATTATGATTGTGTAGTGTCAAAAAATGTCATATTTTACATTTTCACACTTAATTTGGGAATAATTAATGATAAATTGGACTTAATGTCACCTTGATCTAGTGTTGTGAGTTGTTTTACACTTCCACATTAGGTCTTGGGCCCTTTTTAAGCTAAATTAACTTAACTATGCCTTAATTTAATGTTGTAAAGTGTATTTATTTACACCCTCACATTAAATTTAGGAAGCTTGTGAACTAAATGGAGCTAATCTAGTGTTGTAATGTGTTGTACACATTCACATGGGTTTTTGGGCACTTTTAAGCTAAATAGACCTCATTTTTCCTTAATTTAATGTTGTAAAGTGTATTTATTTACAATTTCACATTGAGTTTTGGGCTATCTTGCATTTATGACCTTTATATCATTATTAGTAGGCCCCTATGACCCCATATTATGCATCTCAAGACATATTTTAATCAAAATCCTGACATAGACCTCAAATAGACTTAATTTCTCATCTCCCTGACACTCTAGCAATCAAAATAAGCCCTGTTAGATCCATACACCACCTTGGGCATATGAGTCCCATTTTCCTATTTTTAAGGATTAAAGTAGGAAAATAGGATTTTACATTTAGATGTCTTCTATGTTGGCCTTTGGGATCTAATAAATGGTCATTTGGATGGATTTCCTATATAAACAAGCTTTCAAATATGTATTTCACCTAAGCGAGACTAAGCCTACACAATATCAAATCAAGCAAGCAAGAGTTAAGCATTACAAGAATTCACAAGAGCATTAAGAGAGTTTACAAGAGCACTTCTAAGGCATTCAAGAGCATAATTCTTCATCAATTATTGCAACAATTCAAGATCCATCATCATGTCAAGGATTACAAGCATCAAGCATGTTATTGAGCTATTATTGTGATGTAGCATTGAAGATCCAAGATCAAGCATTGTTCTACACCTATTGCCAAGATCAAGATCTACATCCTTCATGTCCATTTCATGTTGAGTTGTAGATTTACAAGAAAACATTTAAAATACATCATCAAAGGTATCATTTTCCATGATTCATGGTTTTTGTTTTATGTTTCATGCCTTCATTTCATTGTCTCATCATTTGGTTTAATTACCTAAAATGGGTTTGACCAAGGAAAACCCCTATTCCCTAATAATCAACACACACACTCTATTTGTGTGACTACAGATCTAGGTGCTTTGAAGATTTGAAGATCCTTTGAAGATTGGGTTGCAAGGTTAGAGAAAGTCATCAAGTTTTCCAAAGGTTTTCATCTTCACAAAAAGTCGCCTACAGGTCCAAAATCAACAATTTCATATCCAAAAATTAGGTCAAGGAGAAAGAGCATACATTGAAAACCAGATTCAGGTTTTGAAGTTGCAGAAAACCCTAACTGGACTCATACACTAGTCCTGGTGTATGAAGCCTAGTTTAGGTCATTTTTCAATTTTTTACAATTTCGAATACCCATTTTCTAGATTTATGCTTCTACACTAAAACCCAGATCTAAGACTAATTTTCCCAACCTAGCATATGAGTCCCAACAGGTCAAAATTTTAGAATTTCTAGAATTTTAGAGCCTCATTCATTCTCCTTCAGGTTTCTAGGTGCACACATTCCATCTTGTAGCTTTTTGTTTTGTTTTACATACTTTTCTAGGTCATTTAGTGAAAGATTGCATCAAATTAGGGTTGAGCATTACATCTTACATTGTATTTTTCTTTCCAAGCCCTAGCTTGCTGGTGAACCCCTCATTAGTTTATAATCAACCCCTAGGATAACCCTATTGCAAGATCTCTTTCTCCTTTGCACACTTGAGATTGAGATCTCCAGGGTTTGTTCTTGAATGAGAGAGAGTGAAGATTGTTATTCTATATCCCAAGCATAGAAACCAACAATTTTCCACCTTTCAGTTTGAATAGATACCCTATGATAGATGCAACATTCCATATTTTAGTAAGAAAGTTCAATTATATTTTAGGTAATTAGTGATACAATTCTACCTTTAAATGTTTAGATTTTTTTTTTTTTAAGAAAAGACTATTTGTGAAGTTTTTTAAAGTAATAGATATCCTTCTCAAATTTAATTTCCCCCTAAAAAATTCTTAAGATTGCTTTGGAATTAGGATTACAAGTCCCAAACCTAGTAAAAATTGCAAACCATAGGATGAGTGGCACCTTGAGACTCTCCTCAACTTTAACCTTCAAACTAACACGCTAATCCAATTTGGAAAAAAATAAAAACTTAGGCTTGTAGAGGAAACTCTCATGATTGTAGAAATTTGATTTATTCTTTATTATAAATATTACTTAATTATTAATTGTTTTTTATATAAATTATGTCTATATCATATAGATATATATATTGAAAAACTCATTATTTTTATTGTTTAAATCTCAAAATTTAGAAGCAATTTACTCTTTATATATGTTTTAAAAAATTGAATTTCATTTTTCACTTCATAAATAAAATCATTAATATTTTTGAATGTTATATCAAAAAGATATAAATTAATTTACAACATTTTTCCAATTTTTTTTAATACAATTTCATATGAGTCCATTATAATAATACAATATTTTGTTAAAAACTATTGAATTTTTATCTCAACAAAAGTATCAATGGAATCTACTCTTTTAATTTTGTTGAAAGTTAAAATAATACTTTTTTGAAAAGCGCGATTTCTCTAAAATTAATTAAAGTTATTAAAAAATAAATTAATATCTTATAAATTGCATTAAAAATTCTACAACTTCTAGTACTAACATTATTTTGAGATTTTTCGAATAAGCCTTTCAACTTGTTATACAAAATTATCTTATAGTTATATTTTAATATTTTAATAGTCACTTATAAGTGTTGATTGAATCATGAATGCATACATACTAAAAAAAAAAAATATTTAAAAAAGTTGAATCTTTAAATTAAAAGTAATGTATTTTATAAAAGTAATTTAAAAAATTGCCTTTGTAATTTTATACATACAAAGTATAATATTATCACAAAGTAGAATTGAAGCAATAACATATATTTTCTATAAATTAAAGATAGTGATCATAGTCATCAAATCAGTTCACATATTCATTTAAGATTGACAAATAGAAATTTAAAACCAATATATTATTTAGGAGGGAAATGTAATCAAACTTGAATACAATTATATTCAAATACATCCATATGTGCTTTTGATAGGCAAACCATGACTTCTACACCTCCAACATTACTGTATGAATCAAACAATGTTATAAGACCTTCAGTGAGCATTAATGAAGGCCCTACATATACTGGCTCACCCATTCCAAAATGAAAATTATTCATAGGAAATTTCATCCAACTTATTGGTATCACATCAGTTCTATCATTAAGGCTTGTTGGCCCTAAGATTTTCTTCCTTAGCTCAAAAATTGAATTTCATTTTTCACTTCATAAATAAAATCATTAATATTTTTGAATGTTATATCAAAAAGATATAAATTAATTTACAACATTTTTCCAATTTTTTTTAATACAATTTCATATGAGTCCATTATAATAATACAATATTTTGTTAAAAACTATTGAATTTTTATCTCAACAAAAGTATCAATGGAATCTACTCTTTTAATTTTGTTGAAATTTAAAATAATACTTTTTTGAAAAGCCTGATTTCTCTAAAATTAATTAAAGTTATTCAAAAATAAATTAATATCTTATAAATTGCATTAAAAATTCTACAACTTCTAGTGCTAACATTATTTTGAGATTTTTTGAATAAGCCATTTAACTTGTTATAGAAAATTATCTTATAGTGATATTTTAATATTTTAATAGTCGCTTATAAGTGTAGATTGAATCATGAATAGATACACACTACAAAAAATAATTATTAAAAAAGTTGAATCTTTAAATTGAAAGTAATGTATTTTATAAAAGTAATTTAAAAAATTGCACATGTAATTTTATACATACAAAATATAATATTATCACAAAGTAGAATTGAAACAATAACATATAGTTTCTATAAATTAAAGATAGTCATAGTCATCAAATTAGTTCACATAGCCATTTAAGATTGACAAGTAGAAATTTAAAACCAATGTATTATTTAGGAGGGAAACATAATCAAACTTGAAACCAATTATATTCAAATGCATCCATATGTGCTTTTGATAGGCAAACCATGACTTCTACACCTCCAACATTACTATATGAATCAAACAATATTATAAGACCTTCGGTGAGCATTAGTGAAGGCCCTACTTATACAAGCTCACCCATTCCAAAATGAAAATTATTCATAGGAAATTTCATCCAACTTATTGGTATCACATCAGTGAACTATCATTAAGGCTTGTTGGCCCTAAGATTTTCTTCCTTAGCTCAAAAAAATCAATCGCTGAATGTATGAAATTATCATCAACCTTAATAACTGACTTGTGGATTAACTCTGAAATAAACTCTAAAGGTCCATTTATGATCTCTGACACAATGGTTTGAGCACATGGTTCATAGACAACATTACCAAAGTATTCTTCAGGCAAGGGAGGATTCAACCTTTTTCTTCCACCCACTGGAATGGAATGCTAGCTTTTGTTTGTACATCCTCATCAAGCCCTCAAGCTTTTGTAATGCATTTCCACATATGGGCAACAAGGATTTCAAAAGTGGTGGAGGGTTTTTTCGATTTATCAAATCCATTTACCTTTGACTTGAGTTTTTGTAAAAATATTGCATCAAAATGAAAAAAAATTGTGGTAAGAGTGGACATTATTGGAGAAGGCTTATGGGATATAGTATTATATTCATAATGATCAAAACAAGGTTGGGGAGGATCTCTTGATTTTAATAGAGATCGATCACGTATTGGAGGTAGAATACTCTCTCCTCTAATAATTTTTCCTCATGAATTCATGAAAAATGTAGTTGCTTGTCCGTCTGCAACATGATGATGTCTAGCTAGGCCTATCACCAACCCTCCACAAGTAAATCTAGTAAACTACATCAACATATTTATCAAAATCTTGTTAGCGTAATATATTTAAACAATAATTAAGAAAAGTGTTATAATATCTGCATGAGTAAATACTTCTCTTTATATTTGGCTTCAAACAAATTCACCATCAACAATTCACTGTCAACAATTTCACTTCCAACAATTCATCACCAACAATTCATCATCATGACAAATTTATCTCGTGGAAAATTCACCGCCATGACTTGCTAGTGAATTATTAGTGGTAAATTTTTCACGAGATAAATTTGTCATGATAATGAATTGTTGACGATGAATTGTTGGAGATAAATTTGTTAACTGTGAATTGTTAGCAATGAATTTTCCTATAGCCCTTACATGCATATAGTAGAATATCATACCTGCATGAGTAAAAGCTCAGCGACCACGGTGGGCGTGGGTGGCACCAACTCAAGGAGGAATGCAGAGGGATGGAAGGGCATTGCATCTGCTATTCTCCCATCTGCTTTGCCTTCTATCACAACCACACCCTCATCATTCAGATTGATGCCAAGGCAGCCATTGGGTGTGTCTTTCGTGTATCTCCCTGCCCATTCTCTGAACTCTGCCAGACCTTTGGCCAGTCCTTCCTTCAACACCTCTGAGCTCGGGGTGGGAGCTTCAAAAACATACAACACCTTGACGTACATCGGATATGCAACTAAATCCAAATTGCTCAGTTCAACAAGCTCACGATCATCTTCACCAGCACAAGGTTTGATCAATACACCTTCACCTCTCACCACCTTCATTCTCCTCCCCTTCCCTCTCTCTTTCTCTCTAATGCAAATCCAATGTCTTGCCTTGTGCTTTCACAATGAGCGTTTTTGCAAGACAGAGAAGCCCCTTTAAATGACTTGACAATTGCATCTGTAAATATTAAAAAAAGTTGGACGTTCATTGTTTCGAGTTTTAACAGCGCATCTCGCTGTCCTTGACTTCGAGTAGAGATGAAAAGAGTGACGTCCTGCGCAGTTAAAATTGTCGAAAATCGCAGGAACTCCTTGTGTTGTTAAATGTGCAGCATAGGAAAAAAGTTAGCCAACCGGGCATTCTGTAGAAACGGAAAAAAAAACTTTAATAATTCTTGGCATTTTTCAATAATTCTCAGATGACGTGTCTGATAAGATGGCTATGGTATAAATGTAGATCGTTTAGCTGTACGACCCTTGAAGCCTGCAATGGCTACGCTACCATGCTGTTCACTGGACATTCTTGTCTTTCAAGGCTGGGCTTAAACATCACACACTAAGCTTTGACTGCTTAGGTGGTGGATGTGGGCCCGCTTAATCTGTTATGTTCCTCTGCCAAAATCCGTTTGGCTAAACAATTGCCGTACAGTCAGCGGTTAGCAGTTTCCCCCGCATAATAAAAAACCATTTTCAAATTCAAACACACTATTCCCGCGCAGTTGCGGAAGTTTGGTAGATAACCTAAAATATTTTACAAGAGCACGGTGCTTTCGCAGAAAGACGCTAAAAAGGCCTGATGTTTGGTGGTCCGCTAAATTTAGGCCTAGGCTGAGGGCTCTGCAGAAGCTTGTTCCTGGAGGGACAAATTTAGCGAAGGCGGAAGTCCTGTTTAGTGAGACGGCAGAATACATTATTCGCGGAAACGGCAGGTTTTTTTCCTTCAGAATTTGATGGATTTGTATGCCAACGAGTGATCGTATGCTTCGATCGTAGGAGCATTTTGTCGCTGTGGGAAAAGATGGACAATGTAACTAAAATTTTAGGGAGAAAGCTTTCTACTTTTTATTTTTTGTGAAATGAGGCACGAAATTTTTTATTTTCCCTCTTTCTTTGTTCAGAGATCCCTTATAATGTCCAACAAACCAGCATCTGTATTTGGAATGTAAATTACGAGTTCTGTTCTCTTTATATGAATATAGAATTTTTTTTACCTCTCTTGTTCTGTATAATGCCTGGCAAATCCGCACTGTATTTGAAATTTAAGTTACCTTTTTTTTTGTTTTTAGATTTGTTATGGAGCTCTCCAGATTTGCTTTTGGAATTTATTAAAATTGAATAATATTATTGCAATGTCAAAATGCTTTATATTTGGCTGGCCAATGCGTGTTTATTTTGTTGGATGAGAAAGAATGAGTTGGTGCAGTATTGGAATTGGTTTTTCAGAGAATATTCTGTTATGTTTAGGGAAACTGTCTGTCATCTTGGGTTTAATTTTAAAAGCAAAACTGTTAGAATTTATATTTTAGCTTAGATTTTGATTTACAATGTATATACTTCCTCTTTATGTATCTCTGTAATAAGTTTAAGATAATCGAGTTCCTAACTCACATCACTAAAATCGAGTGGCCAAAAAAATCCGTGAGATCTGTTTACGTATTTTGCCTGCATATATTTGGGTTGGATTGGTAATGTGAGTGTAATAAGCTTGAGTTTAGGAATCAATAATACAAATTTAGGGGTTAATGATGAAAGGGATTAGAATAATTAGGTTATTAAGTAAAAGATTTAGAATGTGAAAAATTGGTTCATGTAAAGTAATATATTGTTTTTAAATTTTTCAATGAGTATTTGAGTTGAATATATAAATTAGGAAAACAAAAAAAACATGTTTCATTTAAATTTATAAAAAATAAATGTAAGAGAAGGGTAAGATATTGTCTTTTACGAAAAAATTAGACAAAATTTGATTATGGGGATGTCAAATGTTTCTAATTATGCAAAATATAAATTTGACTAATAAGATGTCAAAGGTCCCTAATTATTTTTTGACTAATAAGATGTAAAGCTCTCAAATCATGTAAAATAAAGATTTGACTAGATAGTTTGATAAATTCGAGCCTCTAAAGGTGGTAATGACTAGGTCTCTAAAACATAACTCACAGTAGTATGTTATGATATACGTAGCATACAATAATTGCAAAGAATTTGAAAGGAGAAAAATACACAAACATGATAAATCATGCAATATTGTGAAATATGACATTAGATAATAAGCATGTAAGCATATAAAATTGAGATAAATCATGGAGACATGTGTAATAAGGTTGTTTCTAGAGGCAAATGATAAAATTAAAATAATAAAATATGAAACAAATAAAATGCGTCATCATATGATAGTTATGTAAGCACATGGGATGGAGGAAAACATCATTAGGCATACAAAAAACATGAAAAGAGTGCATCTTTATTAGTGATTTGTTTGGAATTCTATGTTGGATCTCTACTCGGTTGAAAGACAAGTTCACTTAAGACAAACTCGTAGCTACAAAGATATACTGGAGCTCCATTTTTCTTTTGGCAATCAGTAATGTTCTAACTTACAAGTTTGTATGATATGCAACCTTTTGCTCTGCTCATTCTCAATTTTTGAGGAGTTAGCCATGTATAAAAATACCTTAAAAGGATTTCAAAATGGCCTTTCTCTTAGATCTTAAAGACAATAGGCATGTACCTAAGTATGTAGATTATTTATTCTTTTAATTGTAATAAATCAAAGTGTGTTACTATCAATTACTTCAATGCTTTAAAATAATAAATGCATGAGTGAACCATGAGATTGTTGGATCCTTGATTATTAGAAAGAATGCATTGAATTCCTTTAAATACTAGCACATAGCAGTGAATTTCATCAAAACATGTTTTTAGTTCACTAATGGTGGAAGAGTGAAGGGGGCTAGTCAACCAAACTTGAATATTGAATTTTAAATTGGAAAGGGATAAATGTTTGCTCACATAAATCTCTTGGAAAGAGATGATGATCAAATCTAGATGAAAAATGACTAAATGGACGTAGGTGATTAGATAGGTGTAATAAACTTAGGCGCATAAGGAAAAATGTATAAGAATATGTGTGCAAATGAATAAGATAGGGCTAGATGTATAGGGATAAATATGTGTATAGATAGATAAAAAGGCTAGGGAATGATCCCAACTTCACACTAGATTGTGTCATTTGTCACTATACATATATATTAAGACAAAAACTTAAGATAAGTACAAAACAAATGAAAAATTGCATGGGTATGCAAGTTTCACCATTACATTTTTCCCAATCTTTGAGGTGCATGTGAATCCTAAAATGATTGTGTATCTCAAAGTATGTAACTCTCACAAATATACATGTAAAGCAAATATTTGGACACTCAAAGGATATTGTAATGGGGTCCATATAAAGTAATGAAAATTGCAAAGATTTGATCACATATGCTAACCTTTCCTATATATAGTCTCCATAAGATGGGTCTTTGTATGCTCATGTAATTACATATCTAAACAGGAGTACTAATGATAGGATATACCTCCTCAACAATTGATTGTATCCATAAGATATAATAAATTATCAAAATAGGGAAAACTTTACATGAAAGTACATGTAATCTAAGCATGTAAACATATAATCATGTGTAAGAATATAAGCATTTAGAGCTTCATACATTGAGCCTCTATAGACAAATCTTACTCCCAAGTATTACTCATTACATTTATATATTGATATTATACAAAAGAATCTAGACTAGCTAATAAGCATGATATGTCAATATGAGATTAATGTATAACATGATGTATGAAGGTACAATTACTATATAAGCTCTAAAAACATGGTGTAACAATGTATTAGCTATGTATCATGAGCAAAAAGGAAGCAAAGGAAATGTACCATAGACAAAGGCTAAAGGATAGTCAAAGTTAAAAAAGAAACACAAGTGGGGAATACAAATATAAGTGAATCAAATAGTGAAATTTAATATAAGGCATGCAAGTTTCATGTCCTTTTTCTACCGTAAGGCTCTATGATGCTCAAGTTTTAGAATATGTTCAAAACCTTTTCAAAAAATCATTTATCTATGTGGATGCAAGAATGGAATTATTATAACCATGATTATACTACCTCATACTTTGTATTGATCATGTGATCATCATTATTTCCATGCATTGATGTTTATGGCTAAGGGCCATTCTTGCTATTGTGATGTCTTCTTGAGTGTTGTATGTGATTTAGGAATCCTTTGTATGAGATGTTTGAGAGGCTCACTATGTTGGTGCTTTTTTAGTGTCATATTATGATTATAAATTATACTAGGCAATATGTGTATTATCATGATATGTGATTTTAGTAACCTATTGTGATAACATTCTATTGAAATCACTAATGACCATATGAGACATATGAGATTATTGTGTGATCGAGCTATGCTAATCCTTTCAGCTTCATCATTTCATTATCATTACGTGATTCTAGTTTAGTTCATTTTCACAATTTAGTACCATAATTTGATGATGATTATATTGATCTCATCATGCTCTTATGTGTCATTTTGATTATGCATACTACAATATGTTTTTTATGTTATGAGAGTTAAATTTATATAATATATGTCCTCTATGAGTATATTTGTGCTTGTAACATTGTATTTATATTGTGCTTCAATTATCTATGCTAGATGAGCTTGATATGAGTCTATGCATAGAATTACACGTGTAAATGAATAGTGATTGATAATGGAGATGTGCAAGGACTTGTTTGAGTATGTCTATCTTGCTCCATGATGGGGTAATGAGGTGTGATATTTGATAACATATGTAGCATAGAAAAATGGGTGTTCCTTGCTTGATATGGGAATAATTCATGATAAATTAGACTTAATGAGGCCATGATTTGGTGTTGTGAGGCATTTTACGTGTCCACATCAGGTCTTGTGCCCTTTTAAATGCATTTATTGATGTCTTATGAAGGTTTTGTAAAGTGTTGGAAGAGAATTACACGCCTCTCTAGACTTAAAGAACCCATCTCCCCTTAATTCAACATCATAAAATGTATTTAATTGCATTATCACATCAATCTAGAAGGCTTGTAAATTAAACTTACTGTTAATCTAGCTTTGTAATGTGTCTTACACATTCACATTGGATGTTGTTCTTTTCTAGGCTGTGTGGACCTCATTTTAATGTTGTAGACTGTATTTAATCATACTTTCACACTGAATTTTGTGTCCCAAGCCTTAATTAACCTTCACATCATCATTAATAGGCCCCTATGACCCCATATTGTACATCCCAAGGCATAATTTGATCAAATACCCAAAGAAATTGACATAAGAACTGGAATTCCTCATTTCCCAACATTCGTCCTATCAAAAGGACCCCTCTGGGACTAATTCAACCATCTGGGTGAATGAGTCCTTGCCAGGTGGGACTGATTTTTCCAAGGTGGTGAATCAATCCCATTTGGATTATTTTTGACTTTTGAGCAGGAAAAACTAGAATTTAAGTTTATTATTCTTTTATGTCGGCCTTAGGGATCCAATTAATGAGTAAATAAGGTGAATTTCCTACCTATAAATATATAAGTCTCTAAACCCTAATCAACAACCAATTCATTCTTCTTTCATCATTCATCAAGTTCTCTTGTCAAGCAAGCTAGGGTTTTGTCATTCTAAGTCATTAAGATAACACTTTCAGACATTCAAGGGTAGATTCTCCATCTATTGCTACAAAAAATCAAGATCAATCATCAAGGCAAGGTTTTTATTCCATTGTGGCATGTGTTTCATTACTTTTTTTTTATGATTTTGGTTTAATTACCTAAAAGGGGTTTGACCAAGGCAAACCCCCATGCCCTAACAATCAACAAGTTTTCCCTCTTTATGTGATTTATAGGTCTTGTATGCAGATTTAGCAAAGAACAAAGGTGGAAAAGTCTTCATCAACTTATCAAAGCTTTTCAAGGTGGTTAAAGCCCTAAAAAGAAGATTGAAGAACACTTACAAGTCAAAATTTGTTGTTTTAGGTTTAGACATCTAAGGCACAAAAAGAGTAGATAGAAAGCTACAGATTCCCACTCTGAATTTCTAGAAATCCAGAAGTGGACTAATTCGTCATTAGCATGGCGAATTAGTCCCACTGTCAATACAAAAAGTGAGTTTTCTTTAGATCTAGGCACCTAGCATCTAGAAACCTGTTTCGACAGACTTTGTCAGAAACAAGACTAATTCGCCCAGAATGGCGAATAAGTCCTAGTGGGATTTTTCAATGTCTTCTGCAACATTCTAGGCCTCCATACCGTCACTTTCAAATCATTCTTTACATCATCAATGAGATTGTTTGAGCTTTATGTGATCACAAGATCATCACCATACAAAATGATAATTACAATCTCTATGTCTGTCTTCTTAATAAATACATTTAGATTTGAGGAGCTATGAGTGAAACTATGTTGCAAGAGGTGGCCATCTATTTTTATGTACCATGCCCTAGGGGATTTTCTAAGCCCATAAAGTGATTTAATGAGATGAAATACCTTTTGAGGATGATATTTACCAATGAATCCTTTTAGTTGGGTCATGTATGCTTCTTATAGAGATCACCATTAAGAAAAGCACTATTGGAATCCATCTACTGAAGCTTCCAAACTTTTTGTGTTGTTGGTGCACAAATAACTCTAATTGTTTTGAGATTCGTAGTGGGTACAAAGGTATCCTCATAATCAACACCCTCCCATTAAGAATATCACTTTGTAATAAGTGACACTTTATATTTGTTGATGGATCCATCTACCTTGTATTTTTTTTGAAAACCCATTTATAGTCTATGGGCTTCTTTATTGTAGGTATATTGACAAGTTCTCATGTTTGATTTTTAAAAGAGAATTATACTCGAGATCCATGTCCTTCTTCCATTGTCCTTGACTAAGAGCCTCTTAAATTGTATTGAGTCTAGTACTATCATCAACTAAACTCAACAATGCAAGATTCAACTCATTTCTCACCTATCTTCCTATTCTAACTCCTGATGAGAGATTAGGAAGAAAATATAGATAGGAGTTGTTAATAGCATTTTAGACCCATTTCAAACATGTTATTGTTGATGTGAAGAATAATGTTCTAAAGGGCCAAGATCATCTTCTTTCTTAGTAGAATATTCATTCTCATTATCTGATTATGAGAGAAATCTATGAGAGGTGGTTGTATCTTCCTTATGTGTGAAGAAGTCAAATGGTGAATCATCACATACCATGTCTCAATTCTCATAATTACTTAATATCTTATGATCCATGAGATGATAAGCTTTTGAAGTTGTATTATACACCCCAAAAAGATACATTGGAGTATCTTGAAATCAATCTTCTTCCTCTTGCTAAATGAGACATGCACATATGCAGTCCAACCAAATACTCTAATATGAGATAGTGAAGGCTTAAAACCACTCCATACATATTTGGTGTCTTGTCTTGCAATATATTTATAGGAGCCTTATTGAGAAGATGAACAGTTGTGTAAACTTCTTCTACCCAAAATTGATCCTCAAACCAAACTGAGGAAAGCATGCATCAAGCCAAATCCATGATAGTCTGATTGTGATGCTCTACAATTCTATTTTGTTGTGGTGTATAGGGGTCAGCCAAATGTTATTTGATGCCATGAAACTTTAAGAATTCCAAGAAATCCTTTGACATGAATTCCCCCTTTGATCTAAGTAGAGGAGAAGAAGGAACTGGCCTATCTCTCGCACAACTCACTAGTAGAAGTCTTGAAATTGAGCAAAGGATTCAATCTTCTTCATGAGATAGCACACCCAGGTCTTACACAAGAAATCACCCATTAACAACTAAAAGTATTGGAAACCTTGAAAGGAATTAGGAAAAGGTGCACATAGATTTGTATGCACAACCTCAAGATGATCCTTAGCATGGAAGGCACTCAAATCGAATGGATCTTGTTGTTGTTTGTTTGCAAGACAACGAGGACACAGAGGCAAGAAATGAAAAGATGAAAAAGTCCACTTACCATATCCTTAGAGTTGAACTGATAGAGAGAGTTGGTTGAAAGGTGTCTATATCGATAATACTAGAGAACAATTGATTCATCTATAGGGGCAAACAAAGCAAGCATATAGGATGAAACTGCATCTAGTGCAAATAAATAATCCTTCATAAAATATCTAGTAAGTTTCATATTGTATCTAAAGATAAAATAGGATTTGAATCCATCCTTGGCCTAAAACTTCATCGTATGCTTATCATTCAAAAGTTGACTGGTGGACAAGAGATTTAATGTTAAACCTGAAACACAAAGCGCCTTTGTGAGAGTACATATTCTTGTCAAAAAAATGAAGTGGAGAGTATGCTTACTTGAGATGCTAATCTAGAAATCTTTCATTTCCATAATATGACATGGATTTATTTAATTTGTACCAAAAATGGTAGGACAGAGAGTCTTTCAAGGGCTTTTAATACTTAGAGAGCAACCGTAAATTTTATTTTAGTAAGCAAGATGGGTTATGTAGATATTAATGCAGTACTTAATAAGAACTATTACAAAATTTTGAGAGGATATTTTGTATTAAAAATTATGGTTAAAAATGGAAGTTTTTGCTAGTCCATAAAACAAAAAATGTTACCCAATAATGGTGAGGTCAAATTGGCATGTTGTGGCATGGAAGTCTATTTCAAATTGGTAGGAAATATCTTCATAATTTTAAATTGAAGTCTATAGGAGGACTTGAATATTGATCTCTTGAATTTGATTTTCCTAAACATTGTGTTTATGAAAAGCATAATAGAGAAATTTTCTTCTGTATGTTCTAGAGATTTGATGATAGTTTAGATTTGGTACATGGTTATGTGTTTAGTCATATAGATGACAATGTCTAGTCCATTAAACAAGAAAAAACAAGTATATAAATCATTGATCATTTAGGGAGTTTGAATCACTAAATTTAAAGAGATAGGTGTTATTGAGCAAGAATGAAATTAATGATAAACATATCTCCTTGCTTATACCCTTCTAAAAAAAAAATGTTTAAATCATCTCTTACAAGGTAAATTTTTTATTTTGATATCAAATCTATATTTTTATTGTTATCAAGCATCTAGAAAACATATCATATGCTTTTCTTCATTTGGGAATTACATGTAAGACACCTTGAACTTTAGATTTATTACTTTTTTCGATAAGATGAATAACATGTTTACTTTTATTTCTACAAAATAATTGGCTAAATGTTTTACTTATCATGATATGTGCTTTAAAACTATGAGAACTTGTCTTTCATCCTAGAAATTCACTTTGTGCCGCTTGATTCAATCAACAAAATTTATTTACTTTTAATTCTTTTATCTTTTTTAGAGTAATATTTGTAAATAATAAATTTTAGTCCAAAAAGATCTGAAAAAGAAATATTATGAATTGAGAAACTCAATGGTGTAAGACAGATCTTATGCCTCACTGTTCAAGCCAAACTCTGACAAAAATCCGCAGATTATAAAATTTTCCAACTTCACAATCAATTTGATTTTAAATGGATAATTGCATTTGTCATCCAATTCTAAATTGCACAGCCTCAATTTACACAATTCTCACTTATACATTCCTGAGCCCGTCTATAATCCAACGCAGCCCCTATCTTTGGTTTCTTCTATTTTTAAATCTGCACTTGTCCAATTTTCGGTGTTTGAATCTTCAAGCATGACCCCCCTTTTCTTCACTATTATCCAGCCGACCTATCTGCCTTACTGGCCACTGGTCTCTCTGGTCTATTCACTGAAGTCAAATGGGCGGGCAGATGTAATAACTCCTTGCCGGCGGGAGAAGCAGATTTAAAATCTAAATTCAAGTTTAACCGTTGACAGTCACCGTCACCGTCACCGGGAAGGGTCCAAGGAGAGCTACGGAAAACAAAACGGAAACGGAAAGTTTGAGTGGGCCCACACCAGCCACACTAAGCGGTCAACGCTTAGTGCGTGATGGTTAAGCCCGGCCGAATTTGATAAGTAAAACCTAGGAAAAAGAGCCAATAGCGTGGGTTTGTCAAGGGCATCGTCGTCCTCCTGGTGCTCTGTCATATCAGCATCTCCATGTTATTTAATGTCAAGAATTTTGAATAGATTATTATTATTATTATTATTTTTTAACAAATGGATTTAAAAGATTTTAAATAGATAATATATGTCGAAAAATGTCTCTTTTATATGAGACATAAGTCTATATGAAAAATGTGGAATATTTGATTAAATATAAAATATATTTTTAACATTCTCTCATAAATTTTATGACAAAATTTAATTAGATGATGGATTTCAGCATGCTTACAGCAAGCATGAAACATTAAATCGTTGAACACTTTGATTACTTTTAAAGCTTTTAACTATCAATCTTACTGTCTTTATGAATTAAGCAATAAAATTCAACCCTTGTTTTGAACACTCTTGATTACCTTTCTCCATATATTTCTTCTATATGAAACATTGTCTGTAAAAATGACCAAACAATTACAATACTAGAAAACCTTTCCTTTCCTCTACTCATCATTACATATAACAAGATGTCTTTCATAACTCTATCAATACAGTGGGTGAAGTCTTACAAAACAAATATAATTTTTATCTAATGATGGCATTTTTCAAACTTATCACCATCACTTAACTTTGTAGAGATAATAGCCAATATATTATTCACAATTTGTAATAATCTTTACTATCAAAATATTTAACAATAATATTTACAATCAACACTAGTTACTAATTTTTAAATTTAGTAATGATCTCTATAATCAATAATGTACTAGGAATTGGAAACCTAGTATGGAACCACCTTGAAGCATTGAATTGAAATGTACTAGATTAGGCTAAAGTGTAGTACTCATAATAAAAAATGTTGGTCATAACACCAAATAAAATCCTTGAGAATGCCAAGGAATTTTTGAGGATTTGTTATCCTTCATTGATTTGCATAATGTCTCCAAAGCAAAGATAGGTGTGACCTAAAAAACTCTTTGGAGACCTTGTATCCTATTTCAAGCTATTGAAATTGAGATTTGATTTGAGCTATCCTAGTTATGTGCACATCCATGACTTTCTTTCCAACAATGGATTAGTAGAGCTCAAAGGTAGTGGCCTCATAGGAGTTGTAGCAAAAGTGTACCAACTGATGCTCATAAACATAGAGGAAAGATACATAACTTATAGGTTATGAAATCATTCCATTGAGCTATCTAATTGGTCACATGCATGTGATGTGGCTCTAAATTTTAAACATGTTAAATGTGTGTTGTTCTAGATTTGTGGTTGAGCACGAATGCGTTGAGAGAAAGAAGAGTCATTATAGCTTTGGATTTGACAAATTGCTACTTAATATAAAATTGAATAGTGAAGTGGTAAGAAAAAACTATTAGAAAGAGGCTCCATTGGAAAAAGAAAAGAAAGATTGAGTTGACAACATCACACAATCTATGTGTTTTAGCACTCTATATAGTCTAGATCTTAGATTTCTCCAAATCTTGGTGGTGATCAAGATAGAGACAAAAAAATTCCAATTTATTACATATGAAATAACATGCCTTTATTTCACCATCTATTTAGTGCATTCGTAAATCCCCACATTTATCATATGGCATCTCAATCATATTAAAATTCCTACACATAACCCAAGTTGTGGCTAGTAATGAAATGGAAATCTATATCCAAACAAATGATTATTAATGTTGAAAAGAGCCATAATACATGGTTTCTAGGGTCAAATTCTTGGGAAAATAGGAATTATTTCCACATAATGGGAAGAAATGTGACAAAAACACCCTAACTCTATGGTTGGTATAGAAAAATCTACAAGGAAAAATAATATGGAAAGCTATAGAAGATTGAAAAACCTTAACCTCTTACAAATAGAGAATTCCCATATTTATAAATTGAAGTTGAACATTAGGAACATAATACTTCCTTGAGAGATCTATGAGACCTCAAATATTCTAAGACATGCAATTCATAAATGAGTATTGAGAGGCATTTCCTCATTATCTAGGTCATCAATAGTGGAATAAATTTTCTAGAGAATATCATTTCTTGAATCAAAACATCCTATCTAGAAGTTAAGATAGCCTAGCTACCATTTCTTTGTAAAAAAAAATTCCTTTTCTAGCCACATTAGTGGGTTGTGGGACCTTCCCTATGTAATTAGAGGAGGGGAGGTATGTTGGACATATGAATTTTTTGGCTAAGATGATGACGTTGCTAGTGAATATTGAACATATAACACCTTACTTGATGTCTCTCTATGGTGGGAATGGCCAACAACCTCAGTTTAAAGAGGTTTTGAAACCACTTTAGTATCCTAATCCAAAGAGCTAGATGAAGTCTTGGGGGAAGACCTATTATTTCTAAATCTCAAGTGGGATTATGAATGACAAAAATAGATAAACTTTTTCCCTTTTTTTATAGGTGGCACCAACCTAGAATTGAGTTGTGAGGAAGGTTCTAGATGAGGAGAAACCAAAGGACAATCTCAAATCTTGTGTTCAAAATAATTAGAATTCAATAAATTCAAGGAAAGAACATAATGAATGTATCCTATTTTTCCAATTTGAATATCAATAGTGTATTTAAGGTTCTTGATATAATTCCACTTCAACATTAACTCATAATTGAGGATTAGTTGGAAATAGAATTAGTCATGATCAACATAAACCATAAAATCTAAAGAAGAGGCAATATAGTTTAGGAAGCTCTAACATGGAAAAGGCAACCTAGAGAATTCAAACCAAACATGGAAAATTTAAGATAACTTTAATTATAGACTACAATTTATAGAGTCTAGGGATTGAAAAATAGTAATGAGGACTAAACAAGCTAGGGACCATGATTGAGAATAACCTTAACATGGCTAGAATAAGCAAAGTGAAAGAGAAAAAATATTTGATGAGCTTTGGAATGGCATCTAGGTCGATCCCATGAAGGTTCCAAGCCTTTATGTCCTAATCTTTAAGCATGCTTTCAAGGGAGACTCTACTTAAAAATATCCTATCAAAATAAAATTCTTAAGCCAACAACATGCTTTATCAAACTTAGGAGTTGGAAGAGCAACATTTGGGAGTGTTTCAAAGGATGTACCTCATATAATACATTTGGAAAATTTCTAGAGATGCTTGAGTGAGGGTGCCATTATTTATATCTAATGATCCTTCAACTCCAAAAGTATTAGTATATAATAATTTCTAATGTATATAAATTGTTTGCATTGTTTTTGATATACTTTTTTATATATAAATGTAATATTACTATTTTATATACACATAATATTATTTGTATATTAAAATCAATATTATATATATGATCTAAATAATGTGTATAATAATATATTTATCTATATATAAGTTATGTACATTATTTATTAAGAAATATTTTTATTTATTTAAAGTTATTTTATTTTAATTTAAAATTATTTTATTTTATTTTTTATGTAAAGAATTATTTTTATTTACTTAGCAATTATTTTATTTTATTTATATTATTTATTTAATTTTTATCTAAAAAAATATTTTTATTTTTATTTTCATTTAAGAATTTTTTTAAAAAAAGTTTAATTAAGATTTATTGTATTTTACTTGAAGTATATTTTTATATTCATTTTTATGTTGGAGAATTCTTTCTTTTTGTTCCATAAGATAGATTGTATTGTATTGATTTGAGAAAATTTACAAACGTTTGCCCAATAGGAGAATGACCAAATGCAAAAGACTAATGCCCCCTTTCTATTGGGCCCTAGCCATGCCTTACCATTCAAAAAAACTACCAATCACCAGTATGCAACCTTTGATTACAAAATTAACTATACAACTTTTACAAAAACTGGCATTATGTCGTGCAAACCAACCCTATGAACCGAACAAAAACCTTACCAAAGATTACCATAAAGCTGCTTTACCAAACCTAGACCATACGACCATGCCCGAAGTGACTAGGGACACCCATCCCTTACAGAAAGCCGTTGGCTTTTACAAAGGCATCGAATTCTTGGACCCATGCAAAATCGTAGACAGCCTCCATCCGGAACACCTTCTTCAGAAAATTCACTGCGACCACAAAACTCATCCTGTGCTTCACTAATGCTAGCCCCTTTAAATCTAGAAGAACTGCCCGTAAATTTTAATGACCTCACCCTGAAATTTTATTAGGCCCAAATCTCATGGACGAGGAATGCCTTTGCCGGGTAGAACAACCTTCAGGGTCTCCTCCAAACCATCCGACAATTCTTTCTTGTAGAGCTTGCAAACCAGTGCCCTCACCTCCAAATTGGGTGTACAGTTGTATAGAACTAAAGCCAAAAACCTTGAGGCAATCTGTGTTAGTCCAGCGAAATACAGAGGGGCTAAACCTTTCCACTGACGTGGCCGCGAGTTCACCTACCTAGCACACCTCCACCTCAGCTACACCCCCAAAGATGTACTTTCCACCATCAATGTGGCAAGTTGCCCTCCCATCTGCCCACTATGTTGAAGCATTCTTGAATCTTATACCCTTCATATCTATCTTTTATGTTTTCAATTATATCTATTACGCAATAATACAAATTTGTTTTGAATAAATAGATGGATTATAATAATATGAATTTATTTTAGTTATTTAAGAGTTATTTTAAAATACATTTCTAAGATATAACACTCTTTAATCTGATCCACCTTTTTTTAATATAAACTTATATATATAGAGAGAGAAGGGATTATATTTTTTACCTTAATTTTTATAGTCATATACATGTCAAAATATTAATATTTAATAAATAAAATAACTTTTAATATTTAATAAATAAAATAATTTTTTCAGTAAATATAATAGTTCTAAATTGATATCTTTTTTTTTTTTTTAAATAGATATATTTAAGATATCTATATTGATTATAATAGTATAGATTTAGTTTATTTACTAAAGAACTATTTTAGAATACATTTTAGGATAGAGTGGCAACTATTAATGTCATCCAATGTTTTTCCTACAATTTATTCACCTTCACATATATAAAGTTTTTTTTATATAAAAGAGTGTGTGTTTGTGTATAGAGAGAGATTATATATATATAAAATAGAGGTTTGATATATATATAAAGAAGTTTATGATATATAATATAAAAAATATATAATTATATATAGAGAGAGGAGGCGTGTACCTCAATTTGAATCTCAAGAATGAAAGAAAGCTTTGTAGTAGCTATAAAATTCTCAAAAAATTGTGATAGTCAAAGCATATTAGAATGCGGTTGAGAACTTTTGCTATTTAAATGATCCAAAATAAAATTGAGCACCAACGATTATGACCATGCCCTGTAGTTCTAAGAATTTATATATAATAGATATGGAAATATTGGAGAGAAGGCTACTCGAAAGGGGTTGCCCTTAAGTAGTGGATTGTAAATAAAGGGATTATTAAGTCACTTTAATTGCATGAATTTGTGAGATAAGAGCTCTTTATTAATTCATTTTTATATACATGTATAAAAGATGATAGATTGATTTATGAAAAGTTTATGTTTAGTATATTTTAGTTTCATTTGAAATTATTTTTCATAATTGTAATTTCAATAGTAGAAAGATTCACTAGTCATTATTTTTTATTTTATTTTAAATGGTGGTACAATAAGTTGAATGAGCAAGCAATATACACTAGTCAATTTGTGCATTACTAAGCAACTCATTCTTATAGAGAATCCATTTAATTGAAGAGGTAAAATTTTACTAGTTGTTTTAATCGGGAGAATAACATTTCTTTAGTAAATAATTCAACCTTTCATACAAGAACCAAGCACATAGATGTGTAGTACCATTTTTTAGAGACATGGTCGAATATAGAATGGTGAAATTAACAAATATTGGAAATGCATTGATAAATCCTATGATCATAGAGAAATTCATATGGTGTTTGGAATTTATAGGCCTTTGACCCTTACTAGTTAGATATTTTTTGGATTATGTTTCGCTTTAGCTCTTGCAAGATATTGGACAAATGAGAGAATGTTGAAGATTAAAGTGTCTCAAACTTGGCAAGTTCCTAGCACTTTTTTTACTTATTTATTATTTTCTCAAATTATAGTATATTTTATTATTATTTAATTTACTCGCATCAAAATGGAGCATTGGAATTTGAGGTTACCTATTTTCCAAGTGTCCATTCATTGAAGGTCTATTGTAAGTTTTCACTAAGAAGGCTATCTATATAGAAAAATTGAAGCACTTGATTTTGGAAGGATTCTATGATAGATGATTATGACACATAACATTTAATTACAAAAGGATAGTTATTTTAGAATCTTGACTAGCATTATGATGGATATTTACAGTTGTCATGCAACTGTATTTTGGGGCAATGAGAGTTACATACTTGGGTGCCCATGCTAGGTGAGTGCTTATTATGATGCATTATGATAGTTCTAAGAGGTAATATAAATTTACTATCTCTAGTAGATTGTAGAATATTCCTAGGTGGGAATTGGAATATGGGTCTTATTTGGGAACCATACCACTAGCTGGATTTAGCACATTGTTTTATAAACCATTATTGGCTTCTAGGTTGCTCATTGCTTATAAATTAGGAGTTGGAGTTGTGATATGTACATGTATGAACTTTTAGGTACTAAAATGCTACCAAATGACTTCATGATTATACATTTGTGATATTCCTATGAGACCTTGTTTTCCAAGTGTGTTGTAATATTGTTGTAGATTTGATTAATACATTGAGTAGATTTTGGAGTGTAGAGTTTTTCTTGTAGAAAAGGTTTTGTCCATATAAATACTATTTTAATGTGTTCTATTGTTTATGCTTTTACATTTGTTTCAACACATTTTTATAATTGTTTAGAAAATATTTGTGAGTCTTTTATACATTTCTTTTCTCAAGATTGATCCAAGAAGTTCATTCTACTAACCCTTGTTTCCTTATAGATGTAATCAAAATGCTCGAGGTATAGTTCTTTGTGCTTTGTGAATTTTTTTTGTCTTTTTGGTTTGTTGGTTCAAAATTGGCTCCATTTAGACTTTGGAGTCTAACTTAGAACTTCCAATTACCTTTCTTTTTAAATATTTGTAATGTTATTTTTTGTACAAATAATATAAGAAACTCATTCATAAAAAAATACAAGATCACAAATATATTTTCCCTACATTGTGTGGAAGGGTGAAATGATGATGTGTATGGATGGATAAAGGTTATAACTTGGATCTAGTGGAGGAATGACTTCTTACTTTTGTAAGCATTTGTGTTAAATTTACTTCAATTGAATACTAAATAAAATATTAATTAACGTGACTAAAATAAATCTAAAAATTAAAAAATGCAAATATACACTTTTCTATTCTACAACTAAATAACATTAATCATACCACTTATTAATTATTTAATTGCCTAACCTAACCCATAAACCATAAATAACAACTCTAAGTTAAACAAATTTGATTCCCAAAACAATAAATTTTATGTTTTTTTTGAATTATTTTGTATATATAATACTTTGATTCCGGCTTTGTAGTGTGATTTTAGGCCAACCTTTTTTTAATTACGCGTAAATTATTTTTTAAAACCTTAATTACGTAGTCAAAAGTCCTACGTGGCTGGAAGGTGAATAGGAAGTTTCATTTATCATGTCCATATTCATTTATTTGTTGTTCAAACAAAAAGTTCTCTCTCGCAAATAAAACTTATACAATTGAGTGCAGGCTCTTGGATTCTAGTGAATATGTAAGCTCATCCACACCCACCATTTTTGCCTTCGGAGAAGCGACTAGAAGATGTTTTTATTTAATTAATGAATATTCATTTCAAATATAATAGTAATAATATTAAAATAATATAATATTCATTACAATGTCCAAACCAAAGATGAAAACAAAGGGTAAAGTAAAAAGAGCACTGAGTAGCTAATGCAATGTCAATATGGCCATCAAGATTTCATTACATATTTTTAAGGAAAACATCATCAAATTAGCTATTAATTTACACTAGCTTTAGCTCTTCCTTATGTGCTTGGATCTAATTGTGTATTTAATTTGCTCATTTTATAATAATCTTCAAAAAATAAGAAGTTGAATTGGGATTAAAGAATTAATGTTTATTAACTAATACTTAAGGCCCTAAAGTAGGTCTGGATTAGGGTGCTAATGCCCTTATCCAACTTATTTTGGCCTCAATTCAAATATGTTGGTGTTAGCATCTTAACATTTAGAAATTCTAAATCATTTGTAGGATGTCAGTAATTAATTTGTGGGAAATTAAATAATTGCATATAAATACAATATTTTTCATCATTTGAAAGCCTAACAATTTTGAGAAACAGTGCTAGCATTTTGAATTGAGCAATTGACCATCCAAGAGTAGAATTAGCATAATTTTACCAATATTATTTCAGTCAAGCATCATATTAGCAAGACATCATATTCTCATCTTAGTTTATTTATGTTTCATGTCTATTTGTTTTGTGAATACTAAAACTTGTAGGACTTCAAATCAAGCATCAATTTTTATCCTTAAAGGTGATGATTATAATGACTTCAGTCCATCAAGGAATGAAAATCTAAGTGGCGAGTTGCAACAATTGCCAAATTTTCACTTGTTTGTCATTCAACCTCTACTTGATCAAGGGTAAGCTCTCTTTTACTTCATCATAGATATTGTAGAGCTACAAATACTAAAGTGGGGTTTGATTTAGGCATGCCCCTATATGGCACAACCCTTTCCCCTCTTCCTTATATGCAAATTACGTGGAGGCACCAAGATAGTTTTCAGAGGCAACTTTCATGTTCATTCTTCCTCTCCCTTCTCTTGTTTCAGAGTTGGAGTTTCTCTTGCATCAGTGGTTGTTTCTCCCTAAAGGGGGGCATGTTGTTTGCAGACATCAGACATGGGATATTCTTCATACTTGTAGGATCAACAGAAGAGTTTCTTCATCATTGGGGGGGGATCTTCAACATTTTTACTCTTTTCTATGGGGGCTACATAGTCTCTCTCTCTCTCTTTTTTTTTTTTTTTCTGAGATCAGTAATGGGAGTTGTCCTTGGGGGGTCTTGTGAAGTCCTCATCCTTTCACCTTTTTAGCCTTTTTTTCTCTTTTGGAGAGGAGTTTTCTCCCACGGGGTTTTTCTCCTTTTCTTCGGTTGTGAGAGATTGCATTACATAGCAATTGTGCATGGGCACTTAACATGGCCTTCTAGCCGCGACCCATCTTGCATTTCATTTTGCATAAAAATCTCCCTAAGTTTGCACTTAAGGAGGGGTGTTAGTGTAAAGTTTTTAATTTAAGGATAATTACTTAGGCAGTTTTCTCGTATTAGGTAGTTTTTCACCCATTTCATTTCTCACACTTTTAAAAGCCCTGTACACTATGTATTTTAGCATCTCGATTTTTGAATATCATCTTGGATATGGGACATAATTGTCTTTGTGCCTCTCTCATGTATGTGTGAGGGTGGTTTTTTTTCTCAGGTTGAGGACCCTGGGAAGGAGCTGCCATCTCCTACAATTAGTGGTTTGTTCTTGCTTCTATGGAGGGTTATTGTTGTTCATCATTGTGGGTCCTTTCAAACTGATCACATGATACACTTTATTAACAAACATAGCATCTACAACACCATCATTTGTCATGTTTTTATTTTGTGACCAAAATGTATTCTTGTCATTGAAATTGTGAGAATAATTTCTATTCTCCTTAAATATTTTAATAAGACCTTTTCCAATGAGGTCATTCTCGATGGAGAGTCCTTTTTCAATGGCATCCTCGAATGTGTTTGAATAATGGATTTGTAGGTGAAACATCACCTCCTTGTTGAGATTCTCCACCAAAAATTATAACATGAAAATAATAAAAATAATAATGTCGTTTTTCAAATTCAAATGCAAAACATGAAAATAATGATTCAAATTATTTAAAGCATGAAAAATATTAGTTAAATTCTTCAAAACATAAAAGTAATGATTGATATTATTAAATTCAATTAAAAAATGTGCAATTTAAATATTTTACATCAATAAAAGAAGAAAAGGCGATATATTAGTCAAATAGGGATTGTAATTTCTCATTTAACCATAAAAAAATATTTTTATATTTCAGAGAATACATGGTTTGCAAGGAAAAATAGTGCATGTGAGTCCAAAACCAAAGAATGCATATGATTTTATACTATTTTTGTTCTTAACATATAAAGAAATGAGATTGCATTATAACTTGCCTTGGAAAATACCAACCATTAGTGTTGGATTTTCCTTGGGCATCCAACCCAAGGGGTTGGATTTTCATGTCAATGCCCAAAGATGTATTTTCTAAAAAATATTAAAAAATAACTAAATATTGAGCATGTTCTCTCTATTAATTTTTCATATTTTTTATGCTAATAGAAAGAAATACTACAATAACATCAATCTCTCTCTTACCTTTTTAACCATATAATTTATTCTATATTTCAAATATGATAATTTTTTTTTCTTTAATTTTTTTTCCTACTTTCTTAGGACTTTTTTTTCCAAATATTATATGCATAGTAAATTTTTTGTGTCATTTTTCACCCATTCATCTAAATTTAAAATTAATTATATGTGTACATTAAACATTTTTTCTATAAACGTTAAAAAAAATGAATTTCAATTAGTTCTTGAAAAAATTAAGGAGGAACATGCTTAAAGTTTTATTTTTCAAGTTGTGTCCATCTTGAAATTAGTTAAAAATCATATTCATTAAAAATAGTAGAAAAATCAAACATAAACTACATGACACTGGATAATTTTCAACTTACGTGATTTATGAAAGACTTTTAAAAATTTAACATTTTAAGGGGAGCACACTAGATGCAATATTATATTTTTCTAACAAAAATAGGATCACTTTGTGTGCTCTCTCTATTTGAGACTCTTAACCTCCATAATTTAAAAGATTAAGTCATTTAGACACTATACTTTGAGCACTAGGAATCTTTTTGTTGTCATATCTTCAAATTTTGAGGATGATTATCTTCAATTTCTTATTGAAGATCAAATTTTACTATTTTTTAAAATTCCACTTTTAACCCCCCTTTGGTCTCCCATTTTTATGCACAACCGAATGCTAACAAGTTCAAACATTAAGATGAATAATAATTACCAATATTCTCTCAAGTATGCCTTCATATGAAATTCAAATGGCTTGGGACCATATAGCTAAAAATAAGAAAAAAGAAATACACAATATATAGTCATGTGTGAGTAAGAAATATCAAACATCCAACTATATTTTATGAATTATTTCATCAACTATTTCAACACCACCTTCTCTACATAACATAAATTCATGAGTAGCTGGACTAGAAGTTGATTTATAATCAACCATACCAAATTTATCTAACATATCTATATTGTATATTTTGTCTAAAAAATTAAAATTTCATCCTCACTTTGATGAACCTCTATTCCTACAAAGTTGTAAACAAAGATTTTGGCACCCAAATGTCTTTATACTCCTTCTAGGGTTTTTCACCTAAAAGGAGAAAGAATTGGGCCAAAATGCAATGCTCACATTCAAATATTGATGTGATGTGGGGTGTAATATGCCTAAATATGATGTCTAAATGCAAAAAAATGAAAAGAAAAGATGATTATTAATGCTAAACCTAAGAAATGCAAAGTGCTGGAAAACAAAGTGGTGTATGCAAAAACACCTAAGAATGCAAGTAAATGATAATGGAATTAAATAGAACTGGAGAGATGCACCTGGAATATGAAGTCTGATGTAGAGAGGCTCTGAAATCCTGCAAAATTGACTGGAAATAATGACTGGGACACTTGTGCCAAGCTGGGCAACTTAGTCTAGTTTCAAGGAAAATCTGACAAAACATGAATCTACCAAATGGGTACTCAGAAATGTAAAAATTAATTTTCAATACTAGCAATGGGACTAATTTTCCATAGATGGCGACTTAGTCCACCTCGAGATTTCTAGAATTTCGGGGCAGAATTCTATAACTCTCAGTCTACACTTCTCTTCTTGATAGGTGTTTGAATCTGAATCTACATAAAATAGGTTGAAAAGAGTCTCCAAGCTTCAATTAGGGTTATGTTGACTCTGATAACTTTTATGGATTGAAAACACCTTTTTAACACCTTGCTCTTTGACAAATGTGCATACAAGACCTGCAATCACACATGCAAAGAGGGGAAAAAGGGT
Organism: Sequoia sempervirens; assembly: GCA_007258455.2. Taxonomy (NCBI): domain Eukaryota; kingdom Viridiplantae; phylum Streptophyta; class Pinopsida; order Cupressales; family Cupressaceae; genus Sequoia; species Sequoia sempervirens. The sequence goes on along the minus strand of VDFB02270651.1, from coordinate 200,643,847 downwards.
TAAGGGTTAGAGTATAGGGGTTTGCCTTGGTCAAACCATAATTTGGTAATCAAACCCTATGAAATGAAATGAAATATGAAGAGAATGATAAATAAACAACATGCAATGTCATAAACTTACCAAACCCTTGATGTGTAAATCTGAAGATATGCAATGAAGTGCTCCAATGGATGACTTGATTATGCTTAGAGTACTTGATTGCTTGGATGATTAAGTAAATGAATTCTTGAATGAATGGGGGTTTAAAATGAGAGGAAAAACCCTTTATTTATACCTAATTTTCTATTATTTCCTGAAAATAACACATCATAGGCCGATCGCAATGGTAAAAGAATAAAATCCCGTCAAAATTTTGAAATTATTTTAATTTTTGTGCCCAATGGGCACTAGGGTAATTTTATTGGGTGTCGAGAATTAAAGTGCATTAAATGTTGTTTAACAAGAATATCCTAAAAAATACACTTAAGTATGGTCAGAAAGTGCATTAAAGGGTCATTTAAACATAAGAAAGGGTTGAATTAGTGATGACAAGTTTAGAAAAGTGTGAGAGTTTGTTACAAATCCTTACAACACTTTGAAATAAGACTTGGTAAGTGATAAAAAGCAGCTATTTAAGTGAATTATAATGAAAGGGTCCTAGAAAAGTGTGAAAGTGAGAACTACAACACTTCACAGTTCACTTTTACAAGACATCCTAGAAGTCTTAATGATTCACAAGGGTCCAAGACCTAATGTGAATGTGTTGACCAAATTACCACATTAAATCTAGGAAAAATAAATCCAAAGTCCACAAGGAGGTCGTGAACATGGGAAAAAGTAGAAGGGTTACTTTTTCCGTTTCCATAGTTAGCCCCCACTTTAGTGAGGATGAACCTGTTTCAAACTCACACTAAAGTAGTCAATCATGTAAGCAAGAGGGGTCTGAATGCACTAATGCTTGGTAAGATGAGACAACAATAATCAAGAGGGATGATCAAGCCCCCAAGATCAAAATCCCATGGCAAAACAATCATAAGCACAAATGAACACACATGAAAGTTATGAAAAAGAATGAAGGAAAGCTGGATCAAGCTTTGATCATTTGTCCAGCTTGTTATGGATTAGATCTAGGCTTGTTTGTTTGGGAAGAAAATGCATACTCACTCTGGGGTGATGGAACTCATGGCTGTCCGCCAAGTGAGAAGACCCAAGTATACTCACTTTGGGGCCACAAAACTTCTGGTCGTCTACGGGGTGAGAAATCCACAACATACTCACTTTGGGGCCACATAACTTCTGGTTGTCTACGGGGTGAGAAATCCACAAGGTGGATATAGGGAAAAGTCATGCCTAGGAATGGGCTTTCTTGCTCAACCATACTAAAGTTATACCTCCTGATAACTTTAATAAGGCGTCATAAAGAAAAATGTCATTTTGTGCTTCATGAGACAATCAAAGCTTTGTATGCTTAGAAATCATGAAAAAATGCAATGGAACCATAGGCATGCAAGTTGTGTTATGAAAGGTGGCCATGTAAATGCAAAATGCAACATGCAAAAGAATGTTCAAATGAGTCTTTCTTAGTTCATGTGAGGTCTTTAACTTAGGGAACATTGTGTCTAATGTCTCCAAGAGAGGACCAATCAAAGAATAGAAAATTCACAACTTAAGGGATGTAATGCGTCACATTAGGACACTAAGAGGAATGCAATATGCTAAGAGAGATCACACTCATGAAGGACACTATACCCAATGTCATCCACAAAGTGACAAACACATCGTAGAAAGTAACAAGGTTGCACTAAGAACCAAGAAAAAGAAAAATGAATAATGAATAATGCCAACGTATGCCCCCACTTTAAAGGAATTGCTACACACCGTTCTATGAGCAATTACTTTAAAGTAGCAAATAAAAAATGAAAAAAGAAACAAGACATGAGAGACAAATTGGAAAGCCCCTATGCCAAGTCATACGTTTTTTAGTAAGGCTACATCATGTGAAAGGAAGAAAAAAGAAAGAAAAGAAAGGTGTTGCCCCCAAAATGAGAACACCAAGCACACAAGGGATCTATAGATTTGGGGTTAGTATGTTCGTTGCTGCAATGTTTTGATTAAAGAGCTCAAAGCTGTCATCATTCCCCGAATACATAGAACTGGAAGAATGACACAAAGAGAGCAAAAACAAAAGAAAAAGAAAAATTCATTTTGGGTCAACATGGAAGAGACATAGGATGTCTCAACGCTTTGCATCATCCCCAAAAGGAAAACACAAGCAAAAGGAAAATAAAAATGCAAAAGAAAAATCTTTTGGGTCAACATGAAGGAGACATTTCAATCTCAATGTCTTGCATCATCCCCAAAAGGAAAACACAAGAAAAATGAAAAAGGAAAAGGGGGTCTTTTGGGTCAAGATGAAAGAGACATTGTGGTCTCAATGCCTTGTGTCATCCCCAAAAGGAAAGTGAAAAAGAAAAGAGAAAGACCTTTTGGGTCAACATGGAAGAGACATTCAACGCTTTGCGTCATCCCCAAAAGGAAAAAACAAGCGGAAGCAAAAAGAAAATAAAATGACCTTTTGGGTCAACATGGAAGAGACATTGTAGTCTCAATGCTTTGCATCATCCCCAAAAGGAAAACACAAAAAAAAATTTGAAAGCGATGTACGACATATAGAAGAATAGAGGTACAAATAGAGGAATTACACAAAGAGAGATAACATCAAACGTTACTTCACGGGGGAACACAATATGCACATGCAAAAAAAATAAAATGCAAAAGACTAGTAAGGCAGATGCAAATCAGTCGATGAGCAAGTCATCCACCTCCCAATCATGTTCAGTGTATTGCGAGGGTAGTTGACTATCCAAAGGGACACTTGAAAGTTCCAAACGAGGGGAAGTACCAAGTTCTAAAATTGTTGTAGGAGATTTGTCATTTAAGCTCATGGAAGAGGAAAATAATGTATTTAGATAATTGTGTACCTCTTCATCTGTTTTAGAGATCTCATCATCATCATCCAGATTAATCACGACAGGAGGAAAAATGGTAATTTCCAATGAAAGGTGTATTAGGAGTTGTGGTTGTTGTATTGGATCATTTTTTTATGATTAGGGAGGAGGGTCGTTAGGTAGTGCTTCTTGCAAATGCGGATGTTGATTTTATTTGTTTTCTTCAGTTTGTACTTGATGAGCAAGGAGACAATGTCGTCGCCTACACTCCCTGGCAGCTCGGTTTCTTTTGATTCTATTTTGAAGTTGTGTGGGTGTAAGAGTAGATTGATCCACCATAGGCTCGTTTTCTTCCCTAAGGGGAGGGACAGAAGGAACCATAGGAGGTGGCTCAATCACTTTCTCTTTTACTTTATAAAATTGTTTGATGCGAGGGGGCATGATGGGGTTGGTTTCATTATCTCTTTAGCGTTTGGAGGAGGAAGGTGAAGTGTTTAATGTTGTTTGATCTTGAGTTGTTGGTTCAGGTTTAGGTTGAAGCATTGTCTCATTTAGGATAGGAGTGTTGGAGGTGGATGGGGAATTGTTATATAGGGACAATTCAACAATTTTCTTTGCTTTAAACTTTTGGTAAGCAATGCAAAAGAAATCTTTGCAAGGTGTTATGGGTTCCATGGGCTCGGGCCAAAAGGATTCTAAGGAGAAGTTTCCTTTAGAAGACAAAGGGTTGAAGCCACTATGGTTAACAGTGAATATGCCATTATCATGCAAAAACTTTAAACATTTGTGTATGACTAAAGGAACAACTTTCATCGAGCGAAGCCATGGATGGCCTAGCTACAAACGAAATTGATCCAACTATGGGATGATGGAGAATGTTACATCCACTATCTTAGGTCCTATCTGTAATGGAAGAACAATCAATCCTATCATAGGGCACGTAAAACCATTGTGTGTTTCGATCCATGCTCTTGGTTTATCATAGTTATCTTGATAAAGATCATGTAATACCAAAAATTCGTCAGTGATCACATTCTCACCACATGTAGATTCTATGAGTATCCCATTAGTGAGCTTATCATAAATTCGGCTGGCTATGTAAAGAGGACCATCAAGAAGATTTAGAAGGTTATATTTAGAAGAAAAAGTAATATCAAGAGCTTTCTTAGGTTGGGACTTACGAGGGATAACGTGTATCACTCCTACTAGATCATCCATAGGATTAATAGAAGTGGTATGTGGAATAGGATCAAGATGTTCAATAGTTTTATGAATAGTCATCACATCATTGTTTTGAGTTTCACTGGCTTTGAAGAATGACATAGTACGTTTTGACATCAGATTGGTAAAAAATTGCAAATTTTGATTGGGTGGGGCAACAGACGGATTGAATTTAACATTAATAAATTTGAAATGGATAGATGACCAGAATCAATGAGGTCTTGCACTATGTGTTTAAGACGCTTACACTATTCTGTGTCATGTATATTTTGTCTATGATAATGGCAATAAGCGTTGAGTTGAAAGGTTGGAGGCAAAGGTTTAGTTGGATCCAATGGTGTAACAGTAGGTAAAGTAATCACCTGTTGTTGCAATAGTTGGGTCATGGTGTTATGAAGAGTGTCTGGTAAAGGTGTAAACTATCATTTTGGATCTCCATAACTATAAGGTATTGCGGCTTTAATAGTTGCTACTTGGTTGCTAACGGGTTGAGTTGGTTGTTGAGAAGGGGGATTAAATTGTAAGAACCCTTTGTTTGGTTTTTGAAATGGTTGTGAATTTTTTAAAGTGCTAGGTTCAATTTTTTCAGTTCGATTAGAAGTGGATTTTGCATCACGATTACTAATTGAATTGTGATAATCACAAAGGGCGGTACATAAGTGCATAAAGGAGGGAAATTTCATCATTGTCAATTTATCTTGAATTTGACTTTGTAAGTTTTCAATGAACATATTTTGGAGATGCAGATCAGGAATCTTGACATTGATTTGGGCATAAAGTGACTGATAGCATGAGATAAAATCGGTTACCTTTTCTTCTACATTTTGTTTGCATCTCATTAAATCAACCGATGTCTTTTTGGGAGTCATGTGGACTTGAAAATGTCTTATGAATGGATCAACTAGTTTGTTGAATGAACAAATTGAATTATTTGGTAAGGATGAAAACTACTCTAAGGCAGTGCCTTTTAAAGTCCAAAGAAACCGTTTGGCTAATAGTTTATTATCAAAGACAAAGTCACTGCATAAGGCTATGTAAGCATTAAAATTATTAATAGGATCACCCTTCCCTCCATACTTCTCAAATCTAGGCATTTCAGTTCCTTGTGGCATCGGTGTTCTTAATATTTCTAGAGATAGTGGGCTGCTATGAACATAATAGGTAGGTGGTCCATTATGGTTTTGGTTGATTGTGGATATTTGTTTTTGCATGGAGGAGATGGTTTGGAAAAGTTGTGTGATGAGAGGATCGGTGTGAGTGATATGAGGTGGAAGGGAAAGTGGTGATGGAATGTATGTAGTGGTAGGGCTAGTGAATGGAATGCTAATAGATGGTATGGTGGAAGAGGAGAGAACATGCGATGCCACATAAGCATTAGGAATGCTAGCAAGAATGGTTGAGGAAGGTATCACATTACTAACAGTTTGCATGACTGTTGCAACTTGGGGAGTGGTGTAGGTAGGTATGAATACTATGGTGGAAGGAGGAGGAGTGGTGGGTCCTCCTTGACTAACCATAGTGTTGATTGGTTGAGATGTACTAGAGGTGGAAGGAATATGTTTATGGTATATCTCAACAATTTGTTTCATAACATCTAAGAATTGCTTACATTCAAGCAAATGATGGATGTTGTCTATAGTAGGAATTACAGTGGTTGAAATGTTTTCAAGACATATGTTTTGTTGTAGATGTGCTAAGTCCTCATGAATGTTAAAGATTTTTTCTTGTGGAATGTGATTGTTTTGTGCATCAACTTGGATGTTATTGGAAGGAAAAGTATTACTAAAGGTAGGATCCATGCCTAATGTACTATTGTCAATACTAGGAGTAGTAGCTTGGGACAACCTAAGGTCCACAACGAGTGTGTTATCGCGGGATGCCATGATTCATGAAATTCTTCTCACTAAAGTATTAGCAATAGGGCACCAAAAACTCATACAAGGGCTACTAAAAGCGGGGTGGAATGCAAAATAGGAGCAATAAAATGCTAATAATAGAAATTCTAGAAACTATAATATAGATGCAATAACAATAAATAGAAATGTAGAAAATTCCCATAAAATGCCAGAAATTATAATGCAAAATGTGCAGAAGGACTAAGTTGCCCCGTGTGGTGAATTAGTCTCAGTGATGAGTTTTTTGAGTTTTTTTAGAAATTTTAAGTACAATTTGATTTTTTTTAGATGTACAGATGTAGCTATAGTATGAAAATGTAGAATTTTATTATTTTTCAATGAAAGAAAGTGCAAAAATGCAAGCTATATGAGATTTTCACTAATGCAATTTTTTAAAACCCTAAGATGCAATTTAAACAATGCAAAACTTGATGCAATGTTGATGCAAGTTAAACCGAGGATGCAAATGCAAGTGAAATCAGAAGCAAAATGTTCAAAAGTCGGGTTCACAAAAATGTGAACAAAGATTTTGGCACCCGAATGTCTATACTCCTAGGGCTTTTCACCTAAAAGGAGAAAGAATTGGGCCAAAATGCAATGTTCACATTAAAAGATTGATGTGATGTGGGGTGTAATATGCCTAAATATGATGCCCAAATGCAACAAATTGAAAAGAAAAGATGATTATTAATGCTAAACCTAAGAAATGTAAAGTGTTGGAAAGCACAACATTGTATGCAAAAACACCTGAGAATGCAAGTAAATGATAATGGAATTAAATAGAAATGGAGAAGTGCACCTAGAATATGAAGTTTGATGTAGAGAGGCTTGGAAATCCTACAAAATTGACTAGAAACATTGATTGGGACACTCGTACCAAGCTGGGCGACTTAGTCTAGTTCAAGGGAAATCTGCCAGAACAGGAATCTGCCAAATGGGTACTCAAAAATGTAAAAATTAATTTTCAGGGCTAGCAGCAGGACTAATTCGCCATAGATGGTGACTTAGTCCACCTGGAGATTTCTAGAATTTCGGGATAGAATTTTGTAACTCTCAATCTACACTTCTCTTCTTGATAGGTGTGTGAATTTGAATCTGTAGAAAACAAAATGAAAAGAGTCTTCAAGCTTCAATTAGGGTTATGTTGACTTTGATGACTTTGATGGATTGAAAACAAAATTTTAACATCTTTCTCTTTGACAAATTTGCATCCAAGACCTGCAATCACACATGCAAAGAGGGGAAAAAGGGTTAAGGGTTAGAGTATAGGGGTTTTCCGCCAGTAAAACTAGGACTGAAATCTAAACCCTATAAATAAATAGAAACATAGAAAAGGAAATGACCGAGCCAAGCCACATGCAGTGTCATAAAATTTTACCAAACCCTTGATGTGTAAGATTTGAAGATATGCGTGAAGTTACTCGATGGATGACTTGATTATGCTTAGAGTGCTTGATTCCTTGGATGATTAAGTAAATGAATTCTTGAATGAATGCGGGTTTAAATTGAGAGGAAAAACCCTTTATTTATACTTGATTTTCTATTATTTCCTGAAAATAACACATCATAGGCCAACCTTAAGGGTAAGAGAATAAAATCCGGCCAAAATTTTGGAATTATTTTAATTTTTGTGCCTAGTGGAACTAAGTCACCCCAGGTGGTGACTTAGTCCCACCAGGGAAATTTTACTAAGTGTCAGGAATTAAAGTGCATTAAATGTTGTTTAACGAGAATATCCTAAAAAATACACTTAAGTATGGCCGAAAAGTGCATAAAGGGGTTATTTAAACATAAGAAGGGTTGAATTAGTGATGAAAAGTCTAGAAAAGCATGAGAGTTTGTTACAACTCTTTACAACACTTTGAAATAATACTTGGTATGTGATAAAAAAGGGTTATTTAAATGAATTATAATGAAAAGGTCCTACAAAAGTGTGAAAGTGAGTTACAACACTTCACAACACTTTTACAAGACATCCTAGAAGTCCTAATGATTCACAAGGGTCCAAGACCTAATGTGAATGTGTTGACCACATTACCACATTAAATCTAGGAAAAATCAAGCCAAAGTCCACAAGGAGGGCATGAACATGAGAAAAAGTAGAACGGTTACTTTTTCCGCATCCACAAAAGTATTGCATAATACTTGAATATTTTATTTCAAATTCATTCATCATAGCAAGTTTGAATGCATCCTTCATCTAACAAATCATCAACATATAAAATTACAATAAGGATATCATTACCTTCTTTCTTATAGTAAAGAGTAGGCTCACTCTTGCTTCTATTGAATCTATTTTGTTAAAAATACGCATCAATCATAGAATACTATGCCCTTGGTGCTTGCTTGAGGCCATACAAAACCTTCTTCAACTTTTTGACTTATTTTTTTACCTTTCACTTTAGAATTTTGTGGTTGAACATATAATTTCTCTTCTAAGTACCCATTTAAGAAGACACTTTTCATATAAATAATATGTATCCTCTATTTATTTTGAGCCACTAGTGAATTCATCATTGTAATAGTCTCTTGTACTTCTACTAGTACATTTTTTTCTTTTTAATCCATCTCTTACCTCTATGTGAAACAATTTTGAAATAAATGTGGATTATGTCCTTCAACACTACCACCACTATTATACTTAGTCTTGTAGAAAAACCTAGTACCAATCCTTTTTCTTGTCACATGGAAGCTCTATAAGCTCCCAAGTATCACTCTTGTGAATAGAATATATATCATCTTGCATTATTTGCACCTAAACCTTATTAGTGAAAGCATCCTTAAAATATGATGGTGCCAAATTAGCTTGCAAAAGTAAACAAAAGTTTATCATTTAACGTCTTAGATTTTATTCATATGCTTAAATTGTACTCTAATAAATGTCACATAGGCTTCTTAGCTTTCTTGTATAAATTCAAGTTGAAGCTAAATTTGTACTAGAATTAAAAGAGGAGCTACTTGGTAGAATTTTAGCAATTAGAACCAAATATTAGTGAGATTCTCATTAACAATACAATCAATAATCCCATTATTAAAAATATATTT